>JAGPOW010001543.1:24225327-24344434 GCA_030014935.1 Caiman crocodilus | reverse complement strand
TCACACCTTCATTACTTTCTCAGCCTGTGTGTTCTGTATTTCACTGATTTCTTACCTTCTAGTCCACTTACATAAGCTCATGGTATATAACAAATTTTCTTGACCCTTCCTCTAAAAAAGTTTATAATGGCCAATGTTGCATACAGGTACAAGATGCAGATGACTGGTCTAATTTAAAATGACAACTGTTATTCTTCTATGTAATTAAGAACAATTAGATTATGGCTAGCAACTGGGTTCTGATTGTGAAGATAACTATTTTGATAAGCAAAAATCCAAAATATGCTGTAACAGGAAAATAAAGGTAAATAACAAAGAATCATAGAATCATAGGGCTGGAAGGGACCCTGGAGGATCATCAGGTCCAGCCCCCTGCATAAGCAGGAAAGACATCTAGGGGCAAGTGACCCCAGTTAGGTGACCATCCAGTCCTGTTTTGAAGACCTCTAGGGTAGGTGATTGCACCACCTCTGGAGGAGCTTGTTTCATATTCTGGACACCCTTCACAGTAGCTAGGGTCAGGAGGAATCTGAATAGATCGTCTAGCCTGACTTCCTACCACAGGCAGGAATGAATGCTGGATCCACAAGACCCCAGACAGATGATCATCCAACTGCCTCTTGAATTTGCCAAAGGTAGGGGCGAGAATCACTTCCCTGGGAAGTTGGTTCCATATTTTGGCCACCTTAACTGTAAAATATTGTCTTCTGATCTCTAACCTAAACCTATTCTCCATCTGCTTATTACCATTGTTCCTCTTGACCCCAGGTGGTGCTGGGGAGAAAAGGGCTCTGCCTATTTGCTGTTGATCTCCCCGATCAGTTTGTAGGCAGCCACCACATCCCTCCTCAGCCTCCTCTTGCTGAGGCTGAACAGGTTCAGGTCCCTCAGTCTCTCCTTGTAGGGCCTGTCCTGTTGTCCTCTCACCAGGCAGGTGGCCCTCCTCTGAACCCTTTCCAGACTGGCCACATCCCTTTTGAAGTGCAGCGCCCAGTACTGGACACAGTACTCCAACTGCAGCCTGACCAAAGTTGCATAGAGGGGAAGTATTACCTCTCTGGACCGGCTTGAGATGCACCTTTGGATGCATGACAAGGTATGGCTGGTCTTACCCTAGTTGTAAAGAAGTTTTTCTTAATGTTCAGCCTGAAACTATCTTCCCTGAATTTGTGGTAATTGTTCCTAGTTTTCCCCCAGGGCACCTCTGATATACCGCTAAGCTGCAATCAGGTCCCCTCTCAGCCTTGTTTTCTTTAGGCTGAAGACTCTACAAGTGTAGGACTTTGTTAAGTAGTTTTCCTTACAGGTTGTCCCAAGCTTCCATTGTTTGTACACCTCTGTCTTTTTCTGTAGAAGGGATGCAACTTCCCTGCTTAGCTAAAAGGGGTTTCTGTCCCTTCTGCTACTTTTCTCTATAAGGGAATGGATTTTCTCTAAGCCTTAAGAATTGTATCCTAAAGGAATGAACATTCTTCTTGTGCTCCCTTTACCTGTGGCCCTTGGTCTCTCAAGGCATTCTCTACTAGTGACATAAGCTTATTACAATTTGCATTTTTAAAGTATAAGACTTCGAGCTTAGTATCTGTTTTGTTGGCCTTGTGATGGACCATGAGCATAATGATTTCATGGTCATTATTGCCTAGGCTACCCTATATGTTTAAGTTTGTCACCAGGTCATCCCCTTTTGATCTGGTCCTGGCCAGAAGTGCATTGCCTCTAGTTGGCCCATGTACCCGCTGAGTCAAAAAAAGCTCTTCAGTGCTAGTAAGGAAGGATCATGATTGATCCAAGCTAACCAAACATTCTTCCCAGGAGATGTCTGGGTAGTTGAAGTCACTCATGACAACCATGTCCCATGCGCATTTGGCTTCTGTTAGTTAGTTCATGGCTGAATGCTAGATCAAGTTCCTCCCCGTGGAACGTGACTCCATGTTCTTATATGAATTGACTTCCAGGTAGTCCAGTGTTAATATTAGAAGTAGTTCCAGAAAATTGTATAAAAATTGTTCTAGTGTTTCTATGTTGTTTTCTGTGAATTATTCTCTAAAAAAAATTCAGTATTTCCCACAAGAATAATGGATAATGTAATACATAACTCAATGGAAGCATTGCATCATTATCACAGATTTGTGGACCAACACTTAAATGTTACAGCACACGTCATTCACAAATTCTGGGCAAAATTTTACCCTGTCTGCTTTGAGACTTTATCAGTTCTATGTTATACCTCATCAGTATCAATGCATGTTTTTGAAACAAACCACAAACACACAAAATTGGAAATTCAGAACTTCTTTCTACACTATGTGGATTGTCACTTACCTCAACAATCTGAGTATAGTTTTGCTAGCCTTAATAAGGATAGTATAAAACATCATATTGTAGTCCACAGTATTTTAGGCCCAAACCAGGGATGCGGCATGGTAGTTCTACAGCTGATGTGGCCACAACACATGGGGCAGGATGGGATGCCAATATGGTGACTGGGGCAGTGGTTGTTTTCACACTCATCTCAAAGACAAGTTCCCATGCTGGCCTTATTTCCCCCTTAGCTTTGTTGCTGGCCCAAAACAAATAATTTGATAGATTTTTTTTCCCTTCTTTTTTAGTTCACTGTTGGAAAAAAAAACAAGACCACATCTTCTGTGCATTTGCAGGTTGCATATTTCTATCCTGGGTCATAACTACAGTACATAGAAATGTTCTTCAGGTGTTTCATGCATATTCACTCCATTTGCAGTTATTTCAGTCTCTCTCCTTCTTTCTTGCTCTCATGTTCAAGCATCTGAATAAAAACAAACACCAAAAACACCAGACCCCCATTTAAAACACATTCAGGACCTGGTTGCTATTCTTGGAAGTATCTGTAATTTTTAGCAGGATTTTTTTAAATTCATTTTCATTACAAGCCTAAGGGGCAAATTAAATGAAGCATGCCAGCATGGAATGGTTAACTTGCCAAATTTGGAATCTCTGGCAAACAACCCATTGCTGCTCTAATTAACTTACTACATCTACCATTTGCATAAATAAATTACTTAATTGAAGTTTCCTGCGTGGCATAGCTTTGCACAAATATTGGTACGCCAGATTTCTCTGAGTTAGGTAAGTGAATCTTGGCATTTATCTAAATAAGATTTCCTTCCATGAACTCCATATTCATAAACTATTTACCAGAGCTGTATTCTCATTAAGTGAGATAAATTTTTGTTACATTAACTGAGCTTGTTTATGATTTTCACATGTAAGAGACAAAAGCTACATCTTTCCAAATTAGACATTATAACGAATAGGCCACTATTTTCTAAGGATGCAGCCAAGAAATGGCAGTCATAGCTCATTAGTGAATATCTTTCTAAGACTTCATAGAATCTCTTTAAGAATTTAATGGACATTACAAAGAGCTTTAGCTAAATTTCTGCATTTTGCATGAGGAAAAAGCAAAAGGCATGGGAATTGTCAAGGCTACAAAAACAGCACTAGAAGTTAAATTTCATTTGAACAACCATAAATAGAACAAAACATAATTGGGAAAGGAAAAACGCGTTTGTCATACTCATGTTGTAAACACCCCCTTAAAACTATTAGTAGAAAATGCAACACAAAAGGGTTAAGATGCTGAGCTTGGAGTTTGCTGTTTGAAATGTACCTGATACACCCTGCTTCTCTTTATGTTTCTGCTGTTTGAAGAATAGTTTGCTATTATGAATGTAGTGGTCCCTAGAATAATTGCTCTCTTACAATTGATAAGAAAGGAGCAATGGTTGGAAGAAAGTCTATGGTCAAACTAGAAAACATGAGCAAATAAAATTAAGTAGAATATACCCACATCTCAGAATTAAGTTCTATAAAAAACAGAGAAATGAGGGTCGAAAGCTCATCTTTCATACTGGCCATCTGAAGAATGCACCACTCAACATTCCATGTTCAAAAGCTAAACTGGCAAGATTACACAATAATATTTCCCCCCCAGGACTCAGATAAACAGATCAAAATATCTTACACAATTTCATAAAGGCATAAATGTGCCATGTACTGCTTATATAGCTGGATCCGAACTGAAATGAGATGTGCCAAATTTGTCCAAAGCTGTTCAAATTTTTGGAAACTGAGAAAAACTGAACTTCTTGTATTGCCACTGCTGGATATTGCTGAGTGGGTGAAAAAGTTGATTTATGATAGTCCTCCTGCTATCCAGTACCAACCCAGACATAGCAGGGCTCACCCAAATGTGGTGGGACCCAACACATGACTGGGAAGTAAATATCAAGGGCTACAGGGTCTACAGGAAAGATTGGACAGGCAGGGAGGGTGGGGGTGTGGCGCTGTATGTCAAGGAGCAACACACATCCAAAGTGAGTAACACTGGGTCAGAGGAGGAGCAAACAGAAGTGTTCTGGGTTAGAATACAAGGGGGTCAGGGAGAAAGGGACTTAATGGTGGGGGTCTACTACAGAGCACCCAACCAAGGAGAAGATCGAAACCAGGAATCTTAAGTCAGCTCATGGAGATAGTTAGGTCCAAGGATATGGTCGTCATGGATGACCTAAGCTTTCCAGACCTCTGCTGGGAGGAGCAGACAGCCAAGCCTGACTGCTCACACAGGTTCCTAACTGACATACAGGACCTCCATCTAACCCAGCAGGTACACAGCCCCACCAGGGGAGATGCTTTGTTGGATTTGGTCCTGGCCACAGGCAACAGCCTGGTATGGGGTCTGTGGGTAGTCGACCACCTAGGTGATAGTGATCATCATCTGCTGGAATTCACCATCCAGCACAAGGTGGTGAAAACCTCCAGCAAGGCAGCAGCCCTTGACTTCAGGAGTACGGACTTTAACGAGGTGAGAAAACTAGTGGGGGAAGCACTGAGGTCCCAGAGCAGAAGGAAGTTGAGTGTCCAGGAGGAGTGGTCATTCCTTAAGGAAATGATCCTCCAAACTCAAAGGGAAGTAATCCCTACAAGAGACAACTTGGGCAAGATGGCGCAAAGGCCCCCATGGCTCACCAAAAGCATCCGGCAATGTCTCCAAACAAAAAAGGAGACGTACATCCGTTGGAAGGCAGGGGCCATCACAAGAGAGGGCTATACCTCAGTAACTTGGGAATGTAGGGAGTGATCAGGAAAGCCAAGGCAGAAATGGAGCTGGGACTAGCAACCCAGATCAAGGACAAGAAGTCTTTTTTCAAATACATAGAGGGGAAAAAGAAGGGGCCTCTGCAGGACACTCAAGGGAATCTGGTCATCTCCCCTGATGGTAAAGCTGACATAGTCAACAATTTCTTTGCCTCTATATTTGTGAGGAGGGACCCAGCTATCTCCCCCACTGGCACCCCAAGGGCCCTCTGGGTGGCACGCTAGGCCTAGGGTTAATGAGGACCTTGTCAGGGAACTTCTGGAGGGACTAGATGTATTTAAATCTGCACATCCTGATGATCTCCACCCCAGAGTGCTGAAGGAACTAGTAGGGGTCATTGTGGGACCTCTGGCACAGCTCTACAAGCACTCATGGTGCTCAGGCAATGTGCCAGAGGACTGGAAAAGGACCAGTGTGGTCCCCATCTTCAAAAAAGGAAGGAAGGAGGACCCAGGAAACTATAGGCCAGTGAGTCTTACCTTGGTCCTGGGGAACTTTTCGAAAGAATTATCCTGGCACATGTCCAGGAAGGGCTAGCAGGGGAGGTTATGCTCAGGGGCAACCAACATGGGTTCATTAGGGGCAGGTCTTGTCAAACCAACCTGGTGACCTTCTATGACCAGGTCAGCAAGTCCTTGGATGCAGGTGTCAAGTGGATATAGTCTTTGTGGACTTCAGGAAGGTTTTCAACACGGTCTCACCCCATTCTCAGTAAGAAACTAGGAGATAGTAGTGTTGATGCCTACACAGTCAGATGGGTCACTAACTGGCTGGTAGGCTGCACCCAGAATGTGGTGGTAGATGGGTCTTATTCAGCCTGGAGGGATGTGGGCAGTGGGGTTCCCCAGGGCTCGGTCCTCGGGCCCACACTATTCAACATCTTCATCAGTGACTTGGGGGAGGAGGTAGAAAGCACCCTGTTGAAATTTGCAGATGACACTAAGATGTGGGGTGAAGTGGGTACACTAGTAAGAAGGAACAGGCTGCAAGTGGATCTAGAAAGTTTACAGGGGTGGGCCGATGAGAACAGGATGAGATTCCACACTGACAAGTACAGGGTAATGCATCTGGGGAGGAAGAACTAGTGGCACACCTAAGGGCTGGGCAACTTCCTTCTTGTGAAGGTCTAGACAGAAAAAGATCTTGGAGTCATCATTGATGCCACAATGAATATGGACTGACAAAGGGGGGATGCAGTCAGGAAGGCCAATCATACCTTGTTGTGCATCCACAGATGCATTTCAAGCAGGTCCAAGGAGGTGATCCTTCTCCTCACTGGTCAGGCTGCAGCTGGAGTACTGTGTCAAGTTCTGGGTGCCCCACTTCAGGAGGGATGTGGCCAATACAGAGAGGGTCCAAAGGAGGGCCACCTGCATGATCAGGGGTCAGCAGGGCAGGCCCTACGAGGAGAGGCTGAGGGACCTGAACCTGTTTAGCCTCCAAAACAGAAGGCTCAGAGGGGATCTAGTGGCAGTCTACAAACTAGTCAAAGGGGACCAGCAGGCACTGTTCCCCTGAGCATTGCCGGAAGTTACAAGAAACAAAAGGTAGTTTCAGGCTAGACATTAGAAGGCACTATTTCACTGTCAGGGCAGCTAGGACCTGGAACCAACTTCCAAAAGAAGTGGTGCTGGCTCCTACCCTGAGGCTCTTTAAAAAAAGGCTGGATAAACATCTGGCTAGGGTCATTTGACCCCAGTACTCTTTCCTTCCATGGCAGGGGGTCAAACTAGATGATCTCCTCAGGTCCCTTCCGACCCTACCAACTATGAAAATATGAAACTATATAGTTTCTGCTAGGCCTGTGCAAAGCAGCAAGTATTCAATTTAGATTTGGCCAATTCATAGGGCAGTGATTTAATTCAGTGATTCGAGTTACTGTCTCAATTTGATCTGGTCGAATCAATTTCAGAGATTCGGTGCCGATTCAGAGACTTGGCCATAGACTATAATGGGGAATCACTAAAATAACTATAACTTTGTCATTTTTTTGCAGATTCACATTAAAACAGCAAGTAAGTAGCCCCTTCTGAGAGTATGACGCCTGCCAAGTTTCAAGGAGATAATTTACAGAGTATCTATGAAAGTGCACTTCAAACTGTTGAAAGCAAAACTCATATCACTTGTGTGTGTTAAGGGATGTAGGTTGTAGCTGTCTAAGGACATAGGCAGACAAGGTTCTTTTCACTTTTCACAGATGAGTCTATGGACTTCACTTCATCAACCTCCTAGATACAAAAACTCTTGGACTCAATTGACATTAGATTTATGACACACTATAACCTGCCTGACAGCTGACTCCCCAGGTACCACTCCACTTTTAACTGCCACATCCCCACCCTCCCTCTTCCAGCCTGTCCCTTACTCTTTGACACCTCTATTTACATTTTCACTGACTACTATGGCATGCATAACAGCCTCTGGTTTCTTTACTATTCATTCCATCCAGGAAGAGCACACACCAACTACAGATGCTTCCTCAGCCTGATGAAGGGTTCTTAAACCTGAAAGTTTGCTAAGATATATTTCTCCAGCTATTTAGATGCTCTAATCAAAGACTGACACAAAGAACCTTGTCTGCCTTTTGTGTGTTAAGTCAAAGCAGGATGAACACAGCAAGGGTGGTAGCCTGTAACAGGGGGCCTTCCCAGTGCTGGTTAGATCTTGGCTTGCCCACCTGTTTCTAGGCCAATCATACACCCCTCTTGTGCCTGACACACCTTCATGGAAAACTGATTTAGATGTTACCCAGGCAGGGAGCTGCCTATTTAAGCCCCTGATGTCTAGGGGTGACATTCATTCTTCAGCTCCATACCTTCCCTACACTGTGGCCCATGCCTTGCAGATGTCATCCTTCACCCCCTCCAGATGTGGTCCCCTCTCTGGGACCTTTGTCTTCCCCTTAGGCCCTGACCCACCTTCAAGCCAGTTGGAATCCTGAGCCTCCTGATCTGAGCATTCCTCGTGGTGGGCCCCTGGCCCATCAACCCCCTTTTGGGTCCTGCTCCCAGCATGGACCAGTTGAGGGTACCTCAGGTCAGATATGAGCCACCTGCCTGTTCTCAATCTTACAAATCCATTGCAACCAGTAAGTCTCAGGCCTCTCAAAGATCTTACAGGTCTAGGCTTTTCCCAGCCAGGACTGTGTGTGTATGCAGTGGCTGCAGGTTATCAGGTGTGCCCTATCCTCCTTTCACGAGGGAGGTTCATGGTCCTGGTATTTCCTGGGGATGCTATTCCACCAGAAGTCTCAACAGGCCTCCCTACCATGGCAGGGTGCAGTTTTGGGTCATGCCCAGAACCTGGAGACTTCTTCCTCATAGCCTCAGCCCATACATCCAAATTTGTCATGGCATGGGAGCTCAGCAGGGAGATATTCTTCCCTTGATAATTGGTGATAGACTAAACTGTTGCCTCCAGGTCTGAGAGTGGGGCATTAAATGGTTCTGAAAGCAAATGAAAAAAAGAAATAGGTGCAGAGTGAGGGTGGCACTCATTCCATCTGCACATGCAGCTTGAAGAACCCCAGCAGTGGGAGGTTCACCTTCAGGAACACCACCTGCTCCACCAAACCAGGATCCAAGGAGGTGTAGTGGGGTGTCACAACATCCCCAGTGATGCTGAGCACCATTTCAGTTGAAACACTGGTTGGTGGACAAGACAGGTGTTCCCAGGCAACTGCAGCCAGATCTGGCCACATCTGGCTGCAGGTTGCCCAGTAGGCCAAGGGCCTCTGTGTCCTTGGTGAAATAAGCAGCTCCGTGTCCCTGGTGAAATAAGCAGCCACCAACGCCTGAGTGCTACCTGCCTGATGGTGGGTTCTGGTGCATCTGGACCCCAATATTGTAGCCATGCCCTTGGCCCACAGTGGCAGCAACTGTGTTGGAGGAGATTGGCTGATGGTTGCAGTACTGGCACTGGAAAGTGTATCCACCTCTTTCACGTCCCCCTGCCTCTGCCCTTCTACCTTCCTGACTCTATTCATCAGCACCTCTATCCAGTGATCAATGGTTTTGCTGCTGTAGATGCTCCCCTTCATCCTCAGGTCACACATGCCCACCAGCACATGGACCATACTGGATCGCAGTGGATCCAGACATTTCTTGATGCTCTCCTTTAACTGCTTCACCAGTACCTGCACCTCTGGTGAAAGTGGCTTGCCCCAGCCAGAAACATCAGTCCCCTGGAACTTCTTCATTTGATTCTCAGGCTCCTTCACTATAGGGATCACCTGACTAAGGAGGGCATTGCCAGTGCTGAGGCTCTTGGTGGCCTCCAGGAATAGCTTGAGGACCACCAAGATCTGGGAGAAGGTATCCCCCTCAGTTTTGTTAAGGGGACCACTCATCCCAATCTCCCTAAGCAAGGCCAACTCATGGATGTCCTTCTGTTGTTACACCAGCCTGTCAAGCATTAGTTATGCAGCGTTCCAATGAGTCTCCACATCCTACATGGTTTTGTGCTGCAGGATCCTCAGCTCTGTCTGAGCTCCTGCAGCATCTTACCCTCCTTGAGGCTGCACTGAAAGTATCCCAGCACCTTCCTGCATTTTGAAATGAGCTGGCTGCTGGTGGTAGTGATGGCACTGTCACTGGGAGCTCTGTCCCCCTCCAAGGTATCCCTGACTATGAGGTGGAACTTATGTGCCACACAGCAGATGCCAACAAAGTTGGGATCATGCACTGCCTTCACCATACTTGCTCTGTTGTCAGTGACCTTGAACCCATGAGCACCATGAGCCACCTGAACCCAGGATCCTCAACAAAGGAGAAGGGCTGGCCATCCAGAGCAAGCATCTCCCCAGTGCTCTGGGTGACCTCGCTTGCCTTCGGAATATGCCGCACAGTCTCTGCCTTTCCCCCACTGGTCCAGGGTGGCCTGCTCCTGATTTTTGGGGATGGAGTCTTTGGAGCAAGAAGGGGACTTCTTTTGGGGCATGCTTCCATTGGTGCCAGGATGAGGAAGAACAAGAGCAAGCGGGTAATGCATCCTGAGGTGCAACAGCATTGCCATGGTGATAAAGTGTTTCACCTCCTTCCCCAGGGCTGATCTGCTTTCAGCAGCACCGGTAGGTAGCATGCCTGGGATCATCTGCCTCCTACAAATGATTTTACACTGCACTATCCACCTGCTTTTGTATTGAGGGTGGAGGTCCTGCCTTATCCCCCTCCTCACCAGGCAGAGGCACACCAACAGAAGGAACTGAGCCACCTGCCCCCACAACCTCCTCTGAAATGACTTTGAGAAGAGACCTGCTTCTAGGGGAACGTTGAGGGTTGTGGAGCACAAACTCAGATTCCCCTTCCTTCCCCAGAGTTTCCTTAGCTATTGCACTCAGCTCCACTGCTTCCAGATCCAGCTTCTCCTCTGGTACTAGAATGGTCATGCTGGGAACTGAAATTTGACAAGGATGTGGTAAAGATTGAGAGAGTCCAGAGAAGAGTCATTTGTATGATCAAAGACTTGCATGGCAAACTATACGAAAAAAAGGCTGAAGGAACTGAAATTGGGGTGGAGAGTGTCACACTAGTGCTGGTGGTTATTACTGGTGTTAGTGGAGGTGGTGCAGGTGTAGACACTGCTCTTACCTCCTTACTCCCACTAGCAGCAGAAGACTCATTACTACCAGGAAAGAGGGTACGTCTGTGCTGGGAGGGAGGGGGGGAGACCTTGCTGCTCTCCCTTCAGGAATGCCTGAAGATAGGGGATATTGATCTTAGGAAGGATTACATTTTGTGTAATTCTGGTTGAATATCTATCTGACCTTACATAAGGTGGTCTTACTTATAAAAACTGACATCATATAACTAGTTAATAAGGCCATAAGCCAGAGCCCACTGAAATCAGTAGAAAGATTCCCACTGTTTTAAAAAGCTTTTGGATCAGGTCCGGAATACATTAATTACATTTCTTAAATGTATTGGTTGAAGTTTATATAGTCACAGAATTGTTAAGTTCACTCAGGCTAATGTGCACAGCTGGTTCAGGAATAATCTTCCCCCCTACTCTGATCTCATTCCACCTCCTCACCCACCTGTAGACACTTGATGACTCTCCAATCTCTCTTTTGGTTCTTATAATGGGTTTAATAAAGGAAATGCTGACACAATCCTATCTAGAGCAGCATAAATGCTCCCTTGCAATAAGGGGCAAAGTACAAATATAAAAATGGCTTTCTTTGTTCAAAATGGAACAAACCAGATGGTTTCCCAGACTGTACTATCTAAAAACTCTTTCACTAATTCCAGTGTGTATGGTATTATAAAAGTGTTCAGGGGCCTCTAACTTCTTATAGGGTATTTTATTGTCTTTATTCATCAATCTGGATATTTGCCATGACAATAACTGAACCATGAAAAACACATTTATTTAATTCATGTTAAGATACACCTATAAGTAAATACCAGTAGACTATAATAGAAACTATTTTCATTAATTACTGTTTAGGGGCAATTAGTGCATTTGAACAAACAGAAATATTTGATAAATGCAATATGTTCAGCATTATCCCTTTACACATTGATATTAAATTTGAGAACTAAGTTCTGAGCAAAGATACACTAATTTAAATCTGGACTGACAGTATTTACTTGTTTGTACTACAATAAAATTATAGTAGTCTACAAAAGTACTAGCAGTTACCACTTCATATGAATGCAGATAATTCATATTCTGAGAATCCCAATACAAGGAAAATGCTGATATGTTGGAAGGTGTTGAGATCAGCACAGTAATTAAGGACGTTTTCGCATGCGCTCTGGGGTGTGACGCTGGGCGGTTTAATTAGTCACCCGTGCTAATCGAAAGCGCCCCTGTGGCACATGTATTAGCGTCCTACACATCTCCATGCTGAAAAAAATGGCAGCAGGGAGCTTTGAACTAAAGCTCACTGAATGAGTTTTAATTTAAAATGCTGCACCACCATTTTTTCAGCACAGAGATGGACGGGGATGTTGATACACATGATGCAGAAGGCTTGATTAATAGAGTCTGATCCAATGCGCTGGATTTCCAGTGCGTCAGAACAGGCTCCCTGCCCAAATGGACCTTTTTATGATGGAAGTTAGAGAAGGAAATAGAGGTAAACTTGAAAAATCTTAGTGGTGAAGTAATCTAAGTAAGAACTACTGTATTTTTTTTAAAGATGGATTGGCCCCAACATGGCCTTTTTTTACCTCCAAAACAATGCTCAAGGGATGATATGATAGCCATCTGTGAACATCTGAGGAAGAAGTGTTTTAGTAAGCCAAAGTCTATACATATGGCTGAAAGTTATGATTAGTAAGAGTACAATGAACAAAAAAAAATTGGTTGGTTGTAAGAAAAAATCATCTAAGACTGAAACCTGCTGTGTATTATTAAATAATTTCCTTTAAAAAGTGAGGGAATATCCATCACTTGAATTGTTAAAACTAAATTTAAGAAGGATACTTTAGGAATTAGATACAATCCTGCATCAGATACAGGATGAATATGATAATATATTAAAATATATACAAAAAGACAATATCATCAGCAATTTGTATGAAGTGGGAAAGTACAATTAGGGACAAATATGTATTTTAGCATGTGTATTAAATATTTCCTCATTTATTTTATCACCACCTAATCCCCAGTGACACTACTTCAAGAAAATGTAAGTACTCAAATGCAGGTAAAGACAGGGATTGTAGTATGTACTAATGCGCCTCAAGAAATTCTGTCATGACAATGTCAGCTCTTCATTTCTCCAGGGGAAACAAATTGAAATTCAGCTTTAAAGCCTACATAGCAAGATAGCCTACTGTGGAATTGTGTTTGAAGATCTGCACAGGCAAGGGAACATATATTTCATACTGGACAGGATATTTCAGGCATGCAATGTCTTTATGACATTTATGTTTAGAGCTTGAGTAAACAATACTCTGAAAAACTACCCCCCTCAACCAGATTCTTTACAGTACTAGTAAGCTCAATGTCTTTAACTCACGATATTCATGTCTAGCACGGTGAAAACTGTTAAGGAAATGTCACTAAGTGCTTTAGTGTGATAGCCTGGCTGAAGCAATCATTTAAAATTGGCACACAAAACAACAATTTAAAACAAAATGTTGAAACATACTGACAGTTCCTTCCTGTACTTCCTCTCCCTATTCCCCAAGAAAAAAAAAAATACCAAAAGAGCTGGAAAGGAAGGAGGAGAGATGGTGAGAGACTTTATACAGGGCTGGGATAGTAACAGAATATCCAATTGTTACTTATACGTTATAATAAGTTGTTAATCAGGTGAGATTCTTCTGCTCAATAGAAAAGGGAAAGGAAATGTGGCAGCTGTAGACATTTTTTGGAAGAATCTATAGTGTAAGGAACTCAAGCTTGAATATTTTTTTAACAGCAGGGGGAAAAAAAACCTTCCATAATTAACACCCTGTAACTTGCTATACCTTGCAAACATTATTAGAGGGAGCTCTATAGCTATATTCTATGTCTTAAAGGAAATGCACCTTTCACTTGTGTCACTTTGGATATGCTCATTCAATTCTGCATCAAAGATAAAATAAGCATTTTAAAGAACTTCTAAAGCAGCAGAAAACTCAGCTCCCCTAAGGCCAGGTATTTGAGCTTAAGTTGAAAGTTACTGAAACAATGGCCTGACCCCACTGGCTTCTGATCAGGCCCTGACTGATTTTTCAGGTCTTGAAGGGCTTTATTCTTTCATACATTTCTGTATGCCAACTTTGTTAACATAACATAATGTAATGTAACATAGATAAGTCAGTGCCTAATGGTTAAAGTAAGGGATTGGAAGGTTTGTACTATTAAATTATATTATTAGTTCTGTCCCAGTTTTAGTTGTATGAACTTCAGAGGGGTATTGGAAATTGGATGTGCATAATAATTTGTCACTGCCTCATACAGAATCTTAAAAATGGATAAAAATACTCTCATATCTTATGACAAAATCCCAGAGAATATAATGGAAAATAACTTTGATGTAGATATTTTTAAACAATCTTCAGCTTTTGAGAGCCGTGCCAGTGCTGTAAGTTGTTCTAGAATTCAGAAATTGTGGAAAAAAATATAATTCTTCTTTATATTCTTTGCTGTGATCTACAGAAGACTTATTTATAGAGATTTATAATTATTTCCTGCTTAATAGTTTTGTAAGGCTTTCTAAAAGGAAGAACCAAAAGATATAGGATTCTTCTGTACTAATCTGCTCTGCATTGTCCACTGTTTTAACCTGTCCAAGGATTCAGAAACAACTGATATTCCTTTACAATATTTCCACGTTCAGCTGATTCAAGCCAGCTGAATCATGTTATATGATTTCCTATGCTTAAACACCTTATTTCTTAGTGGAAAAAGTCAAGAATCCTCCTTGCTGTTAAGTATCCTAAATCAAATCAAATTTCATTCCAGTGACAGTCAGGATTGGCACTATACCAAAGCTGAGGCCTGCACAGTTGAGTAAGAAGCCTGGGAGGTCATATGACACAAGGCCAGGAATAATGAAGGGAGAAGCCCTGGCTTTGGCAGCTGAATCTCAACACCAGTTACAGTTTAAATATCTGTTTATAGAAGAGTCATACATAAACTACAGATGTTCAATATGTCATTTGATTATCCAACACAACAAGCTAAATTATCAAAATGATGTGCTCAATTTACTGGTCCTAATTTAGAAAAAAGTGAGCAGAAGAAGATGAGAGGCAGTGTTCCCAGACACTGCCTGGCACTAAAAGAGAGGATTATAGTTTATATACCATTCCCCAAAGCAAAGGAGTCAATCAGCTCCCCTAATAATATTTGCATTTGCTAATGGCTGCCGTTCTGACTTTACAGCAACACTACTCCTCTTTTATCAGTCCCTGAGCAGTACAAGAGAAGGCTAGCATGCTTTGAGCGAAAGGAGAAGCTGCAAAGGACTTCAGTGCTGCTTCATTTTTGGTTCAACCAAAGTTTTCTCATTGCAGAGGCAGAAGGTGTAGGACCAAAGTGTCTTGGGAGCCTACAGGGTTATAAGTACTACATTTATTTAAGATGCCATTGTTGTTATATAAGTAAAGAGTCCCTTTTAATATTTTCACATGGTCAGCTATTTCTTATGTAGTGACAGAGCAAGATGGAATTAATATCATTCAGGTATTATTAAGGGATATTTGGAAAAATAACAATACTTGTTCCTATTTCAATTTAGGTCATCAATTTGTTTCATGCTATTAAACTAAGCTTTTACTTGCTAGTAATGTTCTTTTTGGATACAAAAGGTCATTGTTTATCTGAATGAAGAGGAAAAAAAATCTCTATTTATATGGTAGAAAGAGCACAGATAGCAGTGACATGGCTTATAATATGTAAAAGGGCATTGAATAGTGAACACTTGCAAAAGCTTTGTTGAGAGTCTGAAATTAGATTGTAGCCACTGAGTCACGTATATAATCACAAGACAACAATCCTTTGCTTTTTTATGTGCTTCAATGACATCTGTTTTTGTATGCATGTGTTTCAGTATCTTTATACCTAGTTGTGTATTTAAAGGCATTTTGAGCCAAAATATTATTTTAAACTACACATGTAAAAGTGTTGTTTCTACAAAGGAAAGGAGTGTAGATTATTCAGAGCTGAAAAAAAATCTATATTGTAACTAGTTTCTACTTAAGCAGGTTGACTTGAAGTACTTTCTTCCAGTTAACTTCTTGTCATGAAATGCAGCACTGCATGGTTAGGACCAAAATTTCTGAGGAACTGGATTTAATTAGATTTCAAAGTATTTGGCATTTGTTAGAATCAGATACTAAGACCCAGATTTTAATATGTTTAAATATCTTCATAAACTTGACTTGGTGCTGCTTACAAAATTAGCTAAACTGGTTAGGAGTTCAATTCTACTAAGTAAATATATCTGTCTTTAGACACCTTAAATACATTTTGTAAATCCAGCCTCATAACGCTGTTATTTCTCTACTCTTCCTATATGTCAACCAAGATAAAAAATTAAAAGGAATTTTCCATGCATTAATATTATGGTAAGGATACATGGTATGAAATATACATTATTTTCAAAGGATTATTTAGGGCCAGAACCTTAGAAAGAATAGCTATATTAAATGTATATATTAATTAATTTGAATAGGAAATTGCAGAAGTCTTTAATACTAAGATTCTGATATCTGAGGCAATGCCAGAATATAAGTTTTCCGGCTGTAAGCCTTCACCCAGAAGGCTTGAAACTCCATGGACTTATATCAAGCAAGTTGCTAGTCATTCTATTGTCAATTTTAGCTGACATATTAATCCATCTCTCCCTTGGCTGCACTATAGTAGGCAACTTGACTGTATTAATCAGGTGGATAGAATAGAATATATTTTTTTAGACGAGAGTGTGGGAAAATACTCTTTCAAATTTAGTATGAGATGCAGAGAAGTCCTAATTCAATCTGTGTGGTTGCTAAACTGCATACACTGAAGTCAGGCAGTTTTGATCACTTCAGTATATTTATTTGTTGATTATTTTATTTCATGATAATATAGAAAATTGAAGGAAAGAGGGATTTCATTTTAAAATACATTTTCCAAATCCATTTGACCTTTAAAAGTTTATATAGGCAACTGTATGTTACAGTATTTCCACCTGCAGCTGATGCAAACCAACTGAATCATTTTATATTATTTCATATATTTAACACCTTTTTTCTTAGTGGAAAAATCAAGACTCCTCCTCAAAAATTCTAAAATGATTCAGCTGGCTTGAATCAACTGATGGTGGAAATATGGTAGCATACAGTTGACTATATAAACCTTCACCAGTCAAATAGATTTAAAACATTTATTTTAAAAATGAAATTCCTCTTTCCTTCAACTGTATGTATAACTCAGTCTTCTTGCTTTACTACTATGCAAATGTATTCCTTTTATGTAGAACCTAAGTGAAACTTGTGTAGAACCTTAAAATGTCACAGACATGACATTTGCTACCCAAATGATAAACATTTACTGTATCTAAAAACCTCTAAAAAAGTAGGTCCAGTAGGCAACAATTAGCAGTGATTGCATATATGTAAAATCATGTATTCTGAAAATATTAAAATGTTTTCCTTTAAATCCAAGTATGTCTGAATACTTTTCCTATCACCATTTCCAATTTCCTTTTCTCAAGATGTTATCTGCTCTTTCCCCTTCCTCTCCTCCCCACAAAACTTATGTTCTCATATGGAAAAAAGTATCAAGTTATGAAATGATTATTTTTAAGGGGATGTAGACTCATTAGCTCTGGATGGAAAAATTGCTAACTTGTAACATGTAGGGGCACCATGTTTGGCAAATACCCAGGAATTGAAAATGTCTTGAAAGGGTCTAGGGTCACATTTTATTAGCAATCTACTGAGCTACTAAGTTTCTATACAGTTTGTTTTCTACTCTTTACCTTTGGTCAATTTTTCTCACCATTCATGCTATTACTGTTGCTTTCCAGGATGATTTCAAATCTCATCCTTGTGTCTAACCATTTGAACTCCAATGTGCAATGACATGCACAAATCTAGGTTAAAATGCTGAGAATCAATTCAATATTTAAATGCATTTTTTTTTATTTTGGTTAAGAAATATAAATAAGATTTAAGTTAAAGAATTAGCATTTACAAGTGAAAATGAAGACCTCTTCAGAAGAGAACTACTATTTAAATGAATTACATGGAAACTATGACTTAGCTAATGATCTTGGACTAGTTACTTAAGCCAGCCACTTTGGTCTACAAGTCAGACCTGCTAAAACTAAGTAATGTCTCCAGACTAAACTTCCCAAGACTTATTTAAAAAAAAAAGACATCCATAAAAACAAAACAAAACAAAACATATCCTACTCTACTGCAATTCAGTTTAATCCAAATAAATTCAAACTATATGGAAAAGACTGAAAACATAAATGTGTGTTTGACATCGTGTTTTCCAAATAAAATAAAATACATTTTTGCTGGTATAAACAAATCATTATAATATTGCATTTCCCCTGTGAGCTGCAAGCCCCTTTTTGTAACAAATAGGTTTTTTTTACTTCTATATTTTAAATGTCCAAAGTTTTACAGTTGTTAATAATAGCATGACAAGATTTTAGAAACATATTTTAATATTCTTAAAGTGTCAATACAATTATTAAAATATCTGTATTCAACAAAGCATATCCCATAAAATTCTCAAAATACTCTGTTCTATGACTTACTATGTTTAGTAATCTGGGATAAAAGATACAAAAACAGACTTGTAACATCATAAGATCTCTAGATTGTAGACCTTAAGTTTCTGGTGAACAGTACCAATAGCAATATGAATAGTAAATAAAGAATGCACTGGAGAGGAAAAGTATTTATGTTCTACCAATCAAGTTTCCTGTTCTTTAGAGGTTTCTCCATGACCAAGCAAGATTAGGTTGGGGTTCAAGTCCCATACCAGGACCTGAGATCATAAATAATGCAAGTAACTCAAGGATGTTGAATGGCTATACTGACCATACTTCAGCTGAGATATCTTTCTACTCCTATTTATTTAAAACACTTTATAAACCCTCACAGAAGAGAACATTGTAAGTAGAATATTAAGAAAGGATGAGTCCTATAGCAACCAGAGTCAGCCTCTAATACAGAAAAAGGGAAAGACCCAGGAAGTCAGAAGGGAGTTCTGTGCCTGGGAAGAGGCTGAGGTTGGAAACTCAAGAAGTAAGAAGACAAATGAGGCACTGGTATACATTGCAGCCAGTGACTGCAAAAATGAAAGGAAATCCCAAAGGATTAGGACCCTCGGTAATAAGACCAAGAAAAGGGATAGAAATGGTGGTGGCTGAAAGATGCTCTAATTTTATCTCAAGGCACTGGACTGGGGCATAATTGAAAAAAGGTCCTAAATCCTCTACCTTCAACTGCCCTTTTCTCACTAGACCAGGAAGACTTTACTGCTAGACAGTGAAAAGGAAGGTTATGATTTCTGTTATCTTTTGGCATTATTTGTTTAAATGGTTTTAAATATCAGAGGGGAAAAAAAGCAGAGACAAATTCTAGTAGAGTCCATACTGTTTGAAAAATGCACTTTATTCTATCTCAATAATAAATTATAATAAACTTCTTTAAAGCCTAATTTTCAAATATAGAAGATTTCAGAAACAAATTGAATGGCAGAGCTGTGTTTGCCATACATATACATGTTCTAAAAATGGTCCTCATTTAAATGGAGCATCAGGATCTGTTATAGATACTCAGCTGCATTGTAGGTATGATTTTGAAAAACCATTGGATGACAGGAAATACTAGTTGTTTTAGCGACATTACAAATATAAACAAAATGAGTATATTAGGTTAGTCTGAAGCTGGGCAGAAGGCTGGACAGGGTGGCACCTTAGGCATGCTTCTAAACCCATTAGTCCCTAAGGGTGCCTGTATACCTGAATGCATCAAAATTGTGTCTGCTGGAGTGTTCTAATGAGAACATTCCAGTGTCTCATGTATTCAGCATCCCACATTTCAAAATGGCTGTGGGGGCCCTTTAACTAAAGCTAACTAAAGCTCATTGAAAGAGCCTTAATTAAACGGGATGCTGAATACATGTAACACTGTATTTTAATTAGAGCAGCACCCGAGAGCCACTTTAATTAAAACACCCCCCTCCCAAGCTGGAGAATGTGTAAGGAGCCATCCTGTTCTGCCTTCTACAAATGTAAAAATGTATCTTCTATGTTATTTCTTCAGTTAATGATAATAATTAAGAAAAATAAATCAATCAGGGAGTGCTCATCAGGAAGACACATATTAGAATGAAGCAACTAATCTGATGAAAAAATATTGTACTGACTGGGATCATTCCACAGATTCTCAGGTATTAATTCTGTCATCTAAAACCCAGATACAGAAAAATAAAGTCAGTAAGACTGCTTTTTAGCTAGGGACAGAAGTTGCACATACATTGGTATAAGTGATTAGAAACAGGTTTAAGCCTGCAACAGAACAGACGTTCAGTTTCATAACATTGGAAACCAGTATAAGATAAACTTGGATGGATGGATGTTGTATCAGACTTGACTGATTTAAATTAAATTGGTCTATTGAACTTCTGCCCCAGATCCCCTGCTGACTCAAGTTGCAGTCATCCAGCATACCTTGCAGTCATCCAGTATCCCAAGATACTTTGTATTTCCCCTGCAAACCCCACTTCCTCTGCAAACCCCACTGGAACATGGTTCATACTCCACTGCTCCAGCCAAGCGTGCCAGCCCTGGCCACCAAGCCCTGATCTGCCCTGCCCTGTGAAGTAGAGAGGAATCCTCCCTTCCTCTGCCCTACACAGTTGCTCAGCTCAGCTGGGACCAGGCCTCCATTGTGGGACCAAACCACCACAGATGGGAGGGCAAGAAGTTCCCCAGACCAAGTGCCTGCCTGCACAGGCAGGCATGGGGACACAGGTGGGGGACACCCCGCCTCAGGGGTTCTCTCTAGCCTGGGCTGGCCCTGCCTTAGTGAGCTGAGGGGAATCCCTCTTCCCCCTCCCCCATGCAGCTGCAGAGGCAAGGACCAAGTCCAGGGCAGCCACAGGCTGGGGGAATCAGGCAGTGGAAAGCCCTGAGGCAGGGGCTCTCCTTTGCCCCTACACCCCGATGCATGGGTAGGGTCTTAGCCCAGAGGACTGCTTCCTCCTCCTACCTGTGGCAGTGGCTGAGCTGAGCAACTATGTGAGGGAGGAGAAGGGAAGGGGGGGCGGTTCCTCTCAGCTCCCTGGGGCAGGGCAGCCCTGGGCTGGGGGAGGGGCTGGGCCAGGGGAAAGCGCCAAAGCGGGGGCTTCCCAATTCCCCCATGCCTAGCTGCATAGGCAGGCACCTGATCCAGGGGACTTCTCCTGCCTCTCACCTTTGGCAGTGGCTGAGCTAAGTCAGTGGCACTGCATGGAAGTGGGGGAAACTCTTCTACTCCCATGTGGTAGGGCAGCCCTTCACTGTGGGACCCAGAGCAAGGGAAAATCCCAAGGCAGCTGGGCAGGCAGGCAGGCAGGCAGTAGTCTGGGTACTGCTCCCTACTGCCACCTGCAGCACTGTCTGAGCTGAGCAGCCTCACAGGGGAGGTGGAGGGGAAGAAGGCACATTCCTCTCAGCTCCCCAGGACAGGACTGGGGGCCTTCTGGGTGGAGGAGACCCCTGAGAGAGGATCTCCCTCTACATGGCCCAGCAATTGAAAAGGAGCTCCTCTCCCCATTGTGGGGGGTTGGCCTCTGTTCCACGGAGCTTAGCAGTGGCTGCAGGCGGGGAAGTGTGCTTCATTCCTCCCCAGCTTCTGGCCCGGGCCAGTGCAAGCATCTGGCTGCCTTTCCCAACTGTAAAGTGACTGTCAGTTCAGTTCATTATCCGTCCAATCCACACAGCTTAGAGAAACCTGCGAAGATAGTATCGATTCCGCCTCAGGCTTTTTGATTGTCTGTACTTAGCCTTTAAGTTAAATACGTACTTAAGTGATTGACTGACTCAAGCCATAAGACACAAAATATAATAGAGTAGACAGTCTTAGACACAAAAAATGTTTCAGTTTTATAAAATCTCTGGGGAATATAAACCCCTGGGCATTTTAGGTTCTATATGGTTTCTGGGGGAGCATTTGTTAGAAAAAAATAGGCAAAACCAACCCCTTTTCCTTGTTAGGGTTCTAAAGGCCTCTCTCAAATTCTAAGGGTCTATGTTTGTTGGGATTTTTTTCACTGATTTTTTTCCCCTTGTTACTTCTTGGGATATGAGCTGTCTAAGCTTTTTTCAGCAGAAAACCTGATTTATAAGTCAATTCAGTATAGACTAAGTCAGTGTTAAATAAAGGACTTTTAATCGTTACTCATGAGTTTAATCCAAGCCAGTAATTCATAGTTTACAAAATCTTAGTTTAAATGTCATTTGGATTTCTGCATGAAGGAGGTTTTTATAGAGAGTGTGCACTAAGTGAATCAATTAAAATGCCGACTCTGAAAAATGCATAAGCTCATTTAAGAATGATGGTACTTAAAAAATACAGTATAGGTTCTGGTATGTTGTCAAAATTAAACTACATGCTGTTAATTTTCCTTCTTGAATATTCAGGGGACATATAGTCAAGTCTAGACTTCCTTTCTTGTCTTGTTAATTATTTATACATATACATTGAAGTGGTAACCTTTTTGCAAAAGACAACTTTAATGACCTAAAAAAAGATGAATTCTTTGACTAAATTGACAAAGGGATGGCACAAGTATGGCTGATTCAGCTAAATTCAGCCTAAAGCACAGAGTGAGCATTTACGATTTCATGAGAACTCCGTTAGCGACTGTCAGGTGGTGGTGTCTCCTTACCCTCCCCAGTATGGTATATTCAATTCTACATGTGCTTTCTTCAGGACCCTTTTAGGAATGATTCATATCTGTCAGCCACTTTAGGCTAGACAAAAAAAAAATCTGTACAGAGCAAAAAATTGAACAGTTGTGTCAGTTAATAGCTTTCCTATTTTAAAATCCTCCATTTAGAGATTTTTCAGTAGAAAAAGTTCCAAGATGAAGTTTTAAAGATCTAAAGGTTCTGGGGCAATTGAGTTAAAAACAGATAAACCCCTTGATGTAAAAAAGATTGCCCAATGACCTCTAATAGCTTGAGAAATGTCCAAGTACTAAACTTCTCTCATACAAATGATATGAGGTCATGAAAACTGGCATGTAAAATAACTACCAGACTTTTCAAACACATAATCTTGTCAAATATTGTCAAAGACAGACTTTTACATCTGAGCTACAATTTGAAATCATTTTATTTCACATACAAATTTTAAATGATATCTTTAGGAAATAATAACTGTTTTGTTCAATGCTTCCCCCTACCCACACACAAAGTTCCTGAGCAAAAAATCTGTAATATGTTTATATGGATAGAAAATGTGTGTGGCCTCTTTTGGTAACACCAAAATGATACAAGATAATCACAAAACGCTACCATATCACTTGAAGGATTTACATAAATGGCCCTTTACCATTCTGAAGTGTAGTTCTATGATATTCACAGCCACTTTTTAAAATCAAAGCTGTTTGGATAAGTTGGGATAAGCATCAGATGAATATAAAATAATTAGGCATGAAGCAAGGAACCAATATAGGTACACTCAGTTTAATAGAACAATTATCCCAGCACAATGATGAGGAAGAGGGAAATCATTGAAATCATCAGTCCAGAGCACAGCAACAATATAAAAAGCAAATAAGAAATCATGTTGTTAGCTGAGGGGCAGAATACAAAACAAAGGAGATTTTCTTCTAGGTGAGACTTTCAAATACAGCATACATTTATTTAGTCTGATTTTGGAAGCTTCATAAGGCAATAGAGATAATTGATAACAAACATGAATAATCTAAGATATTTTATGCAGAACAGACGGAAAGAGATGCTCAGGGTCATCATGTTGTTCTGCATATGTACAGTGCCTAGCACAATGGAGGTCTGGTCTGTGACTAGGATTCCTGTGTGCTACTATAATATAAATCGGTGTTGTAAATGGAAATAGGACATTTCAAAATGACAATAAAAAATGAAGTCTTGTGATATTGATACAATTTTAAGTGAGTGTACACTGAATATATAACCCAGATTCAAAACTAGCATCAATCTACAATTAGGGTCAAATCTCACTGAAGTTGAAGGGAGGGTTGCCATTGACTCCAATGGACCTGGGATTTCATCCTACCAAATATCACTTCTCTGACAAACAATAAGAAAAACCAGTAACAAAAACCAACCAGGAGCCAGTTTTAAGGAAGATGGATCCAACTATTTCTACCCTTCAGTGGAGTTACTCCTGATTCTGCAAGTATAAAAAAAGAACAATGTAAATTATTTTCAGTGGCAATTAAAAAGGCGGAAAGGGTGAAAATAAAATGGATGAAGGGTAGAGTTTTATTCCAGAAAATGGAAAATATAAAGATACTTAATTGGAACCCAGGCACTATAATGGGGAAGATGAGTTGATGAGATTTTATTCAGTGGGTAGCTTGCATTACTGCATTTTAAACTGCAACTATTTGTTGCATGCCTTTTAAACTAATAAAGCTTTCTCTCTGATATATCTATAGCTGAAAATTCAGAGGGGAAGACTTCTTATTTAATTTTGCTTGCAGAAAATAGAAAATATTAACTTTGGGTGCTTGGCTACTGTATTTTGGAAGATTTGACTATAAGACCCTTACACTGCTGAAGCATGTACTTATAAGAGCAGCTGTAGTCAGTGGCACCTCTTGCCTGTACCAATATAAGTACAGTTTTCAAAACTGGGTTCAAACCTTATAGCTTTATTGTACACTCATTCAATCTCTGACATTTCACTTGGCTCCGCTTAATTTTAAATCCTCCATTGATTCTTATCATTTTTAACGTGCTCTAGTTACAGTTGACCCTAGTATTCCTTTATGTCCTTCAATCCCCTCTTTAGAGATCTATGGAGGAATAGGTGTTCTATCCATTTACTTTTCATGTACTGCTTTACTCTTCATGCCAGTTTATTAACCCAGGATATCCTTGCCAATCTGTCTTCTGAAAAACAGCAGTCAATTATCCTTTACTTGATTGCCAAACCAAATAGGCATTTGGTAACGATGTAGTAAGTAATGACTGGGTAATGACTTAATAAAGATATGTTCCAATACTGTTCTAATCCTAAACTGAAGATATACTGCCTATGGACTGTTCAAATATCTAAATACAAATGCAAAAAGATGCCAAGGAAAATCTCTATTTAACTCCTCAGTAGCTTTGTCTAATAAAAGTTGCCACAACCTACAATATTGTCAGGTACCCATAGTAAGGCTGTGTGAAATTTCACCAGGTGTTTCATTCTGAAGCTGTTTTATTGCATTTTGAGCTTGTAACAGAAAAATAAAAATGCATGAAAAGCTTTTGAAGCAGCTTTGAAATGAAACAAGGGCACTCAAAACGTTTTGAAAGTTTCGAAATGTTTCGAGTTCCGAAGCCGGGCTTTGCTTCAGCGTCAGTCCCAACCGGCAGCAGCAGCCTTGCATCATCCCATGCAGATCTGGCACAGACTGTCTCTCCTGGGGGGTTTGGGCCTTCAGATCTGTGCGCTGGATGACAGCATGCTGTTACTGCCGGCTAGGGCCAGCAGCAGCAGCAATCTTCCTGGCACTGCATGCAGGCTGGATCCAGTGCTGGTCTCAGCCAGCAGCAGTAGCCTCCTGTTCTCTGGCAGGCAGATTGGGGGCCCACTCGCACCTCCGGGAGGAGTCTGGTAGAGCCCTGCAGCCCTTCTTGGGTGCAAGCCCCTGATCTGCCTGCTGGATGGCAAGAAATTGCTCCTGCCACCTGGGACTGGTGCTGGGTGCACCCTGCACCCACTGCTGGGAAGACTGGTGCTGCTGCTTGTTCCAGGTGGCAGAAGCAGCCCCCTGTCATCTAGCAGGCAGATCGGGCACCTGCACCTCCAGGAGGAGTCCAGCAGAGCCCTCGCAGCTCTCCCAGAGGTGCAGGCAGGCCCCTAATCTGCTGGCCAGATGACAGGAGGCTGTTGATGCCAGCTGGGGCCAGCAGCAGCACCAATCTTCCCAGCACTGGGTAAGGGCTGCACCCAGTGCGGGTCCCAGGCAGCGGCAGCAGCCTCCTGTCATCTGGCAAACAGATTGTAGGCTGTACCCCCAGGAGGAGTCTGGCACACCCCTGCATCCCTCACATGGGTGCGGGCCCCCAGATCTGCCTGACCAATGACAGGAGGCTGCTGCTGCCAGCAAGTGACAGTTTTGCTTGTCAGCACCTTGAGGTGCAGTTTCCCATAAACCTCTGCACCTAGCTCCTTGAAACTTATCAGGTTTCATGCCCTCAGAAGGGGCTACTATCTTTGCAAAGCTTATCTGAATCAGGCTAGAAATGACAAAGTTATGGGACGTTTCATTCTTCCCCATGATAACTTATGGGCGAAATGTGGAAAGAGTGTTGAAACAGCATCGAAACAGTGAAACCCTTTCAACAAACTCAAATGGACCAGTGCTTTCAAAACAAAACAAAACTTGAAACTGTTTTGATGAAACGGAACGGAACAGTTTCACTGTTTCAACGTTTTGCCCACAGGCATGGGGAAACACAAAACAGCCTATACCTTTGTCATTTCTTGCCTGATTCTGATTAAAGTTGAAGGTGGCCCCTTCTGAGGGCATGAAGCCTGCCTCATTTCAAGGCGATAAGTGCAAGAGTTCCTAGGAAACTGCACCTCAGGCCACTGATCAGCGGGAGCAGCATCCTGTTATCCAGCAGGCAGATCAGTGGCCTGCACCCCTGGGAGGAGTCTGGCAGAGCCTCTGCAGCCCTCCCAGGGGTTCAGGTGAGCCCCCAGTCTGCCTGCCAGATCACAGGTCACTGCTCTGGCCACCTGGGACCCAGGGCTGGGGAACTGAGCCAAGCTGAGGGAAGCGCCTCCCACTGCGGGGCTCAGTTCTCAGAGGCTTGCAGTGCTGGGGAACTCAGATGGGCTGGAGGGGGCACTTCCCCCATTTGGGCTAAGTTCTCAGCCCCTTGCAGTGCTGGGGAACTCAGCTGGGCTGGAGGAGGTGCTTCGTCCAGCTGGACTGAGTTCCCCAGTGTTGCAAGACACTGAGAACTGAACCTTGGCGGTGGGAGGTGGTTCCTCCAGCTGTAGCTTGCAGCCCCATGGAACTCAGCCTGGTGTTGGGAGGCACTTGTTCTGCCCACTTTCCACTGCCAGGCTGAGCTTCATGGGGCTGGTGAAGCCAGTTGGAGTGCAGCCTGGTGGCAGGAGGTGGACAGAGCCAGCGCTGCTCTCCAGTTGGCTCTGCCAGCCCCAAGGAGTGCAGCCCGGAAGCAGGAGACTGGGGAGAGCCAGCGTTGCGCTCCTGGCTGGGCTGTGCCACATGAGGCTGTGGAGCTGTTGGGAGTGCAGCCCCTGTCTCCCACCACCTGGCTGGCTGCTTCAAAATTTGAAACATTTTGAAACTTTCAAAATGTTTCGACTGACCTCCTTTCGTTTTGAAGCTTTTTCAAAGCCCTTCATTTCATTTCAGTTTTGCTATTTCAAGCTCAAAATAAGTCAAAACAACATCAAAATGAAACAGCTGGTGAAGCTTTTCACACTAATCATTATGTCTATGTGAATTGTTGCATTTGACATTAATGTAATTTTTATGTTTTATATTTTAGCCTAGCCTGTTTAGCAGAGCAATATTAACTGAAGTGTTCCTCCCCTATTCACATAAGAGAAATAATCAATGAGAATTGACAAGGATATGCTTAATGCCCAGTCAGTGGACCCTTACAGATGTGGTGTGAGTCACTTGAGCCAGGCCTTTCCAGAAGATGATAAATTTACATTTTAAAAGGAGAGACCTGTAGCGAGAAGGGCTTCTCAGGGAAGGCCATTTCTTATAGTTGGGAAATTAAGTGAGAGATGGTCATCTCAGGATTGCGTTTGAAATATGTAAATACTCCCTGGGTTAGGAATGAAATAGAATAGACCTTTGGCCTGATAATCCTTGTAGGGCAGAGGAAGGAGGACAGGGAGTTATATACATAGTATGGGCTTTCCAAGAATCCAATGGATAGTGTATGTAAATGGCCAGATAAGAAACCATTTGTAAGCCTTGCTATGGGAGCAAGTGTTTGTCTTTAGTTTTCCTGGGTATAAAGAATGACTTTCGGCCCACAGCCAGAGGGCTGAGCATTCTGCTTGACAGAAGTTGCAGGGAACCCTGAAAGGAAGATCAGAGGCATCAGCTGCTTTCTAACCTGTTGAGCACAGAAGTGGAAGTTGCAATCTTAAAGCTTAGCAATAAAATACAGGGATGAGATAGAATCATCACTGTGCTATTTTCTTTTGTTTGTCTATTCTTATATCTCTGTGTCTCAACATGTGGTTACTGATTTTTTATGGTTGCTCTTTTTATGATAACTTGTATTAGTTACTTACTGACAAGAATAAGTGTGATTTCAGAGCATTTGATCATACAGGGAGGCCTTTTCTGCAGAAAAGGAAACCTAAAATTTTTGAGCACATGAATGGATAAGAGTGTGATTCTTCTAGTTGGGAAAATCTCTGCGAAAGAGCTAGTTAGATCTAGGTGAGGCAGGTAGAGCTGAGGTGCAATAAGTCAAAGAGATGACCTTTGGAGCATCTGAGTCTGTTCTCAGTGGTCAAGTACCAGACAAAAGAGAGGGATTTGGGTCTGAAGGGCATCCTTGAAGGTGTGAGAACACCCTGGGAATGTCTCAAAGGTACATCTGATCAAATCTGAAGGAAGGGTATATCTCACTAGTGAAGCACTCAAGTAGCTTAGATACTCATTTATACTCCTAGAGTTGAGGGAACTGGTAGGTGCACATCATCTTTCAAGATTTGGCTATTATCCTTCTGAACATCAAGTACAAAAGTTTGATTAAAAGAAATTGAATTGTCCAGTTCTTCTTAAAGAAAGTGAGAAGATTTTTGAATATTTTACAAAGAATATTCCAGGTCTCTATACTTGCCAAGCAAAATAGCTAGATTAGTAGTCACTGGATAAAACTGATCCAGTTAAACAACATTGTTCTTCAAAAGATTTCAAAATGAGTTAAAGCCCAGCTCCAAGAAATGTTTATGATCATCTCCATTTATTCTTTAGTAACTTCCATACTCAAAAGTTCTGTTTTTACTGTGATGGTTAGGATTTTCATTATTTTTCAGCTGTTTGGGGACATAAGCCTTATCCATACACAGTCAAGTCACAGTCAAAAGTCACAGAATGGGTAATTTAGGAATAATTTTCCTGTTCAAGACACAAGAGGGGAAATATCCTAAGTTAATCAACTATGGGAAGGGATGCACTGGAAAAATTTGTAAAACCTGTTTCATAAATATTGCTAGGAAAACTTTTAGGACTCTTTCCTAAATAATTGGGAAATAATAGTTTGTTCCAGATACATTCAGTTCAGGTCTAATATCAAAGGGAAAAATCCTTCCAAAAGATTTTGTTTAACCTCTCTTCCTAAAAAAAAATCAGTAACTTGACAAATTTATTTTATAGTGCCATCACAGAGGAATAACATTTAGCCAAAAATATATTGCACGTGCATGCGTGCGTGCGTGTGCGCGCACGCGCCCATGGGGGTGTGTGTGCGTGCACGCGAGAGAGAGAGATTGTCTTATGGAAATTCTAGTGAAGCCTAGAATTTTATCTAAGGGTTTAAAGAACTGAGATGTACATTGAAGGGTAAATAATGTTTGTGACCTAGAAATGAAGAGTCATTCATAGTTCACTATGAATAAGAAATACACTACAAAGATTGTATTTAAATACACAAACAGGCCAACTGATATAATTGCATAATGAATTATTTTTAATTTAGAGCAGCCTCGTGTGTGCTGAATGCATTTCCAAAAAATTCACAGATATATTACAAGCATAGCTATTAAGCTGTTCTGAATGTGAATATCTGTTGCCCAGATCAATAACTTAATATCTGTACCCACATGGTGCTGGTGTAAATGTTCATTCCCTACTTTGACTAATATAAGCAAACTTGGAGTCTCTGTGCACACTATCTGTTTGTTACCACTAAACCTGATAACCTCTAAAAAGCAGGAGGGTCAAAGAAGCAGAGTGATTCATATCTCAAGATTCTCCATGTAGGTGGTAATGAAACAGGGTCCACCAAGAAATGTCATAACAATTGAGTTTCCCATTCTTTGTTAGGAGTTATCAAAAGCCAGCCATTTCACCTTTCACCTTTCTGCTTTGCCCGTGGTTCATATGTGGCTTGGACTTTTAAGCATCAACTTTGCCTTGGAGGGACATTGTGCTTTAGGGCATCTTTCTCATATGGCATCAGATATCTACTGTCTTGTATTATCACAGCTTTCAATTAAGTACTATGCTATTTGTTGGACACCATATTCACACAAGATATTCATCTTGTACAGTGTTGTTTTGAAGTTCCTGTATCCAAATTTCATCCTGTTCAGCTTAACCCATGCTTCTCTGTCAAGGTCATGCCTAATGATGCACTCATTTAGTGTTGGTATAAAACACTGTAGTACTAGGTCTGACCTTTCTGAGTGGTCATCCCACTCTGTTTCTGCCCATAGGTCTGGTTCAGCATCCCCAATCTCTTTCAGGAGCTAGTGGGCTTTAGGTATAAATGGTTTATGACTTTTAAGCCTCTTAAAAGGGCCCTCTGTTCTGAAAGTTCATCTGTTTGGGTCCTTAGTTAACAGCTGATGGAGCAGGTGATTTTCATCATCTCTTGCCTCTATTGCCAGCATTAGGGTCTGTCTATATCACTTAGTATACTGCCTGAAAGTACAAGGAGTACATCTTGGTGTGTGTAAGTTGTACAGCCTGTTATGAGTAGTGTTAAGCCTCAGAGCCTCAGAGCACTGTTAAGTAGTGTCAACTTTTTAGTGCTATGACTTCTGAACCATACAGGAGCATAACATTCTTCTAGGGAACATGCCATTGCAAGTGTGATGATTCTGAACACTTTCAAGTTGGTACCCCATGTGGTGCTAGCTAAATGTCTTAAGGCAGATACCCACTTAGGTATATATCTTTAGGGCATGACCTAAGGATAGTGATAATATAGCCTCTTGACTTTTGCTGATCTGGCTGTTCAGTAAAGTTTATGCTCCAGCAACTCAGGAGAACTCCAGTATCCATTACTCTGAGTAGAGAAGTGTCGGAAGAAAGAGTATAGCACACAAAGGTAAAGCATTCTTCTATTTGTCCTCTCATTCAGTTATTTTAACCACTATACACAGTAGACTTATATTCTGGAACAGTAAGAAAACTAGACACAGGCAGGTGATAGCTATTCTAATTTGATACCATGAGTTTGCCAAAACATAGTTTACGGTGGGGACATCTACACGTTACCGTATGCCACCATAAAACATGCTACAGCAACATGGTGATCACATTCAGCTACATGTGAATGGCAGCCACTTCACCGTAGTGGCACACTCCTCAGTTTTAGGAGTACAGTGAAGTAGCAGCTAAAACTAACAGTGCTCCACGTCGCATAGCAACATCACTATAGGGTGATGTGTAGATGCACCCATTATATATGATATGCCCCCCCAAAACAGACAACAAAACATCAATGTTTAGATCTAGATTGTTGAAACAATTCTTTGTGATTATCACACTATAATCTCAATTTATGTTGTGCAAAGTTGTAGGAATGGAAAAGTTCATTTATAGTTTAGTTACTAGCAGTATTATGGACTATGAAAATACTAATATGAAAAGGGAATTTAAACCAAGTTTTCTGATATATACTGAGTTTTACCTGATTCAATTAATAAAAACCATTAGATGCTCATTACTTTATAAATAGCATGAAGATGCATATATGGTAAAGATCAGAATATATTTTATCTAAGAAATCAGTGAAACTCATAATACCCAGGACTGCAAAATACTTAGCTCTTTGGAATGTCTCTGACAATAAGATTTTAAAAAGATCTATTTGACCATTTTTTTTAAATAGTAGATGATTCCAAATGAGCACATCTGGTTTATGTTCCTAAACCTCTGGCCTTTAAAAAGCTCTGTTCCCAATTCACACAAAATACCATTCAGGATTGCTTGACATGGTGACCCTTCCCAGTAGGTGGTTGGCTGAATAAACCGATTAAATAGATTCAGGAATTTAGCATATATACAGCAAGTTAACACTTGCATCCTGAATCCATTACTAAATATTCTTTGTTTTATCTCTATATTTTGAAATATGAGTGACATAAAATTTAGCCATTATAACCCCCCCAAAAAACAAAAAGCAACAAAAAAATCTCTCTCATTGTCTCCCTCATGGTACAAAAATCCAGAAAATATTTAATTTTTTAGTTTAATATATTTCATGATATTGTCAGATATTTTTAGATATAAACCATGATAAATCTGGAAAAAAATACATTCGTGTTTTGAGTTCATATTAAGTTCACATAATTATAACATGAAGTATTGTTACAGTTTCCAACAACTTATGATTCTGTCACCAGTTAAAAAGCATTGATGAGATAGGCTGGGTAGGTACATACATTCAAATGGCCAGTAAATATTTAACAAACTCTTTTGTACTCAATTAAGTTAAAAATTAAATGGTGCATTGGCTGGGAAGAGTTCATTTTTACCATAGCTGTTAATAGAACGTTCTCTGTTATTTGTGTAGAGTGTAATTCTTTTTGACTTTGCCTTCCATTTGCCTTGAGGACAAGCCAGTTTAAAACTGTTCAGCACACTACACCATGCATAACAGGTAATCTGTCTAATTAAGGCCTGTAAGGATGTTCAAAGTAAAATATTGAAGAGCTTCCATAACCTCGCTTTCACCCTCCCTATGTACCATAGCTTCTGAGACTCAGAGATACCCTAGCCATTAACTCAAGTGTTTACACTCTAAGCTCAAATTCTACTTTGCCAGAATGGTTCATTTCACATTTTACAAGTCTGTTTTCTCATTTACAGGCAGAAAGCAATTTATCAAATTTTTATATTACATTTCTCAGCTTGTACCGATATTGGATGATATAATATATGCCTGGAAATTCAAAATGCAAAAGCATACTGTGACTTCATCCAGGGACCTAATAAGATTTATATCCACATTCTTTTTTGTGTGTTCATTTGGTGCATTTCAATGAATTATTAATTATGACCAACAATAAAATATTATTTTGCTCTGATGCACAGCAAAAGGAAAGCTACCCAAGAGAAATCCATCTGACAGCTCAAAGCAGACATGGCCAAAGTATACTCACAAGTTTCTCATCAAGTATTGCATGACATACATCTGCCCATCAAATGAACCAAACTGACTGAGCCCTTCTGAAGACACAGATGTAATCTATGGGGAGGGAAAGTCAAGATTTATTACACATTGAGAGGCATTGATTTGATTTTTTACAAACAGCAAAAGCTATGACAGTGTAACATCAAAAGAATTCATTCTATTTTCCAACCCTATTTTTAAAGGTTGACATATGGGATGGAAATGTATGGCAGGAAGCATGTTCTGAAGCTGTAAGTAGTCAGACTCAAAACAGCACATTAAAGCATTGTAAGCAGAGGATTAAATCACATTTAAACACAGCACTAAGTAATTGCTATAAATATATTTACTGTTAAAAATAAATTTTCATTTTATCTTAATTTTCAAATTGAGTTTAACTCTAAAATAGTTTGAAAATATTTTGAATGTGCATTAATATACCTTTCTGTCATTTCAGTTTCAATTATCAAGCTTTCAGGATCATGGGAAAAATACCATTATTCATACATTTCATCTGCATACTATGGCACTCTTCAGACATACCTTACTAATGAATCTTCCATCAAAAAACAAACAGAAAACAACAACTTTATGTTTAAGGTCATTTTAAGGAGTGGTTTTAAAACTACAGCATACAAATATTGAAACTAAATATAAGTGTCTTTTCCTTACAGCTATCCAGAGAGACTGATTATGCATGGTGAAGCATTCCAAGAAAATGTAAGCTAAAGCACTTAGATCTAAAGATAGGTATAACAGGGGTAAATATATTTCTTTTTTTCATATATTCACAGAAAACCTACCTAAATAGAGAATTCAGATTTATTTTGATCTTTGCCGTTTTATAAACAAGCAATTGATAGGAGCTATCAAACAAGCTTGTATTTTTAATGACACTACTATTTCCCTTTAAGGTCTTCAATTTAACTTGAAGGCTATCAGAAATATATGCAGTATGTAAATTAGATTTAATTAAAGAGAATGTGTCACATTTTACAAATTGCAGAAAAATCACTTTTTATCATATAAGTAATGAAACATGATTCATGGATTGCTAAGAATGATAGATCTGCTTCAAAAAAATTGTACCAAAAGTTAGATTAATGCTCATTTGAAGGAAAAGTGAGTGCTAATAGATTTTGACAAACTGATCATTCTATAGTACCATCAAGCATACCAAATTCTTTTTTATACTATGTCATCCCCAAGGGATCATCAATTTATAGATTAAAAGGTTACCCCTTGACCTCCATTAGCTCAACTATCTGTCAATTGGTGATTGGGGATTCATATCCATTGGTAAGGCCAGTCTGCTATTCTATATTTCTTTCAAGTCTTCTTTTCAAGGAGGACTACTCTGGGATATTGATTCTTAAAGTTTTGCAGCTTCCTTTATAATCTCATCATTATCTGCTGAGGTTCATTAGAATCTGATGAAGTGATCTGAAATACTGTCATGTCTTCCTATTCCTTCACTCCAGATTAGATTCCTTAATGAAGCCAAGTTACACCATTTTTTCTTCCTAGTCCTTTTATCAATTCACAAAGAAGTGGCTGATTTCCTGTGAAATACACCAGGTCCATATTTTACAATCTATTTTTTTTTGGTATTTTAAAGGTAGATGGCAACAATGATATATTGAAGTGGTGATTAGCATTGATTTAGGGTTAAATTTAGATCACCCTAACTTAGGGACTGGTAAGAGATGAGCTCCCACCCCCCCCTTTTCCTACCCCTTTCCTTCTCTGTTTGTCCTGTTTTGGGCTCCACTGAGGAATGCCATGGGGAAGCAAGTTTCGTGATCCAGCCCAGAAGTTCTTCAGGGGCTTTATTCCTGAAACATTTGCTAATATTACTACATACTTAAACTCAAAGAAATGGTGGCAAAATATAAGTCTAGGGCACCATTTTCCCTAAAGTTGACCCTGCGGACAAGTGGCAAATGCCTGTACATGCTGCTCCTGCAACAAGTTTAGGCAGCTTTAACTAAGCTGCCTAAATCTGAGACAGGTGTCATGAAAGCTTGTTTGCATATTTAGGGCATTTATACATGGGCTTTGGGAGGTGGGGAGGGGAGTGCTGTAATTAGAGTGGCTCCAAGAGCCGTTTAATTAAAGTGCCTGGAGCATCAAGAACCTGGTAAATCAACATTACCATGCTGAAAAATGGGGGTGCTTTAACTAAAGCTCATTCAATGAGCTTTAGTTAAAGCACCCCCGCTGCCATTTTTCAGCATGGGGTCACTGATACATATGATGCTGGAGTCTGCTGGAGCATGGTAATTACCACGCTCCAGCAGATTCGATTTATCGAGTCTGCTCCAACACATTGTAACTACAATGCATCATAGCAGTCTCGATGTGCATGTATAAGCACCTTTACTGTTTATCAACATTCTTCTTGTTCTCAGTACAACCTGAGATTCAAAATTAATAAACATTTTTGATGGTCTCATTTGTGTGATTTCAATGTATTATATTTACAGTGGGTTTCAGCATTTTTGTGTGTGTTACTTTTTAAGTGTATACATTTTTAGAGGCAAAAAAAGATTGTAGTTTAATATAGACATGTCTGCAACTGGGACCTCTCTCATACTGAATGAGACAGGAATAAATTGTATATTTGGGACATAATGCTGAATCACTCCTGTTTTAAGAGCAGGAAAGATTTTTTGGGAAGATATGATATCTTTTATAAGACCAAGACCCAATGCCTGAGGAAGAGTGTTTGTGCCCAACAGCTTGCTAAAAGCTTTTTCAAACTATTTAGTTGATCTAATAAAAGATATCACAATTACCCAAAGAACCTTGCCTGCCTACGTCCTCAGACCAACATGGCTGCAACCAAAATCCCTGCTTTAAGAGCAGCACCTAAAAAGGATTCTGCTTCAGGGATTACATTATTTTCATGCACTGCTTCATGTGTCAAGAAGGTACATGTATGCCTTTACTTTCTTGTCTATCCACCCCTGAGGTCATCCAGTATTAATATACAGAAGGCACTTCTGCACATATGTAGTAATATTAGTAAAAGCAAGACTATGGCAAAGCGGCTGCTAAAAATAACCATGTGCGGTACATATGGTGCAGTAAAGGGTGTTACTGAGCTGTGATTTAGTACTTCCAAAGGGAAGTACTAAATTATGGTGCAGTGACACCGTTGCCATAGAGACACATGTAGTCACACCAAGAGAGAAGCAAAATCAAGACTCCACTAGATTCTCTACACAGGCAAAGGGCAAGGAACAGTCCCCTCTGCTCTACAGACTGTAGGGAATGAAACTACTTGATCCTCTTTCAGACTGCACATGACTGCGGAACAATATGGGAAGATTCTTTCTTCATGTTCCCATCACACAGCTGTGTAAGGGCCAGGAGCAATCAGTGAGATAACCACCAAGAACAGAGATATTAGTAATTGACTAGTTTTGAAAAACGAAAGTAGCCAAAAACAGTTGGTTCTTGCAAACACATGTATGGCTTGATCCATAGATGAGTCATTCACTTGAATGTATGTTTAAAGCATTATCCATTTCAGTACTCAAATCAGACTCCAGTTTTCTACCCCTTGATCTTCAAAGGCTTGATATTTTAGTTTCCAGTGTTTCTTCTCTCTCACCAGGGACAAAATACTCAGCAGAAATGACCTTCTATTACAGTAAATTGAGATCTAGTGACTAATGGCTAATTGTTATTGCAATTCTTGACCTGATCTGTAGTGTTGGAAATCAAATCTCAGTCTCTTGAGTGTAACCAGATCTAGCAGGCAGCCCCTGAGTTTATGCAGGCAGTGTATTAACAACTGAGTGACTTCAAATTGTTACCTTAATGAACAGTATCAGATCTAATAAATTCTGATGCTAAAAGTAGGTGAACACACAATTGTGTTCATTTAAACTGACAGAACTGAAAATAAGACATTTCTCTTCTATTAGTTTATTCAAGATGAAGAATAGTATTAGAAAAAAATAGAGAAAACCTTCCCATTGGTGTATTTTTAACAGCTTCAAGCTGTTAACAGTTACATTGTCCCTAGGCATGGGGTGGTGCATGTTATGGTTAAATGATTAGTTTAAAGCCTCTTGACGTGCAGACTTTTTCTGTTCCCAATATCAGCTGTGAAAATGTATTTCCAAGCAATTAAACCTCAGCTCCTGCTGGTTTGGGAGACATGAACCTACAAATTCCAATTCAAATTTTTCAACACCTACTACTGGTGAAAAAAAATAAAACTGTGTTAGTGAGGCACAAAGAAACCTATTGATACATTTTTAGGTGTAATTTACCTAGAGACAAAGAAAAGGGGTTGGGAAGAGAATATATCAACATTGTAAATAAGTCACATGACAAAATTGTTGTATTTATTTTTGGTTATTTAAAACTATGGTGCACACTTCACTAGCTTCCTGATCACATGTATGTTTAAAAGTGGATGGTAGAAAAGAGTATGGAGGGTAGAATTACCACCCCACCTTCCCGGCAATGGGAGATATTTTGATTTCAAGTAGGACTTTGTCTGATCAAATAAGTGATTGTGCTTCAGTGCCTACAGAAGCACGCTGCATGGATGTATGAGTCATATCAGCCTATTTATATGATAGTTCACTTTGCTCACAGAAAGAGAGAAAGAGAGATGAAGAATAAGTTTAAAAAATTCCTGTAGTGTCTTCCTGATTGAGCAGCTTCCATACCAGGAGAAACCAAAAGGCTAAGACTGTTCCATTTGGATTGGAGAAGGCTGAGGTGGGTATGAAAAGGGTTTATAATAGGATGAAGACTGTGGATAAAGTGAATGAGAAACCTTTCCTCCCCAAATCCCAGCATACAAGGACTAAGGGACACTCATTGTTGGCAGGTTTAAAACAAACAAGGGAAGTACCTTTTTATGCAGCATGAAGTAAGTTTGTGGAACACATTGCCACAGGAGATTGCAAGGACATATAGCATAACTAGCTTAAAACATGTTTTAGAGAAATTCATGATGGAGAAATCCATTACATGGTATCAAATAGAACAATTAGGGCACATCCCCACAGGTGGACATGTGTTTCCTGGGGAACAAATAGCAGTGCCACTGCTATTTGTCCCCAGGCAAGCCTTTGCACAGTCACGTTAGCACATGGTAAATTGCCCTGGTTGGGGTAGTGGAGGCTGGGGCCAGTATCTGGGCTGGCTCCAGAAGCCTTACCTGGGGTCCTGGGGGTTTCCTGGGGCAGCAACAGTTGTGATCTAGCTGCCCAGAGCCTGGCTAGCAGCCAGAGTGTGGCTCTAGCTAGCCATGCTCCTTTTCTGGCATTGCATGCTGTTGCCACATGCACCACACAACATTTTTTTTAGGTGTTTTTTCATTTTGCTACTAAGATCTCCTGGTGTCAAAAAACCTGCTGCACAGCAAATGCATGTACATGAACCACATGTGTTTTGTGGAACCACAAAAGGGTTTGCACTACCACAAACTGCACATGTGCACTCATAAGGATGTGCCCTCAGAGGTGTATCCAGAAATCAATAATGGTTGATGCCATGGCTGGTATGCATCAATCTGGATATGCCCCATTCATACACTGTTTCTAAGGCATCTACTATTTGCCACTTTTGGAGAAAAGATACTGGGCTAGATGGTTCCATTGGTCTGACCTAGTACGGCACTTACATTTTTATGATCTCATTAGATATTGTTATAGTGAGCATAAAGTGTTTTGAGTGGACATAGTTGGTGCCTGAAGAATTCTCTTTGTGCTTTTAAACCTGCATGAAGCTTACTCTGAATGACACTGACCAAAAACCAGCTTCAATATGATATGATTTAGGACAGTTTGATGTGAAGAAAGTTAATAATTTATATGATAAAGTGCAGGCTACTTGAACAAGGCATATAAAAAATCAGTAATGCAGTTTCACTGGAAAGGTTTATGCATGTATACTAGGGGACAGATTGTGTCCAGCCTACAGATGGATGCATTCAGCATATGGGAGAGGATAAAGCAATCTCATGAACTTTTGCCTGCATAAAAGACAAGTGTATACTTTTCTGTATACAGTACCTGAACATGATTAAAGAGGAGCTGAGAACATGATTCTACCTGCTATGGAATCATAGAAATTAGGGGCTGGAAGAGACCTCAAAAGATCATCAAGTCCAGCCCCCCTGCTCTGGGCAGGAATACTGGTGAAATCAAATGATGCCAGCAATGTATCATCATACCAAGTGGAGTAAGTAGTAACTGACCACTATCATGAAGGATTTTTATCCTTGATCAAATGGCTGGGACTGTCATATATTAATCCCAGGGTCACACACTTATTACAGCCTGTCTTTAGATATTGGCAAACAAAGCTGAGGAGGTTATACAGTGGGGTTAGCCAAAATCCAGGCAGAAGAATATTTGTATCTGTGCAGTAGCAGTGTATTCAGGTTCTGTTTCCCCCAGGGAAAATGCCTCTCTGTAGTTCCCTGTTCTTGGTGATGCAACTTAGCCACTATCACTACTTACTTGCTCATATTAGGAGACAGCCATGAATAGCACCAATAAGCCCTGAAGGGTCTCTGTTGCAGAGATGCAAAGTCAGCATTCTTAATGCTATCAGAAAGTTGTTGTAAAATTATTAAATATAAAGCCTTTTTTACACTATTCTGGGCAAAAGGCCCCAACAGTAGACAAAGCTGGACCCTCAAGAATACTCTGTGAGCAGAGACTTCCTATAGCTGCTGTTATACCAGCCCTGGTCCGAGCTCCCAGTGTAGGAGGAAGCCCGGTCAGACTAGTTCAATACTGCTTTTCACAGGGCTTACAAGGGTCTTGGAAAGAAAAGCATGAATTAGAATGTTCCTTAGGATTCTAACTTACTATAAGGCTAAGGAGACTCCTGCACACCCCCAAAATTCAGAAAGTACAGAGGTGACCCAAGCTTCTCTTCACTACTATCCATCCCACATTAACCTCTTTCTATTCTCCCTGGTGAGGAATAGACTGTCTTTATGAGACTTTAGGGTTGTTGGTTGTAGCTGTGTTTGTCTAAGGACATAAGCAGACAAGGTTCTTTGAGTAGATGTGATATCTTTTAGTAGACCAGCTAAATAGTTGGAACAATGGTTCTTTTCAAGTTTTGGGGCACAAACCATCTTCAGGATATCACATTTACCCAAAGAACCTTGTTTGCCTTTGTGAGACTTCCAAACCTAACTTTCAATAATCTCATTAAAGCTACAGCCCATCTTATATACTGACAGTTGTCTATCAAGAGTTGTTGTTAAATTAATACCTTTTATGAAGCAATGGGGTTACAATGAATGCTACATATGTTCCCTCTCTTCTGGTCCCATCTGTTCTGTATAGGTTCACAAGACATGCTCATTAGTGTAGTGTTGGAGTACCTTCCAGCACTGCACTAAGAAGCATGTCAACAACTATTCACATATTGTTCTTTCTTCCCCATGGAGAAGAAGGTTTGAAATAGAGTGTGTTGTGTATAAAGTTTTTAAAAAGTGTATGTTGCTTTGTGCTTGATTTAAAGAAGGGATAATAAATTTGTGCCTTGTGCTTAGAGCATAAGGTCAGGAAATGTGTGATGGCCCTTAGTTCTTGGAAGAGTTCATTCCACAGTCCTCAGAAAACATCTTTCTCCCACAGATTTTCTCCTTATTATGCTGTCAGAGGAGCATGAAGATTGACCACAGTTTTAATCCTGAACTGACTGTTGGCCCAGCTAAAGATAACCGGGGGTTAGAAAGATGGAACACTTTAAGATGTAAACTGAGAGCTTAATCTTGGTTAAAAATTCTTTTGGAAAGAAGTACAAACCACAGAATATGGATTTGATGTACTCATACTATCTATCCTCTGTTGCTGAGGAGACAGGGTACAGTGGTCTATACTGATTGGATTTTCCTAAAGTGTAATGGCTTCATCAGAATATATTGCATTGCTCTACTCCAGGTGAGAGAGGTTGATGGCATAAATAGTTGAGGGCAGGTGTCATCCATAAAGCAGAGTCTTGTAGGCAACCAAAGATCTTAGAAAGTGTTAGTTATGTGAGAGCTCACTGTTTTCCAAAGAATGTTAAACTATAGACCAAACAGATAAATTGAAGAATTTACTTTCAGCTGACACCATATTTGTCTTGATTGGGTTCAGTGTTAGCCTGCTGTTCTTTTTCTACCATGAACTGACATTTTCCAAGGACTGGGACATCTTGATGATATATGTTGGTGAAGGATAGCTAAAGCTTTATGCTTATTGCATGTTGCTAGTACTAGATTCCATGTCATCTGACCAGTTCACCTAAAATTGATCAGAACTGGGGACAGAACTGGTCCTTGTAGGACTCCAGAAATGACACTGGGTGTATACCTTCCTGATACAGTTTCCAGGAAGGATTCAAAATATTTTACCACATTTCCCTGAAACCCTCCCACTTGTCTCAGACAACTAGCAGTGTCCCATAAGCAATTGTGTCAAAGGCTGTGGAGAAGTAGAGGGGGGTTGAGAACAGATGACTTCCTTCCATCCAATTGACAGGAGACAATCTGTCAGTGCCACTAAAGGGGTTTTAGTTTCAGGTCCGGGACTGAATCCAAATTGTGCTGGGTCTAGATAAATTTGTGGTTGGCTGTTGGCTAGCTTCTTTATTAGCAAAGCTTCCTTCAAAGTATAAATATATCAGAGGGCCAGTTTATTCATAAAATAGAATAACTTGAAAGAAATAAAACCTACACTATAGACTTCTTAGAAGGAAAATTCAAACTGGTGATAGAATAATTTATAGAAACTATTATCTAAGTCTTAATCTTCTAGAATTCAGCATTTGATCACTCCCACTGGGGTGGACATAACTGTGGGGTATCCAACAAAAAGGATAGTACATAGTATTTGGGATAATACTTTCTATTTTGTATATTATATTGCTTAAAATAAGCCACACTACTACATATAGGTTTTGTATAAACTTTATTTTAGTATTTACAAAAATAGATTTCAGTATAAGTGTTAATCAACCTTATTTGTAACCTTGAAATGACCCTTTTTACCTTGGTCAATTTCTTATCAGTAGCTGAATCTTTTGTCCAGATTCCAAAAATAAATACAGTATAAAATCTCTTTGAAATGATTTTCTATAATTTATTAATCCAGGGCCTTAATTTGGGGGCATTCAAGCTTTTCCAAAAATGGTCTAATCCCATATCATCTGGTTTTTACTCATGGATATGATATCAGTGGATTATGTCCCAGATCAAAAACTTCCTTTGGACCATAAAATAACAGAATCTTTAGAAGATCTGTATGTAGCCTAATTTTAGTTTTCTTAAAAATTGTTTTTGTTAACTTTCTCCAATGTACTACAATCCAAGCCATTTCCACCCTGTTTACAGTAGATTTTCCATTTCTCTAACTCCTTCCTAGTACTTGACTCTCATCTTGAAGTGGTATAGATATAATATTTTGTAATGATTGTCATTAATGGATACATAAACACATGAAGATGTTGCTGTTTTCCCAATATTTTTCAATTGTTCTGAAATTATTAGAGCTATGTCCACCTTTTTATGGAGGATCGGTAATAAAATTTGTAACATCATATGTAGATTAATAAACATTTGAAGTTTGGACTGCCCATAAAGCATGTAATATAATTCTTAATTGTAAATTAACGTATAATGTTCCATATATATTCTTTTATGCCATTAAATTTACATAGTTTTAACATTATGAGGATTTATTAATGGTTGTAGGGAGGGGGGAGGGGAGAAGAGGGGCATTTGTCTCATAGATTAGATAACCTGGGTAAAATTCTGGATAATTTTTGATGAGCATATTCTAAATCTTTTAATCTCATAGTAAAGGGAGAGTCATTTTGAATAATTTATCTAATTTACATGCATTTCAAAAGGAAGCAATAATTAGAGCTAAGTGAATACTGCAAATTTCCATGAATATTCCCTTGGTTTTAAAAGAATAAAATTTAACTGTGTTCACGCTGCTTTTGTGATTACTTTCCACAGACATTCTATCTAATAAGTTCACAGTCAAGAATATTCATCAAACCAGCAAACCTGAAGCAGGCAGTATACAAAAGAAATTTCCAACTTGAAGTATATTTTGTTTAAGAAGTTTGATTTTGAGAGCGGCATTCACCTGATCAGGGGAAACAATTGTGTCACATAGATGATAATCATAGTTTATCCACATTAGTTGAAATTGGAATAAGTAAAACTGTGCACCAGTAGTTCACTATCATTAAATCCTTCCATCTTCAAGGGTTTTGTTAGTAGTCTTTGATCCTTTCTCGGCCATTTTGATGTTTATTAATCTATTATATATCTTGATATCTTTAGTCCTCCTTACCACCTCTTGCCTGGGGATTTTTCTTTAATGCCTGACTTGTTATATCACCACATGCTTTTTGACCATTTTGACCGTTTATCACCACATGCTATTTCTACTTGCATTGGCTTCAGTTTCATTCTTCCATGTAACACTTAATTTGCTGTGTTTTTCTGGCTAACAGGTTTAGAATTCGTCTAAGGCAGCTGTTTATGAAGACTTGGAGCTTAGATAGCGGGGTTTTTCTTGATAAATCTCCATGTTTCAACACCATATGGTAAATTAGCCTTTACACTGGTGGAGTTCAGTTTGAAGGGCAAAGTTTCTCTTTCTTAAAATTGGCTTCAGGGTTACAATTTTACTATTCTAGTAATGTGTTCATTTGTTGCAGAGGTTTAGCTTATGATGCTGCCAAGATATAAGAACTGTCAAACCTCTTCTATGTTAGTCCCAACAATTACTACTAATGTTAGTGAGAGCATATAACCTACAAATTTATCTGAAAATTTCAACAGAATATGCACCTCAGATTATCTGTAAAATATAATTGCCCATATACTTTTAGATTACATATAATTGAGAAAATGACAACCTGGTTGTGGACAATTCATAAACAGGAAAGACAAGACTACTGACAATATTAATTAATAAACTTGTTATTAACAAACCAGGCTCCATTATTTTAAAAGACACAGTTGAAGTGACACAATCATTTGCTCAGCCATTTTGAACTGACTGTAATATAGAGTTTGTCCATTTAATCTCAGAGGAAAAGGATTGAGGAAGCCACAGGGAAGAAGAAAATACTGAAGAGATCAAGTTTTTTAGAAATAGAGAAAAAGACTTAAAACTTGAATTCTGTTTTACGTGAACTCTTTTTGATACAGGTTAGGATGTAGCACATTGGTGATATAGTTAGTAAAGAAGCATAGTCTGAAAAATGTGTGCTTATTATTGTGTTGAAAGTGTCTCCAGCCAATTAAATCATAACTTTAATTCAAGGTGTTATTTAAGAGAGAGGTCATTTATGATTTGTCTGATCTACACTGGATTTAATAACTACAATGCTTGTGTATTCATCTGTCTGCATGCGCTTGACCCATGAATCAGAAAGTTGAGCTAAAGTAAGTGTAAAGATTTATATGGCCATCAAGAATTTAAATAGCTATTAGTATTTTGGATTTGTCTGTGAGCTCTTATTTTGGTATCACCAACCAAATAACAACAGCATATTTCTTTTTACTGTCTTGAGTACATATACAACATTGCCTCTTCTGAATGGAATATTTGAACACATCATGAATGTGTTAGGTTCTACTTTCCATGTAAGCAATGAACATTTTTAGCTTCAACTAATTTTTTGAGCTAAGAATACCACAAGTATTATATCCTCATATACTCTGTTACTAGATTTGCCTGTCAGTTTGGGGTATGCTCATTTATTAGGGATACCTTTCTGGGGTCTCTGTAATTCTATCAATGTGCTGCTTGTGCTGCTTGTGTTTCTATATGGAGCTGTATCTCTCCCTTCTGCAAACCCTCACCCCAATGGAGCTGTCTTGCAGGACTCACTTTCAATGGGGTTGGGTTCCTCCAACCACCAAATCAGTCAGACACGTATATGCACATACCCACACAGATTAACAGGACACGTCTGATCCAGGATGGGTTATTTAACATTGACAGGCTAACACGCTTTTATGCCTTGAACTCAGTTCATCAGGGCAACAATAAAAGCACTTAGACACAAGCATATGGGTTAACAGAGTCCAACTGAGTTAGGCCAGGCTATTCAGCTTTGACAGGCTGGCACTCTCATGTGCCTTGAACTCATTTCATCCCTTATCTCAGCAGGACAATAAATGCCGTTAGATACACATACGCACACACTAACAGAGTACGTCTGAGCAGGCTGGGTCCAATCAGCACTTTCAGCTGATACCCTCAAGTGCCTCAAAACTCAGCATGTCCCAATCTCTTGTCACAGTGGTCCTAGTAGTAACCTCCTTGATGAGCAGACCTCATTATAGTTTTGGGCATTACAGGGATCTTTGGCTTAGATAAAAGAAGCGTTGCTGCAGAGCAAATGGGGAGGTCAAGGGGAAGGAAGAGGAAGTGAGGTTCATAGAGACAGTATAGCAACCAGTTTGACCATAAAAGTTTTTTATTGCCCGGTATATGAACTTATGATGATACTAGTAGTAATAACCATACAAAAGAGACAAATAAAACAAATCACAACAGTTACAATATTACATAGTTCCAATTAGGTATTTGGGAAGTCTAGCTCAACTTTGATTAGCAAAAGTCAGGTTTAGAAAGTTGTGCCTGGAGTAAAAGAATAAAAGTCAGACTCCTGAAGTCAGAGAGAGAGAGAGAGTTGGGGTCTCGTCACTCAGCAAAGCTTGAACCAGTCAAGGCTCCCAGGTGTTTGCTGGAGCTTGCAGAAAGGCAGAGCCCTTAGCACAATTGATGAAGGATTTCCAAGCAAGAAAAGTGGAACTGGGGTAGCTTTTGGATCCAAGCACCAGGACAGAAACTTGAGCTTTGGTAGGGGGTTTTGTAGAGAACTAACAATGGCTCAAGGGAGAACACTAGGTTTGTTTGTGGGTAAACGATGGCTCATCTGCTGGATAATAGGAACTGCTCCCTCCTGGCTATGGGTGGCATTACTCTGTGGGAACTCACAATACAGACAGGCAGATTCAGTGTTTTGGATACCAATAGAGGAGTTATGAATAGAACTGGTCTGATAAATGCTGAACTGCATATGTGTGCGTAAATGTGGGCTGATTAGCGTTTGGAGCAGGGATGCCCCATCATGCAGTGCTCCCCTGCTTCTCTGGTCCCAGAATTCAGTGCAGTCCTTGCCTTGGAATATCTGTTTTCCATCCTGAATGCTAATGAAGGTGCATGCCTGTCCCATTTCCCATTTAAATGAGTTGTCTTCCAGTTCCATCTTGGATCCAAATGAGACCAGGACAGTTGCTTCCCTCTTATCACCCTTGTCTAGAGGGCTTTAGATGCGTCTCCCACTGCATCTTCATTGTCTTTTGTAAATCCTTCCTTTAATCAGTTCTTGTTCAGGCAGAGGTGGGGATGGGGTAAGTCCTTTGTGAGGCAGACAGGCTGCGTACTGTGCCAGGGTTCCCCAAGGACACAGAGCTGACAGGTAACAGCTATTATGAGCCATGTAGAAAATGGGAAGGCATGCTCACCACAATCCTCAGTAGGACCCACTACTGATGCAATGTAGATAAGCCATCAGACACTCCTTAAGTGGAACAGAGTCTGGTCCTAAGAGGGAAAAGAGCAAAAATAGCTAGTCCTCTAAATCTGCATCCTAACACATTTCTTATGAACTTCCCAATCTAAACAAGCCCTGAGGTATAACTGCACATGATCTAAGTGCTTGGCAGATTCTTGCAGCTTCTTTAAGCAGCAGCCCTTTTCCCATTATATCATGTAATATTATATTATAAAAGCCTAACTCTGTCTGTCTGTCCATAATGCTTTATTTGCACTCTGAAAACACCCAATCAGAGTGCTCCAAGCATGGAGGCGTGCCACCACGATTCCAAAGCTGCTCTGAGGATTGGACAGGGGGTGCTTGATTTCACCCCACTCCCTGCAAGAGGCAGAACAGCAGCAGCTTGGCACTTTAGGTGGCAGCACTCCATCCCACCCCCTCTCCCCCTCATCATTCTTGATAGGCAATTGGCTAGTTTTATAATAATAACTAGTCACTCTTAATACCTTTGATATTTATTAAAATATTAATTCTGATGAATTAATTTCATATTAATACAGATGGAATAAGTACTTCAATGGAATTTTCAGTTGAAAATCAGTATTAAGAAAGCCATTGTTTTGAAGCATTATCCTTTTAGAACTGCTCTGTTTTACCCTCTTCTTACATGGGTGGGTAACCCTCCCTCCCCCCCAGCATTTACTAAAGTAGAGGCAATGGACAAGATTCAGCTACTATTATGTTCATGTTGACCATGTAGCCCCACTAAGGGCCAACAGTAGTAAGAACTGTCCCAATGAGACTTCAGAGCACACAAGGACTGCAGCAGTTACAAATGATTCCAATTTCTGGTGTCATCCCCCCCCACAATGCGCTATTCTCCTGATGCTGGAGTCATTTGTAACTACGTCAAAGAAGTGGAATAGACATATGGACAAAGAGGAGCAATTTATCTAATAGAAAGATGATTTTTAATTGAGCTGCTGTGGTCCTGTTTTCCATGCAAAGAAAAGGTGATTGCACTCCACTGCACCAAAACAATGGTCTAAATAAATAAATAAATAAAAGGTTAAAATAAGTCCCTCAAATTTCCATGGAAAGAAAAAGAATCTAAAGACTACTGCAAATAATCTCCTTATTCTGGAACTGTCTGCTGACCTTCTTAACTGAATAGAAACTTGCAGATAGTGATTACTACAGATTTTTTTTATATTACCTTAAAAATCATTTAACATTTTAGATGTTTTGTTGTCCTGGTCTGGACAAAAAAAAAAAATTATGAATAGATGGTATTCCTCATAGGAATATGACTTTTCATTGCATTGTTTTGGTGTAGCCTTTTAGCTTCAAAATAGAGTTATTTTAATCTGCATTTACAGTGCCAAGGCCAGTTCATTATTCAGTGAAATAGGCAAAGTTTATAAGTGACTTACTTAGTCATATTACCAGGCTCTGTACCACATCATAGATCTTTATAAAGAGGCCTGATAAAAAGTTTGTATATAATGGAGGGTAAATACTTATTTTCCTCCAACAACCGGACAGTAACTAATTCTATAAAGCAGTACTTTGAAGCACCAGAAATCTTTTAATATTTCAAATTAAGTCCAATATCAGGGCCTTCATTCTACTGGCCACTGACAACATTATTTTAGGTGGTGTTGTAAGATTAGACTGAAGGAAAACATGATAAGATTTTCTGAGGACTATGTTGTGCACAACAGAAAAACATAATTCTCAATAATTTTTACAAAGCTAAATTTTGCCTGCTGTTGCAGAAAAGAATTCAAAACATGTTATAATGCTGATCCTGCAGCTAGCCCACTTAGGCAGGTTCTTTTCTTAAAAAAAATATTAGTAAGTTTCTGAACAAACACAGAGGTCGAGATCTACCTTCATGGAGAAGGTACATGATCTGGGCCAGGCCTGCACACACATCATAAAAGAAGTAAACTGGCTCAAAAGCCCTTCTGAAAAAGGAAAATGGGGACATATGTTAACCATACTACAATGCCCATGAGGATTGAAAATATATGTGAGCCTCATTTTATGCTCACTTGGGTATGAATTAGAAGAAGCTCAACTGTATTTCATTAAGTTGTGCCAATGTAAAACAAATTTTAGTGAGATTAGAATCAGGGTGATTTACTTTGTTATTCTTTATTCTTAATTTTACTTTGGAAAATGACTATATGAATTAAGAATGTCAACTGATATAGATCAACTCATCCTCATGTCAGTTTTTTTTGTAAAGTATTCATTAATCATAGCTCTGTCATGACATATGCAAGACATGGCAATACAGTGACTGGGAGGGGGACGTTATTTACAATTCATACATCTGGGTAATTTTTATGAAACTGCAGTAACATAGACTTTCTTAGCATACATGGAACTGGCGCTTTCTCACATTGCCCAGGAAAAACTTGCAAATAAAGATTTTTTTTCTAGTTGTACTAATAAAACATATCACTTTTGCCATGAGTTTTGATCTTTCTTGCCTCTAGACCAATACAGCTACAACCTGGATACCTGATGCTGTCTATCTGTGGGACTTGTTAAGAAGAACAAGAGGGTGGAGGAGAATGGCATGAAGCACTGGGTTTAAAAGTTCAGTAAAGCATATTTCAGTTATATCTCAGCAAAATCTTCCTAACTAGGAACTGTAAGGCAATGTCACAAGCTACCTAGGGAACTTGTGGGATCTCCTTCATTAGAATTTTTCAAGAACATACTGGGTAAATAGCTGTGTGAACTTGTAAAGAAAGCTCAGACAGTATGCAGGACTTGGACTAGATCAATGGGGGGCAACCTTTTTGGCAGACATGTCACAAATTAGCCAGTACTTATCTAAATGCCACTCCTATCCCCCCCACCCCGCCTCATCTGCTGCTTTGCTTTAGGCTTTCTGCCCTGTGCTCTTTGCTTCATATCCTTCTGTGCTTTCTGCTTTTTTTCCTATTGGCTTCTTGGTTGCCTGTCCCCTCTATGTTTTGCCACATGCCACACACAGAGGCTACCTGTGCCACTTGTGGCATTCTTCCTGCAAGTTGGCTAGCCCTGAACTACCTGACCATTAAAGTCCCCTTCCAAACTTACGATTCTTTGAGAAGTCATATATATATGACGGGAGAATGCCGGACTTTTTAGAGAACTTAGATATAAGTGCTAAGAAATAAATTGAAACATAAAAACATAAAAGTTGTTTCAGTTTTTTTATCTAGATGTCTAACTTACACTGACTGAACTAAATAGGCATGTGTTTTTTGGAAACTTAGAAAGTCTGTGCATTGGTTTGATTCTACTAGCACATGTTCCTAAAGAGTGAACTATACAATAGTATGGACAAGACTCTACCTCTGGAAACAACAGTGATAAGCTCCTGAGAGGTCATAAGGGGTCTGTATTGTTCCTGGACATCTAAGGCACCTGGACCACTAAGTTCCATGTCTAAGAAAGGGAGATTCTGTGTCCCATAACTAGCAAAGCCAAAGAAAAGGCCAGCAGTATAGCCTACCCAGACCAAAGGAAACTCCACAATATTTTTTAAGAAGTATTTCATCTTTAGAGCCATGTCCTCCTCAACTCATTTAGGTTAACAGAAAAAATATAATTATAGCACCTGGAGAAGAACTACTCAATTATTAGTATGCTCATTAGTTTAGAAGACAATTGCTAGTAGTAGAGAATCTGGGTGCATCTACTCATGCCCCTGACTACGCACTGTACTGTACAGTCCTGGTGGCACATGGGTCATTTTTGACACCGTCCTGCTGGTGTCTGGTTGCGCATGGTTCACTGCTGCTGCACAGCAGGGGCAGCAACAGGGTTAGTGCCCACCAATGCTACGTTGCCATAGAAACAAGCTGCATTGCCATAGCTTATCACTATGGCGACATAGAATCTTGTGTAGATGCGGCCACTGTGTATGTCAGAATGATCCTCATGAGGAAGAACCAGGAATAGACAGGATGTAAGATCTGGAATAAGAAGGACTACATTTCAATTCAGGCATCAATTAGCCAGTCTCTCATATACCTCAGTTTCCCCATCTATAAATTACCTAGAAAAACCATTGGCCACTTTTGTTTTGTTTTGTTTTTTTTATAAAACGCTTTGAAATTTATACACAAAAAACCCAGCAACTTGAGAGTGAAGTATTAACTGGTAAATCAGTCCCAGTCTGACTCTACCTTTTTTTCTTGAAGTTCACAAAAACTCTTACTATATTTACTGAACTGAATGTTGTACTTTTCACTGAAAGAAAAACATGTCATGTCATATTCATAAATCAAGTAATATGTTTGGCTTTTCTAAAATCACTGCTCAAGTGATGATAGTGTTTGTGTGTTTTGCAGATGTATATGATCATAATATTTACTGGTGATATACACTTAGCTTTGATTCTCTGCATTACCTTTATCAATGTAAGATAACAAATGACTAAGTGTAACTAACTCAAAACATTACTTGAAAATCAACTGATATAAAATATACCTTTTGATTGACCTTATAAACAAACCAGCTTTTGTGGCTAGCATATTTTGAAACTGTTCAGCACTGCAAAAGAAATCATATTTTCACTGTTTTTTCAAACAGTCAGATGCAGCTTATTCCCAGATCGACAGTACATGATGTAGCATTTGGAGAAAAAATTTTCATTTACAAATGTTTCTTACTAGGTACCAGGTCATTGTATGGGACAATCATCATGCCTTTCCCCACTTCCCCTATGCAAAATTTTGCTGAGAAGTTAATAGAGTTAAGGAATCCATTACTTTGAGGGGAGTTGTGGAATCTCCTATTCTTTTCCCGTTGAATGTCCCTCTCCTCTGGCCAAATAATCTTTGTTAGCATAGCCAGCATTGATGATGGAAGATAAAATAAAGGCCTCCAGTGAGGATGTCAGATAGAAGAAGGCTTGAATGCATTTTAGAATATATAGATTATATGCTCTCTATAGAAAAAATACGGAAAAACCTCCATATTGAGACCCTCTTGGTATTTTTCCTTTCTTTCTTTTAAAAGCCTAGTCATAATTCAAAGCTGCAGATTTTCTCTACCAAAGAAAGGGAGACCAGGCACATAGATAATATTTTTTGGACAGTCTGGTTTTACAAATATGTAAATTTTACAGTGTAAAATATCAGTGTAAATATCACTGATGTTGCATAGATTTTAAATAGAAGTATCCCATCCAAAAATCAATTAGGATGAAATTTAACAAGCAGCAACATATAGAAGAGTTAAGCAAATTAGAAGTATTCCCAAGAGTTTATTTTTATTCATGTGTAATTAAAATCAAACAATAGTTTAAGAATAATTTTAGAATATCATACAAGGTAGCTTTGAAAAATCCCTGGAGGAAGTTATAAATGTTTCCAACAAACAAAATAAAGAGAAACATTAGTCAGTTTCAAGCCTCATTTACTCAATGATGGGAGGTAACAATGCCATAAATCACTGGTTACCTTAAGTCATATGATCTTTTGTGCCATGAGCCTTTCAATAATCTTTACATATGTCATCATGCGAATATTTGATGACTAAATATTTAGCAGCCCAAAACACACTTCTTAGGTACAACAGGCATTGAAAAATGACCTGAGCACATTGGAGAGCCTCTGCTAAATATAATTTATTATAGGATGATTTATACAATAATTCTTTTGTGAACCTAATGGATAAAAGGGGATGTGTCCACCTAGTAAGCATACATAATTTTTCTATTATGATTTAAAGATCAATTCAATATTTCAAAGTGAAATGCACATGCCTTCTGCATAGACAGCACTGATTTATAATTCCAAACATATACTCCATGCACTTTTGAAAAGACTGATATTATTTCAATCTAGCACAGGGTCAAAATGCTTTGTGGGTATATGTTGGTTGTGAAACTGTGGGGACCAAAGTACAGACTTCATGGCTTGTGGGCAACATCTTGGGTTCAGGTACTAATCTGTGGCTACTATTGCAGCCTAAATAGTTTGTGGACACAGGGGTGTCATTTTAATTTTCAGGTCTCTATTGATCTCTATAGTTCAGAGAAGCTGATTTTAAGCACAGATATTTTGCCTGTTAGAAGGGTTGTCTCAGTCTCAGAGCAGTAATTACTAGCATTTTTTTAGGCAAGTTACATTTTAGGTACATTTGCCACTGCAAAGTGGTAATTCCTATGACTGAAACTGTGTTCAACCTATCAAAGGTGGCTTTCATGACTAGGTTAGAAGCTAAAATTGAGAGATGACAAATTATTTGGTTTGCTGGGAAGGTAGTGATTAAGATTTGATCATTGCTTTTTCTACTGGGAGTAATCAGTTAGATTCCACAGTGAGTATAGCTGATTTCCTGCTTATGGCAGGGGGGCTGGACCCATCGCTCTCATGAGGTCCCTTCCAGCCCCTAATGTCTATGAAATTGATGAAATCTACATTAATTACACTTGAGAGAACAGTTCAAGAAGGTTAAGACATCTCAGAGCAAAGGTCTTCTCCAAGGACATGCACCCTGACTAACTAACTAAGTACTGCTCTCTTCCTAACAATTGTGCAGACTTCTGGTGATTTTGGACGGAACTGTGGCTTCCTTCATTCAGGAAGGAGCTGCCAGTGATATTCTCTTGTTCAGAAGATTCTTTAATCTTTCCATTCATTGTTAGCCCCTTGGCTGAGTGGAAGACAAAACTGGTCAAAGTTTTTGCTGTATTCCAAGAATTAATTGGTTAATAGATATTATGGTAAATAAATATTGTAATAAATAAATGTCAAGTGAAGACATGGCAACAGAGATGAGAAAGTGTTTTCCTTTATCCCAAGACTTCTTTGGAAAAATCTAAGGCACAAGACATAATTCAGCTGTTCAGAGGGCCAGGTTTTGTCCTCATACCTTAAAAAATGGTTGTTTTTGCTGGAGGATCTTGCATTAATTTTATGTTACAGATGCCATTGCTCCCTTATTTCTGATTTTGAATGTCATATATATTAATGTCCTCCCACCTATGATAAGGTTGTGTGCCATCACATATAGTGGCAGGGGTTTGGGTTGTAGCCATATTGGTCTAAGGACATAGGCAGACAAGGTTCCTTGGGTGAATTGGATATCTTTTATTAGACCAATCCAAATGGTTGAAGAATAGTTATTAAGCAAGCTTTCAGGTTCAAAAACCCTTCCTTCACATATAGTGTGCATGAATGACATTATTTGGGGTGTAATAATAGTCTGATATCAGGTATAACACTGGAAACTAGCAGCTATTTTCCTTCTAATTACATACCTGCATCACTGGAAAATAATTAAATTAAATAAAATTATGGTGTAGATACAGATTTGTATTTGAACATTTCAGATACATTCAAAAAGCAAAGCTATATGAACTAAAACTAAAGCATCAATGCCAAACAATATGTGACCTAAAAAAGCTGAATTTCTCCACACTTTAATAATGGATAAAAGAATAGCAAGAGATTCTAAATGAAGAACATTTAAAAGACAGTAATAGGACTAAAGGGTGATATTAACTGGAGTTAAGCTAGAGATGAACACTAGTGAATATGACATAACTTGTTACCAATCTGACAGGGACAGGGACTGGGTAAAATTTTATCTGTGCTTAAAATGGACAAATCCCAGATTATCCATAGCAAATTGTGGGAATGGAGTTGTTAAGACATGGAAGGCCATGTTAAATTGGTCATTAATAAATGCCTCATATGTATTCTGAAGTATTAGGCCATAGGCTATTCATTGAGATAGTTTGAAATAATATAGCTCTGAAACACCAAAAGCAATTCTATGATCAGTCACAAAAAAAAAAAAAAATCAATCCAAACAGGGCCTGACATGAACATACACAAAAGGAAAAACATGGCAGGAGCATCTCAGTTATACGTAAGATATTCTAACGGTTTGTGCAAAGTGGGGATTCATCAAATATAAAAGCAAATCACATAAACATTAATACACAGAAAATCTGATCCTGAACACCAAAAATAATAACATCTAACAGATTATCCATAATTTTAATAATTTGGACTAAAGCTGCCATAGGAGAATGGGGATCCCTAATTTCAGAGATTTGTTCAAACAGTAGATTTAGTGCCAATTATACAGAAATTATCCAGAATTCATTAAATCAAAAGTCATTGTGGTTGGCACCTGACTAATGCCTTCTGATTTGCACAGAGTCTGGATACTCTTCTATATGTAAGCTTGTATCATTTGTTTCCTGAAGCACAACTGCCTCTTTTATGACTTTTAATAGAGACAAATGACATCTCCTTTCCTGCAGTTTTATGGGCTATGAGTAAAATGTTCTCTTTAATTTCACTTTCCCCCTTTAAATTCTTCAGGGAACCCATAAGGACATCCATTATCCCCTTAAATTCTCAAGGAAATTATCACGGAGATTCTCAAAGAAAGTGACTCTCTTGGCCTCAGAAGAGTCACGGAAGTGCTGCATTGTTCCTTGGTTCAGTAGCTGACCACAATTCCTAGAATTAGGTGGTTAGAAAAGCTTAATGAGTTCTCTAGAGCAGCATTTCTCAACCTGTGGGTTGGGACCCAGAAGTGGGTTGTAAGAATATTTCAGAAGGTGGTGAGTTGCAGCAGGGCAGAGGGGTGGCAGGGGGAGAGCTGTATGGCCAGGTTGGCAGCACTGGGACCTGTGCCCATGCTCATGGAGGTGGAGTGGCCAAGAGATACTGCTCAGGGGGCAGGAGAGGCTATGGCCAGACTGCCTGGAATAGCACGGCAGCCCCAGCCCAGGGCAGGTGGGGAGCTACAGGCCTCTCATCCTCCTTTCTCCAGCCCGTGCTGGGGCTGGACTCACTCTTCTGCCACCTGCATGATCTGAAGCCATTGCAGCCACTGCGCTCTGTCCTAAGCAGGAAGGGGACAGCTGGTGATCTCTTCAGTAGGCCTGGGGAGGGCAGGGGGGCTGCAGACTGGGAATGAGGGGCTGGAGAGGGTAGGAGATTGGGTGTCAGGCATGGCCTGGAGAGGGCAGGGGACTGGGGGTCAGGCACTGGCAAGGCTGGGTTGGGGGGTGGAGGTGTGGGTTGGGACAGGCCATGGGTCCTGGTAGGAAAAAGTTTGAGAACCACTGCTCTACAGCCTATACAGAAAAAAAAACACCTCATCTAGGAAAGCCTTAAGCCACTGCTTATTTTAAAGCATATGTACCAGCTAGTAATACACCTTTAAAAAAAGATTTGGAACTGATATGGGATATTTAAGTGCTTAATGTTAGGCAGGAGACCCTGCTACATGTGCAAATTAAAGCTCAATAGCAACAAGCTATAAAGTTAGTAGATATTTTTGTGTTCTAACTTTATGGCTGGTTGGAGCTTTTTATAGTGTGATAGCTACTTTGCACTTGTAGCTAGTCTTAGGACAGTCACACAATTAATCAGTTAATTGTGTGATACCTGTAACATGTAGACAGGCCCTTAGCACATGTACCTAATTAGAGAAACACTATCCTCATAAATAATGCTAAAACATGGTATTATCTGTTATAATAAGTTTTCCTATTGGGTCACGGGAGTGGGGAGGTTGCAGTCTGCATGCACCAGCCCTGGACAGCAGGTGGGGGTGTTTCAAAGGAGGCTGCCAAACCATCCCTGTCCTGAGCCCCATCCTCTAACCAGCTCCAGGGCTGTCAGCAGGGGAAGGAGAAGTGGAAGCACAGAGCTGCCAGTTACTTTTGAATGGCTGGAGCTGGGTGGGGTGGAGCCCCCTTGCCTCATGGGCCCAGCATAGTTCCCTGCAATACCTCAGCCAGGGTAGCTCTGTTCCTGCTGCTCCCATTGCCTCCATCCCCCACTGACAACCCTGCTCCCTACGCAAAATGTTAACCTTGGAGTTTCCCTAAGGCACTCTGCTTTAGAGCACTTTAATCTAATACTTCATTTGACCAGGGTTAATTTTTTACAGTCAAACATTTTGAAAGAACTCTGCAGCCATGCTCTTGTGTTAAGTCATGGCTGTAGAGTGCTTTCTAGGACCCAATCGTGTGAAAAAATGTTACTTATGTAAGCACCATAGTTTTCAGTAATTATTAGAGTGACCCTTTTAAACAACTTTTATCTTGAAAGGGTAAAGCTTATAAGTCTGTTGGTGAAAGGACCAGAAAAGGAAGGGGTGACTGATAGGAGTGAACTAAAATAGGAAACTTTAAAATTAAGGTTGCCAGTAAGTAGTAAAGACTAGGAAGGACAGATAGGAAAAGCAAGGGTAGGGGATGTGAATAGGTACTAACAGTAAAGGGAAAATAGGGTATGGTTTGAAGGGAAATACTTTAAATAAAAATCAAGACTATGAACTTTAGGAGGCCTATGATCCTGTGTCCGATCACAGTCTTTGGTTATTTCACAGTAATTTGTCTAAGCATGCAGTGTGGCAGCAACCAAAAATAAAAATCTATAAAAATTATGACTTCCTACATTTTATGCATCTATACATTATTGCAGATATTTGTTTTGGATCATGTCCATCTCTCTCTCAGATTCATGCTTTGTTTTCTATATGTTATCATTCCCAGGTCTCTTTCCATATTACCGCTTTCTAGGTTTTTCCAATGTGTTTGTTAATCACAGTTTAGTTCCTTTTCCCTAGAAATGCTATCTTCTAGATTTTCTCCAAGTTAAACTTTTTTTTGGTAGATTTCCCTTCATATTCCTTAAGTTTGTTCGTGTGCCTCTATATTATTTATCTTCTCTTACTGGGGTTTCCAGTTCCATGAAACTTAACATCATGTGAAAATCACATTAATCTGCTATGTATTACAGATCATTTCTGAAGTACACAGATCATTAAAGATGTTACTGAAGATTAGAACCAGCACATTTTCTTTTAGTAAGAATGTCCTTTCAATCCAATATCCTTATCCTATTTGTTTAGTTCTCTAGCCAGTTTTGAATTCATACATGTCTTCCCATCCAAGCCAATTTGAATCAATTTTGAGTGTAAGGTTCTGTGAGACACTATTAAACAATTTACATTACAACTGCAATGTTTCCATCATGCACTAATTTGGGAATTCTGTCTACAAAAGCAAGCAAGTTTGTTTGGCTTGATCTCATCTTTGTGAACCCATGCTGCTTATTGCTCATGAACTCATTTTGACTTCTTGCTCCTTTTGGTTTTTTTCCTTGTTACAACGTTAGCTGAATTTGCCTATTCTTCATTGATTGTCTTCCATCTGATTAGATTATGTCCTTTCTGAATCATGATATTTTCTATGTAACATAAAACACCATTAGTTGTTAAACAAATGTTTCATTCCTGTTCTCCAGTTGTGTAACAGCTACACGGTTCATTATTTACTTAGGTTTCCATACACATATCATACCCTAAATCAAGAGTATCTGGTCTGGAGCTTAAATCCAGACTGTAGGGCTCCTTTAGGTTTAATCCAGACTGCACGGAGTCTCCTGCACCAGATATGGACACACCTCCAGCAGCAGGGCTAGTGGTGGCATCAGGAAGAAGGTTAAGATGGCCATCACTCCTCCCCCAGCTGCCAAAATATGTCCCCAGTGGGACTTGTGTGGTATACCCCTTCTCCACTTGTCCTGCCCCTGTAGGCCATATCTATGACTCCCCTAGCCTAAATAATTAACCACCAAAACTTTCAATGCTGAACTGTAGCTCTTTTGAATTGTAAATGTGGGGGCCGAGAATAGCCAGATGGGGCCGCAAGATGGAGTGGAATTAGGCACAAAAGCTTGTTGGTTGAATTCAAAAGAACTTTACTTACAAACTGCAGTACAGGGACTCGTGTCAATGCAAGCAGTGTAGGTACACTCCGTAGGGTTACAAAAGAAGTAGAAAAGCAGAAACCGGGTGGCACACCGATGTTGTCTGAGCATGCAGGGCATGGGGTATGTCGGGGTGAACAGCGACAGGGAGTCGTTGGTGGTTGATCAGGCCTCCAAGTTCGCTCCAAGATACACGTGGAAATCTCTTTCAATGTGCACGCAGAGTTCTCCAACTTGGGCGGAAACTTGCCCTAACTTTTATACGGCTAGCAAGCCAATTGCCAGCCACCAAGTAGGAATAATTTACAGTAAGCCTATCGGTAGCATGCATGCAAACAGTGCAGATGCAAGCTTTGGTGGGGACTGATCATTGCACCAAGGGTTTTTCCCACCGTATCGGGGAATCTTTTGCACTGGGTACTCGCGTTATGCTAAGAACTCTACTGTGCCGAGGCACTTCTAATTACTGAGCTCAGACAGTAAATACTCTTGATATATACCAGTAATAACCACAAATTATAGCTAGAGCTGATCAACAGCTTTGCATCAAAAACATTTCATATTAAAATAGATTTCATTGGCAATTGATTTGTGTTTTTATTATTATTATTACTGAAAACTTCAATACAAAATAACTTGTTTTTCATTCAACGGCTTGCATTCTTGCACTCTGATTTTTGTTATTATTATTATTTATTATCAGTATCATTATTATTTCTTCGTTTAATGTGAAATTTTCATTCAAAGTTTCTCCTGGGGAGAAAAAAAATAACAACTTCCAATTTTATAATCACCTCCAAGTTCATAATCATCAATATTTAATAAATATGGGGCTCATAAATACCTTCAATTGTGTAGACACTTCAATATACTAGTTCAGAATATTTTCATCTATGGTTAGAAAAGGGAAAAATGAAGTATTTGAGATTTTGACATACTAATTTGAACTAAGAATTCTCTTCGCTAGTTAAGATACACATGTGTAGTGTGTGTGTGTGTGTGTGTGTGTGTGTGTGTGTGTGTGTGTGTGTGTGTGTATATATATAAAGAGAGAGAGATGAAATATATACTTCATTTCAAAGGACACCACTGAGTAAAACAGGGCAAGTAATATACTTCAGTCAAATATTTTGTCCTCAGTTTCATAGGGATGAGTTTATATTAACCTTGTAATATGAATCATCGTAACTTGTGACTTACTATACTTTTCTTTTCCCCTTGGAACTCTTAGTCAACAATGAAATTCAGTTTTGAACACATATATTATTTTCCAAAGTAACCTTCATAATTTTGCAATTTCATCAGTGTTCATTTTCTTTGAATATTTACTTTGCTGAATATTGTTATTAACTTGTAAATACATATAACAGTTCATGAGGATTTGAGGGTGTATGTTTTGGAAAATGCATAAAATTAATGTGTAACAAGAAAACGAGGACTTTAATGTAATAAAATGATTATTATTTTTAGCTTGCTTTAGTCTTAAAGGAAAGCCTGTTAAATTAATGGGATTCCTACCATCCATTACAATATGCCTTTTATTGGGCTTTATGTAAGGAAGAGCAATAAAATATTCTCCTGATCATGCCTGTATCACAAAATCAAAACAAACTACAGATGATTAATGATTATCAATAGATAAGATCTCTTATACATGTTAGAAATGTCATACGTCCATTAGCCTCAGTTTTAAGTGAGGTGCATAGCAAAAGCATGTAATGAGCATAAACTGTATAATGATCATTCAAATTATGATGTCATCTTCCAGCTTTCCATTGAAACTCCCAGCCTCATAGTATCTTGATTTTAAGGCTTATTCATTCATCATTTTAACATCTGTTGGTATAAATCAGCGGACAAGTTGTCAACACAGATCTACTTTTTAAACTGTAGTAAAGGAGTTAAGCTGTTGTTAAGGCCTTCATGTAGCCAAACTCACATTCCACAGCTGCTGGGTCACAGACACACTGCACATATTTCCTAGGTTTCAGATACAAAATCTATTTCTCACTCCAAATAGGAAGTACCACCTGTCTAACAAGCTTCTAAATGCTGCAATAAGTACAATTGTCTGCACAGTTTAGCTCAAGGACATCTACTGGAACAAATTACAGTAACCAGAAAAACTAATTAAGGGCAAACTGCAGTTCACCACCTGGAGGGGGGACAGAGAGATAGCTGTGTTGCAAAAGTCCCTGAACATTAAGAAGTTCCAGATTCACTGGACAACTTGATTCCATCCATTTTTAGTTTATATGGGGGGACTATTTATCCCAAAACTTTGTTCTGCTTTGCTCTAAAACTTGTGTAGTCATCTGCACCAATGTATAGGAAGCATGTAATACTATCAAACTAGATGACTGTATGCTGTGTAGGGCAACAGAGGGGTTTTTTTTCTCCATCTAGTATTATGAATGGCACACTCTATCAAAGCCAAAGACTTAAAAAGAAACAGAATATTTTTTTCTGACCTTAGCCTAGCTACCCAGGGAAAACATGGAGGTGGCTTTGATTAACAGTACTTTTATAGCCTGTTAAATCTGGAAGTTAAATAGACTCTCATATAAAAGAATACACCAGCTGTAGGTCATGAACAACATTCTGCTGTGTTGAGTTGTTTTTCTACAGAGACAGAGTTGAGATTGCTGTTGCTATCCTGTAAACCTTAACATAGATAATAAAATGGGCTGGTCTCTCTACGGAAAGCAAAATAAGATTCCAGTATATAACTTATTCCTCCCCTGACATGACTATTAGTTACTGGGAAACCATGATAAACTACTTAAGACTTCTAAGTTAGATCACAACATGTTCTTGCTACTAAGTACTATAAATCCAAATCTGGATGTTTCCCATCAATTGTCAAATTAAATTCATTTTCACTAATGGTTAAATTACAAGGTAAGAAGAGCTTTAAAAGAGCTACAAAAAGGTATATAGAAATTCCATCCCAATACTATATTAAAAAACATCTTAAAAGAATCCTCTACAGAAGCTTATGCATGGTCATCTGCAGATACTAAAATAGGAGATGGCTTGGTGAATGGAACAGAACTAACACTGGCAAAGTTCATCAATTTATTCTCAGTCTGTAATTTTTTTAATTATTCATCCAACAAAGCTATTGTAGCTACTGCTAGAATCTCATCAATGTGGCTCTGCCATGTGAAACCATTTATCATACTAGTAATCCATTTAGGTCTGGTAGCAGAGACATAAATTAATACCTTTGGCCTGAATTTAAAAATTTTGCTTTGACTCATATTCCTTATCTTAATTTTGCCTGTGGATCTTCTTTTATGTATATATGTTTTTCTGTCTAAAAACACAAATGTAAGAAACTCTCATCCCCAGCAGTAAAATTATATTGAGCTTAAATCCATAACCAGCTGTCTATACAACCCTAATCCAATCCAAAACCTACAATTTAATTATACTCTATTAACAACTACCCATACAATCTTCATACTGTCCAAGACGCCATATATATCATCACTGATGGCTTCAGTAATTCAAAACAGGTATGCAGCTATCTTTTGACCATCAAAGTGCAGGATGTGGAAAAGCATGTGCTGCCCTCATAATAAGAAATTAACAAGATATATGTGATCCTCCATACAAACTCTATCAAGTTCGTTTAACTTCTTGGCATATTTTTTGCTCTCCATACAAATCATTTAGTGATATGGAATGGTGTTAATTTTACATGACACAAACCATTCAACTGCTTATGAGTGCAGCCCATCCTTATCTAATATCACTTCTCTCAGATCTTGATGGATGAACATTTCATTTAATTGCTTGATATGAGGTTTAAGTTGATCAGCGTCATAGGAAAGTAGAGATGGAAGGGACCTCAAAAGGTTATGTAGTCCAGCCCCCTGCTCAGAACACGATCATCCCTAACTAAACCATTTTAGTCAAGCATCCTGCTTTTGCGTTTGAAATCATAGATCTTTAGCCATTTTAGGTAAACATAAATGACCTCCAACAATATGTGCCCTTCAGAGCACATGTAGATATACTATACCAAGGATTTTTATAGGGCTGGGGTATTGGATATCAGTTTAAGTTTTTTCCTTATAATCTGATACAAGAACAATTGTAAGTGTTAGGGTGACAATATTTGGATCTTGGGGAGCATTGGATTTGCAGCTGAAAAAAACCATGACCTGTGGCCTAGCAGAGCTGCTGAACAAAAGTCAGAATGATATATTAAAAGTATATTGCAAGATGCTTAGGCAGACAGATTTTGTTTATAAAGGCTTATGCTAAACCATTCATTTGCTTATGTTAAGTAGTCATATTAACTGTGTCATATTAACATTTTTCTGAAAAAAGCAACAATTAAGTGTGTGTACTGTAAACCAGCTATGGTGAGGGATGAGATAAGATACAGGGGCCCAAAAAGGGTGGGGTGGTAGAACCTGAGACAGAAAAACAGATTGGAACATGAAAAGCAACATGTAATTGGTAACAGAATCTAAGATGAACATATGCAAAAAGGTCAATGGTGATTGGTAAAGAAGCCTCCAGAAGTTTCCAGGTTTTGGTCAAAGTCTGCCCATTGAAGAGCAAGAGTCAAGGTCTTAGACATGTGCTTATAGCAAAAAGTCATGTAAATGAATAAAATACATTGGCAAGTCCATGCTAATGAAACAAACAGTAAACAGAGGTGGACCTTGAAATGGGAGGAGATATGGGTGGAACATGGGAGGAGTAAGGGTGGAATAAATGTTAATGAGTATAAACCAAGTGTATAAATGTTGAAAAAACTATTTTTCAGTGCAGGTCCCCAGTTTGTTGTTTTTTTGGGACCCTTGTCCAAAGCTGTCTCCATTCTGAATAATCTGTGAGCAATATGTGTTGGTGTTTGCTCCCTGCTTGCTCTAGCTAGTGAGTAACAGGATCCATGGCAATTGAATCGTCATCTCCCTAGTCATTGGGCACTGCATGGAGTTGGGGTCTAACAGTAACTACATGATCAAATAGAAAAATCAAATAAATTCAGAACTAAAAAAAAGGAGGAAAAATACATATCAGATATAGACTATGTTGTATTGATATGGCTCATACTGAAAATCTATGTGAATAAACTTCCAAAATTAGCATAAGTGCATCAACACTGAGGGTGGTAATTATTCAGCTATTTCAAGAAAAAGGCAATGTCCTGTATGAAAAGGTTAAATTTGTACTTTAGTTGTGTGTAGACCAAATCTATTTGTCAAAACAAGAAACAGAATAACTAGGTAGTGAAAGTATATGAATAAACTAGTGTGTGTGGTTCATTGCATTGAAGCTTTTTCTTTTCCAGTTAGTAACTCCCTTCTACCTCTCCATCTCCTTAAAATCATAGCCCATTTCTAAACAAACAAGTCCATAATTACTGTTTAACAGAATTTTCTAAGACCTGTACAACTAAGAAGAATTTCTTTGAAGAAGGCAATTTACAAGTTTTGGGTTCTTTCTTATATTGTTACTCAGTGCTAAAGCAATCTAATTGTTTTAAACAGCTCAATTTACTGGTTTTAACTCTTCTAAGGGAAATGTATCAGAGTAATTACATTCAACACCAATCTACTAATTGAATCTACCAATTCAACTACTTCAATCTAAATAACAGATCGTGGTATTAGAGAAGTATAAATAATTTTAGCCATATTCATGATATCTAAGAAAAGATTAGATATTTGGATTAGTTTCTTTGGACCCCTGATTTTTTTCAGACAAATTATGGCTATATAACACTACTCACTTTACTAATGATCACATTGGAATGATGCCCAATGAATTTTTAGGTACTAACAAAGCCATTCAAAAGTATTATATAACCACATTAAAGAACTCATCCAGGCTGGATGGGCAAAGTTAATTTAAGCTAAGGAACATAAAGCACTTGTAAGTATCTAAACAAAAGAATTGATCAGTAGACCCAAACACATCTTACATTTATCAATACCACATTGCATTCTCAGGGAGAATGAACTGAAAATGAAACAGTCATTTTTTCAATTAGAAATAGTTCCTCCTCACTGCCATTGATTATGCTTTACTAAGAAAGAAACAACACTATAGTTTCAAAAGAAATATATCTTGTAAAAGTCTCCATTTTATGTATAATCAATTACTCCAGCTTCTTTTCTCTCAGACCTAGCATTTAATCTTTTTTATACTTTGCTTGTGCTGTGCCTTGTCCTCATGTATTGCATGATCAGATTTCAGCATACATTTACTAACAAAGCTTTCTTTAATCAAATTTTTCATGAGCCTGAGTCCTCAGAAGATATCTATGATAATAAATACTGTAGTGCCAGTTAGATTAGTCGTGTACAGTATGTAATAAACTGGGTTTACTATGCCTATAAAAGTAGTTTCACCGGGATTTTCAGCTTGGATATCTTATCTCATTCATCAAACTCTTGTCAACAGAAGAAGAAAAAAACACCATCAGAAAATCTTGAGGCACCATAGCTGTTACACATTTCTGCCAATCAAGGTAATCCTGAAGATAAGTATAACAAAAAGAACGGACCCAATTTCTTTATTCACTATTAATTCACCACACTTCAACAGCAGGATCTCAACATAGATGACACTATGCTGACCTTTAAATCCTAGCTGGGCTTCATTTGATCTTAGCTCCCACAGGTACAGCATCCAATTCTTCTCCTTGCTCTTTTTCCATAATTTGACTTTGATTTATCTTTTAGGTATCAATGGTCAACATTAACACACTGAGCTCTGGGTGTGAAAACTAAGTGTGGAACACTATCAATGCTGTAATCATATATGCCTTTTCAATACAGGTCTTTTAACTTTGAGGCAAAATACAATCTGATTTTATTGATTTAACAACAAAATTAATTTGCACAGTTAGTTATCTCCTATTGTTACGACTATCTCTGCCTTGGGACTTCTGTACTGAGGCAGCATGCATAAGTATCTATGTACCCTTACAGTTCTGCAATGTTGCATTTCACGTTTTTTTTATCTGTACTAGACATTTGACCATTGCTACTATTTGTAGAGATGCATCGAACTGTAAGCCAAAATTCACAGTATTTTGGCTTTCAGGTAGGTCTGAATGGATTAGGAAGATTGGTAATAGATAAATACAGGTATTATACATGAGTCCTCAGATGACATAAATCAGTATTGAATTCAATAGTATGCTATACTCAACACAGTGTGAAAATATATCCCACAGCTCAACTGCTTGTTATTACTTATATAGGTTAAAAACAAGATAGCTAACTTAACAGCAAGTTGCATTAAATGCCCACTTCTGTCAAAGGTGTGCTAATAGACAAGTAAAGAAATCAGCAAAAAGTAACCCAAAATACTCTTTCTTCTCTCGGTTATGGTTGTTTGAATGCAATACATGCGAGTACTGACTAGTCAACCAATCATCTGATAGTATTCCAACCCCTTTTGTAAAATGGCATGGTTTCAGTTCAGTTTATGGTCAGCAAGAATCCACAAATCAAAATCTGCAAACAAAATTGATGCAAAATATCATCCATGTTTCCATTCCCTGCACACGTGGAGGGAATGAATACAGAGTGAACTATACACTCTCTTTTACAGGAGGTTCCTCCTGATCAGAAAATGGTGGAGTGGCATATGGAAGTTTATACTGCTACTGTTTGTGCTACCTCTGCGCTATGGCAAAATAAAGGACTAATGTTACAGAGGAACAACATAGAGTTGTTCCAGACTATGTTTATTTTTTTAATAATTTAAAAGCAAGCTGTACAGTAAATGAATTAGCAAATAAATGCTTTAATGATGATCTTCATAAATATATATAATATAAATACTCTGTAAATTAAAAAGACACCTTTTTATTAATACAATTATAGCACTTTGAATATAGAATGATTTTTCAGCTTAAGGTGTTAGTCTATTACTTATAATTTACTTAATTCATGTATTTATTTATTTGTTAGAGGCTTTAACTTATTCTCCATCTTTCTATGCCAACAAGTGGCTTTAAAAACTTCAATAGTGAAAGCTCTTTGACAAAACTAATGAATAAATTACATTTGAAGAAATTAGAATTTAGCTACAATTAAGCAAAGTTATTAAAGATACTTCATCAATTTGTTATGATTTTAATTAGGGCCTATAATTCAAGTCATTCCTAACTAGCATTGTGGTAAGAGGTCCACAATGTAGTATGGAGTAACTCTCCAGTTAATTTGTGTGTTGAAATGTTATCATGTAAAATAAATCTACATGGATAAAGAGACTCCTTGATAGACTACAAATCAAGATTTCCCATTGGTAGAATACTCAACAGTATGCTGCATATTAAATAACACTAGATCTGGAACCTGCTTCCTCTTGTTGCAGTATGCACGTTGGATATTTATGCACTGAATGGTACCCACCAAGTGAAAATGTGTCTTCTACAGTATGCTTATTCACTGGTTATTGGGTCATATGTTTCATATACCTGTAGATGTCCTAGTTTTATAATGTGATGGTGGTAGTAGTAATGTAATGTGGTGATAGTATAACATTTAATCTAAAATAATGCACAAATTTATTTTGACATTTAAAAAGAGTGTTTTTTGCTTAAAAATACTACACTTTCATTTTTTTACAGCAAAACAGTACAACTGCTTTAAAGAGTAAGTGTTTAAGACAGGAAGTGCACAATTATTATCCAACACAGAATGTTATTGGGAGTTTTTAACTTGTAAAATATCTCAACCAGAAGTTGTGATAAACTAATCCCTATAGCTATCAAATTTATTCTAATGACATATTTTCTGTACATTCAAAGGTGATGTCCACTTTTTTCTGACGGAAAAATAGAAGGAGGTGAGGGCCCAAAGTTTGTTTCTATACTACAGAGGGAGATAGGCTGTGGTGATCAGAAATACTTTAGGAAATATAAGAACCTTTTTTAAATAAGAGAACCTCTTCATGTCTTGTTATTCAAAACACAAAAAGAGCTAAAAGTGACACCCAGAATTTCACTGTGTACCAAATGTATTCCACTTTTCCTCCTTGGAAAAAACACCAGTATTGAGAAAACAACTCTAGTAAGGATTCTTATTGATTACGTGAAAAATAATTGCCTGTCACCCACAAATGCAAATATTTAGCCCTATTATTATTATTTGGGCTTGAACCAATGATCCAATGATTTTGTTTAGTTTCTGCTACAAACACTCCTTTAACTGTCTTTTTTGTTGAATAATTCATTGTATGTGACATTCCAATTAGTAAACAATAAATTCAGTGCAGAACAGAAAAGTAAATTACATTTTCTGTACCATTCACTTCTCTTTACAAACAGGCAATAAGTCATCACACAAGACATTCTGGAAAAGATGGTACAGGATGATGGATCACATAGTTAATTTGAATGAGCAAAATCCAGGCATGCTTTTTTTTTTAGCTGTGGAATCCAACTTTTTTTAATGAAATTTTGAATTAACAACTGTCAGAACAAAATGCAAATACATAAAGGACATCCTTTCTAATGAAGTGCCTTTCTAAATTCCCTGCAAGCACTAATGACTATTCTTTTTCATGGTCCACTTGAAACCTAGCTTGAAAATATGCAAATATTACAGCTAGCAGGTTATCCATATTATCAGACTGTAAACCAAAACATGAGTGAAGAACTTCAAATTTTAAGTTTTAAATTACTTAGAACTGTCTGAAATATTTTCTAGATACAGCCTGAGTTTACTTCACTTTTTTCTACGACAATGGTTTTTATAATATTTTAGCATCATGGTCCACATTTTTATCAAAGGAAATGAACTTGCCTCTCCCTTCACGTGATTAAGGGTCACTAAATTTAGTCATTTTCCCCAGTTCTCTTGGGTTATACCATTGTACAGTGATTGACTTGGGGGTGTGCAGGGATGAGGCATTATTGACAAACACACTTATTTTCCCAAATTGGATTAAATGCTGTCACATTTCATCTCTATCATCAGCTAATAAAAAGCTATTTTTTATCATTCTTATGATTGTATGAAACATGGAAATAGGTTCAATACCTGGCTGCAGCTACATTTCAGTTCTACCTAAGTTTCTCATCTAAGTGAGATAATGATACTTTCTTTTCCTGTCATCCATCTTGTCTATTTAATTTGTAAGCTCTTAATTGCAAAGGTTGTTTTTACTGTATCTAACATGACACACTGTTTTCTGTAGCTTAATGCAAAACTACAATGCACATTTAATAGTAACACTGATTGCAGTGTACTGATTACTATACAATGCACAATGTATTTGAAATTTAAAATCTTTAACAAAATATTACTGCACACTTAAACCTGAATTCTAGAGTACACATGCTACAAAACGTCTTTGTTCACTTTCTAAATATATTTATTTCTCACTTTTATGCAAAATGCAGGTCTGTGAAAATACAAATGTATGGCAGTGAGGATCTGAGGAATGAGAGACAGTAGGAGAGAGACATGTGAGGGGAAGAAGGAGTGTAGAACTGGTGAAAGAATGTAGCTGGTAAAATGCAGACAGGTTACCTGCCATCTGATAACCCCAGGTAAAAACAATACAAGTTGATGGCACCCACTGTATATTAAGGCCCTTGATCCATACTTGTAGCCTATAAGAATAAATAGTCTGCTGCAGACAGACCCCTCTTTTCTGTTACAATTGAGGCTACTTCTCATTCCCTTTTTCTGATTCAGTGCTTCTTTCTCTTGGTTTCTTTCACCCCAGTGCTTCTGGATCTTATTGCTTTGCTATGATCCTGCTAAGTACAGAATTCAAAAGTGGCCTTTGCAATTTCCTGAGCCTCAGCCAACTGAGTGTCGGGTTGTTTTCCCCAGATTGCAAGAACAGCTCTAAGTTATGCCAAGTGTAAATGGCTCAGGAATTGCTCTACAATACAGGTACATGACTGTCTTCTTTGCATGTCCACTTTCTATAAACGCATCCTCTGTGATCGATAGCCCCTAACAAGGACATAGAGTGCATAGGAACTATTATCCTTTCCCTATGCTGTGATGTTCATTCATGGCTGAAGTGCCAGCTCTAGAGCAGCAACACTGAATCTTGGCTGTTTAGACAAGTTGTTATTGGAAATTACTTGATTTTGTTTCCAACTAACCTTTCCTCAGATAAAATCCCATGGTTAGTGGTTAACAAAGTGAAGTGATAGCCATTTTTGAGTACCTATAAAGTGTACATGAGCACTTTGTTCTATGTCACAGTTGTGCTAACATACCTGATGGATGGACTTACGTTGTTTTTACATATACCAAATTTTCACAAATATATTGCATGTCTTATAAAAGTTTTAAAAGATAGAAATCAAGGTTAAACAACACAAAATAAGCAGGGTCAGATAAATATAAGTTACATTAAATTTAGTTGCTCTTAAATGCACATGTAGACATGCCCTCATTCTATCTTTCTGGAAATCTACCCTGTATTACTGGAGAAATGAGACCAATTAATATGGCTAATCCAAATGATATTTTTTTTCACTGATGCCAAGCTTTATTGGACAAGTTGCACTTACTGAAAACTGACCTTACTGTAATGCCATCTGTTATTAAATGACTCACTTCTACATAGCTCCAGTTGAAATGTCAAGTTTCCCAAAATCAATTGCAAGTCAATTTTAAGTTCTAGGTTACAAAAGCCCACAATAGGTTTTTCATTCTGTTAAGTATAAAAGAAATACACACACACACCCCTTTCTGAATACATACCATGCTAAAGCTGACCTTAATTTACCAGTTATCTTATATAATGTCTATACAGTATGTGTCTGAGTTACTTCTTTTTGTAATTTCTTTAAAAAAACTTTAATGATGTTAGAATGTATTATATACAATTGCAAAGCTGGTAAAATGTGATGCAAAGAATAAGTGCAAATTGACAATCTCTTTATTTAAACCTTATATGAAGTAATTTTATTTAAAAGTTGCCTTTTCATTTGTTTTTTCACATCATTTATTTTGGCATTTCCACAAACTTCTTTTTAATGCAAATTAGGTGAAAAATGCTTTCTACTTTTACATTAAATCCCTTGACTCTGCTAGTATTCAATCATGAGTTTATCCTGTTAAAAATGTGCTCTGCACATTGCATTATTGCTTAATTATCCTGCATTGCATTTTCATTGGACAATCAAAAATTCAAAACTGCTGACATTAACTTGCTAATAAACACAAAGCCTCTTCTGCACATTATGGACTGAACAAAAGCCAAATCACAAGGGCAGTATTTATAGGCTGCAGTGATCATGTTATATTACTTATAGCCATGAGCTATTTAAACTATTTGGTATTCATTTGTACAATATTATTTACTATCTTCCTGACCTTTAAAATGCCTCTTTTTCCTTTGGTAGATATTGTTTTGTATAGATTTTCATTTAAGAGTTACTTTTTTATGTTTGTTCAGTATATTCTATTAAACACTGTTCGTAGTTTCTGCATTGTGAAACTTAGCTTCCCCCTTCCTTCACCCACCCCCTTTTGTGTTTTTTCTATTTAAAACATATGAGAAATGTAAATTATGTGTAGGGTTAGATTCAGCAAAAACTCTAGACACAAAAGTAATTTCGGGTCCGGGCAAAAGCCAAGTGAGCTCAATAATACTGGTAAGTATAAAGATACTCAAGTACATAAACCTTGTATTTATTTATTTATCTTTTTAAGAATCAGGAGTTTAAGGCACATCACAACTTTTTAAAAAACCCTTAATTTTTACCGCTGAATAATTAAGGAGTCAAGGGATGAGGCCTAAAGTTATAATATTCTTTTACAAAACCAGGAAATATAAATGAAACTTGTAATAACTGCCAGCACAAACAAAATGAAACTTTAACATACCTTCCTATTTTTCGGTAAATATACACTTTGCACTTTAGGGTTTTACTTAGCACCTATTTATACTATCACAATTAGGTGGCATAAATATACAATTACTGTTGTGTTACAAATTTACTGTTGTCGGATTTAAACTTCTCTAAATTGCCACTGGAACTTAAATTTTATTAGACGCTATTTTGTTAGCTAAAAAGATTTTATTAGCTACATAACACTATTCTTAAAGACTCAATGTACTAATCATCAAGTAGATCTACTATATCACAATCAATCACAGGAAACATAAAGAGCTGTACATTCATATTAAATTTGTAGTATTCTGTATATCTTCCAGTGTCATATTCAATAGTGTACTGCCATACAACAACAGAAATTAGACTTTTACAGTGAGTAAATGTGAAAAAATGACGGTTATAAAGGGGACTGGCATATAAATACTTTTCTTCTCCCCCTTTTCCCAATATTAAACCTAATAACAATTTGATTAATGGATTAATCTACTAAATCTGTGGCAGTCTAACAGGCCTGATATGCAATGACCACTAGTATTAATAATGTTCATTACACTAGTTAAATATGTGGAACAGCCTTTAGAAATCTGAAAGGGGAACATATTAGGCACATCTACACATGCATTTGATTCTGGATCAGTTTATTTACGAATAAACTATTCATGAATAAATGTTCCCAGGCAGGAGTCTACACGTGCAGGGAAGCAGGGGCAGATTTGCTACTAATGGCAGCAAACTGCCTATGCTTCCTGGGACCCTGCAATGGGCTCCTGCCACCACCATGGGCAGTTCTAGGCTCCCTCTGGGTGCTAGCCCAGGGACTGGTGGGGAACATTGGGCCAGGAGACAGTTTTCTCTTGCCTGGGGCTGGGACATTACACCCTGCCCCATAGCTGCCTGCTGCCAGGGCAAGGACAATGCCCCTGTGTCCTGGCAGTAAGAAGTTCCTAGCCCAGGCTCCCCAGTCAGGGGCAGGGGACTTGGAAAGAGCTGTAGGGGAGGGGCCAGTGAGGCAGCTAGCAGCTAGTTCAGAGCAGGGAGCTGGGACCTACCCCACCTTTTAAGCTCTTTACAAGCCCTGTCTTTTATCGCCTGATCAGGGCATGGAGCTGGGACCTGTCCCTGACCAGTCCAGCAGCATGTGAGCTGAGCAGGGAACAAGCTCCACTGCCTGCAGAAAGCTCTCAGCACCAGCTCTGCAAGCACAGCACCAGTGCTGGGAGACCCTTATCTCTAAGTGCCAGCTCTTTGACTGTGGGGTCAGCATTGGGAGATTCCAGTCATGGGCCCATCACTGTGAGATATAGTGTCATGTAGCACTATAGACATACCCATGTAGACATGCCCAATCCATATGAATTAATCCTTTTCACAACCTATTTTTAATTTTTTTTTTTCAATAGAGCATAGAAATTACTGCCAACACAACCCAGGTAATAGAGTAATTTTGAAATGATAGATTTTGTCATTGAGATTCTTTTGCCATTTGCACTTAATTAATTAGTAATAAATATGGAAGCTGTATTCTGACCTAGTTATAAATCTCTCTGGGTACATGTATATTTATAGAATGCCACTTTGAATTAGATCATTAGACAATGTACAATAAACGAATTTTAAATGATTTAGTAGTGGCGGGTTTTTGTCAGGTTTCACAAACACCTCTAGTCAACAGAAATGTTAACACCAAAATGCTAAGTAGTACCAACTCTGAACATGTCATAGCATAGAATTTTACACATTTTATTGGTGTTCGAATGTGTAGCTCAATATCCTAGAGAGTGAACTTTTACCTGTGATGAGACCATTATTGATCTAAACAACATCTAAAGCTGTTCTGAACTTAAATAGACTTTTTGTATTTACTTTTCCTTAATATCTATTAAATCCTTTTGTATTCTCTGAAGCACTAAACTCACCTAACTACAATACCAGTTTTAGGGTGGATAATGCTTTTCAGCTAGACTAAGTGTCCAAATTTATGAGCACAGCTGGTGTTTCCTCCCTATTGCTTTATGATGCTTTCTTGTGGATTTTTCTGTGATAATAGCTCATCCTTACATATCAGAAGAAAATCTGAACATTAATCACAAGAATCCAGAGAAGTGTACTTCTTCATTAGAGCTCTAAGAGTTTTTCTTATGAAGGTAAATCTTTTTGGTTGAATTGTGTATGGTATATAGATATCTATAGAATATTCTCTTGTGAAAATCTGCTAACAGTTGATTTAAATTAAACTGCACCTGGTGCTGATTAGGAGTAGGGATTTACTGAATAATATGCTATATGTACATTGTCTTTCATGTTTTTTATTCTCAATTTTTTTTCCTCTTTAAGTGGCAGTGGCACTATGCACAGGAACTGTACAATTAAAACCTAAAAAGGAAAGTAGGATTTGATGCTATTTGAGCACAATGAAAGACATGGTGTTTCCCAGATGAAGACTTATGAAAATAATGCAGATGCAAATGTATCAGCCTATTGAGTACCTTGAAAGCAAAATTGCTGATCATGAGACACATGGGGGGAAAAAAGGGAGGTATTCATAGATAAACTAATGCAAGCCCTGGAATTGTGTGGCATCTAACAATGGAATAAATGAACTATTAGGCTATTTCTTAGTAAGCTGGGCAGGAATGGAACTATATAGAAATAGCAAAAAATATGGTGTAAACTAAATGGGTATGTACAGGCATTACATTTAGATAGATTGACTTAGCCCTGGATAGGTTAATTTAAGTGCCCAATTGTGCAGGTGTTCATGACGCTTAATTTGGCCATAAAACCAGCACACTTGATCCAAATTTTCCTCTGGTGCTACACTAACTTGGACTAATATGGGCTAACGTGATCTAGGAAAGGGTTAATCTGATCTCCCAAATATCTGCACACAGCTCAGCTCAGCAGCACACCTCAGCTTTAGGACTGTATCATTCCCACCACCCCAAACCTGACTGCTCTATATTTAACCCCCAAGACTTTCCCACCTGACTGGACATCTCCCCCACCTTGACGTCCCATTAGGGACTGCCCACGCCCCATTCCCTCCCTCCCACTCTAAATTACATCTGGCTCCCTGTGCCACACCGAGGAACAATTAATGGCTACACACAGTCCTTCTGCCACTGGTGAAGAGCTACATGCATCACTAGTCTAGATGTAGGTGGCTTAAAGTAAGCTGCTTAGACCTGGACCAGTTGCTTATGTTGTACTCCAAAATATTATGAGAGATTTCTTTTAAAAATAAAAACACCTTGCTGTATTTTGTAAATTAATTGAAACTATATTACTCTTATATGGACAGAATATTTCTTGAATGAGAATTATTCAAAAAGATCCATGATTTTAAAAAATGAAGTACAGTATGAGATTGAAAAATCTATTGTCATAATGTTTGCTTTATGTTCTGATCTGAGATAATATTGATATTAAACGCAAAATATTACACAAATTATTTCATGATATTGTCAGTAAAGTGTAAGGTCATATTCAGGGCAAATAATAAGTAAAAGCCAGGCAGTCTGTATGAGTAATTAAGGACCACCTATAGAGGAGAAAATCCATACGTAGGTGGTCTAAAGTAATTTGTGAGGACTTTTATGGAATAGTTTTTGCTCTGATAACTTAAGCAATAGTTATTTTTCTGTCTGATGTTTGTTTCTTTAAATTGGAAATAATCAAAACTTACCTCACTGCTAGTCTGACAATGTAAGCACAATACGTCTCTATTATGTGAGAAATAATGTTTTAATGAGTGAAACCCTGTTTATTAAAAATCAATAATAAGCCATTTTATCCATTAGTACCTACAGCAGTAGAATATGTAGTGAATTACAAAGAGTCCAAAACAGGAAATAAATATTAATATACAGAAAGCCAATGTACACTCCACACATGTAGAGTGCTTAGATGTAGTGAAACAGTTTCAGGTACTTAATATGTGAGAAGTCTTTGTTTCATTACTTATTTCATAATACTTACTTTTTAATAGCAAATAATGTGTGTACCTGTATCTTGGGTGTGGAGATACAGGTATGGAGATGCTGAAGTTTAAAATATGTTTCAATATTTAAAACAAAAATCAGCTCTAAGTGTATATCTACCATAGCACCATTTAACTATTTGACTTACTTGTCCACAAATCACTTAAGAAAATATTGAATGTATATTTAACTCTCCTACATGGTCAGTTTTCAAGATTCATAAAGGTGTGAGTGTGATCTTCATCAACACACCTACTCAGGTCAATTTCAAATACTCACTAAGTACTAGTTTTTTATATCAATTGGTCTTGTATCTTATCTCTATGAATTGTATATTTATCAAATGATTTCTATATTAACAGACAGGTAACACCATATTTATTCACATACTACATTAATTTTTCCCCCTGACAATTATCTATCCAAAAAAGTCAAGTGAGGAAACTCGATTTTCACCTGAACTGGAGGCAGGGGAATCCTGAAATGAGGACAGGAGTCTGTGCTTAACACTCACTCTCCAAGACTACACTTTCTGTGCACATCTACATGTGCCTCTTCTAAGTGGGATTAGCCTAAAATTGCCATTTTTAAGGTGCATTAAGGGCACATATCTACATATGCATACCCTTAATGAACCTTAAAAATGGTGATTTATGCTTCTGTGGGTGCGTCCAGACAAGCACGCACGTGCTTCTTGCCCCGTCTCAAACCCCTTTGAGGCAGGGCAAGAGGCACATGTAGGAATGAAAAAATGTTGCCCACACTGCAAATTTTCAGTGCGAGGAGAAAATTAGGCCCCCGGGGGTCAAACAAAAACCCAGGGTAAAATACTTGAGGCAACTGGAGGCTCAGTTGGTCCTGCCGCCCTGGGCTGGGCCTGGCTGGGAGACACAGGGCCTCGAGAGCAGTAGGGACTGGCTGGGCAGGGATCAGGGGGTCTGGGGGGCGAGCAGTGGGAGGGGCTGGGCAGGGATCAGGGGGTCTGGGGGGCGAGCAGTGGGAGGGGCTGGGCAGGGATTGGGGGGCTGGGGAAGTGGGCGGGGCTGGCAGGGCTCCAGCCTCCGCAACCCCTTACTCACTGGCACTCGAGCCCTTGCCAGCCAGGCCGCGTGTTTCAGCACCAGAGTGAGGGGCTAACCGTGTAGATGCTCTGGCAGCCAAAGCAACTCCCTGAGGGCCCAGCTTTCAGTTGCCCCACTTTTGTTGTTATTTTTTTTTTAGACCCCAGGGGTCTAATTTTCTCCCTGCACTGTAAACTTGCAGCATGGGGAATACTTTTTCATTCCCGTATGCAAAGGGGTTTGAAGTGGGGCAAGAGACACATTCACACTCGTGTGGATGTGCCCTGTCAGCCTAAATTTGATACCCACATAAAGCAGATATCAAATTTAGATGCAAATAGCTAAGTTGCATTAGCGCACATGCAGATGCAGTGATGCACAATAATGCAGCATGTGTCAATGGATAGACACAACATTAACGTGCATTAGCATGTCTGGATATGCACTAATGTGATTTAGCTATTCAAACCTAAATTTAATGTCCCTTAATGTGCATTAGCACATCCACATATAGACATGCACGTAAATCATCTTAATACTCTTTAAGCAAAGGTGCATTAAGTTTAGGCATGCATAAATACATGTGTAGACATGCGTATTGGCCACATGGAGCACAGGAGGAGTCCCACTGATATCATCACTCCCTTTCCCTGCTGCAGAGCTCAAACATGCAGATTTAACTCTCATACAAACCCTGCCAAATTGACAGTAAGTTTTGGCCAGGCAACAGGAAAAGGGGATGGACATTGACAACAGGACTCCATACCTGCTCCATCTGGCCGGAGAGTTCAGTCCTGGGTGAGCCTGTGTTGAGCACAGCCATACACCACTATTCCAGCATCCTCCTGCCTCCATTTGGAAGTCAGTTTCCTCACTTATGAAAAAGTCAAAAACATTTTTTTGTCATTCAAAGCATGTCTCAGCTCAGGTGAGCAGGGGATATGCTCAATACTGTTCTCCCTGGACCCGGCTACAGCTGCAGTGTTGAAAGCCCTGTCAGGATCCAAAAACTGGGCATTCCTCTGCCTAACTCCCTTAAGGAGCATGAGCTGGCAGGTATTTTTAGAACATATCCACTAAACAGCAGCAGCAGCAGCAGACTCCTTACAAAATACACCAATGGTTGCTTCACTCTTTTAAGACCAGAGGGAGTTGACTCTCTGCTCCTTGTTATATAACTACTTAAGAGTGACTGTACTCACCAAGGATATGAGTGTTCATTTTTTCCCTTCTCAGCCTGGGAGAATATCCCTCTGCTAATCCTTCTTTCTGTTAACCCTGTCCACAGGCTACATTGGGGCAGGGGCATTCTTTCTTCCCTCTTTTCTGAGGGATTTCCCTGATAATAAAATCACATATCTTTGGGCCAGAGGAAGAGGTAACACTTTAAGCTGGTGGTTAAAGCACTAGCCACCGGGGTTGAGATAGTACTGGGTTCTCCAAAGGCTCTTCATTTTATTCAGTGACTGTCTCATGTTAGATGCCTAAACTATCCCTGGAGAATGGACTGAAATCCAGGATTTCCTACTCTCCCATGAATGTCGTAATCACTAGATTAAAGTTACAGTTATTTTCTCAACCCTCTTCATTCCCCAGTGAGTTTTGAATTCAGGATTCTTTGAATATTGGGACTACCATCATTAGAAAGTTGTACCACCATTTTAAAGAAAAGAGTGGTAACTGCCACCACATTTTGTATGAATAGGCATTCTTCCAGCTAATTGCTGGATCCCAATCAGGCATAGCCCTACAAAGATGGAGGTACTTCAGGTTAGATCAAGACTTCAGGAGCAAAAAATGAAGGTGCCTATGGTGTTTAGTTCTTCTAAGTTTTGAAAGTAACTGGGTAGGGCTTTACAAGATGGGCTATTTTGCATTTTGGGAAACAGACTTCACAAGTCCCACTGTAAATGTTCCTTTTTAAATTGGCTTTTCATATTTCCCCCTATCTGTGACATTGACCATATCCCATGTATTTAGAATGAAGTAAAATGTGAACATTTTGAGCAATTCAGTACAGATATTTTAAAATACTCTTAGAAATTCAAACATGAAGGAATAATCAGCCACATATCTATGAATTTAAGCCACAGTTAAGCAATCCGTTTAAACATGTAATTAAGTACACATTTGACTATACACTAATCACTTAAGTCACATGCTTATATCTCACTAAAGTGAAGTTAAGCATGTGCTTAAATGCTTTCTGGAATAAAGTTGCGATTATACACTTGCTTAAGTGCTTTGCTGAATTAGTAGCTAGAAAATAATTATTGCTCCATTATTCATAGCTGTGCTTCTCTACTGTGCTTTCAGACCTTATGTCTCTACGTATATTTGTCCTTTGAGATTTTCTTTTGTGCTTGCCATTGATTTTGTCATGTGTGGTACAGTATGAAGCATGTTAGTACTTTCTGCATTTCTCATTAGAATCCTTTTTCTCTTTATTCTTAGGGACTAATTCTTAAAAGGGAAGACTTTTTACCAAATGCTCCAGTCAGGACTCTCCATTTAGTTTAACCTTGATTTGACTAGCAAAGAAAAACATCTAAATCAATTTCTTAAGTTCAGGAGAAATCTACATAATAAACGGGTAGTGTGCCATCTTGAACCATCCCACAGGTCTTTGTGTGAGTGTTAATTCATACACTCTTTAGAAGAAGTAATCTTTTATTTTCAAATAGTATTAACTAAATACTTCAAAAAGGTTACACAGTAGAAAATAAATTGGTTGGTCACTCTCAGCTTTTGACACCTGATTTTACCCTTTCGTTTTTGATCTATTATAATTTATCTAATGAGCCAAGCTCACATACTATTTTTCCTGAAACACTAGACATCCTGAATTTTACATATTTCACATCTAGCTTTTGCTAGCTAGGGAGCTCATTAGCAGTTACTTCTTGTGGTGAATAAAATGCCACCTGAGAGTATAAGAACTCCCTAATTCACAAGTTTGCATTCTTTTAAGAGGTCACTTAACCTTTAAGTCAACTGTAGCATATTAACATTAAGCTGTTTTCAGCAGATAACAGGTTGTATTCGAATTTCCAGATTATACTGTTACATTAGAATGTAATTATTTAAAATGGTGCCAGACTTGAAGTTTACACAATTAAAGTCTATGCAACAATTTGAAAACATAGGGGCTGAATGTGTTTTAAACAAGATGCAATCTTTTAACGGAAATGCCTCTCAATTTGTTTTGACTACCATAATGCAAATAATCAGCTTCCTATATGGAATTAATAACAGTAGCCAACCAGCAAAAGAAATGAATGTTTTTAAAGGATGTTTTCTGTTTTTATATCAAAAATGTAATTTGTGCAAAATGAAAAACCGGCAAACTTAAAAGTAGAAGCTTTTTTTTATCTAGTAACAGAATCTTTTAGTGGACTCAAATCTTTCCTGAAAGTAGCCCTTGAACTGTTTTATTTGCATTGCAGAAATGCTAAGGTATAAAAAAGTGATCCTTCAAGCCAGCATTGATTGCAAGAAATGTTATTAGTGCCCACAGACTGTCCACAGAAGCATTTTGCAAACTTTTTTTGTATCTATATATATCCATCACCTGTACCAGGCTATCACTTACATAAGTTGGCTGTGTTCACAGCATGTGGGATGAGTCATATGATGGGACACAATATTTATTTCTCTTTCCCCGATCAGATCCTTGATCTTTCCTCTCAGTTTCAAGTTCAAGAGATAATATTTGCACTTTGCACCTTAGAAATAAGGCAGCTACGTTTCAGTTTAGTTCATTCACCTTGCTGGAAAAGACAAATATTTTCCTAGTCTACCTAATACCTATAGAAAGTGACCAGCCTCCTGTTCCATTTGGAAATTACTCATTACTAGGAACTCTCTCATTATTTTTACTGATTCACATACTGATTACTTGTTGTAGAAGAAAAATATATATTGTTTTAAACCAGGGTTCTTTTATTACTTTCCAAATAAGGCGTACTATCATTTCTGAGGTTAGTGAATTTCTAAGATTGGTATCTCTCGCACACCATGACAAGAGCCATCAAACCCAAACCTGACCAATGGTCTAAAATAATGTTTGATCATGAAACAGGTGGGTTTATCAATATCTGATTTTTTTCAAACTTCCACTTTGCCTGACTTCAAAGATGACAATTTCTCACAAAACCCCAAGATTACTGAATTCAAACTGTGTAGTTTGCATACAAGTACTGTCCAAACACACTTTTGTTAAAAAGAATTCTCTGACGACAATATCTAAATAAAACGTCAAGTCTATAGTGGTCATATCTACATGAGATGTTTACTGCAGAGATGCTTAATTAGCTTTGCAGTGAAGTCTCAGCACCTCTATGTGTGATCCTATTAGGCTGCAGGAAATGAATTAACTCTACCTCAGGTTAGCACTTGTAAATACAAGTACTATCCTGTACCTGCGTTCTTTAGTGTACAGCAATACACATGTAGATGCTGCTGGAGCTGGCTGGGGCAGAAGGATTCTTCAGCATGGGGCTGCCTGGTGGCTGGTTGCACACTCTTGTGCCCTGGTCAGCCTTCTGCAAAATGTTAAGCCAGGTCAGAGAAGCCCTGGACAGGCAGGCTGACCCCCCCTTAACCCCCAGCCAACCAGGGCTACTCAGTCCTGGGTAAATGTGAAGTGCCTGAGAGCAATACACTGTGGCATGATATATAGCACAGTTTATTAATTTGCTTTAGTTTCATGTGTAGACATGCCCACTCTAATTTTGTATTTCATTAAATCTGTGCTACTGTGATAGAACTTTGTGATGTTGAACTGTGTCATCTGAGAAGGCATAAGTAATAGCCTCTGTGGGTTCCTGGTTATTAAGGGATAAGGGCCTAAACCTTGTCTGTTCTGTAAGGCAACTATGATCTCTTCCTGTTCCAAGCCTTTTGACTGAGGTTCATTAAATGAAACTCCAATCAAATAATATAGTAAAATGTTTTATTTTCTTTCTCTCCTCATATATGTTGTTATAGCAGAGAGCTGAATACTGTTCTCCAATTAGAACAGTATTCCACTTTATAACTATTATCCACTTCATAATTATGTCTAACTATTTTGTGTTGTATTTCTGTTTAACCAGGTGTAAAGTGTATCAGTTCTCATGACTTTCTTTGATATACTTGCAGACTGCTGTACAGTAATGGTATTTAACAGTATTAGAAAGCTATGGGAGGTCACCCTACTAAGAATGTTTTTATATAAATGATAAACTTTGGTGTATATATTAGAAATATTTTGGACTTCAATTGCTATTGACGAAACCCTACTGGGAGTCAATTTCTACTTCTTTGTACTTGTAATATTTTCTCAAAAGTATCAAACCATTTGAACTTAATAGGTGCGGTTTTGATATCAGATGCTTGTATAACTCAGCTAATATCAACGGCGTTGTTCCTGTCTTATACTAGTTTGGGATCAGAATCAGGTTCATGATATTGAAAAAACCTTTTCTACATTGTTGATCTAATTTGCCAAAAATATACATTCATCAAAAATATTTAGGGAGGGATTATAAAAGAAACTAGTTTCTCTATTTCCATTGAATCACTCTTACTATTTAGTACTTGGGAAATACTTTATATCTTCAAAATGTTTTAAATTTTTTAGCTAAATTTTGGTCTTGCTTTTGCTTAAATGAATTTGGATAACTCCATTATATTCAGTGGAGCTCCTTCAAATGTACACTGGTAGGAAGGAGAGTAGAATTCATTCCACAAGTGAACCCTCACAAATGGCCCAGACAGATACAATGAGCTTTAGATGATAAAAGTTCATGTCCAGTCTGGTTAAACTCAACCTGCTTAATTTTAATTATGGCATTTTACATCTGGGCTGCCTGGATGGTTAGGAATTGAAACCAGGCACAGGGCTATGAGCCAAATTATCTCATAGCTTGCGAATCTCAGACTAGCAGTCTTAAAGCTGAGCACCAAATCCCAAGAAAACTCTTTCGAAAATGTGGGTATATTTGACTTATTAGAGGCAACACAGTAAATCAGTGGTAGGAATTACTGGTTTACACTTCTTTCCACTTCCCAATGAAGTCTATTAATTGGAAAAGCCTAATCAGTATCAAATCCTTCCTACTAGGTAAGGATTCAATAGCAAGTGTTTAGTGCAAGATGTAGCATTATCACAGTGCACAGAAATGGCAGTAGGGAAATGGGGGGATTGCACCACTTGAAGTGAGTGCAAAAGAAGACAAAATGGGTGTATCTACATGAGATGGTATATCAGCGTAGCAATGGTGGGCACAAACTGTGACATGACCACTACTTTGCAGTAGCAATGAGCTATTGTGCAGTATCTCATTGCTTCTGTGCAGTAGGGTCAGAAATAAGCCATGTGGCACTGGGATGGTGGAGTACCAGCAGTTATTGTGCAGTCATTTAGTACTTGCTAAACATGTCTTTAATAAAACAGATGTAAGTATACATTCAACATCATTTTCTTACCTATAAATAAAAACTGTACATGAATGGTTATAGGCACAAATTCAGTCATATGAAAACTTTGCATCATTTTAATATACTGCAGATTATAAAATGAGAGCTTTTATTTTAAATACTTATATATATGACAATTAGCAATCTGACATGTATTGGAGAAATTATGGTTTTGATACATAACAGATTTCTAATTATAATTATTAAGGATTCCCTTTTGACTATTTATACTAGTTGCAAGTGTCACCCCCACTTCTGTATAACTTAGAATATAATTAATTTATCTTTAATGCATGCATGCAACCAAGCTGTTTTTTATGTGAACATCTTTGGCACTGTTGCGGAGGGATGGTGCTAAAGCAAGTACTAAATGGCTGTGCAGTAACAACTGTGCAGTTGCATGCATGTATAAATGTGCCCCAAAAGACCCAATGGTGTGATAGGGACGAATAATCTGTGATGCCTTAAAGATGTATGTGCAGCTTTCTTCTAGGGATCCAACATGTTGGGACAACAGAATCATGGCTCCGCCCCTCTCTGGGTAACAATCTACATACTCCCCTGACTATAGGGACCATAATTCTGACCACACCCTATACAGACTACAGAATGGTATAGTACACACAGACAGGGTCAGAGTTTCAGAAGTAACCTAATTGGGAATATGAGGTATATGTTTTTCATATAACCTCACCACAATAAAGTTAGGCTGGGACCGGAAAAACATGGATTACTGACCCCTATATAGTCTTGATCCTTTCCTACCTGACTTCTTGGATACTCCCAGCACAATAGCAGTGGAGGTCCTTCAATATGCTCTCACATGGTTGTTGTTTTGTTTTTAAGAACGGATATTCCTTTTGTGGTAATTTGCATTATTCTTCTGTCAGATGAAATCAAGGTTCTCTGTTCTAGGCACTGGATATGCACCATAAAGACATTTATACACACACTTCAGGAATGGGGTTTGGGAAGCGCTTTAATTAGAGTGACTCTGACAGCCACTGGAATTAAAGCACCTGGAGCATCTTGTGTATCAATGTCCCTGCACTGAAAAATAAAGGTGGGGGTGCTTTATCTAAAGCTTATCAAATGAGCTCTAGGTAAAGCACCTTTTAAGTATGAGGATAACGATACGCAAGATTCCGGAGGCTGCTGGCATGAATGACATGTGCCCCTTGCGGGCAGGGGGGCACGGCAGTGGCAGGAACATGGCAGCAGCAGTGGGAGCATGGCGGTGATAAGCAGGGGAGCTCCTGCAGATGCTACTGGTGCTGTTGGCAGTGGAGGGTAAGGGGGTGGTGAGTGCCAAGCGGGGGTTGGTGACCATCCACAGATGCCACCAGTGACAGATGCCACTCAATAATTGAGTCTGATTTGATGCACTGTAATTATAGGGCATTGGAGCAGTCTTGCTGCTCATGTATAGGCACCCTATGTTTTGCAATGTCATATTTTTGGTTCATAGCAGAAAATAAACCCAGGTTTTCTTGAGCACCAGGCCTGTTTAGGTTTTTATGGTTTTGGATGCTGGGTCACATTTTGTATTGATGTTCCTATCCTTTTTTCATGGTATATACTTAGTAATTATTTTTATTTTATTATTTTTCTAAAGCAAACCTTGTTGTACCCAGTGTTCTCTTGTTTTGAAGCTAAATTTAGACTTCCATAAAAAAGAGCTATAAACAAAAAATAAATCTAATATGAAAGAACTTTAATTTCTCAAGAGAGAAATTCTCCAAGAGATTATGCCACTAATATACACAGGCAAGTAGAAGCACAAGCAATCAAGTTGGATAGTATATCAAGATGATAGGCCATGGGCCAGTGTGCACAGCATTTAAAAAAGAAACTTCCAACTAAAGTTTCAACCTGTGTAAGGTTCAGAATTTTAAGAAGCAGACAGAACATGAAAAAGAAATATCAAAAGCTAAGGTTTATGTCAAATCAATGTCCAAGTCAAGTTGATCCTCACTGTGTTTAGATTCTTCATTGATCTCATCCAGCAAATTCTTTGCTATTGCAAGCCGATGGCGTAACATTCCATTTGTCCCAGTATAACTGAAAGCAGAAATTACCCAATGTTGTTTTGTTGCATGTTACGTTTCTAATTCTGGACGGCACAGCACTGCAAAAAGGGCACTTCTCGGTGGCAGTTGGATATGTTTTGAGTGTGTGTGAGAGACATTATTATGTATTAAAATAAATATATTTTAACGTCCCAATAAATGGGTGGATTGATTGTTCCTTTTACTCAAGGTTTAGCTTAGAGAGTCGCCCTCTGGACTCTGTTGCTTAAAGACTACTTACAATTCTAATGACATTTCCTCTTTCTTGAAAGGCTCCAACCACTAATTTAATGGATATAACTAGTTTTTCCAATATTTGATGGAGTTACAATATTTTGTTCTTTGACAGCAATGGTTTCAAGTGATAACACATGTTCTAATTTGCACTCAGAATTTCTTGGCAGACCATTCATATGTTTGAAATGTCTTTCTATCTGTACATCTTTTTTCCTCCATAGGCTGTCACTAACTGCATTTTTCATCCAAGGCAATAATTGCTGCCTGCCTGGACCCTGTCTGATTTAGCATGCAGTTCAAGAACCAGTATTGAGAAGTTTACCATTTTGCTTCTGAGAGCTTGAGGAAGTTGATGGATCTTCTGTGTTGGCAGGTAATTCTGTGTATGGTAGTCTATAGGTCTTCAAGGTCAGCAGCCTCTTAATTGGTCAAAGGTCTAACAGAGTCACTTTATTTTTGTTTTTAGGCATCTCAATTACTTTCAGTGACCTGAAAATGATCCATCCTATGACCAAGTCAGAAAACAAAATGACTGAGTAGTAGGAAAAACAAAGAAAAGGAAACCAGATTGTGTCACCCTGTTCTCAGCAACACCCACAAAAACATTTGCTAGAGTTAATAAAATGACCTTTCCTGAAGTAGGTAACAGTCTCAATAATGTAGGCTACTCCAAAATAATGTTGTGCACATTATAACAAGCTGTAAAGTATTTGAGTGCTATATGGAATTTCATTTTCTCATTCTCTTCCTGCTTTAATAAAACAGACATGGATATAAATCCAACATAATTTTCTTACTTATAGGTCAAAAACTGTACATAAAAGGTTATAGGCACAGATTCAGTAATATGAGAACTTAGTGTCATTTTAATATATTGAGTATTATAAGATCAGATAACTTTTATTTTTCAATATTTATATACAAGATGATTAACAATCTGACATATATTACAGAGATTATGGTTTTGATATATAACAGATTTCTAACTATAATCATTCATAGATTTGTAGATGTTAGGGTCAGAAGAGAACTCAACAGATCATTGAGTTTGACCCCCTGCCTAGGCAGGAAAGAGTGCTGGAGTCAGATGACTCAATTTTGGCCACCCTTACCATGAAGAAGTTTTTCCTGATATCTAGCCTAAATCTGCTCTCTGTCAGTTTGTGACCATTGTTCTTTGTTACCCCAAGAGGTGCCTTGGTGAATAGAACATCTCCGATCCCTTGCTGTGTCCCCCCAGTGAATTTGTAGATGGCTACAAGATCACCTCTCAGCCTTCTCTTGCAGAGGCTGAAGGGGTCCAGGTCCCTCAGTCTCTCCTCATAGAGCTTGGCCTGTAAACCCCTAAGCATATGAGTGGCCCTCCTCTGGGCCCTCAAGTCTATCAATATCCTTCCTGACATACAGTGCCCAAAACTGGATGCAGTACTCCAACTGCCGTCTGACCAATGCCACGTAGAGGGGACATATCACCTCCTTGGATCTATTTGTCATGAATCTGCTGATGCATGATAAAGTGAGGTTAGCTTTACTGATGATTTTTCATCATACTGAAGACTCAGGTTCATTTTAGAGTCCACTATGACTCCAAGATCCCTTTCCTTTTCTGTGTTGCTGAATGGGTCACTTCCCAGCCAGTAGGTATCCTGGATATTTTTGTGCCCTAGGTGCAGCACTCTGCACTTGTCCTTGTTATAATGCATCCTATTGTGTACTGCCCAGTTTTCTAATCTGTCCAGGTCTTCCTGTAATTGTTCCCTGCCCTCCAGAGTGTGCTCTTCAGCCCACAATTAAGTATCATCCGCAAACTTGGACAGAGTATACCCACATCCAAGTCACTGATGAAGATATTGAAAAGTACAGGTTCAAGGACTGAGCCCTGTGGGACTCCCACTACTCACATCCTTCTAGGTTGATACTGATCCATCTACTACCACTCTCTGAGTGTGACTGCTAAGCCAATTTGCCAACCACTGGACCATGTAAACATCTGTCACAGCCTCTTTATTTATGAGAATGGGATGAGATACTGTATCAAAGGCTTGCTAAAATCCAAGAAAATGACATGCACCTTAACTCCTGCATCTAAGCATTTTTTAACTGTGTCATAAAACAAAACTCAATTCATCAGGCATGATCTACCTGCTACAAATCCATGTTGGTTTCCCTGCTGCATTATTTTTCCTGCTGGACACCCACAAATATGGTCCTTTATAATCTTTTCAAAGACCTTTCCAAGGATGACTACGAGACTGACTGGCCTATAATTACTTGGATCCTCCTTTCTCCCTTCTTGAAATAGGGACCACACTTGCCCTTTTCCAGTCCTCTGGGTCCTGGCCCAAGTCCCATGAGTGCTCAAACAACTGTGCCAGTGGTTATCCTATGACACCAGCCAATTCCTTCAGTACCCTCAGATGGACCCCATCCAGGCCTGCTGACTTGAACACATCCAGTCCATCCAAGTGACTCTTCACCAAGTCAGCATCGACATTTGATAGGCTTGTGTTCCTCTGATACCCATCTAAGAACCCATTAGGAGACTTATCTTGACCTCTGTTCAGGAACACTGAGGCAAAAACTCATTGAATAACTCAGCCTTATCCCCCCCGTCTGTCACTAATTGCTCCTTGTTCAGTAGGGGTCTTATGCTGCCCTGCACCTTCCTTTTACTCACTACATATCTAAAAAGGACTTTTTGATGTCTTTAATTTGTGTTGCCAGCCTCAGTTCTGTAGACGCCTTGACTTTTCTGAGGGAGTGCAGGGAGGCAGTTAGAAATTAAAAGGATTCCCTTTTGACCATTTATATTACTGGCAAGTGTTGTCCCCTTATACCCATAATTAATTTCTCTTTAATGCATCATGCAATTAAGCTTTTTTTTTATGTCAACATGTTTGACACTTTTGCACAGGGATGGTGTGCAGAAGAGGTGAAGAATGTATAGACAAATGGTCATCAACTTGGATATGTCACTGCCTCCTAGAAATCCACATTAATACTGAACTCCTGGAGCAATAATAAGTAATGGTCAAAGAGGCTTCGCTGTTGCTTTCTGGCCTAAGAGAAAGGTTCAGTCCTTCTTAGCTTTTAAAGAAACCTGACCGAAATATAATCAATTTACCTATGCTTGGGAGCATAACTATGATTTCTCTCCAAGAACTGCCTTTTGAGGCTGATTATTTTGTAGTGGGATAACTACCATGCATTAGCTGTCCTGCTAGAAAAATCACAGTGTAGACAGTATTAGAGCTAAACAGAAATTGGAAATTGTGTGTTCAACAAAGTGAAAAATTTGCATTTTCAGAGACTTTCTATTATGTATTGGAAGCTGGCAGCTGGCGAGATGTGGTGAGAGAAGAGACGCAAAAACACTGGCTCTTCAGCAACAGGGCAGGTAGACTATCAAAGAGGAAAGTAGGAAGCTTGGAGAGCTAGACATCTAGCACACCAGCCAGCAAGGCTAGCAAACGAGAAACTAGTCGTATTATAATTTTGTTAAATCAGAATTTTTCGTTCCATTGGAAAATGTCAATCTGCTCTTGTCAACCCTCTGACCTTTGGCTCATGTTGATCTTGCTTAGTTTACCTCATGGTAAATCTTCTGTGTCATGTCTCCATTAGGCTTTTACAGTTGGATAGCTCACACATGTTAATTTATCCTTCACTAAAAGCACAAAGCCTTTTGGGCAGTCAAGATGCAATCTGTATAACTCAAAATGCATACAAATCATACAACTAAGAGCTGTTGGAAAATTGATGAAAATTTTCCATTCGTTTTTTTTTCAAAGCACTCTATTGTTTGTTTCATTATCTGGCAATCTTATACATCTATTGCAAAATTATTTTTAGCATGCAACTACAATGGTATGTCTGATCAAATACTATGAATTTGATTGTTGCATTCTCTAATTCTGCAAGCTATTTATACTATTTTTTAATGTTTTAACAATTGTAGCCATAACACAAGACTCAATTACTGCACAACATTGCACTATTTTGAAGTATTCAAACTTACATGCATCTCAATAATAAACTTCATAAAATCCTACCCTCTAAAATGGCCAAGAAATGTTTCATTTTTCCCTAGGTATATGTTAAATTATAGTCAAAATATCTGCCATTACAAGTCAGTACCTGTACATCACACATTTCTTTTGTTGTTATGCTTTGATTTTAGATTAATTAATTACTGCCAAAACCTCTGATTTTTTAAGAGCAGTAATGGAAATCCTCATTATGCTAACAAGTACTTTTAATATATAAGGATACAATTACAGGCTTCTAGAACAACTGCCTGAAAGTGCAAACCAGATCCCTTCTACTGCTTGCTACAATCAAATTTTGAAGCATTTCCAAGAAAAACAAAAAGATTTAAATTAACATTCACACTAGAGAAAACGATCGTATATATAAAAAATGGGCTTTATCATTTGATCATCTGCAGTGTCTACTGAACTCCAATGGAGGTGGCGATGTCAGTAAGACTCCTGACTTTGAAAAGCTTGAGGAGGCTGCTGAGAAATGTTAAGTGCCCTCAAGCTCACCTTGCAGGATCCGGTTTTGGGTGGTCAGCATGCGTCAGTATCCAGTTCTTAAATCCATTTAGCTTTCAGTGGTCTTTACTATGCCTGCAAATTACCATAGCTATTTGTATTTAAAATAAGATGACTTGCCTCAAATATTGTTTGCCTTCCTTATCCTCCTAGAAGTCCAGAGTCAGCAAACACTGATTTCAGGGGGAGCTACACACATGCTTAAATGCTTTGTTGAATTGTAGTTTAATTCCGCAGCGCAGTTCTTGTACTTGTATCAAATTATTGCCATGATGTCACAGACATCGGTGAAGACTCCATTTACATATTCAAGAAAATGAGAGATTATAACATGGGAATAAGGGAGAAAGCATGTGCAAGGATCTGCCAAAGTCACTGTGTGTCACTTAAGACCGTATCTACTACTCTTTTTGTGTCGTAATGCAAAAAGGGTCTTGACCACTATGTATGCATGTATATATGTTCCCCACTAGATATTAGCATAATTTTATATTTCACACAACTAGTTGATTATATATAGCCAATTGAGAAACTCAGTAATTGTTATTAGGAGTTATCATCTGCCTGGATTTTTACCTTATAAAAATTGTAAAACTCATTATCTGTGAACTCCTGCTACACAGAAGGCCTTTCTAAGATCTTATGCAGCTCTTACAAAATCTATTCAAGTCACTAACCTCATCAGACTCTAAATCAGGGCATTAGTTTAGGTCAAGTGTGCAAAGAAAATACCACATTCCCCTGCCCACATTCCAAACCTAAGTTTGGGAATAGGATCGATGCGAATAGGATTGTACTGCAGAACTATAATGCTTATATTGCAGTCAGATAATTTTTGCATAAGTAGAATGTGTGTTGGGGAGTGGGGAGTTGACAGTCTTTTCCCTTAGCAAAATGTTCAGAAGCAGAAGATTGAGATTCAGGAACTGTAGTTCTGTTTAGCTCTGCCACTGATTTCCATATGATCTTGTCTCTTAACATCTCTGTGCTCCTTATCTGCCTCCCTCCCTTGTTGCATCATTAACTGTCATATAGCATTTGAAGGTGCTCAGATGAAAGATGGAGAAAGTGTTATATTAATATATTGTGAGCCAGTTACAGTTACTCCCAGTCAGCAATTCATTTCTCCCTTCTTAGGGCAGCATATTAAAAGCTTTTAACAAATGGCCATTTTATATTTAATATGCATTTTATTTCTCTGGAACTAGCAGAAACTCCTTTTATTGCCCAAGCGGAGTCATTTTAGTGTAGTAAGAGCACCTGTGTCCTCCCAAAGAAGCTGTCAGGGAATCTACACCCCAAATAACCCAGAAACCAGTTAGAAATACTCATTAGCATTTCCCTTGATTTAATGATGGCTTGCACCTCCTAGACAAAATATCTCTAATCATAAATTAAAATGCAGCAATGGAATGCTTTTTAAAATCCCAGCAAGCTTTCCTCCTAAGGAACTAACATATAATAATACATTTCAGTTGTTCATATTTATACAAAACATCACTACTTTTATTTCATAAACTAGGCTAGATTCATGTTGCTGGAGAAAAAAGGCATAAACTCAAAGCTGGATTTTCAGGTAACACTGGAAGTTGGGATTTTCCCTTCCATAACAGGGCATAGTAGTAATGGGTGCCTCTAATTGTGTTCCTATGCATTTTAATTAGAACGTGTTGGAGCAGACTCAATTAATTGGGTCTGCCAGAGCATTCTAATTAGAATGTTCCAGCACACTGCAGCATGTATTCAGTGTCCTATGTATTCAGCGTCCGGCATTTCAAAATGGTGGTGGGGATATTTAAGTAAAACTCGTGGAATGAGCATTAATTAAAATGCCCTGGTGGCTATTTTGAAATGTGGGACACTGAATACATGCAACACTGTGGCACTTTAATTAGAGCATCTGTCTGGGAGCTGCTCTAATTACATCCCTCACCACCACCCTGGAGCACGTGGTACTGGGGCAGGGGTGGGCAATTATTTTGGGTGGAGGGCCGCTTAACAAGTTTTGGCAAGCTGTCAAGGGCTGCAAGGGTCAAGGGTGTCAAGGGTGTCAAGGCTGCAAAGCTGTCAAGGGTGCAAATCCCACCCTTTAACAGGTGTCCTGCTCCCTATCTTGGGACCGGAAGTCCTGCCCCCTTACTCCTAACCTATGCCACCAGACATCCCTCCACTTGCCCCCAAAAATACTCCTTTTGAGAAAGGAGTTTGCCATCTTGGAACTGGAGAAAAACAAATTAAATACAGCTGCAGCAGAGAACTGCCAGTAGTGGAAGGGGCATACGGAGGGGCCACTGAACAGCAGCTTTGGTCCTGCATGCTACTGCTGAGTCTGGCCGGGCAAGCCCAGAGCAGACGCAGGGAGCGCAGGGTTGGGGCCGTGCAGTGCGGATCCCCACCAGTACCATGGGGCTGGGGCTCATGGCAGTGGCAGCTGGAAGGAGCCACAGGTCACCTGGGCTGCCTAGTAAGGCTGTCCAGCTCTGGAGCTGCCTCAGCCCTGCTGCATGTCCAGGGGATGGCAGGACATGCCATGGCTTGACTTTGACTGAGCTAGGGGACTGAGGGACTTGTTGCAGGCTCGGCAAAGACCTGCTACAGGCTGGATCTGGCTTATGGGATGTATTTTACCATTCCTTGTACTAGGGCCTGCTTTTAAAACTTTTGCAGAGGAAGGCATCTTTCATTTCCACTGGGATCTCCACTGGAGCTTTGCTTGTACAGTTGCAATAGGGAAGCACTCTATCTACAACATCCCAGTTGCCCTGAAAACAGCCTCTCTCAGGCAGCATTATTCACATTTCAGGCTTGATTTTTCCCATATAAATTCCCTAGCAAAGAGGAGTTTGCAGCCACCCGGGGGAAACGTCTTATGGAATTTAAGATTGAAACTGACTCTTTTTATTTTGAGGAAGGCAAAAGCTAACACATTCCAAAATCTATATACTACAAGCAAAACTAATTCTACTTCTCTCTCCACATTGTATTTCTAAGGCAACTATCATTACTATCAGGGGCATGAATCCCTTGATCCAAGGATGATCTCTACCAGGGTTCATTATAAGATTTTGAGGTGATTTAAGAATCCAATTCTTGAGCTACAGACCCATCCACAGAAGTTGCAGATCTTTCTGCAGGGAAGAGGAGGTGATAGGCTAGAATTTGTCTCCTTTTATTTTCTGTCTTCTCTGATTTAAAGGGCAAGATGCTTTACCTCAAAATGGGCTTTTGCTTCATTGATGTAGTGCCATTGGAGTCAGTTGACATCCAGCTACTCCCACTTTTTGATGTCAGCATCCATTTTCTTGAGGTATGCTTCAGTGTGTCCTTGTAGCATTCTCTTTGGCCATGGTGAGATCTCAGCCCACTACTAAGCTACAAGTAGAGGACTTGTTTTGGAAGCCAGAGTCAGACATCTCCATACAATGTCAGGTCCAGCAAAGTTGATACTTGAAGATTACTGACTCAGTGCTTGTAGCACTGGCTTCAGTAAGGATGCCACTATTTGTACAGTTATCTTCTCATTTGATGTGGAAGTTTTTTCGGAGGCATCATTGGTGATACCTCTCCAGGCTTTTGAGATGATAAAAGTAGATTGCCCAATGTTTCACACCCATAGTGGAGAGTGAGGATAATGATTGCATTGTGCACCTGGATCTTGGTGTCTTTCTGGAGATCGCAATGAATAAAAATACACCAAATCAAATTTTACAAAGGCAGCACTTGCACACTGGATACTGTACTAGATCTTCTCATCAGTGTTAACTGTTTAAGAGAGGTGGCTACTGAGATAGTGGAAGTGCTCAACTATTTCTTGTATCTTTCCTTCAACAGTAGTTTGGTGGGGGGTCACATTTATGGTAGGTTGCAGAATGATAGAGCACTTTATTCTTCTGAATGAAGAAGAAAATTAAACTTCAGTATACTTCTCCAGAAATATCCAGCATGATCTGGAGATATTTCTCAGTGTGTGGAAGATTGGTGCAGTTGTCAGTGTATTGAAGATCAAGGATGGTTGTTTTGCGTACCCTTAGCCCTCAACTGAAAACATCTCAGATTGAATTACATTCCTTCCATTTGGTATTTTATGTTAACATCAAAAGGAAGTCATTCCTCAATTAGAGCCAAGATGACTCTGACAAAAATGGAAAACAAAATTGAGGCAATGACATACTCTTGCTTGACCCCAGTTTACATGATAAATGGATTTCATCTGATTTGCTATATAGGATGGTTGTAGTGATCTGGTCATGAAGAAGTCTCAGGACCTTGATGTACTCTTCAGGACATCAAAATTTGACCAGAACTTTCCACAAGGCTTCATAACTGGTGGAATCAAAGGTCTTAGTGAGGTCAATGAAAGCCATATACAAATTCTAATGTTTTTCCCCAACACTTTTCTTGGACCTGGTGGGCAATAAAGGTCATATCAGTTGCCCCACAGAATGGTCTGAAATCACACATATTCTGCCAGGACTTCCTCAGCAAGAGGTAGAAGACAGTTCAGGAGGATGTGAGCAAGGATTTTCCCTGTTGTGGAAAGGAGAGTTATATCTCGATAGTTCCCACAAACAATCTTATCTCCTTTCTTGAAGATAGTCACAATGGTGGCATTCTTCAGTTCTTAGGGTTCTCTCCACTGTTCTGAATTCATAGAATAAATTAAAGGACACTATATACAAACTTCACACTACCAACCATATAGAATTCAGCAGGTATGCTATCTTATCCAGTAGCCTTATTGTTCTTGGTTTCCTTGATGACACACCAAGCTTCTTGGGGGATAGAAGAGTTGATGTAGGATCCCCTTTTGCAATGTTGAGGGAGGGCCTTGATGGTGGTATCTGCCACAGTTGATGCATGGTTCAGGAGTGTCACCGAGTGTTCTTTTTATCTTGGATAGACTCATTATTTTTGAGATGTGTCAAGCCATTCTGCAATGGCAGACAAGGAGGATCATGGGAATTTGGGCTGTAGATGCTTTTTTTTGCCTGGGAAAAGCTACGTGTGGCATATTCGTCAGCACAGAGATGGGTCTCCCTGGTTTTATCTAGCCACCACTAATTTTTTTTATTTCATGGATCTTCCTTTGAGCTTTGGATCTTCCTCAGATGGTCTTCATCTTGTCTCACTCAGAGTTGCAATGTCAATATTGCATCTCACCAATTTCCTGATGGCAGTTCTTTCTGGTCATTCATTGTTTTGCTTATCCATCAAGGTATGAATATTCCATGTTGCAAAAATCAGTGACTTCTTATGATGTTTTGACTACAGAGAGAGAGGTTTCACTGGTTACAGTTATCCACCCAGAATCAGATGAGAAAGTCTAGGTGCAGAACACCCTTTTTAACCCCTTGCCTGGGTGAAGTGAGCAGAAGGAATCCTGAATAAGACTGTTCACTTGCAGTAGTAGCTGCTGAACTGTACCTTCATGTCACAGCATGGGATCTTGCAGGATGGCCGTGATCTCCCCAAGGTCCCCTTCCCATGCCAAGTTGGCCCAAAGGGCACCCTCACTTCTTGCCCACCACATCTTTGATGGAAAATAAATATATGGGAGGCTGCCTTACACCCTCTTGGACACAGTTTGATGTAAATACCTGGCCCCGTGGATTCCTGGACCCCTTGTGGGTTCTGCTCTGCAATGGATGCTTCAGGGGCACCCTAACCTTATGGGCTATGCATGGCTCCAACCACCCATTTACCATGTTCCAAACCTCACAGATGGAATTGCCATTGTTTGGTCCAGCCCTTGTTATAATCTGGTCCCCTTTTCCTCTCTGAGCCCTGTGCAGCCCTAGTCTTGCCCTGCGCCCTCTCTAGCACTCGGGCTCTCTGCAGCCCCAGTCTCACTTGGCACCCTCTCTGGTGCTTGTCAATGGTGCCCCCTTCCTCTAGTGGCTTCTCATTAGCATCTCCTCTCTGGGGCTGGGGTCAGTGCATCCCAAATGCTGCACCCTTGCTGGTGCTGGGGTCCCCACACTGCTCTGAGTCCCCTATGAGGCCTCCTCCAACCCATTGGTCTTTAAACAGCAACACAATACAACACAAGCCCCTGGGATGTAACAGAAATTAAAGCCGCCTGGCTAATGTGAATTTGATTCACATTAAATCAAACACGCCAGGGATGCTCCATCCTTACCTAGCTCAGGCTGTACCTGTAGTCAGGGCTCTCCTCACAGCTTTGCTCAGGAAGAACTCCTTCCTCCTTGACTGCTGCCAGGGAACTGCCTCTGGCCTCATCCCCTAGGGTTTATAAAGAGAGCTGGACCCTGTCCCCTGCAGTCAGCTGACTGCTGGCAGGTGTGGATCGCTTACTAGCTTCAGTTGCCCTGGCAACCAACAGCTGGGCTCCTTACTCACTGCTAGGGATCTTTCCCTAGCAGTTTCCCCGCTTTAGGAGCAGGGCAACTCAGTGCTCTGCAACACTCTGTCTCAACCCAGGAACAAGATGACCACCAAGCTACCACCACCTGCTTGCAGTTTGTTGCTGGAGATTGCTGGATTCACTAGTATTTTCTCTGTCACCACTGATCCTTCAGTGCAGGGATTTTGGAGGCTGGTACAGGACAGCATGTTGTTTCCTGTGGTAGAAATCTGCATGTAACATTGTTTAATGCGAGGAAGCCGGTGAACAGAAACAGTAACCATATGCTGTTGACAAGGGTGGCAAAGGGAGAGCTGAGGCCAGTGGCAAGGGAGAACCCTAGACAACAGGAGGCCCCCATCTTGCTGCAGTCTTCTTCTATCTTGATAGCCATTGAGATCCTGAGAACTTCTGCCTGATCTGCCATTGATGACTTGGAGTTGAACTGTGGTTTATCTGGAACCTTTTCTCAGACCTGTTCACCAATAAAGACCCTGCCAGGAGTGTAAGACTCCAGGCAACATAGCTCTGAGGGTCATTGGGACACACAAGCCTCTCCACTGCTGCAAGGTCTGAGCCCATGGAGAAGTCAAAAATAAGCATCACTGTAGTCTATAAACAGAGCTCATCTGCTTCAGTAAAAATAGATGTGCAATCATAGGGATCTGGAATCTGATAGAATGTAACATGATCATTCTTAAATGTCAAGAAAGGGGATTTATATTTTTGGAATTTTGTGTTATTCCCTACCACTATAGTTTTCAGTTACTTTTCTCAGAATATCTGATGCAACAAAATTTTCATGCTATATTTTCATAAGAAAGAGGCACTAAAATCAGAAATATCCCCAAATAATTATACTCCCTAAATTATTGTAATGATTCCATGAAACCCTGGAAACTAACAATCATGTTGAAAACAAGATTACTCAAGTCCAACCAAAGAATTCAAATACATATTAAGATAGTTTGGTATTCACAAAGTATTGGTTCTCAAAGGAGGAAACTAAAATGTGCCTGAATATTTTGTAACTTCATAAGAAATAGGACTTAGAATACAGTAGCTCTGACTAAGGGTTTCATGACTGAAAAGTAAAAACAAATACTGAATTTATTTAGTGAAAAAAGTAAAAACACTTGAATATTCAGACAGTTTCAACCAACTCTACTTGAGCCTAGGCTTCTGGGTCAGTCAGGTGTTTGAGGCTCCTTGACTCAAATTACACATGTCCTTTATAAAGTATGGCGCAGGAAGGTAAGACAACCTACTATTAAAAAACTAGTAAAAAAAAAAATTAGATCACAAGAGAATCAGGAATCTAATTGCTATGTCAAATGCCTAGAACTGCATACATGCATTCAAATTATCTGGGATAATTCTCTTCAGCTTGTTTTCCTTGTATTAAAACTCACCTGGATATGCCTGAACAGACATGTGAATTCTGAGCCTCTGAAAGAGAAGAGAGCTTGCAGTGCTGACACTGCACAGCCAAGGAGGTTCTGTGCATATATCCTAACATGTTCTGCAGGTTCCCCAAGTCTGCTTTGAGATAAATGGCAACAGTTCACAGGGCAGCCTTGATTGTCTGACCCAAAATGCTAAGAGTCAGCATATGTCTCCCTGCAGTGTAACGTGGGATACGTTTGGCTCAAGTAGTAGACTCCAATGAATGACATACTTTTTCCCAGACAAGAGGAGGAGGAAAACAAAGTACCCTGATATACTGGAGGATTGTTCTGTGGCTTCTCACAGAAGAGGATGTGTAATGACATTGGCTGTCCCAGAAGACGCTCTCCCAAAAGCAATTAACTCTGTTCCTGTATTATTTTCCTCTTGGAGCAGCCATTTTTGCTCTGGAAAAAAAAAATTCTGAACATCTGTACACTCATGGTCTCTCCTGGGAGATTCTCATCTCTCCCAGGAGAAATTGAATGTTTTCATGACTAAACGTGTACAAGAAACATACAACTACAACAGTTCTGAGCATTCTTGGACTTAAACCCCAGAAGGATCTATAAATGCTTCCCAGTATCTCAACTATGAGACCAGATTTGATAGGTATCCTCAAAGTATACTCACAAGATTGGGTTTTGTTTAAAATACAGTGGGAACATTTACATGTTCCCCTGTGGCACCGTTGTTCCTGCACCTTCATTTAGGACTTCTTTTTGGAAGCCCTAAACGATGGCACAGTAACAGCCTGTACTGCACTGTGTGCTCTATACATGGTTATTTTTATCTGCTACATCACCATAGTGATGCGCTATACTGAGGAAGCATGTCACTATAGCAATATGGCTGCCACATCATGGATTTTGTTCATGGACACTACATCACATAGCATGTTGGTGCAGCCATGTAGTGTCACATGTAGATGTGCCCAGTAAAAAGAATCTGCATCCTTTACTTCAGAGTTAAGACACTTTTCTGAGTGTTTGTATCTGTGTGTGTGTTGTGGGCATGGGATAATCTGGCCAAAGAAGGATCAAAAGAACATGCAAAGACTCAGGTCTCCCACATTCTCAGTGAACTCTAACCACCGAGGTGGAATTCTGTGGTGGAAACCCATTCTCTCTCTCCCTCACTCTCTCATGGAGTCTCTTCAACTCTGCATAAAATAATTAAATATTCATTTGAGCAACAACCTGTATCTGATTCACCAATGACTGCCTCAACCACCAGGAAAGTTATAGTGTCACTCTCATTTTCCTCCCTCTCTCTGCTTAGTGATGTTTATTTATGTGAAAGTGAAGGAGAGATTGAAACACAACCCATCTCAGAAGATATACTTTTCCGAGAGCCGAGTTCAAATCCCTCTTCCAAGACCGGCAGAGGATGAATTTCACCTCTTAACTGAATGCTTTTTACTACATGTAAGAGGAAACTTCTGCCACCTCCTCCTCCTCTCGTGTTAGTGAACCTTGTTTTAGGTGCCTAATTCCAGAAAAGGGATAGTGGCTGTAAATGCCAAGTTGGGTCCTCCCCACTAAGCAGAAGAGTGAGGTCTAACCCAAAGCCGTGCTATCAGAATTTCCTGTTGGTTATATTAGGTGATTCATTTTTCAGTATACTGGTTTCTCATTATCCTAGACACTTCCAGGCTATTGATTTAATTAGGCAACTCATGCCTAATTGTCCAAAGTATGTTTTGTCCCTCAGGGGATTGCTCAGGTTGATGGCTGTTCCATGGGATATTTGACGCTTCAGGATGGCTGTTTTAGGGACATTCTAACACAAATGCTGCCATCTGCTCTGGAAAAGTTGTTTTTAAGCTTTAGAAAGCAACTCCCTCAAAGGTTGCAAACCCCTACCTTGTTATCTGCCCCTTAGGTGCATCTGGCAGAGACTGCTGCTGCTGACACAAGTGCTCAGGTCTTATCCCACTGCTCCCAGAATGACATAGTTAGGTAAACTTGATGTGAGGAAACAGGAGTCAGCTTGAAGCACAAATTTTGTTTTGTTTTGGGGAGTTTTTTTCTGTGAAATATTTCTGTGAAGTGAAACCTGGAGGGGGGGAAAAAAGCAACACACAACAGGATGAGATATTTTACAGTGGAGACCCATGAGCTGTCTTTTTTCTCCTTTCATCTTTTATTTTTCTCTTCAATATGATCCGTAAATATGTCAAATGATATCAGTAAGTCATGCATGAGAGACTTGTCAAAAAAGGTCAAAAGGTCTTGCAACTCTTTCAATGATAATATCATCTTTATTTGCATACTTCATTTTTTTCCATCCTCTTTGTATAAATCCTCCTTGAAAAATTCTCTTAGCTTTTTTTTTTTTTTTTTTAATACCATCATTTACACAAGCCCAAGTCCAAGTAGATGGGCCAGATAAAGGTTACACCATCTCGCCCCAGCCTCTACAGTAAGCATAAAATAAGGTGGGGAAAACATCTTCTAAAACTGGGGTTGTCGATGTGTGGTTGGAAAAAAAAACTGGCATAAAGGATCTAAAACTACATCAACCTGGGTACCCCTTCCTGGCAATGTTGCTGCACCTAGCAGCTCTTTTTTTTTTCTTACAGGACATAATTTATAAATGAGACTTGTTTCTGAAGTCTCAGTTACCACAGGCAACGTGAAATTGATGTTACCCCAAATTCCTTCCGTGAAGAATCAACAGCTTCACATATTGTTTATTGCCCTACTGTGACCTATTGATAAAGAACTGGAGTCATCTACACATTCCTCATTTTTACATGAAGCACTGCTTGGGTGCTTATAGCACATTGTCTTTTGAACAAATTTCTATTCTAACCCTCCCTTCTTACTTGAATATAGCTAAATGCTGCTCTAGCAGCCAACAGTGCTGTTTCCTATATTTAACCATAAACCATACACTTTTTTCCCCCTTCCTTTTCTATGATAGGTCAAGGGGAGGCTCTGTTCAGTGCTGGGGGGGAACTCTTCCTCCTCCTCTTCCTCCTCCTTCCTCCCAGCCCTGATGCAATGGGGGGGAAGGGAGTGCTCTATGTGAGACTGCCTGGCCCAGGGCCTAAAGGGGGACAGATCCCCCATGCAGAGGTGGGTGTCTGTGTGCAGTGCTGGGGGGGCTCTTCCTCTTCTCCCTGTCTCCTGCCACTGTGGGGCAGGAAGGAGGGGGCTGTGTATGGCACTGCCCAACCCAGCTCATTTGGGGCACGGGAAATGGCTATAATGGCTGCCAGGAGTGGCCCATTTGGCCCACTTAGAGGTGTTGCAGGGGCTTGTAGAGCCTCAGTGAGCTTTTGTGGTGGGTGGCTGCTGAGCTCTAGGCTCATGGCACCTCCAAGCTTGCAGTGGGCTGTGCTGGCTGACAGAGTGAGCTACCCAGCTGTGCTCACTCTACTCCAGTCCCCATCACTAAATTGCACCAACCAGGGATGGCCCCATCCCCAAAGCCTAGCCTAGCATGGCCTCACCATCCAGCTGCCTTGGCCTTGACTGAGCAAAGCTGGTCTGGGCTGCAGCGGTGGCTCCATTACAACAGTTCCTGGCTGTCTGAGCCTGGCTGGGCATTGCCACCCACAGCCCCTTCCTCCATGCCCTGTAGTGGCAGCAGTGACGGGCAGGGGATAAGGGGAGGAGGAGGGGGAAAAGTCCCCCTCAACACTGAACTGAGCCCCTCCCCACCCCGCGGGGGGCAAGAGTCCCCCTCTGGGGCTGGGGCAGGGGCCAGGCAGTCTTGCACAGACCCCCCCTCCACCCTGAGATGGCAGGGGGCAGAAGGGAGGAGGAGGAGGAGGAGGAGGAGGAGGGAGAAGAGTGGGAGTGCAGCATGGATCCTGCAACCAGAGGGGCAGTGAGACCTAGAAGCTCAGCTGGGCAGGGTCTGGGTATGAGGATAGGGGGATGTAGAGCCCCCCACCACACTCCCCCCATGGTGTGCAGCCCACTCTTGCTCAGTTATAACTACTTAGGACATTTTCCCTTTCCTCATTTCCTAAGACTTTCCAGAGTCACCTCATCCCTGGTGAGTTAAACCTGATTTGAAATGCTTTCCAAGCTAGTTGGCACTTTCAGCTTCACAGTAAACATCCACCAGTTAATGCATACTGAAACTTTCTTATTAAAGCCTGTCCCGTTGGACAGTATTTGTAGGAACCATTCTAATATTATTTACCCCATAATTTCTTCCACAGAGCTAATCTCCAGGCAAAACTGTCAAGTAGTAAGCTAACACAAATCTTGAGATGCTACACATGTAACCATGGCCTCTAGCATGCGACTGCAATGTGCATTTCTCATTAAAACTTCTTACATACAGAGTTCACCCCCAAATTGGTATCCACCTAATTTCAGTTAGTCAAAATCAGTCTGAAGTCCGTGATGGCATGGTCCAGTATAGCAATGTTCCTTTTTTCCTCATGGTAGCCCTCCAGCCATGTCACATACAAGTTCCAGCCTTTACAGGTTCTACAAAGTTTAAACCAAATACAAAAACATACCTGAAGTCTTTTTGCCTTACTTTTTGGCTCAGTCCTCAGCAGACTGCCAGGCCTATCTCTTCACGGGGAGGCTCTGCTAGAGAATGCTTTTCCTTGGCTTCTAGCATTAGGTAGCTTGTTCTTCCATAGTTATAGATAAGTCTGCTGTTCCTCCAAGCCAATACTTAAAGTACTAACTTTTACTTTTTAAGCTCTATAACTGAAGCGTAACACTTGCTTTAGGTATAAAGGGGATAGGGACTTCTTGGGTTCCCAGCAGACCATCAACTCTTTCCCTAATTCATATGGGGTTTGTAAAACTCCATCACCATATCATTTATTTTATGTCATATTTTTATGGATCTTGGGCCAAACCAATCCCTGTGAAACTCTAACCAGTGAAATCAAAACATGGATTAAAAGAAAAGTGTGAGCAAGGAACAAAGAGGGGTAAAAAAGCACTGGCACCTTTCCATTAGCATGTAGCAGGGAAAGAAAAAAAAATCTATTCCTATCATTTCTTCCTTCTCATAGTTATATTCTGTATCCTCCCCTTCTCTCTTCATTCTTCACATCAATCTCTTACCTTTCAGCACTGCAGACACACACCATAACTTCCTTCAGGGCAGTGTACAATTCCCTTACCTGTTTTGACAAAAAGTGCACACTGCAGTCAAATGCCAGAGGCCATGGTTACACAAGTCACAAGTCAATAAAGATCACTTGCATTTCCTATGTGCTTTTTCATCCCATCTTCCTTCTGTGGGGAGGTGCAGACCTCAGAAAATAAAGAAAGAAATGTCAAGGGCCCCCTTGTCAAGTGCTTAAAAAAAATCCCCACACCCACAACTGGATGCCCCGCTAACCTCTTTTACCTTGCCTTAAGGAAAGCGACCTTTTTCTCTTGGCCTCCCTCACCTCCAAGGAGTTCTTCACCCCTTCAAGAAGTTGGCCACTGACTTATCTCTGTCTTTTGATGATCTACAAGAAAGTAGAAAAGATTAGTCTCTATTCTTTTAAAATTGTCTCTTACAAGGAAGCCGATAAAATGGTCCACATTGTATCACAGTTCAACATATTTGACATCTGTTCTGTAATAAAATTCACTTCATACATATGCTTCTTCAAGCTCATACATATGCTCCCCACAAGCATCCCCAGGCTGCTCTTCTGAGACGTTTTGGTAACATAACCATATGATATTGGTATTTAAATAGGCATCCTTTCCTTTTACCTCTGGCCTGCTGACTTATTTGAGAAACTATGCTTGGTGAAGTTATTACCATAAATATTCTTATTAGAGCTGCCAGATTTCTACAAGCATTTGCTCATAGCTAGAAATGAATTTACTGATACCATGTTCATACCCTTTTTGGACTTGCTTTCTACAAATCTTTCAGCAATCGTGCTGTGCACACAAATGCCCATGACAAGTGAATTATTGCTTGACACATTAGGAGCAGGGTTCCCAAAGCCTCTTACCAGTGCTTCATCATAGTAGAGAGACATTGAATCAGACAAGGATCTCGCTGAATACTTAGAACTGCATTTTGTCTCCATGACTTTGGTGATGACAAAAGATTGCAGACCTGATTAGCACAGCATGATTTGTAATCTCCTGTCAAACCTAAAGCTACCATTTGGACCCCCTCTTCCACACAAACACAGAGACATAAGGCATATCATTTGAATTGAACCAGGCACAAAAAGACTAGTCCTGAAGATGTGGCCCTATCTTTGTTAAGTCTACTATTTGTTCTTAAAACACTTATTTATCTCTACTCATTATCCCCTGGACTTATGCTAATGATGGTGATAATAGAAACACAATTTGTAGAAACCAACTAATTTCCTCTTATTTATCCCCTGGATGCATGATTAATTTAATTACATCTTAGGAGCAAAGAAGGGCCTGGCTTGGGACTCTGAATTTCTGTGCTGTTGCTTCTCTAGCTTTATTACCTTTATTTTATGAGGCACACTAACCTCATAAAATAGATGTCAGTTTTCTCTTCTATCATTCTGATGTTTAAAGTTAGCAGTCCTGGACAGAGGTAAAAAAGTATTTCTATTTTCTATACAGAACTTTCATACAATATCTACTTTTAGCTAAGAAATATCATACCAGGCATTCACAGCTAAAATCTACCAGCAGTTTCTTAATCACACCAATGGGCATTTGGCAAATGAATGCATCTACACTAGAAGATGCAGGCAATTTTGTTTCATATCAACATTCAGACTGAATATGAGCTCAGATAGGTTGACTAAATGACCTGGAAACATCACAGTGCACAAACACAACACAGCACTTACTACAACTTCAATGGAAGGGTTAGCCATTTGCCAATAGTTATCCAGAGAGGTGTAATTTCCATGTATATTTAGTATAGGAATAACTCCTATAACTATAGAATTTAGCTAAGATTTTATTTGTTAACAGGGCTTTAGGTGCAATCACCAGACTTTAATTCTTCAAATAATGGAATTAAGACATTTGATAACAAATGCACAAAGACCTGTTAATGGAAGAAGGTGCCTCCTGTTGAATATCTGTCCATTGAGGAGACAGAGAATTCTACATTTCTGAGTCTTGATGGATCCACTAGCTTGAAAGCCTGTAGCAGTCTAAGGAAAAGCCATTGGGAAACTTGGTAGAGCATTCATATGTGAGTACATTGATACAACTATTTTTTGCCCCAGAAACTGTCCTCTTGCTGTGAGCAGATGTATTCTGCTGTCACTGAAGCCTGGGATCGATCCAATAACACAGCTAAATCTATGGAAAATGTGCCAGATTTTCACAGAAGTATATTAAAAATGAAACTGGACAGACCAAAGCCTTGTAGAGCATGGAAACCATATATGAGTGAGTGAACAGAACACGTATCTAGAACAGATTGAATATCTATTTCTTCAAGATTAAGAAGCAATATTACATGGTCCAGGATTAAATTTACTAGACTGGCCATTCAGCCCTGTGAACCTTAAGCGTTAAGCCCCGACTGAACAAGGATACACTATATTGGCAGATGATGGCTTTTATCTTAGTCCACCATCTACAATACTTATTACAATACAATATTTTGATTAGCCAAACCTCAGCCATCTGAATTTTCTTGTTATCCAGAAAGGGTTGTGGCCTTCTTGTCTCTTAATTACACTGTGAATTCCCTCAATTATCAGCAAGGATTCTGGTTTTCTCTGGTGGAGGCGGAGGGAGGGGGAGACACATTCTATGACAAAAAAGAAAAAATCAGAAATTCTCTGATAAAACCCCCAAAATCTGTTATTAAAAGCCCCCTGCAGCTCCCCCTAGCCCTGGTGGTGCCGCTCACTCACCCCCAAAGCCATCCCAACTCTGCTGGTGCCTCTCACTACCCCCACAACAGCCCCCCACCTACAGCCCCTGCCCCCCGATGGCAGGTCTCCAGCTGCCAGGTCTATGGGGAGAGGGACCCAAGTCTGCAGCTCCCTGCCCCCAGCAGCTGGCAGCTGCAGCAGAAGCAGCATGGAGCCAGCTCCCCCACTGCTGCTGCCTGCTTGGGCAGTAGCAGGGCCAGCTCCTGGATCCCCACAGCCCTGCTGGTGGCCCCAGCAGTGAGCTGCAACCTCCCAGCCCTGCCAGAGGGGACCCCATCCCCCACAAGTCCCACTTACCTCAGCTGTGGCTGACTGAGAGCCTCCGGCCCACTCTTCCCCCTCCCCATCTGCCTCTGGGCAAGGCTGGGGGTTTCCCACCCTGGTTACAAACAGCTCAGCAGAGCCTGCAGAGTTGTTTGCTGAAGCAGGGAATCAGTGGGTTTCTCCGCTAAAAGGAGAAATCCATGTTTTCTCTGATAAAAAGGGGGAAAGCTGTGGTTTTCTCTGTTTTTTCCATGGGAAATGGAAAATCAGGATCCCTGATTAACAGTTATCCAAGGAAAACACAATATTACATCATTCATCCTTAGTTACCAATGCTGAAAGTTTTGTGCAAAAAGATGGTACACTGTGTGCTAAAAATGGTTAGGACAAATTGTGTTTTGAAGTCTTCAGAGATGTCCTCTAAGGGGGCAGCTTATATTTTAGCCTGGGCACGGTAATAACAGTCCCACAAGGCCCAGACCTATGATGACATGGATCAAAATACATATATTAACAGTTTTAGGATTAGGATGCATATCTTGAAATGTATTCCAAAAAGAGGAGTTTTATTCAGAGCAAAGTGATATCTTCTATGTGTAGCCTTACTTTACTTAAAGACGGCTTTTAACCCTTAAACAATCTATAATATAAAGAGAGATTCTTTTACTTATATTTTCATGGGAAAACTAGAGTGATGAAGTGATGAATTCTCCAATCCTGCACAAGAGTAAGTGCTAAAGCCAAAATGGAACTCCAGAAATAAGCATGTACTTTAAGTTGTTCTTCTATAGAGTCCAGAGTCATTTCATGGATGCTGAACTGATGTAAAGTGAGGGCAGGAATCTGGACCAGATGACTCTGAACAGCCCTTTACTTGAAATGGATTGAAATATCTTTTGTAAATTGTAGTGACTAGGGCTGTACAAAGCTTCAGTCCCTGATATGATTTGGCGGAGATTCGGCCTGATTCAGTAGCCAAATCTCCAAATCCAAATCGAATCAGAAGATCCTTTAATCTCTCCAAATCAAATCAGAATCTCTGAATCAATTCAGAGAGATTTGGAAAGATTTGGTGATTTGGACATAGACACAACTTTAAATGTTTTTTTTTCTACATACCTCAAGGTACCAGGTGGCTTGTGACTACTGTGATGGTGGGGCAGATGGAGCATCCCACAGGAGTGTTGGGGAGTCCACCGGGGAGTGCGCTGGGGCCTCCCCCCCACCCCTCTGACTCAACAACTGGCACCTCCTGAGTCTGGGGGGGGCACCTAGGGTCCCTCTGTGACTGATTTCTGAGCCAGAGGGGAACAGGGGGGCCCCTGCATGCTCCCTGGTGGACACAGACGTGGATTGGGTTCACTGCTGAGCACCATCCCCGCTCCCTGTGCTTGTGGGACGCTCAATCTGCCCCAACATTGCAACATTCACAAGCTGTGCCTGGTACCTCAAGGTATGTAGAAAAAAAATTTAAAGCTGTGTCTATGTACGAATAGCTGATTCTCGAAATCAGCCTCAAATCTTTATATTTGGCCAAAACAAATCAGTGACAGTGATCCGAATCAACACATTGAATTGCTGTCCCTGATTTGGGACAAATCCAGATCTGAATCTGAATTGAATACAGCCTGTTTTGCACACCCCTAGTAGTGACCCAATTCTAGATCAGTCACCATATAGTCACATTTGCCCCATTTTTGAATAAATAAGAGTAGATATTTGGAATGAGGAAATTCAGCTGATTATTCTTGAACTATTCTGATATTCTTGAAGGCATTTGTCTTAAAACTATGAAGACTCTTTCTACTAACTTATACACAAAGCCAGGTGAAGCTTTGTGTATACACAACGAGTTGAAGTGCATAGATTCAGTTCTGTTTGATTGAATATAGGCATCCCTTGCTTCTAGCTATACTTTTAGTTGAAAAGATGTATTTTCAATGCCCCCATTCACTGGTCAGTAAGTCATAGAACCAGCTTATGTTAGCATGTTGCAAGAGATGTGGAAGATGGTGTCAGATGGCAATGAGGGTGAGAACACTTCTGGACAGAAGCTTCAGAGCTGTCACCGATATACCAGAGTCTTCAACTTCATCTTTAAACCTATACAGTCCTTAAAAATATCAGCTGTACTTGCCAATTCATTAATTCATACAACCTTTAATGGAAATAGTTAAACCCTCCATATACTTTGCCAAGGGATTTAGATACAGAATTGGATTACTAATATAAAATTGATCACTCTAATTGCTCCCTGAGAGGTTCACCTGCAAAGTTGCCCCTTCTTACAACTCTTAGCATTGGCTTTGAGGGCTTTTGAATTAAGACTGATCAGAACAGACAAACTCTAGTTAACAACCCAAAGGGTTATGCATTGTTTAAATAAGAAATGTATCAAACCCTTGTAATCTCCTGACCCTATCATTTTACTCTGATAAGAGATCCCTTTTGAGAAGGGTTTGTGTGTCTCAACATATTTAGAATCATGCCTTGACAGAATAAATTCTTTGAGGACATAAATCAAAACTGCATCTCTGCCCCTAAAACCTGTCAGTGATAATAGTGTCAGATCTTGGATTAAATCTGTCCTATTGAGAGGCAGTGTGTATTTCTGTATTCAAAACACATGCATACTACCAGAGGAACCTATATTACAAGAGCCAGTGAATAGACAATGAGTAATTATAACAATGTTCTTTCAGCATACAGGAGACTCTGACTCAAGAATTTTCCCAGAGTGCTACTCAGCTCTCATTGCATAGCTGGTATATTTTTTAACATACTTCTTCCAAAAATATAGATATGAAAAGCTGCATTTCAGAATGATATGGATATAACCTGGCTGTTATTTCAAGTAAGTTTAATGTACATTTTCATTTGCTGCAAAAACTGTAACTCATGATATGACACAAAGCAAGAAGGATTACTTTAAAAATGATGAATATGTAATTCTGGCTCTCTAGGTGATAATAAGTGCAATTTTTCCCTCTCTCTCATCTTATGGCTTTGCACTTCCCAGATAAAGATGCACTAAATTGCAGGTGTGTTTTAAACTTATATTTGTTGGGAAAAACGTGTTGAAGTCTAAACAGACAACACTAAGAACTGAGACAAAATCCATAGGTTGATAGATGTAGGGTCAGAGGGGACCTGAGTAGATCATCAAGTCTGACCCCCTGCCATGGCAGGAAAGAATACTGGGCTCATATGACCTCTGATAAGTTTAGGCTCATATAACCCTAGCTAAGTAGTTATCAAGCTACTTTTAAAGACCCCTAAGGTAGGCTCTAACACCACTTCCCTTGGAAGCTGGTTCCATATCCTGGCCACCTGACTGTGAAGTAGTGCCTCCTGATGTCTAGCCTGAACCTACTCTCAACTTGTGACCATTATTCCTTGTTACTCCAGGAGGCACTCGAGGGAACAGGGTCTCACCCATTCCCCTCTGGTCCCCCTTGGTAAGTTTAGAGATGGCCACTAGATCCCCTCTCAGCCTTCTCTTGTAGAGGCTGAACAGTTTCAGGTCCCATAGCCTCTCCTCGTAGGGCCTGCCCTGCTGCCCCGAATCACGCAAGTGGCCCTCCTCTGAACTCTTTTAATGCTGACCTCATCCCTCCTGAAGTGCAGTACACAGAACTGGATGCAGTACTCCAACTGCAGCCTGACCAGTGTCACAAAGAGGGGGAGGATCACATCCTTGGACCTGTTTGTGATGCATCTGTGGATGCATGACAAGGTGTGGTTAGCCTTGCTGACTGCATCCTCGCATTGGTGGCCCATGTTCATTTTAGAATTGATAATGGACTCCAAGATCTCTTTTTGCCACTGTGCTTTCAAGAGGGGAGCTCCCCATCCTGTAGATGTACTGCTGGTTCTATCTGCCCAAGTGCAATACCCTGCACGTGTCAGTATTGAATCCCATTCTATTCACATTTGCCTACCCCTGTAACCGGTCCAGATCCAGTTGTATCCCATCCCTCCCTTCTAGAGTGCCCACCTCACCCCAAATCTTGGTGTCATCAGAAAATTTGAACAGGGTGCTTTTCACCTCCTTGATCCAAGTCGCTAATAAAGAAATTGAAAAGTACGGGCCCGAGGACTGAGCCCTGGGGGACTTCACTGTCCTCCTCCTTGCAGGTCTAATATGACCCATCCACCACCACTATCTGGGTGTGGCCCTCTAGCCAATTTGTGACGCAACTGACTGTGTAGGCATCAGTGCCGCAGTCACCTAGCTTTTTAATGAGAATGGGGTGGGAGACAATGTCAAAAGCCTTCCTGAAGTCCAGAAAGACTACATCCACCGCAACACCTGCATCCAATAACTTTGTGACCTGATCACAGAAAGCTATCAGGTTGGTCTGACAGGAGCTGCCCTTAATGAAAGCATGCTTGTTGCCCTTGAGCATCCTTCCCCCCTGCTGGTCCCTCACAGATGTGCTCCTGCATAATTTTCTCAAAGAGCTTCCCCAGGACTGAAATAAGACTAACAGGCCTGTGGTTGCCTGGGTCCTTCCTCCTCCCTTTTTTGAAAATGGGGACCACATTGGCCTTTTTCCAGTCTTCTGGAACCTAGCCAGAGCACCACAAGTACTTGAATACTTGTAAATCCAGCATCTTTATTTTCATTTGAGAGCCAACTGCTATATTAGTTCTGGTGTGAATTGATTTTTCACATATTCATAAATTCCTAAAGTATTGTGTTGAGAACAACACCATTATTGATAATGGTGTTGAGAACAACACCATTATTGATATCAAAAGTTTTTATATAACTTACCTTTTAGTAACTATGACTGTATACAAGACAGGCAAACATTTTTAGACAGATTATGCTTTTATTTACACCAGTGCAAATGCAAGGTAAATAACAATGCCAGTGGAAATATTCTGGATTTATGACTCTATTATAGAGGCTAAAGTCACTTTACAGCATAAAATAAAGATAATATATATATATTTTAAAGTTTTGTTTTGCTTTGTACTTAGAGTATTTGGACAGAATTTAAAAATCAATATCCAGAGCCTTGGTCATGGTCAAGAGGCAAAGAGAACAACATGAGAGGAAATCAGTGAAGAAAACAAAAGCTATGAAGGAAAATACACAAATATTACTCTGAAGCCACCTCTAGATACTGTACCAGTTGCCACAGTTCCAAGGATAGTGCAGCTAACTGTGGCATGGCCCCATTACTGGCACAGGTAAGCTACTGGAAAATTCATCCTACCTGGGTTATCATCCTAATGGACAACTATTCTGGCATTTTGTGCCAGCAGGGTTGTGCCAAGCACTGTGGGCCTTAGCTGCAATTTACTTTTCACCATTATGCTTTTTGGAAAGGGGCAAAGGCAGTTAACACTTTTTTTATTAAAAAAAAATAATAGAAAAAGATTTCTATTTCTCTTCATTTTAAGTAAGGCTCTTTTCCCTCCAATCAAATTATTTGTCTAACATTAGTGGCACATCTTTTTATATCTGAAGTTAAAAGCTCACTTACCTTTATCATTTGGGATATAATAATGTATTCAACATTGCCAAAAAATTCTCAGTGGGCCAAGTCCTGAGATTCTTGGTAACTGTGAACATATCTACATGTGAAATTACTGCAACACAATAAACTGCAGGGTAGTTTTTGCTATAGTTTATTGCTCCTGGGCACAGCATTTACATGTGCCCCTGGGACAGCAGCACCCCCAGCTGGCAGGGGGCCAGGGAGGTCAGCCTGCTAGCCCAGAGTTCCTCCCCCCACGACTCAACATGCTATGAAGGGTCTTGCTGGGCCACAAGGGTGTTACAGTGTGGGGCTAGCCTGCACGCAACTCCCTGAACTATAGCACCCTTGTGCCCCAGCAAGCTCCATTACCAACTACACGTGTTGCTGCAGAGTAAATAACTCTCTCTAGATTAGTACTTGTAACAGGCAATACTAATCTACAGAGGAGTTACTTTCCTCTGGCCTAATCATTCTGCAAGTGTAGATGGAGACAATGGAGACACTTTACTGCATAGCTAATTAGGCAACTCCACAGTAAGTGTATCATGTAGATTGAATAGCACATTAATCCACAAGTTTTGACCAACTTCAACGGGTCTAAACAGAGAGCAAGACTAGTGTAACAAGCAGAGTTTCTGCTGGGGGGAAAACTGCATAAGAGAGCCGGGCAGGGGGAAGGCATGGCTTTTGAAAGTTGTGGGGAAGGGTTGTATGAAAGCCAGGGAAGATGCGGTGTGAGGGAAAGGGGGACAGAACTCTTACCAACACCAGAAACTCCATGGACTTAGTTGATCTGCTGCTTCTCATATGAGCCAGGCTCAGTGGTTGTTTTTCACGTGTCAGCAGCAAGAGCTGGAGACATCTACCCAAGCTTATACACCTTGACTGTATAATAGATTTTCTTGACAGAGAGAGTCACACTATTTTTCTAAGACATATAAAAACATTGCATAAACATTTGCATAAACATCTTTGTTTTGTGCACTATTTACAACACAGGAAACTTCACTCAGAGTTTTGGGATTTTTTTTAATATGAGTTTCTTACAGAAAAAAATATTCTCTTCACCTCTGTTCAGTATTTATCAGAATATATAAAATCAGAAGGATGAAACACATTGTTATCTCAACCTGTGACGTATGCTTTAGGCTCTGAAACAGCATGTGGATAAAAAAAAAAAGTGTAATTTTTAAATGGATGGACAATCTGAATCCTACCTCTGTCTTCAGGGTCACAAACCACATACTCATTTGTTACTCAAATGGAGATTCATTATTCTAACTAAAACAAACAGGGTTACCTGTTTATCAATTCAAAGATAATCTGTTTTTTTCATTGACCAGTATATTACATTGCTGAGCAGAGAATTATCTTTTCATTGTTTATGTGCCTGCCTATTTAAGGTGATTATTATTGTAGAATAATCATCTTGCTTTAATTACCAAGAGGAGAATCACATCATTTTATTAACTCTAGGATTTATGCCAAGTTGGAAACAGAATGTAAAACATGGAATTATTTGGGAGCTGACAGCAGCTTTGTTAGCAGTTCTATGAAATCTTTATCAGGGAAAAAAACTGGAGGCAGAAGACTAATACATTAAAAAAAAAAAAAGCTTTCATTTTTATGCAAGAAAAGAACATTGTCTAATACTGCATGCATCTTGGACACAAAATGTGTGCACACTTATTCTTGATTGTTGGCTTGATGGCTAATCACACAAAATATTTTAATGGGCCCGAAGTTAGAGTCTCTGCATTTCCAGAGGGTCAGCTAGGGCTGATGTTCAAAGAAAAAAGTAGTTACATCTATACAAGATATTTATTATATCACTACCCAATTAACTACATAGTAAAGTCTCAACATCTACATACGCAGAAATTAACTTCTAGGCTATAGGAAACTAACTCTCCTGGTGGCTAGCCCTATATTGTAGCACCCTTGTGCCCCAGCCAGCCCCTCTGCAGTACACTGAGCTGGGTTGGAGCAGGCCTTGGCAGGCAGGCTGATCCCCAGAAATCACTGCCAGCCTGGGCTGCACCAAACTGGCTCAATGTTCTGCAGTCACAGGTGCATGTGAAGATGCAGTGCCTGAGAGCAATGAGCTGGAGGTTATTCAAATCACGTTAATTTCACATGTAGATGCACCCAGTATTTCCTTTCTATTCAGATTCAACTTCTGAATCTAGCCATCCTTCTTTCTGTCTCTCTATCTAAATATGTACACAGAAAAAGAAAGGAAAAATTAGAGGAGAAAGGCATGAAAAGCTGGTTTCTTTTTGATTACTGGCTTCAGTCCAAACCATGTTAGCTTCAAGAAGTCGGTTAGCAGAGCTGCAGCATGTCAAGTTAAAGGTTTGATTTGTCACTAGCTGCTGCTGCCCAAGTCTTTTTGCACCTGGTAGACTCCAAATATCTTCAAGTGGTGTTGCAATATTTCAAAATTAATAGTAAATTAAAACGACAGGAAACTATTTTTCCATCTATATACACCTGAATGCTTGTTTTGAACAGGTAAGAACACAACTAGTTCAACTAAAAATGTGTCAAAGAAAGAAATCTGTTGTATGAAATAATGACCATTGGTGTAGAGTTTTAGACTAATGAAAACATATCAGTAGTTGTTCTAGCACTTTTCCTGGAAAGCACCTAAATAATGATTTTTTTTTTCAAAGAATCCAGTAGATTACATTCAGTATTTTCAGCCACAGAGGGTATAGCCTTAAAACCTCAAATATAAGGAGAATTAGAGTTAAAAGGATTAACTTTAAGCATTATTTCTTCTAAACCAGTTTCTTCATATTTCCCCTCATTTTGGTGTTTATGAACAATCAATGGAAAGTTGAAATAAATCTGTTCTTTCACCAAAATAAATAAATAAGAACAAATCCAAGAATTCTGTTCTGAAAACAGCATATTGTCTTTGCAAACAGATAAAGAATCAAGACTACGAGCGTACCAAGTTTGGTATCATCACCTACATGTACCCTTGGTTCAATCTTTGATGATAATACTTTTGATGGAATTGTATTTAGTAATAATTATGCAGACCAGAGGTATAAACACAGGAAGCTGAATACATCATTCACAATGAATAATTTGCTTAAGCCCTGTTTTCTACTTGTGAAGTGTCAATGAACAGACTGAATTTTATTTCCTGTTTAAAATGCACTCATATTTTATTTTTATATCTATGGGTTAGTAAGAACAGAGTAATGAAGTTTTGAAACTCTCAAGTAATATAAAGAATCAGGGAATTTAGGGGGAATTTTGTTTTTGCTCCAGGGAACTCTGCAGTCTTGTCCAGCACATCATTTCTCTCTTTTTTTTAAAGAAAGTATTAAGACTTCCCAGGTCAGTTCTGTGTTTAAACTTTAGTGGTTCCTTGTCACATTCATACCATGTAAATGTGAGCATCCTTGGTCCTAATTCTTACAAACACGTTTATATCCTTGTTTGATTCATTTAATTGCCTCTCTGCAAGCATTCTAATAAGGAGTATAGGAGCACTCTTCCCCTAGGCAGCTAGTATCCTAGCCACATAAAATATAGCAAATATCTCCTTGCATTCACTGACCTGCAATTTTCATTAATACTGGTCATTGAAACAATGTAATCATATTGGGGATGTATAGCCATAGATGTGTAAGGTATAATCATCAGGTCTTTAATTGCTTGTGTAATTACCTCTACTGCAGAGTTTGGGTTATAAAAACATTATCTCACTACTGTATCCAGTAGTGTCCCCTCTAAATAATAGCAGATAAACTTCTAATTTGCCTGTGTTTAGCTAAAATTAATCACTTGAAATGTTCTGTCATTTTCTGTTGGGTATATCAATGCTACAGTCAAAAGGGATGACTGCAGCTTGTACAGGACATACTCAACCTGGTTAAGCACTTGAACAGATTACTTAGGGAGAGTTGTCGAACACATAGTCCATAGGCCTGATGCAGCCTGCAAGAGCTAGTTGTCTGACATGAAGGGCTTCTTGCAGTCTAGAAGACCCACCTCCAGATCCAGTCCAGCAGGACTGGACATCCTGTTGGTGGGGCCAACATCCTTTGAATTAATCCCACTACAGAATTTCCAGATTGAGTGACAATCCTGATATTAACCCCTTGGAGACTGGTCACCCTGCCACAATTTCTGGGGCATGGTCTCTGGGGATGCCATTCAGAGGTAGCAGGGTGAATGGTGGTGCTGTTAATCACTGTGCTGACAGTGACTCAACCAGCCATGGGGTTAACTCCATCCCACTATGGGGGGGGGGAGGTCCCAAAAGAAGCCCTGTGGTCCATATGTGGACCATCAACCCAAATTAATTGGACAGGCCTGATTTATGCTGTGCAATTTCCGTTGCTGGAAGTTTTTAAGAACAGATTAGAAAATATTGTCTGAGGTCTGTTAGACAAGGATGACCCTACCGTGAGCATAGAGTTGAACCAGAGGACTCTTGCTGTAGTGGATGGTTTTTTTTTTAATTCTATGGTTTCTAGCAGCATGGAGTTTAGGACAGCTTGGGCACTTGCATTTTTACCCAGATATAAGTTTAGACCTAGCTCTGGTACATCCTATGAGTTACATTCTTTCCTTTGACTAAATATAGACATCTCTCTAGATCTTTTTTAATTCTTCATGTTATTACCTTAAGTACTATAAAATAAAGTACCCCATAAAATATAATTGTGGTTTTAAAAGGAATTACTCTAGGAAAATACAACATTTAGCACAGAAATGTTTCCTTGAAATAGACTTTAATAGAAAAAGAGAATCATTATGTGACTAGTCCATAATAGCTAAGCTGTTGACTGTTGACTGTGACAGTGGAGACATTAAAAAAAGATACAACTTTCAAAACCTGAGATGTAGAGCCCAAATATGCTTAAAGCAGATTTTCTTTCTTTTTCCCCTTCTTCCACTTATTGAATTATAGATAAATGATTTTTTTTTCAGTGCAGAAATGTAAAACTATCAGCAAATCAGTGAGAGAATGCTATCATATTTAGTTCTAGACATGACAGTACTTTGAAACCAAAACAAGATTTTCAAATTACTATATACTATTAGTTTAGTGTAATAATAAAATAGCTGCTAATGTTCAGCTTTTAAAAATATCAAGCCCTATAATATTACAGAAAAAAAATCACAACTTAACACTTGTTAATTTGTTTCAATCACAGTAGTATGAGTATGTTCTAAATGTTGTATGAAATAAAAAAAATACTAGCCCACTGTCAGCAGAAATTATTAAGAGATGGCTTGATAATCATGTTAATGGCATGTTAGCCATAATCTGTACCTCAGTCAGAAAAAGCACAGCAAAACAAATAAATGCCAACAATTCACCAGTGAAAAAAAAAAGAAATCCACACAGAATGTTACTTAAATTGAGGTGGTTGCAACGATGGTGCCACATTTCCCCTGCTGTGTTCTGTTGCAATCCTTTTTTTTCCGTGAACAGATCACACACAAAGACACGCAAAGGAAAGAAATTAAATGTCTTCAAAGTGGCTTTAAAATTACATCCACAGTTCTGATGATCACTTGAAGCTCCCTTTGTAAGTCATCATATAATTTCCAGAGCAACAATATCATAAAAAACATTTAGAAATCTGTTTGGGGTTTCAGCATGAATCTCTGGAGGGAGGGTTAGTTGTATGCTAGTCCAGGATCTATTTCCTGTGAAAAATTGGACAAGTCGTTTATCCATTCAAGGTCCAATTAAATGAGAGATGGAGCCCTTCCAGAGAGACACTTAAAAACGAAATCAGGAAAACAGTATTTGGTTCTCCATTTACACACACATAATAAAAATAAAATATCCACCCCTCATAGATGATTAATTAATAGTTGTAAATTGTTTTAAGGCATCTGAATACAAAGCATATAAATAGTAAGGCTGTGTGAAACAGCACCGTTTTTTTTCAACTTGTTTCACCATTTCAACAGGACAGTGTTTCATTTCAAGTTTCACTTCATTTTGTTTTGAAGCACTGTTCTGTTTCATTTCATTGAAACGGTTTCTCTGTTTCGACACTGTGTTGACATTTTGCCCATAGGCTATAATGAGGAATCACAAAACTGCTTATAACTTTGTCATTCCTTACCTGATTTGAATGAAAAGATCAGGGAGGGTAGGCCCTGCTGAGGCCACAAAGCCTGCCAAGTTTCAAGGAGATAGTTGCACAGGTTTCTGGGAAACTGCACCTCAAGCTGCTGACAAGCAACACTCATGACACATGTGACTTTGTGTGTGTATGTGTTATGGCATGCCCTCACTGGAGCTAGGACCTCTACATGACATGGTAGTGTTCCCCAATGAGATCTCCTTCTCCCCTACAGTATCAGTCTGGTACACCACTTTAAATAACAACAAGAAATAGCTTATAGATTCATAGACATTAGGGTCGGAAGGGACCTCAATAGATCATCAAATCCAACCCCCTGCATAGGCAGGAAAGAGTGGTGGGTCTAGATGACCCCAGCTAGATGCAAATCCAACCTCCTCTTGAAGACCCCCAGGGTAGGGGAGAGCCCCACCTCCCTTGGGGGCCCATTCCAGACCTTGGCCACTCTGACTGCGAAGAAGTTCTTCCTAATGTCCAGTCTAAGTCTGCTCTCTGCTAGCTTGTGGCCATTATTTCTTGTAACCCCCAGGGGCACCTTGATGAGTAAAGCCTCACCAATTCCCTTCTGTGCCCCCGTGATGAACTTATAGGCAGCCACAAGGTCACCTCTCAGCCTTCTCTTGCGGAGGCTGAAGAGGTGCAGGTGCCCTAGTCTCTCCTCACAGGGCTTGGCCTGCAAGCTCTTAACCATACAAGTGGCCCTTCTCTGGACCCTCTCCAGGTTATCCACATCCCTCTTGAAGTGCGGTGCCAAAAATTGCACAAAGTATTCCAACTGCATTCTGCCCAGTGCCCAATAGAGGGAAAGTATCACCTCCTTGGTTCTGTTCATCATGCATCTGCTGATGCATGATACAGTGCCATTAGCTTTTCTGATGGCTTCATCACACTGCTGACTCATGTTCATCTTGGAGTCCTAATGGACTCCAAGACCCCTTTCTGCTTCCGTGCCATCAAGCAGGTAATTTCCTAGATAGTAGGTATGCTGGACATTTTTCCTCCCTGGGTGCAGCACTTTGAATTTCTCCTTGTTGAATTGCATTCTGTTGTTTTCTGCCCATATGTCCAACCTGTCCAGGTCTGCTTGTAGTTGTTCCCTGTCCTCTGGCATGTCCACTTCTCCCCACAGTTTTGTGTCATCCACAAACATGGACAGAGTACACTTCACTCCCTTGTCCAAAGTCGCTGATGAAGACATTGAAGAGTATCAGTCCAAGGACCGAGCCCTGCGGGACCCCACTGCCCACACCTTTTCAGGTCGATACCAACCCATCCACTACAATTCTCTGGGTACAACCCTCTAGACAATTCGCCACCCACTGGACTGTGTAGTCATCTAAGTCACAGGATTAAGTCCTCTTAACTTGTTCACCAGTATGGGGTGGGATACCATATCGAAAGAATTCCTGAAGTCTAAGTAAATGATGTCAACCCCTACTCCTGCGTCCAGGTGTTTTGTAACCTGGTCATAAAAAGAGACTAGATGACTCAGGCATAATCTACCTGCTACGAACCCATGCTCGTTTCCCCTCAGCATAATTTTTCCTGCTGGGATCTCTCAAATGTGAGCCTTGATAATTTTTTCAAAAGACTTTGCCTAGGATGGAGCTGAGACTGACTGGCCTATAGTTGCCTGGGTCCTCCTTCCTCCCCTTCTTGAAAATGGGGACCACATTTGCCCTTTTCCAGTCCTCCGGGACCTGGCCCATATGCCATAAGTGTTCAAATATTCCCACCAGTGGCTGCGCAATGATGTCAGCTAATGCCTTCAGTACCCTTGGATGGAGCTCATCCGGGCCTGCTGACTTAATCGCATCCAGTTCCTCCAAGTACCTCTGCACTGATCTGTAGGTCTCTTACCATGTCATCCATGTCTGTTGCCAATACCAGGTCCAGTAAGGCATTCCCCCTAGTGGGACCATGTACCTCCTTTGTCAGATGGAAGTCCTGTACACAAGATAGAAACCTGCGTGAACGGTGGGACTTTGCTGTCTGTGTCTCCCAGCAGATGTCTGAGTAGTTTAGGTCCCCCATGACTACCGCCTCCCTAGTTTTTATGGTCTCTGAGAGCTACCTCAGGAGCCCCAAATCTAGTTCTTCCCCTTGGTGTGGGGG
>JAGPOW010001543.1:24024283-24225227 GCA_030014935.1 Caiman crocodilus | reverse complement strand
CCTCCCTAGTTTTTATGGTCTCTGAGAGCTACCTCAGGAGCCCCAAATCTAGTTCTTCCCCTTGGTGTGGGGGTCTGTAGCAGACCCCTACCACCAAATTCCTTTCTCCTTGATCTCCTTGTAACCTAACCCACAATCCTTCTACTTTCTTCTCCTCCAATTCCGTTTTGATGAGTCGATGTGTCTCGCTCATTGACATAGAGCACCACCCCTTCTCCTCTCTTCCCCACTCTATCCTTTCTGTACAGCTTACAACCCTCAATGTGTACTGCCCAATCATGGGAAGGATCCCACCAGGTTTCTGTTAGTCCTACTAAGTCATAGGTATATTCTGCAAGCAGGCATGCTAGTTCATCCTGCTTACTCCCCATGCTCCTAGCTTTAGTGTAGCTTAGTAAGCACTGGAGTAGCACCACCAGCATCTCAGGCAGCCAAACTGTCACAGATTATAGCTATTCTTTCCTTTCCTGCAGAAGCTTTTTCTCCCTGCCAGCCGCAGCCCTGAGGCTTAGATGTGCCCAGGCCCTGCCTCCTTCCAGTCAGCTGTCCAGGGACAGGTGGTAGGGCTGTTGGTCTAAGGACATGGTACCAGCAGACAAGGTTCTTTGGGGCAATCTCATATCTTATATTAGACCAACTGAATAGTTAGAAAAATATATCTTAGCAAGGTTTCTGGTTGAAAAAATCCTTCATCAGGCTGAGGAAGCACCTGCAGTTGGTGCGTATGCTCTTTCTAGATGGAAGAAATAGTAAAGAAGCCAGAGGCTGGCATGCCTGACAAAGGGTTTTTCCACCCAAAAGCTGGAATCCCAGACAGCTAAGCTAAACTTACCTGGAGCCTCACAACTCCACAGTAACCAGCAAGCCTCTGAACTATCAAAGATGCGATGAGTCTGGGCCTCCCCCAGCCAGGACTGTGTGCGTGCATGTAGTGGCTGCAGATTATGGCACCTCCTACCAGCCTTTCACCAGGGGGATCCTTGCTCCTGGCATTTTCTGGTGCTCCTGTACCACCAGCAGTCCCACCAGGCCTCCTGAGCTTGCAGTTTTAGTGGTCATGCCCAGGACTCAGGGTCTCTTCCTTCCCCATAATCCCAGCTCATACTGCCAATTACATCCTGGCATGGGAGCTCAGCAGAGACATGTTCTTCTCCTGATGGTTGGTGATGCAGTGGGTGCCCCCTCTAGCTCTGAGAGCAGGACATTAAGTGTTTTTTTAAAAAGGGTGGCATTCTCTGTGTCTGCACCTGGAGCTTGGGGAATCCCAGCAGTGGGAGGTTCACCTTCAGGAACACTAGCTGCTTCACCAAATCAGGATCCAAAATGTTGCAGTGCAGTGTCACCATATCACCAGCAATGCTAAACACCCTCGCACTTGGAACTCTGGTCGGTGTACAGGACAGGTGTTCCCCAGCAACTCTGGCCAGATTCAGCCACATCTGGCTGCAGCTTGCCTAGTAGGCTAAGGGGTTGTGCAGCAGGGGCTCCACATCCTCAGTGAGATAGTGATCATGCCTTTGTGGCTGCCTACCTGCCTAATGGTGGGATCTGGTGCCTCTGGACCCCACCATGGAAGCCATATCCTTGGTCCACATTGGCAGTGCCTGTGGTGGAGGAGACTGGCTAGTGGATATAGTGTTGGCATGGAACAGTGGATCTCCCTCTTCCACGTACCCCCACCTCCATCATTCCACCTCCTTGACTCTATTCACCAGTACCTCCATTCACTGATTCAGGCTTTGGCTGCTGCATATGCTCCCCTTCACCATCACACATGGTGGCCAGCACATGGACTGTACTGGGCCACAAGGGATCAAGCCATTTCTTGATTCCCTTCTTGATCCACCTCACCAGTTCCTGCATATCTGGGGACAGAGGTTTGCCCCGCCAGGAACATTGATCCCCTGGAACTTCTCCATTTGGCCCTGAAGTTCCCTCACTAAAGGGATCACCTGGCTCAGGAAGGGCTTGAGGACCACCAAGATCTGGAAGATAGTATCCCACTTAGCTCTGTTAAGGGGGCCACCGATTCCAATCTCCCTGAGCAAGGTCACCTCATGGATGGCCTTGTGTTGTTCCACCAGCCTCTCAAGCATCAGTATGTGGAGTTCCACTGAGTCTCCACATCCTAGATGATTTTGTTCTTCAGGACACTCACTTCTGCCTATTTGTCCTACTGTATCTTGCCCTACTTGATGCTCTAGTGAAAGTAGCTTGCCACCTTCCTGCATTTCAAAATGAACTGGGTGGTGGTTCTGGCGCTGTCACCAACAGCCCTGTCCCTCTCCAAGGTGTCCCTGACAGTGAGGTGGAACTTGTTTGCCACACAGAAGATGCCAACAAAGTTAGCATCATGCTCCACCTTCACCATATTGGCCCCCTTTTCCGTAACTATTAACCTTTGTGTAAGCTCGCCCTGCCCAATGAGCCACCCCTGCACCAAGCAGTTAATGGTCCTCATGATTTTTTTTGCCATGTGGGACTCATCCATCACCTCAGCTTGAAGGAGAGACCACCAACAGCTTGACTGGTCACACCAGTACCCTGTGATGAAGAGGGTGTTTCATAGTGTCTTGTCTTTGCCTTGCTTGATCTCCACCCAAGCTGCTCCAGATGTCCAAGGTGAAGTGTTAGGATGCCTGTGGACCTGCCTTGTGCAGCTTCTCCATTAAGTACTCCCTGCATGCCTCATGCAGGGAGGGCAACATTGTCCTGCTGAAGGTGGTACATGTTGGTATTTGGTAAGATGGGGCCACGCGATGCATGAGCTGCCTGAACCCTGCTGCTCAACTAAGGAGAAGGGCTGGCTATTGACAAAAAAAGCATCTCTGCAATGCTCTGGGTGACCTCACCTATCCTTGCAATGCTCCCCACTTTCTGTCCACCTTTCCCCCACTGCTCCAGGGTGGCCTGCTTCTGCTTCAGGGGGATAGGGTCTTTGGAGCAAGAGGGGGACTTCCCTTTGGGCATGTTCCCACTGGTGCCAGGCTAAGGAGAAGCAAGGGAAAGGGAGTGGTGCCTGTGAAGATGCATCAGCATCTCTGTGATGCTCATGTGTTTTGTTCCCTTTCCCCAGCTGGTTTTGACTCAGCAGTGCAGGCAGATAGCATATGTCGAGTCATCTGCCAGCTCAAAATTATCCCAGACCACACTACCCCCTCACTTCTGGGGTATGGGTGTATGTGTGGATGCTGCCTTTTCCCCCTCCTCAGCAGGAAGAGGCATAGCAACAGGAGGAGCAGACTCAGCTGAGCCACTTTCCTCCAAGACCTCTATCTAAGCTTCCTCTCAAGTGCCTTTTGGGGAAGGAGACCTGGCTCTAGGGGAAAATTGAAAGGTGTGGAGCACAAATTGATTCCCTCTCCTTCCTCAGAATTTCCCTTGCTATGATACTTGGATCCAGCTCCAACTCCAACTCTTCCTCTGGCACTGGAAGGCTCAGCATGGGAAGTGAAATGGGGGTGGATGAGACTACCATGCTGCTGCTGTTTGTTGTCATGGTGGTAGCGTGTGTAGGGGGTGAGGGTTATAGATAGTGTTCTTGGAGGGGATGAAGACTCAGGCACAGGCAGTGGCACTGGCACTGCTCCCCATTCCTTGCTGCCTATAGAACTAATGGAAGCCTCATGCCTCCTTGTTGTAGCAAAGAGGCTGCATCTTAGTTTGGTGCAGGGTGGGAGAACTTGCAGCCTTCCCTCTACCTCCTTTTCCATCTCTCCCTAAAGGCTTGCCAGCTGCCTTTCCAGAATGCTTCATGGTGTGTTTCATAGTGTCTTGTCTTTGCCTTGATGTGCCAGAAAATCTGTCTTCTTCTGTAATGTTATTTTATTTATGTAGATGTAGATAAGATAATTGTATGAATGCATGTGTGTTTATCTAATGTATGTATGTATTTATGTAATCAATAAAATAAAAATATATAAATGTATGTATGTGTTCCTATACAAACTCTATATTATAATCTGCAATATAACTATGCTGTGCTTCCTTGCACAGTGAATGGAATGCTCACTGTGAGAAAACACAGATTTGAAAAGAATCAAAATAGACTAACAAAAAGAAAAAAGGGATTTTGGTGGAAGAATAAATTGACAGAAATCAATATAATAATAAAATAAAAGGGTATAGAAAGTAAAAGGTATTTATGACTCCCACTTGCTAACATAGCAAGTAGGTAATGAATGGTAGCTTTTGTTGTCTGACACTGCTGCAGTCCTGGAAGACAGGTCAGTACTGAGCTGTTTTCTGCCTTGGGGTCAGGTCCTGACCTGTCTTCCAGGACTGCAGCAGTGTCAGACAACAGAGCACTGGGATTGGCAGGGACCTCAGGGAAGGAACACATCCACTGGCCAGCTACACATGTCAATATCAGAGCAGCCATTCCCGCTTCTTCCCCCTCCCTCTCCTTACTTTCTGATTCTGTGCAGGCAAGCCCAGATTCAGCTTCAAAACTTGAAACGTTTCAAAACATTTGAAACATTTTAACTACCTTTGTTTTGTTTCAAGGCTGTTTCAAAGCCCTTCATTTAGTTCCAATTTCACTGTTTCAAGCTCGAAATAAGTTGAAACTGAGTTGAAATGAAATAGCTAGCAAACTTTTGCATAGCCGTAATATTTAATCTTGTATATCTCATGGAGATTATTTTTTTTTTCCTTTTTAGTTTATATTTTAAAGCTTTTCTCAGACATACAAACACATTGGAGGTGAAGGGGGAAGGAGAGAGAACTAGGAAGTTTTTTTTTTTTAACAAAGGATCTGGTTGTTGAATTTATAGCAATTTAAAAAGAAACTTTACAAGCTTCTTCCTGTTCGTCCAGTTTTGCAAACTACAAACTTCACTCAAGTTGTTGATGTCTATTGACAATGAACATTAGTCCTTATTCTTCATTGTGCAGTTGCCTTTTAAAAAAAATTGAGAGCTGTATTAGTGGAAGAGATTAGAAAGGCTACAGAGATCCCAAGCAAGTGCCATCCCTGGATCCTAGGGGATCCCTGACTTACCCACACATCTGTTTGAAGCATATTAGAATCTAGAAAAAAATTTTAAAAGCCAAGACATTATAAGGTTATTATTCAACTTCTTCAATTACAGGTAAGGCACACCTATTAGTGATGTACTTGATCTAGTTTCAGTCAGAACCTATAACAAAATTTTCAGTGAGTACTGCCTTAACATTCAGCAGGACTAAATCTCCAAACTTTTACCCTGAGTTATACCATAGTAACTCTAATGTATTAATGGATATGAAAGAACCAAGGATTTTTTTTGGGGGGTGGGGGAGGAAAGGGAGGAGGATTGATGTTTTTTATTGGATCAACTTATGGTTGGGAGAAATCTTGGACAAGTTTTCGGGCACAAGGTAGACCTCAGGTTTGGGAAAGGAGGACATATAGCTTGAGCTAAGTAGCTGAGGAAGATTACCTCATTCCCAAGAGTTTGTCAAGATCTCTCCCAGCTATGGAGTTGTTCCAATAAAAGATATTCCCCCAAAAAATCCTTGTGTCCCACATATATCCTGGACCATCATGGCTATATCACCACTCTAACACTACCCTAAATGGATTTGTATCCATGTTAAAAAAAAATCTCATTTTCACTTTTTTTTAAGAGTGGGAGAATCAGTGCAGAGTTCTGCCCAGTGTCTCAAAAGCATTTAGAGATTCATCCTGCACATACCACTGAGGTCAAATGAATGTTCTGTCATGGCTTTAGCAGATGCTGGATCAGACAGGCCTTGTTTATATCAGCATATTTACTACCCCCTGAGGTGGTGGTATGAATGACATCTAACCTAGGACTAGAGTTTGCCCTTGAGGCTTTGTACTAAGTGTGGATAGAGGATGAGGCAGAGAATGCAGTTTTCCAGTAGCTTGACACATGTTAGTATGAAGCATAGTTGTGCCTTTGAGAGACTTCTGAGCCTTTCTGAACTATATAAAAAGAAAGCACAACTTTCAGCTGTACTGTTACTCAGGGGGGCTATACCTGAGATGTTAGAGGGGATATGCCAAATAGGCCAGACCACAAAAGGTGTGTATAGTCATTCACCACATTTAGCTTCCATTTAAGTGGCTTGCTTTAAGCCATATAAATGTCACCCAGGAGTAGTGCATGCAACCATTTGCCACTCTTAGGATCCACACGGGGAAACTGGTAAAAGTAATTTGGAGTAGGTGCAGAGATAAGTGAGATCATGGGAAAGCCCATGAGTCTGGTTGTGGGGGGTGTTGGTTGGTCTGCAAGGAGGGAGGGAAAGTTGGGGAACTAAAAACCCCAGTCAGGGTTGTGGAGGGTGTGGAAACGGTACACCCCAGAGCTGAGGCAAGTGACAGGGTTTTCCCAGCCCTGGAGCTGCACTATAAATACATGCAGGCATTCACAAAATCAGATTAACCTTTTCTTAGATCAGCTTGACCTGATCATGATCTAAGCTAGTGTACCTCCTCCATATGCCATTTTTTGGGTGATTCAAGCCATCCAAAAATCTGAACAATGGGGTATTTAGTGGTTAGGTCAATCTAAATGTCCCTCCTGTACATATCCGAAGAGTCCAGTTCCTTGGAACAACTGCTGCAAAGATGCCCTTAGAATAGAACCAGGTTTGTTGAATCCTAATTATAACTATTGTTTAATGCTGCTTTTCCTTTCTGTTTTTAGTAGACAGATGGGTGGTAGGCTGAGTGTAAACTGAAAAAAATGGAGGCCTTTCAATTTCTCATTGAAGGCTAGAAGAAGGGGTGAAAGGAGTCACACAAAGGAAAGGGGATTCCTAGAGGTTTAATGCTACTCAGAGCAGACGGGGGAAGAGGGAAGAGAGTAAGAACAGCTGGGAGGGGGAAAAGAGAGGCCCGTGATGAGGCAGATGTGGGAGAGAGAGAAAGAGTGGGATTCCTTTTTGTAAAAGACAAAAAAGGACAAATATGCATTTAATTTGTAATTGTCCATTTAGAAATTAATTATACTTTGCATAATATTCAAGCAGTTTATCTATCATAAGAAGCTATAGATAGCACCTTTATGGAAATACATGACACAACAATTCTGATACCATTGGACCAAAGGTCCAGTGAGAGAATCTTTTAAGATGTAATCCCTACTATAAAAGAAAAAGTATGTTTGAGAATCTCTGGCTTACAGCAGTCAATGGGATCTGGTTAAGTTGTCTCAAATATTAAAGAAACGAGAGGCTGACACAGATATCAGATGAGGAGTACGCCTTTGTATATCGTGAGTTAGAGCGTTAGTCTCATGATAGTACATGAGATCTAAGACAAGTCCGTGCGTTAGCTGTAACAAGTGTCCCCTGTAGAAGACAAATACAAAGGCACAAATCAATGTTTTTACATGGGACATGATTGTTTCCAACCAAACTATCCTATATTTTCCATCTAGTGTATAGTCTGAAAGCTACATTTCATTGCAGTGCTTTTTGGCAGCAGGGTGTATAGGTTGCAAGTGGAATCTGACTGAGAATTCTGCAGCTGAAAGTTAATTAGCATGTTGGCAAGCTGTCAGCTAGACTTTTGTCTGTTTGCTTTTGGTACAGAAATGAATGAGTGTAAATTCCAGAGGTGTCTCAGTACAATTAAATATCTTGCACTCTAAAATAAATATTTTATATTAGTGCATACTTTTACGAATCATTCAGAATTATTTGCTGATGCTAGTTTCCACTGGTGTCCCATAAATACAAATATGTGCAGATAGGAAGGAGGTAGTATAATTGCACCTGTTTGGTGAAGCATAATGGGACATATTCTTTTTTTCACGTTCACCCAGTGTAAATCTGGGTGAAATTTGCTGAAGTCAATAGAATAGTTCCATATTTGTGTTAGATGTAACAAATATTATTCTGACCTAGTGCAATTGGGCATAATTTGTTCCCTTGTTATACTCTAGTGAATTCTGCCAGGTATGACAGTATACTTTTACTGTAATAAGTAATGGGAAACTGGTCTATGTCTGTAACAGTGCAGAAGTTTGACACTCATAGACTGGCTTAAAAATGGTGAAATCTGGTCTAAAATTTGCCCCAAGGCAAATGTGTGTTCTGTTCACTTCCTATCTAAATTACACTGTTTACAGAAAACTGGATAACTTAGATCGATTCTGCCTTGGACCTTTTCATTGTCTGTGAGGAGTCACAGCATCATTTCTCATTGGTGGTGTTGAGCAGCCTGCGCAGTTCTCACAAAAGAGCAGTGAAGCGAGGGAAAAGCCTGGGAAAAGTAGCTACATTTACCACAGTAGCCACTAATCTGCATGAAACTAGACCTCAGACTGTACTGATTGTGATACATTGTTAATAGTTGGTTGTGGTAGGCCATTGACTATTCATGTTCCCCTAATATTTTCTCCCCATTTTTTTTTACACGTCATACGCCTTTTTATTGTGTACTATATGGCTTGAGTGGAAAAGTTTGTTCCCAAGAGCCATTTTAATTAAAATTCCCTCCTCTCCCTCCACCGGAAGCACATGTTAAAACACTTGTGATTTGATTGCTGTACTGTACTATGCCCATTGGTTACATGGTTTACCATTATTTACATGGTTAAATAACATCTGTGTTCTCCTCCAGACAAATAATCTGGGAAATGCACTGAAAGTCAGTATGATTGAAAGTCACTGCAGTATGCTAGCAATGAAACTGGTCTCAACTTCCCTTCTTTAAGATTAATAAAGCACTCCTTTGACTTAGAAACCCACCTGCCTGTGATGCACATCTAGAGGAACAAGAGGCCATTACTAGATTGAGATCTCCCACTATCATGGGGAAGTGGTGTCAGACCCTGTATTGGGAGACAACCCATTTTTTTGAGAAGAATGAGATAGATGATTTAAATTACTATTTGTGGTTTTGATTTTTATTTGAAGTAAGAGGAAAATAGATCTTTCCAGTAATGTTTGTTTTATTGTATCACTTTGGCAGAAGCTGTAAATAAACTACTACTATTGTACTATATACTATACTATTCATGTACACTATTTTAAGGATCTAAATTAGTTGAATATGGATATAGAACATACAAAAGAAATCAATTAAAATTCACCCATGGCTCATTAATACTACAGCATTATTCAGTCAAAATCTATTATTCTTCAAAATACTGTACTCTGTATACCAGAGAATTCTTCCATGACAGTATATGTCCAGCTGGTCCTTAAATTGACTCTTTCATATTGGTGTAGATTCCAGATCATGCTTTGGTATATTTATCACCATTTACAGCTGACCAGTTCATAAATCTCCATAATCCACCAGTGTATGAAAAAAAGACTTCTATCCTATCACACAATAGCACCACAGCTGTCGTAACTTCCAAACTCCTAAATACATCAGCACATAAATCATGTTTACAAAACCTACCTAAATCTATGAACGTGAATTCATAGCAACTACATTTCTAGCAATGTGATATGAAAAATAAAGGTTTAAGCCAAGGGATTTTTATACACTCTCCTTATCATAGAATAAGAAGTAGAAGTATTTTATGTAAATACTAATTGTATTTTATGATGCCTGTTAAGAACTGTTGGATTAGAAAGAGGCTATCCATTTTTCAGTTTGATTTCAAGGTGATAAGCATCCAAAGACCCACTTCATAGCCCATTGAAATCAAGAGACAGACTATAAACTGATTTCACTGAGCTTGGATCAGACCTTAAATGGAAACCATGCATTATTGATAACAATTAGAAATCTAAAACCATTTTAGGTTCTGCTGCTTTTGATGGGTGATCCTGGTTACTGGATGGGAAGCTGGCTACATCTAGTGGGTTCCTAGGATCAGTTCTGAATTATAGCTATGATGCAGTTTCAATGGGAGTGCTTTATAATTACAAAACATTGTACTATGGGTATGTAAAGTCTTTAATTGTCATAACACATAAAGGCATAGAAATTGTTAGATTGAATGAAATGCAAAAGTGTCCAGCAGAGATGTTGACTTGCTCCTTTTGAATTAGATTTTTTTCTAAGCACATCCTTTATTAGATCTGCAAAAATATGATACTTAACTGCTCAGATGCTGATGGCAGGCTCTGTTACCTGGTACTCTCCCATTTCATTTTTTCCTTGATCAGTCAAATAGTGAAGGCCATCATATATGCTCACTTTGCTTTCAGAGATGCTGTGCTTCTCTAGTATGATGCCAAAGGACTTCATTGTTACTCCTAGAAATGCTGTTTAGTAGAAGTCTCTTCCCCAACTAATGTCACTCAACTTATAGGTCTACGTGATTCAATATGCAGGTTTTTTGTATGAATCCCATGAAGGGTCTAAGTTACAAAACATTATTTGACTTGGCTAGAAAAAATGAGCTTTGTAAAAGTGATCAAAACAAATATTGTTTATATATACACACCTATACACACACACACAATATACATGCAATATGATACATAAAATAGGGCATGAGTTATTTAAAAACATCATGGAACATGAAACAAAATGCAACCCATTGTTTAAAATAGTTTTCATTATAATTCAGATGGAAGCAAATGTCTTATAGCAGCTTACCTGAATTGTCTTTTCTATATCACTGGAGGAGAGAGGTGAGGTGAGAAAGATGTGTAATGGTGTTGAATGTTGTCCTTATTAACCCTTCTCCCCATCCATATTTTTACCCCCAATTTGTCCCAGAAGGTCTTCCCATGTACCTAGTTGCTGATCTGATCATTACCCCTTGTGTGCTACACAAACAGCCTTAATCTCCAAGCCAATAAAGGAATTTTACAGAATGCCAAAACTTTTGACATTTTGGGATTAAACAAGAGAAGACACAAGACAAACAACAGTTTAGGTCATACTAGTTTCAAGGACACACAGATCAATATCAGCCAGCACAATACACCAGCCACCCAAGTCCTGAAGGAACTGGACACCTATAGAAGCATATTCAGCAGCAGCAAAGGTAGTCTATTCCAGGAGGGTCCCACAGAGTTCTCAAAGCCTCTCCTTATTTTAATTTGCATGTTATAGAATAGTTAGGAGTGGGCACCTTAATATACACACACTGCACAGTAGCTGCCTGTTCTTTTCCTCTGCTCACTTATGAATTAGAATCTGCCCCTTCCATACCTTACTATAGGGACTGTCAAGCAGGGGTAGTTGGGAAGGTTCTAAGGTGTATGTGCGGGTGGGCAGGGATGGAGGACCGCCATCCACCATCCCACACTGCTGTCTCCCAGGAACAGGGCTGCAGCAGGGAAAGAGCAGCAGTGCCCCTCTGTGGACCTCACAGACACCACCCAGCTAGTTGGATGTTGGGAGTGGGAGGAGAGTTTGCATGTGGTGTTGGCTGCTGCCACCATCCACCAACCCATGCTGCCACTGCTTCACATCCATCTGCATACCACTCCCCTCCAACCCCCCCAGCTCCGCATCTAGCCAAGGGGTACACTTATTAAAAAAGTTTGAAAACCCCAGCCTTACTAACGTCAACAAGCAATCACACACCATTGTGGATTTAGGCTCTACACAAGGCAAAGGGTGGTCTTTCACAAAGACAGTACCCAGGAGCATAACAAGACAATTCCACAGGTATCTTCCCATCCACCCCAGGGCCAGACCCTGTGGTTGCTGACCCAGTCCCCCTACTTCCTTCCCATTATGCTACTGACCATAATGGAAGTTCCCAGAAAAAGAAGAGCTCAAGACAGGTTGGAGCAGGCAGACATCAATGGAAGGGGAAATGAACAACTGAGAACATCCTTAAGTCTTGATAGTTTGAACCAGACAATTACACAATTTAAATATCTTCCAGGTTGTCGTAATGTCGGGGTCATGTAGTAGCTATGCTGGCCCATGAAGAGCAAGGAGCAGGGATCTCTGTAGATGGTTAATTTTGTTAGACTAACATTTGATCTTTGTATGTGTTAGGATGACCAACAGTTGGTCCAATAAAAGATAGATATTATTCACAAAAAATCTTTTCCTCTCATAATAATTATTTTTTCTCTCTCAAAAGTGTCAGGGAAGTACATCAAAAAGGAGGAAGGAATGAGGATGGAATGATAGACATTTTATGAAATAACCCCAGCTGCCATGATTAATTGATTTTTTCTCCAATGTTGACAACTTTTGTAAATGATAAGCACTCAGTAATTTCCCATGGATTTTAATTAACTTCATGTTGAGATTTTTTTTGGTGAAAACAGTGCATTTGCTTAAATGCCAGCCTCAGCCCACCTTATTAATCAATTATGGATTAGAATCCCAGTGGAGGTAGGGATCCAGATCCTACAAGGACAATATTTTTGTAAAGGCAAATACATGAAGAAATTCTCAACCAGCATATCTTAAACTCAACAGATCCATTTAGATAAGAGTACACAGCAGGACACCTGACAATACTGTCAATCACCCAATGAAGGCATACTATGTGCAAGGATGTACTTTCTTGTCAGACCTAATCAATGATAGCCAAACAAAAGAAAACAACAAACTCAACAGGAAGGAAATTGAGAAAAAGTTGCATTCTGTGGCTAACAACACCTTTCAATAATTCTGTTTTACAAATGACAAGTGAGCTCCACTGCTATAAACATGGGATGTGTGTGTGTATAATTCACACAAAGACACACATATATAACAACTATAATAAATAAATAAATATAAAAAGTATAGTGAACTTCTTCATACAACTAAGGTAATGCATCTCACTGATGCTTACTTAGGGCCGTGTGAAATGGGCCCTATGTGATTCGGATTCAGCCCAAATTGGAAACAGTGATTTGGATCACTGTCCCTAATTGGATTTGGCCAAATCCAAATCTGAAGATTCGATGCCAATTCAGTGAATCAGTGATTTGGACACAGGTACAGCTTTAAAAGTTTTTTTTCTACATACCTTCAGGACCAGCATGGTGTGTGATTGCTGCGGTGTTGGGGCACATGGAGCATAAGGGGCTCTCCAGCATGCTTGGCAGTGAACCCAGAAGTGGACCAGAAGTACTTCCGGTCCAATTCTGAGTCTCCTGGGGAGCCTATAGGGGGCCCCCCTGTGCCCACCCCAGCTTGGTGATCGGCCACAGGAGGACCCTGGGTGCCCTCCCCAGACCCAGGATGCACCAGTCACTGAGCTAGGGAGGTGGGGGCAGGCCCTGCACACACACTGGTGGACCAGGAAGTAAACCAGAAATGCTTCTGGTCCACTTCTGGGTCTGCTGCCAAGTGCACTGGGCAGCCACCTGTGCTTCTGTGGGATACTGCATCTGCCCCAGCACCACAGTGTTCAGAGTCCCGGCTACCTAGAGGTTTATAGAAAAAACATTTGAAGCTGTATCTATGTCTGAATCCCTGAATCTGTCTGAATCTCTTCAAATCAATTCAGAGGGTTCCAAATAGATTCAGAGAGGGTAAAGAATCCTCTGATTTGAAGCAGATTCAGATATTTGGCCACTGAATTGGGCTGAATCTCTGCTGAATTGAACTAGGGACCGAAGCTTCACACAGCCCTAATGTTTGTGCTATGGCTTTTATTAAGGAGACTTGCAAACTCACATACTTCCTTTTTATCCTACCCTATATTTGTGTGTATGGTGCTCATGAATTTTACCAGGAAAATATCTTGAAAGTAGAATATTTGAACTGAAAAATACATTCATATTATAAATTAAACATGAGTTCTTTTTGATCATTTACTTGAGAAAAATACATTTACATTTTGAAATGTGGTCATTTATTAAAGTCGTTTGTATAAAGACATTGCAAAAGAATCTCGCTTCCCTGCTAGAACTCATATTTTGGGTTTGAGTGACTAGAGAAAACTCATGAATGAATCTTAGAGTTCATTTTATTATTTCTCGCTACTGTGAATTTAATTCCTTGCAAAGTTATAATTACTGGAAACAGTTTCTGATGAATATCCCCCAGGCTTACAGTAAGTGGAAAAAAAAATCAGTATTTAGAATATCTGGATGACTGCAGCGATCCCATTAAGACATGACTAAAGAGTAGTATTTTTGCTGTTTGTCTTTTACTATCAGTTTGCTTATTATAACAGCTTTTATCCCTCTCTTTAGCAACATATTCCACAGAGTAGAAATTAGTTTTACTTAGTGCTTTCAGATAAATCAATACTTTTTATGTTTATGCTTGCTTTCATATGTATTCATAACTCCCATTATGATATACATACAAAGGAAAAATTTACATCAGAGTTAGACAAATTAATATTTTATTTGTTGGATTTCTCTCTTTATTTCTAAAGTGTCTAAAAGCTGATTGTGATTTTTCATGAATATGTTCTGTAATTGTTCAGTATAAGGGTTTATGAACATATTACAATCTATGTATTTTTATGAGCCATTTGCTCATGAAATGAACACTACCTAAACTCAAAATTTGTTTGGACCTTGGACTGTATGATGTTAATAAACATAACACAATTTCTTTTCCTTTATTTAATTTTTACACAAGTGTGGAGCCTTAAGGAATCATCAAGAAAACTGATATATCTTAAGGCAAAAACAGTTTTAAACTGTGGCACCTAAGACATTTTAGAACACCTAAAATCTTTACATGTTCTCTTTGAACAAAACAGATTTTTTTTTTTTTTTGTGCATCTGGACTCCAGATTTTAAAAAAAAAACTATTCTGTTAAATCTCTGAAATAAAGAAATGATAAAGATAAAAAAATTCTGATTCATTGGCTGTATACTAGTCTTTACATTCTACTTCCTTATGATAAGCTTACTAAATACACGTGAAGATTTCCTGTGGAAATATGGATGGCAATATACACACAGAACTTTTGCAGGGGAAAAGTTTGTATGCCTGTATCCCTAGATTCACACAATTAAAAGTGCCACCTCAAGCATTCAAAGAGAGCAAAGTTAGATAAATAAATATTTGAGGACAGGCAGAATAAATAAATTAAAAAATTACATACTTGGCTGGATTAGAGAATGAAATTATTTCTGTGAACTTTTTTGCAAGGACTGTTAAGGCTACACAGGACGGTCTGAAATCTCTTTTATTGGAGAATAGTAAAAATCCAATATTTCTTTCTATTCACTCAACTCTTGTATAAACAACATGCACTAAAAATATGTAGATGCCTACAGAGATCAGCGAAATGGCCCGCATTAACTTAAAATTCATCTGTCCTTATAGAAACTCAGTACTAGCAATCAGATTCTCTCTGTAGCTCTACAAGTGCTGTATACTTCACTCTCTCCTCTTAACCAGCTATAACTCCTCTGTGGTTACTCCTGACAATAGGGAAAAAAAAGTGGCTGTTGTCTCTACATACCTCATTCAAATGGTGTTTCATATACTATTAGGGCCTTGTTACACATTGCACTTTGAGTTTCTCAAACGTTCACTGGTGTTACTGCTAGCTCAAATTTGGAGCAGTCGCACCATAAGGCTAAAAACCTTCTCTGACTGTTCCCTACTTTCATAACTGTGACTTGCCACTAGAGGGTTGGTGAGCATGGGGCTGACTAAGACCTACAGCTGTGAATTGTCACTACAGGGCTGGCAAGCCAGGACAGGCTTCTATCCTGGTTCTAGGGAGGTTTATGACAAATACAGTTTGCGGGGGGGTGGCAGCAGGAATGTGAAGCTAGAAGATGGTTAATGAAATGGGAGGTGGAAGGAAGTGGTGGTGGGAAGGGTGGAAGGAAGGGTGATGAAATGAAGGAAGACAGCCACTGAAGGATAAAATAAAAAAGAAGCGATAAATAAATAAAAGAAATAAAGAGGAAGTAAATTAAACAAGGTCTCATTTTAATAATGGGATTTGGGACTGGGGTGTGAGGGGTGCTGGTCATACTTTGCAGAGTGGCTATGGTAACAGTAAGGGGAGGTGCTTTGGGGGAAGCTACTGCCCCTGCCTGGGGAGGAAACCTTAGTTTACAGTGGACCTGATCTGGACCTGTACCTTGTTCCTCCCTTACCCTTCTCCTTACTCTGGACCCTACTCCTGGACCCTTTTCATGCCATATGACCTGGCTAGCTGGCATGTGCTCTGCAGATGGGGTTACAGCCCTGGGGTGGGACGGTCACACCTCCAGGAGTGAGAGCGGGGGTTGGCTTGGTGCAAGAATTGCACCCTGGGCAGTAGAATTCATGATGTGAGGTATTTTGTCCATACAACAGGAGGGTGGGGAAGGGGACAGTGCAACCTGAGATTCTGGAGAACTGCAATTTCAGTAGCTTATCGGTGGGAGTGGCCACACATTAATAGAACAGGAACCAGGTGACAGATTAGAGAGAAACCTGCCCTAGCGTAGCATAACTTTAAGCTGCCAAAGGTGTGCTTATAACTCGTATCAGGTATTAATGTGTAAACAATCTAGGTATTATAGGTGGAGGAGCCACCAGTAGACCTTGATTGGTTGGTGTAGGGCCACCGGAAAAAAATGGATTGCTGCTGCACAGTGGCAGAGATCATAATACTACGTAAATCACATAATTTGAGGACAACCTAGGCCTCTTCTACTCATGGAGGACTACAGAAGCAGAATAACTCTGATAGAATTAATGTACAGCATAGACCTTGGCACACTGCTGAATTTCACTGTTACAGTTTTTCTTACTGAACTTCCACTTTTCCTTAAGGAAAGGAGTGTCTTTTTGAGAATGATTACATATAGATGCATATACATAACATCAAAACAATTTTGTAGTCTATTTATATAAATAAATGAAGAGATGACACAATGCTATGATCTACCCTGGAGACTTATAAGATGAATGCTTTAGCCATGTAATTTATTCTTAATAATTTAACACATTAATAATATTTTAGATTTGGGTTCTTGAACATAAGCATGGAGATTATTTAAATGAATACTTAATTTTTATTCACCTTACCAGGAGACAGAATATGTTTTTAATTGCCTACTGTAATAAGTAGAAAAAATGATCAGTAAAGAAAGTAATTAAGAAAATGTAGTTATAAGGAAGAATCCATGATTCATGCCTTTCAGAATGATTATCTAAAAAAAACCAAAATCTCCCTGAAACTTGGCATTTCTTAACTGTGGCACAACATTGTAACAGGAGATTTGGTGCTAAAGGTTTGTTTCCTCTGAATCAGAATGACAGTGCTTAAAGGAATTACCTTTGAAACTATGATGTTTCTTTTCAGTTAGATAGTTTTCTGTTAGTCTATGGGTTAGTATAATAGAGCATGTGCGCTGTACATAGGCTAATTATTGACATACCATTTCTGTAATGTCTTTACCACTGAGTTATCCCTAAGCTTTATATGGAGTACAGTTCCAAACCATGGAGAAGTATATATGGTCACTATCTGAACAACTAGATGTACCAGCTTTTGGATATTTGCTACCTAGTAATAATTCATTCCAACTATCCTGCCTTCATTTGGGGATGAAAATTTGGACAATCTTCTTGATAAATCTGTTTAGAAGGGATTTTCTTACTTTTTGTTTTGTTTTGCCACTATGACAGAGTGAGTATATTTGTATGGATTTTCCTCAGTTTTTCACTTTACTGGAATGAAAGCCCTTTAAGAAAGGCTATTTATTTGAACTCTATTTTTCTAAGATTTCTTTTGATTGCATTCCTATTCATTGACCCACTTCTCCTCAGAGTTAGGAAGTGGTAAGGGATAAAGGTAGCTCTGACTACTTTTACTCTGATTGTATCCTTTCATATAGTAGAGTTTGGGGAGAATTTTATTTCCTGTTTTCAAGAACCTGAAGCAAAATCACTGGATGGAACCTGTAATTTTACTGTGCCTTAGTTTACACCCAAGTGCTTTTAAATTAAGTGGTTTTGGCTTCAATGCTGCAATCTGTGCACATGCTTTTGCAGTTACCTTGGATGTTACATGTCTATGCAGTCTGCACCGTTTCCTTTCTACTTTCTATGACACTTAGCCGTGTTACCAGCTAACTTCAGCTTGCTCAACAGTTTAGCCTTTCTAATACTGTACACTTTGGTTATATTTTCCCCATACTAATCTTTATATTGGTCACTATAGCTGAAGTTTATTTCCATGCTAAACTTTGTTCCTTACACCTCCTCCTCCTCTTGCCTGTTTCATGCCCAACAACACTTGCACTTTTAATAAGGATGGTTATTTGTAAACTGTATAAGATTTGGCTTATTTTTAGAAGCATTCCCTTTACTGCACAGAAGGCTGTGGGTTATGATATTTGTTTATAAATACAGATGACTGTTAGTATGATCCAAACACTCACTTAAATAGAAATTATAGGTGTAGAAATGTTGATAAAATTAATTTCAATGTAAAACAGGGAAATCATTTTAGCAAAATTAATAAAACCAATAAGAAAAACACAGAAGACAGCTCTTAAAACCATTAATTACATAAGGATTTTCAACATTCATTAGACAGTACCACTTGCTCTTGTTATAAGTGGTATTGACCCTTTAGAAATGCAGTTGATCCAATATTGTCTACTATAACTCCTCTTAGGGATTAGAAGATTTCAAGCATTTTCTCTTGTGATATTCAATCATTGATAGCTTAGAGCCAAAGCAAATTAATTCTTCCTACACAAAGAAAGTATTAAATTCCAGGGAATGTGTTTTAGTATAGTATATGTACTGTAATATACTAAAATGAGTATACATGGGGGTGCACGTGCGCAGACACACACACATACGCTATCTCTAAATACAGACTTGAAGACTCTTTATAGGTTTAAATAACCTTTCTTAACAGCAACAAAATAACCCTTTGATTTATCCAATGTAATGCTGCAGCATCACTTTGAAGTAGACTTTTCTATTAAGCACAATTTCTTGAATTAATATTGTCTAATTATTTATATTACAGTTGTATCTAGAGTTCTCAGCCAAGATACCTACCATCTAAGGACAGGCCCAAACAGCTTTCAATCAAGACAAATTAAATGTGTGGGGATAAGGGAAGGAAGAGGAAATCCGTGGTCCAGGATCATGTTATTGGTCTGAAGCAAGAATAAATCCATGTTCTATTTTTAGGCACTAATTCCTGTCTACCTGAAGAGAAGTATTTACCCATCTTTCACAGTGAAACTTACACATCTTTGGGTGTGTGTAAAGAAAACAGGGGCCCTAAATCAAAGCAGTGGGTTTTAAAAAGCCCGCAGGCACCCAGCTTGGGCAGTCTTGCGGGAGGTGCCAGAGTCATGAAGGGAAGCACCAGGCTCCCGCGCAGCACAAGCAAGCAGGCAGGCTTCGGGGGGGAATCAAGCTCGCTGCTTTTCTTGGACACAGCTGCTTTCCCAGGCTGCTGTCAGGCTGCCTGCAGGGCTTTCTGCATAGCCCCTGAGCTTCACAGAGCCCAGTGTTTCATTCTGTATCTGTAAGGGCAGCAAACTAAAACTCCTTGGAAGGTGTTTTAGTTTGCCATCCCCCAAGTAATTTATGGCACATTACACCACCCAGTTTCCTACAGTGTCTGGGATTAATGCACAATACACCTCCAAGGTGTGCAAACACTGACACCATTAAAGCAGTGCAAAAGCATTTAGCCACTTTAAAGTGTCATGCACACACATCTCTTGTTTCATCAACACACTGCCTTCAGTAAATAGGAAAACAGGAAATAGTGCCAACAGTAATGATCAGGTCTTGAACACTTAAGATTTGGATCAGAAAAAACTTTTCTCCATCACACAAACTGAAGCTGATAAAGTTGTATCCAAAGCTAACGAGAAACCTACATTAATTTCTGTCCGTTAGTCTCAGTTTGCCCCTTCACTCATTTCAGTTGTCACATTCATTGTCTTAAATTAGACTGTGAGCTTCCTGGATCTAGAGACTGTGTTTAAGCAGCACTCAGTACAATGGAGATAGAGTCATTGATTGAAGTCTGTAAGGTGATATCACAATAATTAAATATTTATTTTAAAAAATCCATTTATATTGATATTGACAGGAATTTTTGCTCATTTGATCAGAGAATTTCTCTCAACTAGGTCTTTCTCAAGTGAAAAACAAACAAAAGTTCTCAAACCTTGAATAGCAACTTTGTTTGCATAGGACTCATACAAAAGTTATTACAAGATTAACCATGAATAAATAGTTTAATGGTTACATTTAGAGTTTTGTCCGATTAAGGACCTATTAGAAATTGATTAAGACTTACAAATGGTGGGCTAATATTTGGAATGGACTTCCAAGGGAGGTGGCACTTTCCCCTACCTTGGAAGGGAGGGGTCTTTAAGAGAAGGCTGGATAGGCATCTGGCTCAGATCATCTGACCCCAGCACACTTTTCTGCCTAAGCAGGGGGTTGGACTTGATCTGTTGAGGTCCCTTCCGACCCTAGCATCTATGAACCTGTGAAATTTGACCCTTCACTGAAAGGTTATATTAACATAATGGCAACTGGAGATTAGACAATTAATAAGATGCCACTATATTCCCTTTTAACACATTACTTTGTATTTTATATACAACAACATATACTGGAATTAAATGTGTAAAAATATAATAATTAGGGAGGAAACTTGCCTTTAACTTTTATACAGAGTGTTATATAGTGGTAGATAAACAGCATATAAATACTACAGAAAACTTTTGAGTCCTACATAAAGAAGAATACTGTATCCAACTTCAGTTTTAATTCTGAAGTTCATTGTTAACCAAAACATAAATTTGACTCAAGTATCACTGTGTTAAACCCACTCCCTGAAACCCTTAATGAGCAGAAATCATCAGAACCTTGACTGTATACGTCTTATCCCAAATGATGAAGCCTATGATAATATATAGTGATATTCTAGTAGTATAAACTTGTTGTTTCATTGCATGGAGAACATACAACTTCTAATATTTAAAAGTTACAGATTTTCTGTCACTGGTGAAATTAAATGTCTGAACTAGTGTCTGGACTTTCTGACGAAAATTCATTCTTTTGTTATACTTCTCAAATGGATACCTTAAATACCAGGAAGCTGTTTTTGTCTAGAATTCGTTGAAATAAAACTGTGAAGAGGCCATGGCTAAAATGTGATGAACCAGCATTTACCCTCAATATTTGTTAAACACAACCCATCAATCTCATTTGGGGAATTAAAAGCTGTTATCCACATAGAATACCTTGAGGGAGAACTCTTCAAATGAAGACCAACAGAATCTGCTCTTAAAGGCATATGTAAAATGTAGTACAAGCTAGGTGCAACCTGGTCTACTGACTCAGTTTCATTCTATTGAAGGTTGCTTTAAATACCAATTTTGTTTGCAGCTTAATTTTTTCGAAGAAGGCATTTTAAATATAAATAGCATTTTGTATAGAAAGTAGTGTGAAAGGTTTATTGATATTTATCAATGTAATGTACTTATTTCAGATTAAAAATTCACAAGGCTCTGCATGGCTTTTATATCAATTAGCCAATGTATTTGTCAAAATGACTGGTTATTTATTCATAACAGTTTTTTTTTTTTTTTAATGGAGGCACCCCTTCATCCATGAGTGTGTGACTATGGAGTGGGACTAGCAAGTGCCCCTATGATAGAGTAAGGTGTTGGGGTTACATTTCATCCTAAGTGACAGACCCTTTATTTTTATTTTTAATGGTAGTTCCCAAGCTCTTGGCAGCAGAATTACATCTGTGGAAACAAATCAATTGCTCTGCCTCTTTTTGTTCAACATGATCTCCAATTAAGGAAAATACCAAAGATCTTCTTGAACATCTTCAGCTCAACCCAGGCAAAAGTCCAACATTTTTATATTTAACTACGAAAGATACTGCAAAGGAAAAAAATCAAGTTGCAGTATCCTCCATGAATGCACACACACTTATAAATCTTTTTTTGCTTGTTTAATATAATTTCCTTTTCAAACAGCATGAGCCCATCACTTATAATCAGATTTCAGTGCATAGATCTTTTAGCTAAAATCTGATCAATCACTTTACATGTGCTTCTTTCTCTATCAGACTAGCATATCCTTCTCTTACAGAGATGAACTTGTTTCTCTCTCACAATGATCTCTAACTACAATGCTCCTAATTGAGCAGGTAGATCAGAGAGTCATAACCAGCAACATTATTACTGTAGATAGTGAGAAATTGCTTTGGTGATCTCTGATAAATTCCCAACAGCGGGCTAAAGCAGGTAACTGCTGCACACTAGAGATGTAAATTCTGTGCTTAAATACATCTTTTAGGTTCGATTTATTGTCTACTGTATCTGTTGCTCTTCTGAAATTTTAAAGGCTAAAGTAGAATGATAGGCCCTCAGTGTAGAAAATCTTGCTGAAGCAGAAAAGTAGTGCAAACATGGCAAACGTTATCTGGCAAACATGGCCTACAGGCTCAATGTTTATAACCCTTATTCCAGTACATGCTTTGCAGTGCATTTTTCTGCTATATTTCTTTAGAGATGAGTTGAAAAATCCATAATAAAAAAAATAAGCAAAAGCCTATAAAAATGTCCAGGAACTTTAACCCCAAACAAGGCAAACATCAAATAACTATTAGTACTTTCCAAATTTCTAGTACTGTTTATTTCTTTATTTTTCATGTTTTGTCTGAATGAAGCAGACTACCAGAAAAACCTGGTAGGGTAGGAGGCACAGAAATCAAAGACCTCTGACTTTAATCTCATTTGATTCTGACCTGCCTACCTGTGTTAGTTCAAATAGGATCTTTACAATATTGTATTGTTCTTTATTAAATTGGTTCTTATATAAATTTGCAAGTAACTTAAATGACAAAAAAAATTATTGGTTTAGAAGTTTTGTATATCATGGAGGAAAGAAAAAATGTTACTAGGAAGAGTGGTGTTTATAATACCCGAAGATTTTTATTATGTTTGTATTTAATTCTATGGAAGACTTTTCATATATGCTAGGCTCGGTTTTGAAAAAATGGTCAACTTTTGTCAATAGTTAGCACCCAATGGTATATAGAATATGTTAGACCTAGAGAATCATTACAGAAGTTTTGCACTTAAACCTTTGGTTTGAGACCTTATCTTGTGTCCCTAATCTGCCATCAAACTCCTGTATGACCTTCAGAGAAGTCATTTACAGTGTCTGTGCCTTAAAAAGCCATGGGTAAATACAGAATACTAATCCTCTTTCCCTCACTCTCTGTATTGTCAGTTTAAGATTGCAAGCTCTTTGGGGCAGACTAGTTCTTTGTTCATTGCTGTGCCACCATAATACAAATTCAGCTACTAATTAGTAGGTTTTGATTTTAATAGCTCTTGAATAGGAAATTTGTATATCACAGTAACACAGAATGTTTACCCAGAACCTCTTTCAAGGCTAACGAGATATTGAAGATGCTGTTGACAGTGTCAGAAAAATGCTTACATCCATCAACTATGATGTAAAATTCTATGATGTTTTTTCCTATACTTCAGAGGAATCACTGCAAGTGGAGTACATGTGATACATGATTCCAGTGCAAGTCTCACATGCCGCGTTATCTACAAGCAAAGATACCTAGCTTGACACTTGATTGGAACAAATTGGCTCAAATTCATGTACATATTTGTATGAGAACAGTTGAGATTTTCAAGCTTATACAAAGATATAGATTGTTTACTCCCAAGTTCTGTGCTTCTTACTGAAATTAACTCCAACGGAGAATAAACAGGTATTATATGCACAGCATCTTAATATTTAGTTATCAGAACATGTTCCTAGAAAAAACTATTATAGATACATTTCATGAGGTACATTTGATAATTTTCTGAATAACTAAGCTTTGCAATTGCACTATCACTTGATCAGCCAGTTCATCATAAAGTACTAAATTTACAATGATAATACCTAAAATCTCCCCTTTGTGATTTGAGCTCAGAAAAGTAGGTTTAAAAAAAAATGGTTTCAGTTCCAAAGACTCCAGGTATACAAAATAAAAACCCTGCAGAGGTTAAGAGGATAGCCCTCATTCTGCATAACACCGTTTTGATAAATGATTTTGTCTGCTATTGATCAAAATATGTTCCTGAATGCTCACTCTGCAGTAATATGCTGTTCAGGAAAAGAAGAGTACAGAAAAATACAGGCAGTTTTAAAATAATTCATTATTCTTTCTAGCAGTTTATTCTATGCAACAATCGAATGAATTAAAAAGGATAATGATACAAGTGATACATTAAAACGTAGGAGCTATTAGAAATGCAGAATTTTCCAGTCCATTAACCACAGTTACCCCAGGTAGTGTTAAGGTTTCCTCTGAAAGAATTATTCAATTACTCAGGTAGGGCGTGATGGTTCTGTTATCAATATTAAGTCTATATTTAGTCACTTCTTGTAGTTTTAGGAGGGATTTGATTAATAATGGTACTGATTTTGCAGGTTTTGGGAAGCTGCTTAGATGCTGTGGATTGATGAACATTGGCAGCTGGTGGCTTTTTATGACAAAAGGCAAGTCAAGTCAAATGAAATGGCCAGATATTCAGCAAGATCCAGGTAAGGTTCTCTCATTGAAATTATGGAAGTACATTGAGTTTATATAAGATAGGTCCCTTTGTGAAGAGGAAAATGATGATTTAAAATGTTTAACCTTTATTATTTGTTCTGCGATGATTGTTAGAAGGTGGCAGACAATTTTCTTCATTTGTACTTATTTAAATGCTACAGGATGTAATTAAATCTACTTGGGACATCAAAATAAAAAGGGTTAGAAGTAGAGAGAATTTGTAGGGGGTTTTAAACCATCATCAACATGCTTATTCTTATGATCACCAGCATATAATACATTCCAATTATCCTGTTTCTGATTATCTTAGGAAAAGAAAAGATACTAAGTTTTTTCAACCACATTATTCATTTAGCAGTTAAACTTGAAAAGACAAAAGGTGGAGTGAACAGAGAGATGCCAGGATCAGAAGTCACAAATCACTTTGAAGGCCTGGGGGTTTAGTAAGATATTCCTTCGCAAGAATGTCTCAAACATCTGAAACATTCAAGAGCATTTAAGTAAATAAAAGGAGAGAGAGAGAGAATAGGAGGAAAAAGAGTGAAAGAAAATCTTTTAGCACTTTTTTTTCAGAAAGAAACTCAAAGTATTGCTGAGGGGCTTCTACTTCCTGCTGATTTTGTTTTTCTAAAAATGTGTATTGATTTTTTTCTACCTCAGAGATTCATAAATGTTATTAAAAATGAATGGCAGCCCTTATTTAAAGTGAAATGTAAGGTGGTTGGTGCACTTTGTAGTATAGTTGTTTTGTTGTTTTGTTTTGGTTTTGTTTTCAGATATGACATCTGCCTAGGAAGTACACAAAGTACAGAACACCCAAAATGAGTAGCGTGAATGCCACACATATGCATGTACACACACACACACACTCACTCTCTCTCTCTCTCTCTCTACTGGGTTTTAAGATGTGTCAAATTACTTCTGGCATATTATAAAAGGGAAAGCATGTGAGATAATTTTACAATCCATTATACTCATTAATCAAACCACAGAAGTCAGTTTCATTTTTACTGATTTTTTTTCCAGTTTATATCACACCCTAAAAGGGAAATACATTAATTGTGTAAGCCCAGTTGTTGGTATAATGTATTCCCTTAAAACAGTAGTTTATTTTCCACTACTGCCAATTAGGACAGCAACCAAGACTCTAAACCGACAGTTCACAATCGGAGCTAAAGCACCCTGCAGTGCCACCAGCTCCTTTAAAGGCGCCATGATGTGTTTGGAGATAAGCAGGAGGTAATCAAATAAGAACGAGCTCAGGCTTGTATTCGCCTGGCTACTTCTTCACCCCGCCTCAAGAGATAAGCACTGTAAGTTATCAATTCATTTTTGAAATTAGGTGCCACTTAATTCACAGGTTATGGTAGGGTGCCTCAAATCCAAAAAGGTTGAGAACCATTGGTCTAAACATTGTCAGGACTGAGAAACTGGGGCCACCTCAGAGTCTTCTGAGTCAGGACAAGCCTCAGCTTACTTTCTTGCTTTAGTCCCTGTTAGCAGAAGGTTCAAAGTGCAACGGGACATATATTTTGTTGTTGTGTTATATAACTTCCACATTTTAATAAAGTTATTGTACCTTTTTTTTTTTTAAAGTTCTAAGATCTAATTTAAAAGCATCTTGAATCCAAGATAAGGTTTTTGAGCCAAGATTATGCCTTTCAAACATGATTTTTAATATACGCTTATCACCAGAACAAGCCTTTGGTTTATGGTACAAGCAATTTTGCCTGGCACAGACTGTGATCCAAGAGTAAAATTTCTAATATACTACAGACCCAACAGAACTGAGGCTACATACAGACATTTGGGGAGGCTAAGGGGAGGTTAGAGTGCATTAAAAATGGCCACCCAATTTAATTTAGTTCTCCCAGGTACAGACCTGACATTAGTTGGATGTGTAAACTGTGCAGAATTTCAGGACAGATCAGTCTAAAAATGGTTGACCTAATCTAAATTAAGTATACCTCCAAGGTAGTATAACAGCTCAGATCCATCCAGACAGATTTAACTAAACTTCCATACTACTTCCCAGCATGGCCCCATGGCTGGGAAAACCTAGCCACTAGCCCCAGCCCCAGCGCTGTGCATCCTCCCTCTCTGGTATTGTTCTTTTTAGCCCACCAGGCCCTCCCTCCCCCCACTCCCAGATGGCCAACACCCCCCACCCCAGACCAGCCAGGCCCCACTCTGAGCCCACCAAACCCCCGTCCCACAAGCTGCTTCTGGTGCTGGTCTTTATCAGCATTTGACAATCAGCTAAGGAAGTAAGTTGGGGAGGAAGGCTGGTGAGGAGGGAAGTTTGTATAGGAAAGAGGAGAGGTCAGAGAGCTAAAATTAGCCCCTGATCCTGGGGGTAAGGGATAAAGCTCCCCTCCCCCAAAATACCCTTGCAGATCCTGCAAGACCCCCCAAATCCCATCAAACCCTCCTGGACACCAGCAACACCCCTTAACCCCTGTCTGCCCCATGATCCCCCAGCAGACTCTGCCCCAATCCCTGTACAGACCCCCAAGCCTGCTTGTCACCCTGATTTCCTCAATCCCCACATGGCTCCCCTTTCTGACTTACCTTAGATCAGGTAGATTTTTTTTAATATGATCTCACCTCCCTGAATGTCTGTATGCAACCTTAGTGTAAGGTGGGAAGGAGGAGCTAGAGAGATGAAAGGAGGAGAAATAACTAGGGAACCTGAGCATGAAGTTACCCAAATTCAGAAAATTTTGCAGTGTATTATATTTGCAACAGTACAGAGGAAAGGGCTGATAGCATTTCTGAGTGGTGGTATATGGGGATAAGAGGTATGTAGTAGCGAAAGAGTTCAACAACCAAATTCTTCCTCTGGGGCTGGCAGATTTAATAGTTAATATCCCAGATATTCTGATTTGGCTTTGAAAACAGAATAAATATGTTATAATCTAGTCTTAATCCTAGGATCCCCGTTTCACTTTCAGCATTTTCTGAAAAAGCTGTATCGTTCCAATGTTCAAATGTGTTTTATGAGTTATTGCACTCAACATTTGCATATAAACAGTTTCCGTCTAATAGTATAATGTAAGCAAATGAATAATTTCTCTTAGTATTTGTTTAGTGAACCCTTGCTGTTTAATGAAAGCTTACGGAATAGGATATTCTTAGGCATTTTCTACAGACCCTGGAAAACATGGGAATTCTCATGCACGTATGTTTGCTATAACTGAGGTTTTTGTTAGTCACTCCTGAATCACTTTGATAATAGTAACTGACTCCTGATTAATACTGAATAGTGCTCTGCAGGTTTTAGCTTTCTGCTCTCCTTTGTAAGTGGCAGAAATTAAGTTTAAAATATAAAGTGTCTAGCCATGTTTTATAATTAAAGCTGTGTCAAATCAATTAATTATTCTCAACCAGGGTGTGACATGGCACTCTGGGGTACCTTGAAATCTTTTCAAGGATGCCACTCAATGTTAGCACTATTAGGTGTGCAAATATAGTTCACAAGATAAGCCTAGAGATCTCAAATATAAATAATTATTTGGGAGTTTTTTTTAGTTATTTTTAGCAAGGGAAAAATAATAAAACCCTTTCCCAAAATTTATCTCTAGGGAAAAAGAATAGAAACCAAAAGCTAATACTTTCCAAGGGATCCCTAAAGTCTACCTGGGGATACCTCAAATTTAAAAAGCACAGGGAACTACTGTGCTAGATATTAGGCTGTATTTCTCTCTCTTCCCTGTATAAAAAGGGACATTAAGGCTAAGCTTCTAAATTTGATAGTGCAAGTTGCATTATATAAAAGTTATTACTGATATAAAAAAGAATCCTAGACAGAAGTAAACAAAGTGAAAGAGTAAGCAAGTTAAGGAGTCCTAGGAAAGGAAAATGGGATTAAACATTTTTCCTTGTGGCTTGAGAGCTTGTTTTCATCTAAGAGAGAATACAACAGCCTTGTAACCTAAAAATACCCCCATGAACCAAAGAAAGTGAGAGAGCAGCTGAACCTGGTTTTATAAGGGATCTTGTTTGGCCTAATTGGGGTGGAGTAATAGGAGGGCTTAGTTCACCTGAATGATGCTTGGTCCAGGGAGAAATCAAGAATAAATAGAGCTCTTGTTTAGAGAGGTGTTTTTAACAGTATTTGCTCCCTTAAAGGGCTCTTTTATTTAACAGAAGTTTTGTTTAAAGACTCTCTAGGGGTTCTTTTTTTGTCCTTTCCCCATGTATTTCTCTTAGTACAAAGGTACATTTATAGTATAATTGTTTGTAATTAGGTTTAAGGGTATATTCTTCTCTTTGCATAATTTTCAACACCACTCCTTGTAGTAGGTATACACTTCAGGACAATGTATCTGGAGATTTAGGACTGCTTAAGTTATCAGCTACCAGGAGCCCCCTATAAAAAGACAGGTGCTCATGCTAGGTATTATTTCTTTTCCTATTAGAATTTCCTGAGACTCTTCATTCATTTATTTTTCTTTAGGAGCTGTGAGATGAAAATCCTATTGTCTAGCTGATGAGATTGTTTTGAAGCCTATCTCTGTAAGAAAAATAGTTTATAAGAATTCAGCTTGGATTTTTAAAATTGATATACTTAAGATATACAAGATACAAATCATATAACTCCTAGAATAAGACTTTATACTTTAGTCATAAATCTGTAGCATTGGTAGAGCTCTATTAAGCATATGACTCTTTACATCTTTTTAAAATTGCTAACAGAAAACTTTTTTAAAAAGATGTTTGCTGTTTTCCTCCTTTTCCTTTGAAAATAAACTGTTTAAAAGAGACTGCTTTTTAGGACCTAACAGCAATTATTTTAGTGTTCTTGTCCCAAAATAAATGGCTGTAGCTGAAAATTAGCCACTCCTTTTATGTTCCTGTTATAACAGATGTTGCTAATGGGGCTATTTTTTGCTGTATTTTGTCCAGTGACATGTTTTTGTAGATATAGACTATGCATTGTGATAGCCAGAGGGGAGACAACCCACCTAAAGCTAAATAATACTGCAATTTTTCCTACCTGAAGTATTCTCCTTGATTGAATTATCAACATCATATAAAATCATGTCACACTGTGAAATTGCACTAGAAAGATAATTGCCCTGAAAATACTAGACAAACAATTACAGAGCAGCCTGACCTCGGCAAAATATTTGGAATTAACAGAAGATTTAAATTTGAGGTGATAGTATTGGTTTCTGTAATTTGGTTAAAGATAAACAAATGAACAAACAAACAAAAAGGTTAAGACAAAGGAATTGAGTTTGGCTATAATATGCAAAGATTTATCAACCTAAGAGTTGGAGGGAAGTGTTTCAAATTCTAAAGCTATGTGAGCTTTCTACTACTTAATTGTTCAATATATTGTATTGTACTAAGGTAATCTGAAAAACTAAGCAAATGGAGTAGAAATTGCTTATGAATATAATGCAAGTTTGTGATATTTCAGGCCTGTTATTTACTGAGCATTTGCTGATGTGGGTTTGTTTCAAAGAACTGCATATTCAGGTATATTATAGTGGTGATACTCAGACCATTCAAGTTATGTCAGCACATCCAGCAAAAAAGTCAATTTAAGGGGAGAAATTATTTGTTTCACACTAAAGGGTATAAATTCTCTTCTAGATGCACAGGCATTAATTTAGGAAAATGAGTTTAGGATTTCTCTTCTTCTCCAAGTGGCATTGACCAGTTCCAAAGTGATATATGAGACCGCTTGTCCAGGGCTAGATTAATGCATAGGCAAACTAGGCACATGCCTGGGACCCTGAGCCATGAGAGGCCCTGGTCCTTTCTTCTGTGGTGGTGGCACGAATGGCCCCATTCGTTTCCCTTCCCTTCTTCTCTGCTGGCGTCACTGTCATGGTGGCCGTTTCCTAGTGGCAGCTCCAAGGCCTGCTCCCCATAGGTGGAAGTCCCTGGATAGGGAATGGGGGGTCTTGACTCAGCCCAGGGCTCATATGTTTGTTTGCCTAGGGCCCACTAAATGGTTAATCTGGTCCTGCCCTTGTCTTCAATTGGGAAGTTTGGAACCGTGTGCTTAGACTAATTACTCACTAACATAAAACATGTTCCTTCCCAACTTCTTATGCTTTATATGCTTAAGCAAAATAATTAATTTTAACACATGCTGCTCATTCTATTACACATTATGGACATCAATGAATTAAGTATGCATATTCATTTATGTTAATTATTGAGAAGAATGCATACTTCTATCAAAATTCAGGCCAAATCCCTATGTTCTTAAGCACCTAACTGAAGCCAAAAGGTATCCTCACAACTGGTAAGGCAATATATGTGTGGTAAAGACTATCAAAGCAGAAGCAGGCATTGATAGTCTTTAGTTTTCTTCTGTAAGTGTTAGAACTTTATACCTGATTTAACTAATTAGTTAATAGCCTTTATCCAGAAATAGCCTTATTCTTCAGTATTAGAGTGTTGATTTGCTATCAGAGCATATTATTTTATTTTCTGACAACAATTCTCTGCAATGTAGCTATTTATTTTCTGTTATTTAAACGTATCCTCATATTTTTACGTGAAGAAAAGATCAGTTTACGCTGTTCCATGAACACCACCTGTTATATTCATCAGCGAAGAATGTCCAGCTTTTTTCCTTAGACCTTGTGAAACATAAATAAAGGGTCATGATTAAAAAAGCTGTTGTTTTCACCTTTGTTGTTGTTGACCACGTACTGGGTTGATAGTGTCTGTGAGCTTACACTACCTCTACACCAGTATCATTTAGCTCACTGAAGTCAAGGCCCTTGTGGTTTACGTTGGGTGAAGTAAGAGCAGAATCAGATTGCTTACATATTTGAATATTCAAAAATAAGTCTCTCTGGCTGCTTGTACATGCCAAAGGGGTTTAATTCAGTTTAGTTCTCCCTAAATTGAAATGGTGGGTTTTTTTAAAACATCACTGCAATTTAGGGAGAATTTAACCAAACTGAACCCCTGTGGCCCTATCCTTACCTGCCTCTTTGGCAGAGAGGAGCGGGGGCAGGAGGGTTTACAAGCTGGTGGCAGGCCGAGTGGTCCCTGGGCTATGTAGGGATCCCCCAAGCAGCACCTGCCTGCTGGCACCCAGTCTGGGCGGTCCTGGGAGAGGCGCTGCAGTCATGAAGGGAATTATCATGCCCCTCCCCTGCAGCTGCAGAGGGAAGCGCTGGGCCCCTCACATAGCTCGGGCAGGTAGGCTCTGGGTAGAAAAAAAAAAAGAGATCAGGCTCACCACTTATGTTACTTTTTTTTTTTTTCCCCCTTCACTGGAGCCTGTCTGCATGGGCTGCCACCAGGCCTCACAGCCCCTGAGTTCTGTGGGGCCTGCCAAGCCCAAGTACATCAGCTTCCAGTATCACATGCATTGTTTAATTGTGTTAAGTAGCAAACTAAAACACCTTGGATGTGTTTTATCTTGCTATGTACCAACGTCATTTGAAGTGGAATATGCTGCCAAGTGTGCAAACAGCAATGCCATTAAAATGGAATATGCTGCCAAATGTGCAAACAGGAACACCATTAAAGTAGTGCAAGAGGGCATGCAAAGTCACTTTAAAGGCCAATTTTGTGGCATGTACAAAGGCCCTCTGGCATATTAAGATGACATTTTAAAACAGTAAAATCTAACAAACAGCTAGACAGCAGTAGGCACTGGCCCATGTTTCACATTCTAGTTAAAAGGACATACCCTAGCATGTTCTCCAGTTTTTAAGCTGGCCAGTCTCAGTGACTGGACATGGAAAAATAGGAGGGGCCAGGCCTTTGTCTTAATACTGTCTTCTGCACAATGCCTTGAGGGAGCTAAATGCTGGGAGCCCAACTATGGCCTTTTAAAGGCATTCAGCTTCTCCTAATAGACTTTCTGATCTTGCAGTAGATACCAAGAAAAATAAAAGTAAAAATAGCTACCTCATGGGAAAAATAACTTGGAAACAACCTGGTTTAGTCTGGGACAAGGCATGTCTGTATATGCTATGGAGTCTCTCCTTCAACAGCCTCCCCTTCTCCCTCAGGGAGACTGTGTCTCTCATTAGGCACTACTGTTTCATCAGGGAAAAGAACACACCTTCTTCACAATCTCCACATTGTGCTGCATGCAAATACAGGCTGATTATGGACAGTCTTAGTCAGCCAATCAAGGCTTCCTTATGCACTGCTGCTATCTGTTGCCAGGCAAACTAAGGAAGTCCTCAGAGCACACTGATATGTATGCAAAATAGGGTTTCCACCCTGCCCCGCACCTCAATGAACAGTGCCAGCACTCTTTAGGGCCTCAGCATTGAATGTCTGTGCACGTGGAGCTGGGTAAGTTTTTTCTATTAGGAGAACCAGCTTGATTATTTGAATGTGTGTACACAGACTGTATCCGAGACTTGATTTGTCTCCACTGTGAATAGAAGAGAGAACTAAGAGGACTTGCAGGTAGAGAAACACCCACTTGAGAAACTAAAAAGAACACAGTAAGACTTGGGCAAGGTACTTACGGTCTTCCTCCTTTTTCTAAGGACTTGTTCAGTGCACTGGTTTGTTCTCTTACACAGACATGCTAAGCCATCCAGCTAAACTGTTGCTCACTGCATTTGATATATCCCAGTTTTCTTGGCACTGTTTCTTTTCACATGCATATGTATAACACAGCTGGTCTGCCAGACTAATGGCCACAATGAATAGCTCCATTCTGTGGGAGTGTCCAATATTCCTTGTATTTTAGCTTCTTCTGTAACAGATCATTCTCTATAAAATGGTTTTGGAAATGGTTCTAGAGAACCGCCACTATCCTCTGCATAATCTCTACATACCAGTATAAAAATAAGGTTTTGTCTTGGATTCATTATTGTTGGACAATTTTATTTTATTGTTTATTATGCAGATTCTTACTAGAAAACTAAAATAAAATAAAATACCATATCATATCACATACAATGTACATCTTCCCCCTCCCCCATCCCCACAAATTAGGGGTTTTGTATTACCTGGGATAAAAGTATCCTGTTTTGATTCCTACTTGTTAGTGCAGGATCTGTGAAATTACTATTCAGGCATCTGAAGAAGTCAATTGACTTCATGGCTCCTTGTTCTTTACTCCACAGGGGTTAATGATTGTTTCTCCTTTTAAATAGCCTTCATGTTCCACTAATCAAGCTACCCTTTCTTAGGATGATTTTTCTGTCTGCTACATGTACCTGGTCTCTAGCCTGCTATTTTACAGCTTTGGAGATGACTTAACTCTTTTCAAAATCATAGATCTACCCATGGAAACCAGTGTTCAGAAGTAGCTAGTGTTTCCACTTTGGTTAAATAGGACAGGAAGGCAAGCTAGCTGAAGATTAGGCTCTGTCCCTGCCTTATGCATACACAACACTGGAACAATCTTATTTTCTTCATTTTGCCTTTCAAAATCAAGGTGTGTCATATTCAGGGCTATGTTTTATGCAAGAAGCTATGGTAATTATTTAAAAATATATATTTAAAAAATATATATGTATTTTTATTTTCCATGAGCGTGCGCGCGCGCGCGCACACACACACACACACACACACATCTATTTTAAATACTTAACTATAGCACTTAATTCACAGTCTTAAAATAATATTAACTGCCAGAATGCAAAATACCTTGGTGAAAATCAGTTTTAGATTGGAACAGTGACTGACATCCTGCTTTCTGGTGGTAAAAGTAATTGGTATAGTCATTTGGGAGCACTGTAGTCATTTGGGAGCACCATGGCTAATTATGCTGTCCCAGAAAAGGATAAACAAACTACAACAGAAGTACGGATGGAGCTATGAGATGAGGAGATTAAGCAACTTGTCTTTTGAAAGGGCTGGGAATATAATGCATATTTAAGCCTAGTCTCTTTATCCAGAAGAATAAACAAAGATGACAGGTAGAAAGTATATCTCACTGATCTATATGGTTGAAACCTACAGCGTCAATTTATCTAAAATATACCCCACCCATGTCTTCCTTATTTCTGCAGTCTTATCCCAGATAGTCCTCTTACATTGAGATCTCTGGTGCTAGCATACTTGATTTTTCTGGATGTTCTTCTAAAGATAAAATTGTTCCTGATCCAGGTTCCTTGCACTGGTGTCTCATTCTTTTCTTGGTTCTTAATTCAAGCTTTATACCTTCAGGGGTAATATTATACCTGAATTGTAATTGAAAAGATAACTCAAAGTTCTTGATTTAAATTATTTGTATACATTTGCCTCTTGGGCTTCACCGTATATAAAATATCTCCTCTCTCCTATTATAGTCTATCTTAACTGTTTGCTGCCCTACTATATCCAATTTGGGTTTTGCTCAGAACTCTGCATCCTGGTTCTACACTTTAGATTAGATTACTATTCTTTTGATTGTGGAACGCGTTCACCTGATGTTGACTCTTTAAATGTTTTTTTTTCCATAGCAATTTCATAGTGTTGCTTCAGACATTATTCACTGATTCATGCAAGTGATATGACTTCTGATTATGTATACAATAAGGTATACATAAAAGGCAGTCTTGTAAAGTAGAAATAGAAAGTAATTAATTGTTGAGTGCATTTTGGCATTAGTTCTTCAGTCAACAGTTCTCTTTTGAATCCTCTTATGGGGCTTCTTTGCTGAGGTGGGGAGTTTAGCCCAGACATAGCATAGTGAGGAGTGGATGACCTGGGCACCATCCTCAGGCACCAACTTTAAAGGGGGCACAAGAACAGCAACTGCTGTTCCTACCAGCCCAGCTGCCACCACTACCACCTGTGGGGGCCAAGAAACGCTAGTGGAATGGGGCCGCTGATGGAGTGGAATTAGGGTGCTAGACACGCAGATTTTGAAAGCAAAAAAAACTTTACTTACAGTCCTTAGGCTGTAGGCACGTTCCTTAAAGTTACAAAACTCAAGCAGGAACTCAGGCACACACAAGCTCACACTCACGCAGGGTATGGGGTGTCGGATGAATCTGGCAGGGAGTTGTTGTTGGTTGATCAGGACTCCTTCATGGCTTGGAAACACACACAGATCTCTCCTCCAGTTTGGGCGGGCATCGCCCAAGCCTCTTATTCGGTCAGCGGGCCAATTGCTGACCGACACATATGCATGAATTACCATGAGCCAATCGCAAGAATGCACTCGCTGGTGCAGCTGCAAGGTTTTGGTAGGCTCTGACCGTGCACCGAAACTTTTCCCGCGCTACAGGGGAAACTCCCTGCATCCGTTTCACAATGTGCTCAACACAGCTGTCCCAAGGCATCTCTTAACTGTTATGCACAGACACCACCCAGGGCACAGACCTTCACAGATACACTTTTTAATACAGAAGTTTGTATCCCACTGTATTCACTAAAAAAGTCATTGAGTAACTGATTCAGATTTTCTACATTGGTCAAGGTTGATCTCTTCAAGAAATACAAGCAGTTGGCAAAGCAGATAAAACTTTCACTTGCATCTGCTGGTGCATCCCAAGCAGGACTCAAGAAGTCATTCTGCTGCTTTACTCGGCCTTGGTGAGGCCGCAGCTGGAGTACTGCATCCAGTTCTGGGCTCCACACTTTAGAAAGGATGTAGAGAAGCTTAATAGAGTCCAGAGGAGAGCCACGTGCATAATTAGAGGTCAAGAGAACAAGCCTTATGATGAAAGGCTGAGAGTCATGGGAGTTTTCAGCCTGAAGAAGCGAAGGCTCAGGAGAGACTTGATAGTAGCCTATAAGTATATAAGTGGTGTGCATCAGAACTTGGGAAAACATCTGTTTATCAGGACACCCCAAAGGAAGATAAGGTTTAACTGTCACAAAATACTGGAATATTGTTTTAGACTGGATATAAGGAAAATTTTCTTTACTGTCCAGAGTGGAATAGACTCCCCCCCACATAAATGGTGCAAGCACCTACTCTGGATATCTTTAAGAAATGCTTGGATACTTATCTTGATGGACTGATCTGACCCCAGCTGACTTCCTGCCTCCTGAGAAGGGGGCTGGACCTGATGATCTCTCAAGGTCCCTCCCAGCCCTAACGTCTATGAAGTTTATAAGCTAAATATTAAGGTCCTTCATTTTGTTTTTCAAAAGCTCTTAAACTCATTTGACAAGCACCATGGAAATGTAGTGAAATAGTCTGTTAACATTTTAATATATTTTTAGCCTTTGTTATTAATATACAGATGCAGATGTGTTCCCAGGAGTTTTTAAAGGATGTATGTGGCAGCCGTATTGGTCTGAGACAAAAAGAAATGCAAAAATCTAGAACTCTTGGTGCCAAAATGATACTTCTTATTAGACCAACTGAGAAATTGCAAATATATATAGGTTTTTTCCAGGTCTATATTTAGATGGTAAAATTGTTATATCAACTTTAATTCTGAAATTTGTGGATTCATGTTTCTATTAGTTATGGAAATGAGGGAAAACTTAAATATGAATACAAGTGTATGCCAATGCAATATTATCTTCCTAGATTTCAGCTTGTGTAAAACAATAGCTCTAAGATGTGTGAATTCATCTATCCATCCCAAAAGGCCTTTGGGCTAGAAACCTAAAGATAATAATGTAGATTTCTTTATTTTTAACTATTGCTGCTGATCACTTTATCAGGTATATTTTAGTTAGGGTGGCCATGCCTCCAGGTTTGGCTGGGACAGTACCAGATTTTGGCTGGTCCTGGCTGGCCAGTCAAAATTAAAATGAGTTTCCTGGGTGTGGGATACAGGGTGGAGAGGTAGAGCGGCATGAGCTGTGAAATAGGAAGCCCTGGCAAACACCAACATTGCCCTAAAATAGGTTAGCTTGATTAGTGGAATTACCATTAAAAAGGGGGAGATGATTCTTAACACCTGAGAAATAAAGAACAATGGGTCATTAATAGGCCATTTACTCCCTTAGTTACCTAAATAGTAATACCAGAGCTGTACCATGTTGCCACCTCTCCATACAGAAGTGCAGCTGACTTGAATGGGGGCAGTGTCCAGGATTTCACATTGTTCTATGTGGCCACCCTAATTCTAGTTGATGTACTAGTTTTACAGTCCCTATTATCCCCAGTCACCCTTCAGGTGACCAACCATTCAGCCTTAGTATTAGGTATTTTCCTCCCATGTTGTTGTACACCTGAATGGTGTGTAACTATATGGTACACATGCCATAATAAAACGTCCATGGAAATTCACATATATTCCAGAAATGGTAGTTTCTAATGAACTTGATTAGAAAGGAATATGATCATAGTTAAGTGCTGCTAAAACATGTTTTCTCTTTCTACTGTACTGACCAATATATTCATCCAGATTATGGCTTTCACCTACACAATTTAGGGAATGTGGGGAATCACTTCTTGTCACATCAAAAGTGCCCCTCACACCTTCAGAGCCCACCAATGATTTGGCTTATACTGTAGATGCACAGATTCTTAAGTCCATATTGTATCAGCATCAATAAAAGGAAAATTGACATTATTGGCAATCAGCTTTTTTTAGCTGATGTGGCCAATAATGTCACAAATAAATGTGCATGTCTGTGTGCAGGCACATCATGCACATGGTCAGCCCGGCAGATTGGAAAGTGGTGTCCAACTAGTAAGTCTGTTGATGGGGGAGGGCAGGGGCAAGGGGAGGACAGATCAATGCCTCTATGGTGTCAAAAGGAGTGGGGTTGGGATGGAGCAGACAGTGCCCCGCTGAGGTGGGGCATGGGACGGAGCCATGAGAGGCTCAACTGAGAGATGTGGGGTTTAGGATGGATCCTGCTGCTATGTACACCCTGGGGGAGCCATGGGAGGCATGTGTCCCCCTGGATCTGTGCATGCTGCTGTGAGCTGGGGCCAGGGGTGGCACCTGGCTCTTCCTGGTTGGGGGGCTGGGTCAGGGCTGTGTTTGGGCCAGACAGCAGTGGTGCTAGATGGGGGGGCTATGGGATGGGCTATTGTGAATTCTGGGGTGGCAACAGCCCGTCCTGTACCTGCCCACGCTCCCAGCACCACCTCCACCCACCCCAAGCAGAGCTGCAGCCCCTTCACACTAAGAAGAGCCCAGAGCCACCAGCAACGGCAATGTACCTTTGCCCTGTGCACAGATCTGGGGAGTACATCCCCTGGGTTGCGCATAGAAGCGGGATCTGCTCATTTCCCCCACCCCCAGATGAGCCACTGTCTGTGTTGCATGGCTTGCCTTGCTGGGTGGCACCTACCCCAGCTCCAGTCCCTCTCTCACCACAGGGGCCTCAATCTGCATCCCCATGATGCCCTTTCACTCCCCTCTTTCCCTCCAAGTACAACAGACTTACCACCCAGATGCTGCTCTCCAAGCTTCTGGGCTGCATATTGGCAATCAGATCAGTATCAGCTGATATGGCTAATAAATAATTGACCATCAATATTGGACCAAAAATCTTTATCAGTGCGCCCCTAGTTCATACCATGTGGTAACATGGAAGGAACAACAATTAGCAAAACCCAGATATTTAAAATGTATGCTTTAATATTTTTATAGGAAAATGCTTTAGAAATGAGATCCAGTTATATTTTTATGAAGTACCCTTATAATTATGGACTTGAAATAGAGTGCAATATGGTTATAGATATTATAGTTAGACTATAGAGAGATTAGATTAGATTAGATTTGATTAGATTTGGCACAAGGGAAATTTTTGCATGTTTTAGCTGGGCATTTAATTTCAACTTCAAGGAAAGCAGACTTTGCATATAAAGTCTGACTGTTCACAGCTCTCTTGTGCAGCCACAAGCAGTTCAATAGAGCACCAAGTTTGTTGCAAGATTTCATACTAAAATTGTCATTTTGATTTTTCTGCATTTCATTTTAAATTCTTTTTTAATGGCTTGGTTACACTGTCCACAGCATAAATCTGAAAACAGGATTTGCATTTAGAATGCTGTAAAAATACAATATTCTTTCGGGTGTACTTATGAGGGTACCATATACCCATTCATATATAAATCAAGATAAGAATACTAAAAGCAAAGCAATTTGATTAGGTACTAAATTCAAAACGTTACAAGGCAGTGGTCTAACAGCCACTAGGAACTGAAGTCAGGCTGCTTATACGGCACCGTCTACAGTGGAAAATTAAAATGACAGGTTTAAGAGATAAAGACAATCTTACTCTTATTCAGCTTCAGGGTTCCTGCCAGTTTATCTTTGTTATGAGGTGTAATGTAATATTACATACACATCTACTATAAACATTGGGACTTTATAGATATGTCAAAAGGATACCATTTGATGTGAAATAAAATGAATTACAACCTTGTAAAAGTTATATAATTTACTCTTGTATGGGCATACCCCCCTGAGAGCGTGGAGCAAAAAGTAAAGCCTATAAATTTTACCTTGTATATAATCAAGGCAATAAACTACAGTTTTCAATTATGGGAGATAAAAAAGCTTCCCTTATCTAAACTAATAAACAATGTTATTAAAGCTTATGAAATTTTAATTAATGAATGTCTGAAGTTTCAAAGCTCTTTATTCCAGGTTAACAATTCTCTGTCACCCACACACACAGCTCTTCTATTCCTCCATTTGTCAGTTTCTGAAATACGATATTTTTCTTTCTTTCTTAATTTTTTGCAAAATAGTCATCAGCACTTGTCTGATTCCATCACTCCTTTATATCTTTATAATTATCAAGAAACCCTACTTGAGGCTACAATAGATGGTTGCAGACTTCTAACGTTTGTCTCCCTTAAAACAACGTAGCCTCCTCCCATCTCCTTCTGATAACAAGAAAGCCTTTTATAGTTTAGAGATGTTTGGCAAGTAACCACATTCCTTTCCTATCAAGTTTTACAGCTTTTATATAGCCAGTGCAGCCCATTTAAACTCATATTCATTTTATATATACTTGCTTTTGGTGATATTTCTTTTCTGCATACCCTCTTATAATTAGAAAGTAGGCCCCTAAAGGCCCAATTAGCTAACATGTGAACGTAATTATAACTTTTGAAATATTTTTTTCATGTGTGTCTGTGATATGACTTTGACTATGTAAAGTGTAACCTACACCCAAGTAAAATTCCATTCTTAGTCATTTGTGCAATGACCTTTTATTCTGATTTACAGTACATATACAGATGTGGTTCATGAATAGGTTGGACACCCATTAGCCAGGCATAGCTACTATGTTCTACTATGGGTATTTCCCATGCTTCTGGGCCTGGAGTAAATTCCCTCCCCCACCTCCCAGCCCCCTCCACCTGCTACATGTTTTTCTTAAGCCTTCCTTAAAGGGTTTGAGTTTTCACTGCGGTCACGCCTGGGGATTTGGAATAGGGTATACCAATGGTCCTAAAATCCAGAGGTTCCTAGGTAAAGGGTTTTGCCCTTCTGCTCAGGGCCAGACCAATTGCCATATTCAAGATCAGGAAGGAATTTTACCTCATACACGTGTCAATAATATATACATATGATATTTTAAAATCCCGAACTTAGAGCATGGATAATGCACTACCTCTGAGGAACAAGAATAGTCAGAGGTAAGGATGATCAATATAGTATGGGGAATACCCCACCCAAAACTAGATAGTGTTGACTGATACTTACTTAAAATATGCAAAACACTTTTAATAAGTGGAGGTCAGTTTGTTAGTAAACTGGCAAACAGGTTCCATCTTAGCTGAGCAGAGAGGAGGTGTGTGGTGGGAAGCAGGATAATTACATTGGTTCTTAGGAATAATGTTTACATATAATATGAATGCGTGCATGTGTGTTTCAAGACACACTATGTTAAAGAGGCGAGGAACTATAACATACCAACGTTGTGGTAATATGTTTTAACCAACTATCCTGCAATGACAGCTTAATTGCCAAAATAGCTTATTATTGCATCTTTCCTATCCGTGGCTTCTGTGATTTCATCTCTAAGGGCATTTGTTCATAAGCCTGTCTAGAAATATGTGCTGTTTAAATTGTTTCCTTTGAGATGTAACAAACTGGCATTATGGAAGAAGCTTAGAAAATCAGAGCTAGTTATGGTTGGCACCTTCCATTTTCATTAAAAATGAAGTGCTGCAGCAGATGGGCTTCAAAGATATTTTTAAGATTTAAGTGCTGGCCCATGGGAAGTCTCAAGTGCAAACAGTTCTTTTAAAGAGATGCAGAACATGCTGGGCCAGGGGAGGGGAATGGGCCAGTTTGTTAATCTCACACTTAGATCTTTTCATGAATTCAGTGCTGCAAAATTTCATTCAGCCTTAACAGAGCAAGCCATCTCACTGGGTGTAAAGGATGCTGTCTTCCTGAATTCTCCACCCACTTTGAATGGGTTGTTGAAAAAAATAATGTTAAATTGAGTAAGTTACTAATGTTAATGGATGCCCATACACAAGGAATGAGGCTGATCTGACACACTGTACTTCTAGCATGTTGGACCAGATTTGATTAATCGAGTCTGCTGGACTGTGGCAATTACTGTGCTCGGGCAGCCTCTCATGTATCAGCATCCCCACACTTCAAAATGGCAGCAGGGGAGATTTATCTAAAGCTTGTTTGATAAGCTTGTTTGACAAGCATTAGATAAAGCACCCCCACCACCATTTTGAAATGCAGGGATATTGATACATGAGCTGCTCTGAGTGCTTTAACTAGAGTGACTCTCAGAAAAGCTCTAATTAAAGTGTCCCCCCCCACCCCCACTCCTGGAATACATGTATAAATGCCCAGTGTGTCTTGGTGGTAACTGAGACAGGAAAGCTTATTTGGGTAGATGTAATATTTTTTACTGGACCAACAAAATAGTTGGGAAAACATTGGTGGTAACTGAGACATTCTGGGTTCAGAATAAGTTTCTCAGTTCAGCTCCGTCTTGCACCTAATAAACTCAATGGGAATATTTCCACTAAATTTAATTGGTTTAGGATCAGCCTCTCTAATCCCCTGAAATGAAGATATTTATTGTTAGCTTCATGGCAACCCAAAACACATGTGTAATGTCATCTGACTAATAAAGAAGGAAACATGTTTAAGAAATGTGTTAGTGAATTACTGAAAATCTACTGTGAATGCGCTGCCTTCAGGAACTAATTCAAGACATCAGTATTTTTTCTTTGTTTCACCCATCAAAGCTATCCTTTTTCTCCCTGTCTAGAAATAGGTGCACATTTATACATTAAAAATTCAGAAACTTTAATTTTGGTAAAGAGGGCTAAATAATGACAAATTCTATTATGGGTGTAAGCAAATATTGGACAGTATTCTTGTTGTCTTGTGCTCCAGGCATAACTGCTCAGATTGTATGCCACTTCATCTTCCTTTACATTAGCTGTTGGGCTGCGTATTTTCTCAACATTCTTTTCACTAATTTGCACCAGTCTACCTGATGTTTCTCCTATACTAAATAGATAATTATGGTTGAGTTGTTTCCCACTAATTCATCAATACTGTAACTCCTACATGTTTTGCCAAGTCTATTATCTTAGGGAATTGTTTCTCAATCTTTACATATAGTTTTTTATTGAATTAGGGCCTCCCTGAAATTTTTCTTCGTGTATTTAGAGCTCATGAGAAAGTTAAATCTACAATTATGGACAATGAATAGAAAAGTTAGAGCATGAGAGAAGACTGTAAGCTTTGCTGTGCTGTCACATTTGTTTTCCTGGATCATAATTTGGATGCATCCTCTCTGTTATCAAGGGAATTTTAATCATAACTCCTTGAGGCTATACAAGATGATTGCTTTTGTGCTGGTTAGTCTTGTGATAGATCAGGTTAGACTTTCCCTGATGAGCATGTTCCAGATTGCTGTCTTGAGAACCAATATGTTAGGCCTGGTATTCTTAAGCCCTGAGAAGCTGAACAGATTCCTGGGGCTGATACCATCTTAAAGTCTCTAGGCATATACATCCTCTTTTTAGGGATTGTTCTCTGAGACCCACGTTCTGATTCCCAGTTCCTTAGTGCTGATATCCTCCAACTCACTAGTAGTTTAAACTTATCCCCCCTCAGTACTCATTACTGTAGTGAATTCTGATTTTTATCATTTAATTCCTCAGGAGCATATATTAATATATGAGGACAAAGGCTTTCCTTTGGATTATGAAAGAAATTTTAGGCCTCCCTTTTCATAAAATGGGTTAGCCTGGAATATCACTTGTCTGGATATTGCACTTTACTACAGTCAGCCAGTAAGGAGACAAGGCAACAAAAAAACCTTATTATATAAGAGTAAAGAATAATACAAGCAAGCATGACCATGAGTTTGAAGACGGGACAAATATATGGGTTTAGTTTCTTACCTTTTCATCTGAGTACCACCTTGTGTTTCAGAAAGATCTATCAGTATATTCAGAGACCAGCCTGTCTGGTGATCCTGCCAGCCCTGATCACTGGGGACCTGGAATGCCCACTAGCCCTGGGATCATCCAAAGACATTGACCACCTCATAGATGGGCCTTAAAATGTCTCCAAGATAGTCCCCATTCTCCCCCATGAGCTTTCTCCTAATTATTCATGAAAGAAGTTTCTTAGCTTCTCAAGACATCTGGAACACTTCTGGCTACTGGGCAATTTCTCTCAGATGCCTTTGCATTTAAGAAATGCTTTCCCATTACAAGCAGAGAGCACAGAGGATGGAAAAAGGAGAGAAATCACAGCCTATCTCCTCCCCTGGGGAAAGATCTGTAATGTCTGTTAATTGATATGCAGCTCAAAAGATTGGACTCTTACTTCACCTCATGACTCATAAATGAGCTATGGTAGAGATCATCCTTGAATCAAGGGCTTGCCAACTACAGCAAGCAGACAGTAACTTGGGTGCCCACCCTACCAGTGGCCCCTTTTGTCTGGCATTGGGAGTGGGAGTTGTCCTTGCCCGAGAGAGAACACAACACCAAGAAATACTTATCAGTATTGGCCTACTACCTTTTCCTTAAGTATATATCTGTCAGGTCCTTTGATTAAACCTTACCAAAATTATGAAGAAATATACAAACAGCATAACACAATCCACGCAGTGATAAAAGCAACACAAATGCATACTTCATATCTTAAGCAGACAAGATTCCTTGGGTGAATTTGATATCTTTTATTAGACCAACCCAAATGGTTGGAGAAAAGTTATTAAGCAAGCTTTCGGGTTCAAAAACCCTTCCTTTGAACCTGAAAGCTTGCTTAATAACTTTTCTCCAACCATTTGGGTTGGTCTAATAAAAGATATCAAATTCACCCAAGGAGTTTTGTCTGCCTGTGTCCCTAAACCAACATGGCTACAACCTAAACCCCTCTTTTATATCATGTGTTTTTCAGTGTGACCCCCCACATGCTTATCAGTACAACAGATGAGAAAATCTGTATGACATCTCACAAATCCTCCAAGGTTTGATGAGTTTCATGACAACCTTTCCATTCTCTTTTGCCCATATCTTGCCTCAGGGTGTTTCTGTCTGAATCTGCTTATGTCTTTGTAGCAGTACTTTGGTATCTGTTCTGTGTTAAATACTTTTTGGGATGCAGAAGAGTAAGAAGTTATAAGAGCATGTTGGTTCTCCAATACAGGAGCTACCTTGCATTCTAAGCTATTATCATCTCAGCAGATAATCACTGAGATGTATCAGTAGACTATCAGAGTTACGTTGCTGAGAGTTTTTTGAGCAATATGGGAAATACTTGGCTAGAGGCATTAAAAATATAGCAATTCTACAATTCTATAATATCCACCAAAATTCATAATTTGTACCTAAGTTTTCTAAACTGTCATAAGCACTAATTGCTTTGATACAACTTGTAAATTTTGTGCCATGGACATACCCATGAGGTCTGTATTATTTAGTATAGTCAAATTGTCATTGTATCATTTATCTGTCTATCAAATCTCTAGTCATAGGTTTCTTGCACACAAATAAGATGCATTCCTCCTATTCCAAGTACTTTGATGTTCTTTTTAGTCTTTCATAGTGATATCAGATGTCATTAGTAATAACTCCAGCTAGATGAAAAGAATAAAAATGTTTATAAACATCCAAAAATTTGTCTCTCCCCCTCCCACCCACTCCCCCCACCACACTATTTTCACCCTTCTTTGGATGCTTTATTTTTATTGTGTTTGCTGATAGCCCAAGTCATGTGCTGGACCCCAGGGTACTAAGTGCAGTATAAACACTTAAGAAAAGGAGGGGCCCTGCCCAAGGAGCTTAGAATCTAAGTATGTTTATGAGCAATATGGCATTAATAACATGATCATTTTTCATACTATTGATTATCTTGATTAGTCCTGAGCAAAACTTTGCATGTGATAGGCTGCTTCTTTTTAAAAAGATACAGTATTTTTGTCAGTTAACTTCAATATAGTTAAACTATTAAAGCAAGAGAGTGTTAAGAAGCCACTTCTCAGTTCTCACATGTACTTTTGGATTGTTTCTTCTCGGTAGTCACGGTTGTACTATTTGGTGATCACTAGCAATTTTACTTCTTGTTTGTAAAATTACAGGATTCTTCACTTGGCTGAAAAAATAGCTTGTTTGTATCTCTGTGGATTCACCTCACATTATGCAGTTGGACCAGCAGCAACAACTGTAGCAACAATATGTCTATCAGGAACTGAGGAATCAGCAGAAAAAGCAAAGGCAAAAGCCAGATATTCATCATAATCATCATCATTAGCAGAAGCATAGGATCCAAAACGAACTCCTACAGGGCTCATTTGTTTTGAGATAGCCAGTATTTTAGATGGACAGCGTTATGGATTTTTTACAAGACTGTAGGGAATATTTTTCAAAAAGCAGAATAAATACTTCTGCTTCTTGTATACTCAAGTTTTTATCTTGGCTGGAAAACAGTTAACTAGCAAACAAGCAAGCAAGCAAGTAAACGAGCCAAACTGCAAACTCTGCTTTGCAGTTCTATATAGCACATCATTATGGTTTCCAAGTAGATCACTCACTCTCAAGTTACTAAGGAGTGTTTTGCTTTTTTTTTTTTTCCCCCAAGGGAGTAGGATTAGTTTGTTAATTTGTTTTGGTTTGGGATTTCATTTTGTAATGTGGTGTTACAAACAGGTTGGTTGCCACACCTGGCTTCTGCATTTTGTTCTGAAGGTGCTAGAATTTGAGGTTATTCTCATAACTCATGCAGTTCATAAACATGTCAACTAAAATAAAACCAAACAACTGAAAGTTCACTACATTCCCTATAAACTAAAACAACAAAATTTCACACAACTCTACTCAAGTCTGAAGAACATAACAGGAATGATAAATACAAGAAACAAGATAACAAATAAACAACTGCCTGGATTATTTGTCAAAAAACAATAAACCCAACCCAAAGCAAAAAATATTAATATTTAAATTAATTCTCAGATTTGTGTGTGCTTACAAATCCCATTTTACTGAGGGACCAAATTAAAAATATATATATGCCAAGAAAGGCTGTGCTAAATGGCATTTCCAAAAAAGCCAAAAGGTAAAAGAATTATAAAAAATTGCATAAGAAAGATCATTTAGAGGGATTGCACAGTCAGAAGTCTTTGCTGTTTCACTCATATATATATATAGTACTTCAGAGAATCCTGGGGAGACAACACTTGCATTTGATCACTCATACAACCTTATTGCTGATAATCAGAGCCCTTTTGCAAAGGGTGGTATGAGGTTCACTCTTCTCTGCCATTGCATTAGACTAATTTGCTGTTTTAGTGTAACCCTCTATAGTGTATATATATTAATGTAGCCATCAGTCCACTTTTAAGTTCTGCAAGACACGCTGAATCAATAGATGTGACTTCTACAGAATAATTATATCTCATGTAAAGAAATGTCTAAATCAGCTACCAAGCAAACTCAATTAGAATCTTCTAAGTATAGTACACTATGATTATTTGACTGGCCAAGGAAGCATGATTGATCAGTGATCACTATAGCTTTCATTATTTGTAAAAAAAATAAACAGTCTCAGGCATGATAGATATTATAATGTTTATAATGAGTACATTACAAGCTTTTATTATTTCAAATATTTAATTTCCAATGTGTCTAGGTACAAGCATTACACTTTTACCTGTATAAGTGTTTGGAAATTTGTCTATACTTGTAACAGAACAGAAGTTTTTGATACACAAAACTGGTTTATACCTGTAATATATCAGACATTTGGGACACATTGACTTGTTTAAAAATAAAAGAATCTAAGATTTGCCCCCTCCCCCAGCCCACCAAAGGGTAAATGTGTGTTTGGTTCACTACTGAAGCGGTGATGGCCATTTACAGAAAACCATGTAAATTAGATTGATTCCACCTCAGTCTTTTTTAATGTCTATACCTATCTGTGCCCATCTCTGCTCTACCAGGTGCTCTTGTGGGGCCTTAGCCTGAACTATCGATTGAGCCTGTGCTGGACTTGTGAGTAGGCCCCAAATACTACCCAGGCTGACATCAGGGTTCCCCTTAACTCGCCTGCCATGACTTTGAATGGTACCTCAGTGGAGGGGTTCCTCTTCGAGGCAGCCTCGAGGGTCATCACACCTCTCAGCAGGCACTCACAGGGCTCTGACCTCCCCTACAGTCCAGCCACTCCCCACCTTGGGTCGCAGGTCTTCTGACCCTTTGGCATCCCTGGCTTCACCCGGCTTCTTCCTGTGGCCCTTCAGCCACGAATCTCAGTGTCCCCAGGTCGCAGCTTGACGTGAAGGCTTCAAGGCCCTTGGACCTGGATTTGACTAACCCATATCCCTAGTACCTTATCCCAACCACCCTGTGATGTAGCGTGCGATCCCCACCACCGTGACAGCCAAAGCAATGTGGCCAGTGGGCCAGGAGGCCACGAAGAGTGCCCTTAACCTATGGGCTCCGTGGTTCCCCTGTGCCTAGGTGCCCCAGCCCCGGTTGCTTGCCCCACTTGGGTATGGAGTCCCGGTCAGTTATGCTTGAGATGTAGCGGAGGCCCATCTACCGCTTAATCTGTCCTGGCTTGGGGTCTTCTGCTGCACCCCACGGTGATCCCCATTGGGGTTCCCGTTGGCCACACCCTTGTTACCTCCTCTCTGGGGCTTCCCTGCTGTCTTGCTCATCAATGCCTCTGCCGGTTCTGTAACCAGCTTCGCTGCCTCTGCCTCCATTGGCCTCGCTGCCAGTGCCTCTGCCAGCTCTTCTACTGGCTTCTCTACTGGCTCCATCACCAGTTTCTCTACTGATGCCTCCGCTGGCTCTGCTGCTGGCTCCTGTGCCAGTGCAGCTATCGATACCTCCGCTGGTACCGCTGCCAGTATCTGCTGCTGGTGCCTCTGACAGCTCCACTGCTGGCTCCTCTGCAGGCTTTGCTACTGGCTCCTCTGCCAGCACCTCCACTAGCTTCACTGTTGCTTCCACTGATGGCTTCACTGCTGGTGCCTCCCCAGGCTCTACTGCTGGCTTCTCTGCAGGCTCTACTGCTGGCTCCTCTAAACAGTGCCTCCACCGGCTTTGCTGTTGGCTCTGCTGCTGGCTTCTCTGTCGGTGCCTCCCCAGGCTCTGCTCCTGACCTTCCCTGCTGCCCAATGCAGCAGCTGCACCTCTTAGGGTGTGGAATTTTCCCTTGAGCCTCCAATCACTTGCTACCCTCCTGCACCCTTGGGGCAGCTTTTTATCTCCTCCGTGTGGCATCTCCAGCTGATATCACCTGGCCCCGGCTGAATGTAAGCACGGCTGATGAACTGCATAGCTGGTTTTGCCTCACACATTTCCCCAGGCCTTTTGGACCCTGCAGGAGGTAAGTGGTGGCTTTCTTTCACTTTGGCCTGGGGTCCTTCTGTAACCCCAGCTCCCCTGGGACACTAGCCTGTGGATGCAGTGGTACCAGTAGATATGGTATACCTTGACTTTGGCTTTTTATAGTGTGTCCTACAACATTCTTGCAGGCAACCTAAGGAAGTACAGGTTGGATGAATGGACTTTAAGGTGGATAGAACCATGGCTGGATCATTGGGCTCAAAGGGTAGTTGTCAATGGCTTGATGTCTAGTGGGCAGTAGTATGAAGAAGGGTGCCCCAAAGATTCGTCCTGGGGCTGTTATTGTTCAATATTTTCATCAATGACTTGAAAGATAGCATTAAGTGCACCCTCAGCAAGTTTGCAGATGACACCAAGCTGGAGGGAATAGTAGATATGCAGGATGGTTAGGTGAGGATTCAGAGAGACCTAGACAAATTGGAGGATTGAACCAAAAGAAATCTCATGAGGTTCAACAAGGTCAAGTACCAAGTCCTTTGGATGGAACAATCTCATGCACCACTACAGGCTGGGGGCTGACTGGCTGGGCAGTACCAAGGCAGAAAAGGATCTGGGGGTTACAGTACACAATAAGCTGAATATGAGCCAACAGTAGGTCCTTGTTGCCAAGGAGGCTAATGGTATACTGAGCTGCATTTAGGAGTGTTGCCAGCAGATAAAGGAAAGTAATTTTTCTCCTCTATTCAGCACTGGTGAAGCCACATCTGGAGTACTTTGTCCAGTTTTGGGTCCCCCACTGCCAAAAGGATATGGACAAATTGGAAAGAGTCCAGCAGAGAGCAATGGAAATGGTTAGTGGGCTAGGACACAAGAGAGGGTGAAGGAACTGGTCTTTAGCCTGGAGAAGAGAAGACTGAGAGGGGATTTAATAGCAACTTTCAACTCCCTGAGGATGGAGCTGGACTATTGTTAATGGTGGCAGATGACAGAAAAAGGAGCAATGGTTTCAAGTTGCAGCAAGGGGAGTTTAGGTTAGACATTAGGAAAACCTTCTCACAAGGAGGGTAGTAAAACACTGGAACAGGTTAATCAGACAGGTGGTAGAATCTCCATCCTTGGAGGTTTTTAAGACAAGAGGATTGGATTAGATGACCCCCTCAGATCCCTTCCAACTTATTTTTTTTTTATGATTCTGTATAAAAGAGTCAATAAAAATCTGAAGAAGATTCTCTGGAGAGAATCGTATCAGCTACTGTAGACTGTGATCCACACAATTACAAGGCTGAAAAGTTTTTCATTCCATATTTTAGCTATCAAAACAATAAATATCAAGAGGCAGAGAAGATTTATATAGGTATATTTATATAGGTCTTACTCCATGAAAATGTTTTTGAAAATATATTCTTATTCCCCCACTGCCAATTGCCTTATTTTTGAGGTAATTTATAATGTGGTCCTGCTACACTTCTATGGGAAAGATGTGCATAATAGCCCAATGGACATTTGATATATATCAGGTAAAATGTCACTGTTTTAATGAAGAAAGAGAAACGAGATGATGTTTACCTATGAGGCACTTGTTCACCAAGCCCCTTAAGTCATGCCGGTGAGACCCACTGATGTATAAGAACATTGGAAAAAATATTAACATGATTTAATGAATATTCATAGATTATACATATTCATTCATTAAAATTTTAATGCTAATGATTTAACAAATTCAAATAATGATATTGCAGTGTGTATGTGCATCCTAGGATTAATAAATTATAGGAATTATGGTACATTTTTGAAGAATGGACAGTGGCTGTATTCTTGAGTACCGATAGATAAACAGTCTTAATTTAAATCAATATTCTTAGACTTATCTAGGGGTCTGTCTACAATGCAGTTTACAAAAGTGGACTTTGAAAGGCTCCTTGGTGTGTTTACAAAAAAATAAGTAAATACACCATTGTTTTTGTCCTTGTCACTCTATGGCTGAACTCAAAGCCAATCAGTGTTGTCCAGGTGGCAGTATGAAGCTTAGGCACAGTTTAAGACAACAAAGGATATAAAATCTTCCATAACTAAATAAGTAGCTATTATTAAAAAAGAAACATAACAAACCAAAAGACTATTGATAGACAACTTCTTATGTATTAAGCAACCTGCTTAGCATACATAAAATTCAAATATGTTTACAAGGACACAGTCTAGTGTCTACTTGATAGAGATACCTGAGCTCACTTTATTCTTGCTGGTTGTGCCACTTATAGCAATCTAGACTCCAGCACAGCATCAGTTGGTGGGCTGATCTGTTTGCCTTTTACTCTGGCTCTTGTAAAGAGATTTTGCTACTATCTTACAGTTTAGAAAAGGCATTTTTTCCCTAACTCACACATACCACACAGCATACTACCTGTGTGCTTGGTCCATTGTGTCTAACAATGTAATCTAATTAAAGGTTATTTGGTGATGCATATGTTTAGTGATGTGTATATATACAACTTTAGAAATAAAATTATGGTGAAAATCCTGTCTTTGTGTGATTGAAACTTCAACTTTATTGTTCTACACGAAGAGTATCATTAATGTGATACCTTTACTGTTTAGTCTTTCTAATATTTTTTGAGATTTTATGGGGGGGTTGTTTTAGTCTGTTGTTTTTAAAATACAACTTGCTTTTCTTTTAGCATGATAGCAAATTATTAAAGTTAGTAGGTAATTTGTGTCTGAAAAAAAATATCTACATGCACAAATAGGAATTTTCACATACAAAATTAATAGTTTCTCATACCAATATGTTTTTGTGTAGTTAGTAAATGTTAATATGTGACTAATATTAAAAATTCACATCCAAAAATACTTAATCTTACAACTTAACTCTCAATTTAAAAAATCCAACCATTACCTACTAATTCAGAACTGTGGGTGCCTATACATGTGCTCCAGCACATTCCAATTAGAACATGTCAGAGCAGACTTGATTAACTGAGCAGACTCCAGCAGACGAATTGATTAATCAAGTCTGCTGGACCGTTCTAATTGGAGTGCCCCATTATGCTGCAGTATCTCATGTATTCAGTGTCCCAATGTTTCAAAATGGAGCAGGGGAGCTTTAACTAAAGTTCATTAAAGTGTCCCCATGGCCATTTTGAAATGTGGGACGCTGAATACATGAGGTGCTATGCCATTTTAATTACAGTGGTTATTAAAAGCCACTCTAATTAAAGCTTATCCTCCCCCACAACCCCAGAGCACGTGTATAGGCACCTTTATTTCTAATGATGCCTGAATTTTGGATGTTTACAGATATAATCTATAAGTCCTAGAAATAATGTGGAAAAATATCAAAATAGTTCCTCTTCCACTCAGCTTCCTTTGAAATGAGTCCTTCGAGGGGTCTAGGATTTGCCCCTTAGTGTCTATGGACCTGATACAACTTCCACAGAAGTCAAAAGAAAGCTTTGTATTGCCTATGTGTTACCGAGGCACTATTGCTTTGAACTGCAATTGTACCATAGATGTAGACATGTTTTGGGTGAAGTAACATTGCAGTAACCACATTTATTGTGATTGTGATTACCAACCATTGTGTCACAGACTGTATGTATACAAAGTAATAGTTGTCCTTGCTTTGAGGAGTCTACAGTTAAAAGAGACCATTCACAGTAGGAGAAAAAAAAGTATAATATACAAGCAGCATGAACTATGAGAGAGAAAAACAAAAAAACCTGGCATGTTAATTTTACTCTTGACCACTGTGAAGAATTTAGGGCATCATCTAAATGGAAATATACATGAAAAAAGGGGACGTTATTTGGAAGAGAACTGCAGAGCACAGGATCGAGGGGGAGGAAAGAAAAAGTATGGTAAGCCTGACGGGTGTGAAGAACTTGAGGTAAAGAAACTGTGATGAAGGGAGGAGGAGATCAGCTGGTTTCTTCAGTCAGTGCAAGGCACAGCATAACTGCAAAGAGTTTTTTAAATGGCCAGATGGGGTAATTTAACAGGTTTCTTTCTGAAGTTTCCCCCCAAAGCCAAAAGATAGGAAGAGATAGATGAGTCATCATCAAGGTACTAGTCAAAGGTAACTATCTGGCACATAATTTAGCAACAGTCTCAGGACTAACCTATTTTTAAATGATCTGGCATATCTGTAATCTAGATGTCATAAGGAAACAGTTTCACTAAATGGTCTGTGGACAGAATGCATAAGTACTGTTTGCCTACCCCCTACAATAATGCGGACATATGTCACCAGGGAAGGCTAAATTGTTATAAAATATATGCTTCAGAAACTTTAGAAACCCCAGTGGTAAAATCCAATAACATCCTATGTTCAGCACCTGAAAAAGAAACATAAATAAGAAATAATATAGTGATCTATCTGTAGGCATTTGACTAGGAAGTAGATTAAAATCTTAAAATGTGGCTGAAGTGATCAGGGCAAAAAAAAAAGTCAACTGTAAGGGCTGAAACCAATCAAAGCCTCCAAAGTAAGGCAGCAGTATTTTCTTCTGAGCTAATCTATGCATGTTGCATTTATCATCTAAAGAGTCTCAATTCCTACAACAGGTAATGATGTAATATCGCCAAATGATAAGGAGGGAGGAAACCTTCAAGTCGATAGTTTATATGGCATTTGAAGAAAAAAAAAAGAGGAATGAGAGAAGCATTTGCATTTAGCTCTCATTTGAAATGAAAGGGAAAACAAAAAAGGAAGTTTCCAAATTTGACATCAATCTCTCTCCTTTTTTTTCTCCTCCCCCACTTACCTTTTTCCCCTCAGCACTGTTTTAATTTTAGAAAGAAATTCTAAATTGACATTTAAATGGTGGCAGGGCAATTCTCATTTTCTGCCTTGTGAAACGGCCTCTGAAAATGTACAATTATGCTGTCATCTTTAGCACTCCGCATTGGACAGAGTTTAATTATTAATGTGTTTCCCTCAGAGAATGACTCGATCATGTCACAACTCTAGACAAATACAGCTAATGCAAAATCATAAAATATTCACTTGAATACTGCTGAACTGACAGGAAATTAATTCTATGAACACTTTTGATATTACCAGAAAATTAGTTTCAAACGCATAAGACTGAAATAAATGTGTTCATAATTTGCTCAAGGGTAACGCTCATCTTGCAATCAGTTGGTGTCTTTTTATAAATGTTACAAGTATTCAACATGGCTTTATGATAAAGAGTAGAGCTAATGTAATGTATTATTTGTAGACAGTATTTTACTTGTAAACAGCAGGGAGTGAAGAATTGCGCTCTCAGAAATATTTAAACTCTAGAAATCTTCTACAATTTATCATTTTGCAGTACTGAATATGTACCTATTTTTAAATAGTCCTAGGAGGACTAAATAGCTCAGGGATTTGGTAATAAGACATCGAAGTCATTCATATCTAAATCACTAGAACAGATTGAATTACCCAGATTGGTAGTAGTTGGAAGTTGTTACCACTCTGAAAATTGTAACCACCTTAAGCAGTCAGTGTAAAAGTACTAGATTCTCAGTCTGTTTCCTAATAGGCAAATGTCTTCCATGCAAACGTATCTACTCTACAATATACTCTACAGTTGGCTGAATAATTCAGCAAATGATTTGTGACAATCTTCATGAATAAAAACAGCAAGTTCAGTCTGTTGTTACTGTTACTTGTGGAGTTGCATTGTATCCTGCTATTTGTTCCAACTGAAAATGTAAAGCAATTCAACACAAATAATGATTGGTCTAAAAATGCAAGTGGAAAGTTCATTGTGTGCTTTCATTAATCTTCTATTTAAAAGGTTTGTTATGTAATAATCAGGGAACAGCAATGTGACCATGTGATAAACCATAGATAGCAAATAGTGAATGAGGAACAGTCAGAATACATTGCTTATCAGTGACCTGCAGGCTAAAATTTGACCTTTAAGGATATTTTGCAAATAATTCTGAATAACAAGTACATTTGTACAAACAAATCAGTCCATGAACTACCATGAACCAGGAAAATTAGCTTTTGTGGGCACCTTTTATAAAAAGTGTCGACAGAGAACCTATGGACTAAATCTGCATGGAGCCTAATATCTCAGGGCCCAACCCTACCTTCAGCGTGCAATACAAATCCCCAGTGAAACCATGTGCGCAAAATCTATCAGGGTGGATTTCAATTTCAATGATAGGAACATTTAAAGTATCCTGTGGGCACATTTCACGTGCAGAGTAGAGGGACCATACGAGCACCTGTACTCCATTCAGCCTAGTATGAAGCAGGTACTCTGGTAAAGCCACCATCTCTATGCAGAGGGTGACAATTTAGCCTAACATATTCCAGAACAGAAAGCCACAATATAGGTCAAAGTAGGCTTCTGGAAAAATGCCTGTACATATTTCTTGGCTCCAAATGGTTGCAGCTATGATGCTTGATGTGAGTCTGAAATTCTTGACTCTATGTAGGAAGAATGGATTTTCTCCTGGATGAACAGAGGTCTCCAATTCCCAGTACAATTACTTTGGAAATTTCATAAACAAGTGTATTTTATATCAAGGACAGCACTTTCCTACATTTGGGTTAAAGCTTCCGAAACAAGAGACAAGAAATACTCTCAGAACATCTTTTTTGGCTCTGTCTGCATGGCTGCATAATAAATATACTATTAAAATATGCAGTGTCATTAATGAACACCAGCAGATTGCACAGTTTAACTGTTTAAACTTTTTATTAAAAATTGCAAGAAATGAGAGTATTCATTATGCTATAATGCTACTTCCCATCATGACAGATTGAACTAGTCCTTGGAATTAAGATGTCTGCATAATGGGGAAAGTACAGTACTGAGGATACTTGCAGTATGTGGGAAAGTAACAACCAGCAGATTACATGATGATCAAGAACACAGATGAGAGATAATAACTATCTACAGCTGTAATTTGTTTTACTAGGTTTTTCAGATGTTGCTGTCACAAAGTGATATTTAAAACCCATGTATCACATGAAAATGTGAAGTTTACATGCTAAAAATAGCTTCCAAACAAACAGTAAATTCTCCTCCAGTTTGTTTTTCTTTATTAACAGGTAAAGCAATTTTATGTCTAATACAGCTTGTGTGCAGTACCCTTTGGGTAGCAATTCTTGAATAAGATACAAATTAAAAGGAACTGGGATGCTGGTCTACACTTATTTCACAGACACAGTAAATTATTAAATATCAGTCAGTCTGGGGATGTCAGTGAAGCAGATTGGCTACATAATATCATTGAAGGTAATTGCACACAGAGTTATTCTGCAGAAAGCCTGCATTTTTGCTAGGAGAAAAAAGTGTTTCTTCCTTTTAAAAGAAAAGAAGTTTCCTAAGCAATTATTTATTCTGTGTTTGAAACAAATCCACCCGAATAAAAGGAGACTGGAAGTGGCTGAGGAAACAAAATTTATTAAGGGATGCTCCAATATCCACTGTCTTAGAAAAGTCTCTTATTGGCTTCAGTAAACATTGGATGAGAGCCTAGCCACTTTATTTTGAATGTAGAATTCAGTGCAAAGGAACAAATGGCTGCAACAGACATTTCAGTCTATCTGATGCAGACTGCTTGGTTGATTGTGCCTGTCAATTTTCTTTTATGCTTTCCAAAGTGCCTGGAAATGTATAAATTACATGTTTATAAAAATTGGTATCATTAGAAAATGGGGGAAATTTCCAGTTTGTGATTGATAAAGTTTTTGGTGCTTTTTTCCCCTCCAGACAGTATCTAATTTTGAAGAAATAAACTCATCATTATAAAATGTATGCTAATTCAAGGGCTTATATTTGAAAATTATACCTTATGCCTGGCATACACTTACAATCACAGGAACATTTAAAGTAGTTTTAAACTATTCTTTTGTTCCAATGTCATTAACATTTATTAAATTAAATATATATTATAAGTCACCTAAAGTTGATTCATTCTGAGAATTTTTTTTTTAGGTTTGGAACAACAGTATGTCGAAAGAATTTAAAATAATTACATTAGCTGAAAGAAGTAAGGAATAGTGAGAAATATAGTTGTCTGTAGAGATACTTGACTCACTTTTTAATATGTAAAGATCAGAAACTCCAGTGACATACATAGGAATGGTTCTTGTCTCTTCACTCTCGCACCCTAATGAAAGCTGTTGTGGCATCCCAATGACACAGAGCAGGCTTTGCCTACACTACACAACATACCTTGCTATGTTGCTGTAGGGTGTCTCTTTGTAATGGAAAAGATGAGGTTCTGCTAAGTTGAAAGAATTTTTTCCCAGAGATTTTTCCATCATTTTTCCAAAGACTGAGAGATTCTGGTTCATTGTAAGCAAAATACGATGTGGAACTTTGGTTTATGGTTGCACGTGGTGGGGAGGAGATGAGCATTTTAATTAGGCCATAGCACTCTGTTTAGACAGTTTTGGAATGAAAAGCTTTGGTTCTTTGGTCTGTTTCAAAATGGGGTTTTGTTTCAATTTTTAAAATGTTATGTATTAAAATATTTCGATTGAGGCAAAGTATTTTGATCAACCTAAAGTAAAAAATCATTTTTGGAATATTGCTGAATTAGAAAGTTGGAAGAGAAATGTTGTTTGTTCCATTTGGAATGGGGAAAAATGGAATGTATAACATTTCTAATAGAATAGAAAATCAGCTTCCTGCCTAGATTGCCTTAATTAGGGTTAATGAAGTTCCACCAATCTATGCAACCTACAGTCTGGCCCAGTAGGCAGCTTTCTCTGGATTAAAGAGTGTGAGTTCCCAGCATCAAGAGGGCTCAGTGTACACAGACAGAATACATATAAATAACATGCACTCCAATAATACTGTGAATTATGGAGAGGGAGCAGTAAGTTCTATAGGCCATACAAGTGGAAAGAAATTGTCTTAGAAGTTTTTGATACCAAGACAATTTGACATGGCTGGTTAATATTGGTTTTCTTTTGGCTACAAGTTAAACCTTTCTTTTGGAACAATTATTTGATTTCACTGACTCTTTAAAGCTTTTCAAGAATTTGTTTTCATACTGGACTCTTATTAATATTGTCAAAGCTGTCTCGGAGAGCAACCTGATGAAAGACTACAGTGAGGGAGTGCTGTGCAGCTCTCTCACAGAAGAATACAGCAGGAAAAGTAGTTATTTAGAAAAATATACTACAGTTTTCAAAGATGCATAGAACTGTATTGTTGCAATCATGTTAGTATTTCCCTCTCTCCTCTTCTTGTTCAAGAAAACTTTGCAAAGGATTTGTCGAGAGGGAAACGAACTGAATGTCACAATGAATACAGGATGGAACCAATAAAAGTAGAAAGCATGATTTTTTATTAAAGAATGTGATACTCTAAATTTCATTCATGTGTGTTATCTGAAAAGAAAAAATTGAAAGCAGTAAAAAAATCATATTCTAGGTATTTATGATGCGCTTTTAAACTAGTCCATCCCCACATAGTTTCCCCTTTCTATTGTAAGGGGCGTCATTTTCTCTTTTTGATTTTATAATTAAAGGACTCTTCCCTCCTCCTCTCTTTCCTATAAAGACCCTTAGGCTACATTTTCTCCTCCTACATCTATCTTTTTATGTCAGCCCCCCTCCCCTTGCCCCTTATTATTCATGTCAGACTACTGCTTCTCCCTATGTTTTAGACTACTTTTTTTACTTTTCACAAATCTGTTTTTTTTCTCCTTCATGTCACCACCTGCCCCATCTTCCAAGAACTTTTCCACCTCTCCCAGTGCAAGCATGCCTGATTTTGACACACTTCTCATCCTTTCTACTCCACATTTTTATTTTATGTATGAGGGACATAATTAAAACCATTGCTTGTGCAAAGTAAATGTATTTGAAATTGAGTAGACCTTGTAGGTTTCTGGAAAATCAGTTGTCTCACCGAACGGCCCCATTCTTTCCTCTTGTTGACCTCACAAAGTGAAACAGAATTCTTCTTCTGCAGAGCTCCTGAATTCTGTGGTGCAGAGGTTGTATGTTTCATAGAAATACATCCTCGGTCCTATTGTGTCTCTAGAACAGCGATTCTCAACCAGGATGATCTGACACCTGAGGTGCCTGGGGATATTTTCACGGGTGCCTCAGGGTACCATGCAGTGATAGTACTGTTAGGTGTGCAAATGTTTCACTAGATAACCCCAAAGATTTCACATAGGAATCCAATGAGTGAGAACTCAGAGCTGGCATTTTTGGAGGAGTGCTTTCGGTTTCACAAGGGATTCCTTGAAACTCATGAGGGGTGTCTTGAATCTAAAAGGGTTGGTTGAGGACCGCTTTTCTGGAAAATTTGGCTCTACAGAATGGCAGTTCTGCTCACATGGAACTCATACTGAGAAGGGAAAAGATGGCAACTTCTTTTAAAGCAGACCCATCTATCTTCAACCTCTCCCTGCTTTCTAACACCTGTCTCACTGACTTAAGAAGCTTAGAAGTTCAGCAGAAGCTCATTCCTGCAGAGAGATGGGCTTTGACCAGAGAAACAGTCAGTGCTATGATGATTACAAACACGGAAGGATTATAATTCTGTTCCTATGGAGACTGCAAAGCTCCAGGGTAGCACAGCTCGCTTCTGTCCTATTAGAGACCAAGTGAACACAATTCCCTACCACCAGGCTTTAGAGACTGATTTATGGTTAGTTCCTCGTACTATTTAGAGCTCAGTTATATCATTTAGATTGTCCTTCAAAAATGTGGGCCATAATAATTCTGACTAGTACTAGTCAAATATTTTTGATAAAATAAAAACATATTTAAAAAAAAAGATGGTTTCAATTAGATTAGTATTTGTTTTAAAAAAATAGTTAATTTCAAACTTGGAAGCTTTCAATTTTTTTAATTCCTCCCCATCCTTTCATATGGTGAAAAGTGTTTTCCCCAATAAAACGAAAGTGTAAATGAAGAATGTTAAAATTTCAAGCAAAACAAAAAACTATTACTTTTACATTTTTGCAAAATATTTTTGCCTCTGCACATTACAGGTATTGAGCAATTAACTGGTTAATTGCACAATTACATGGAGATCAGCTACACGTGTAAAGTAGCTATCACACAATAAAAAGTTCCAACCAGCCATATAGTTGAACATCAAAAATGTGTTCTAACTTTATAGCTGGTTGCTATCAAGCTTTAATTTGCACATATAGCAGTGTCTCTTTTGCACTGGCTGCCCCACCAATTGATTGCACAAAGAAACAGCTCACCAAAACCCCTTAAGTGTCCCTCCACCTCCAAATAATTACCCAACTGTTTTACTTGTTTTATAGGAACAACCATATAATTAGGAGAGAGTTGGATGAGCTCTTGGAAACACAGTGCAGTTCTCTAGGTGACTTGAAGAAACTGGCTGAAAGTCTGTGCTGCATCTCTCCCAACTATACAGTATGTCCAATAAAAGGTACCATCAACCCCCTCCCCCTCCCACACACACATGCACACACTTGCCTTTTGTACATATTTGTCTGGATCCATTAAAATTTGTTTGCATAAAAATACATTCAATTTTCTATCCAGCTCTATTCCTGATAAATTATCAAAATGGCTGATGAAAAGGCAACAAAGTGGCTTAACTACGCTTCTAAAAGAACTGGGCCATTGTATAAAATTTTGTAGAGCCAGGATTAAATAGCCTTTCAAAAGATCCAAGTACCTACAAATCCATGAAGCTCCAATTATTTTTTTTAAATATAGCCAAAGCATAATTACCTAGGTTATGGAATAGGACAATTACTATTGTGTGCAGCATTTCTGCAAAACAGTTTAGAATAGGAGGTGATAATGATTATTGGAACCACAGGTATATTTTTAAATGCAGTAATCATTGCCCACATTTGAATTTAACCTAGATACTGGGGCTAATGTTATTTCTCTGGCAGAAAGGTGTGACATCTTTAATAACCACAAATGGTAACATACTCAGTTTTATATCTCATTTGAAAAACTGAAAGGTGCCAGCACAATGTCCATCAGTGTAATGTTTGGACATTTGTATTTGTTCAGTACTGTCTCAGAGCAAAGGGTGCCATCTATTGAATTGTGTACACTAGTTCCCACTGCATTTAAATTTCTTCGGCCATTCATATAATGACCAAACTCAACTTTTTTTTTTTAATCTTCTGATCCTGTTGATTCCATGACAGGATCATAAAATGAAACAGTATCGTTGAAAGACATGATTGAAACAGATATTCACTCATCACTTTCAAGGTATTTTAAGATTGAGCACCTCCATTTTAAAAGATAATTACTAGTGCAGAGTAGCACACAATATGCCATTGGGATGTGAAGAATTGCAATTGATATTGCCATATTCTATGGTTATTTGGAGAACAATGTTTACAACTCCTGTGACTACCTCAAGAATTAAACTAAATTAATGAAAGCAGTTGCATCACCATAAAACATTTTATTTGAAAAAAAAATTGAGAATAAAATATTTCAATAGCTATTGTTTCTGTATTCATATTTGTCGGTTCTAAGTTTGAAGTATCTAGTGCTTGTACACATGTCAAGGAGCCAACATAATATACATCTAATCAGTTGGGACTTGCTTCATCCTTTAGATGATTGAACTATCAACTGTACTATATTAAAAGTTATTCTGATTTTTAATTTCAAAAGAAAAGCATCTACCTTATATTTATTGCAGCTAATTCCTAAGAAAAATAGTTCATAGTTATGCAGCAAATAAAACTAAACTAGTCTTTGAGACAGAAGAGATATTTTTATATCCTGTTTGTCCTTACACTTGGGTCTGATCATGACCTCGGCATCATTATGTAGGTAGTCATTCAGAACTCTTTGGCACTAGGCTCACTGTCTATAAATAGCTAAGTCCATTTTCCCAGGAGAGGAAAACTCTAAAGAAGTAGTAAGTAATTTGAGTGCTCAACCATTTTCCAGCGCAGGCATAATTATGCAAGTAAAAGTGGCTGGGGGAAAAGAAACTGATTAATATACTAGTTCACAGTGTAAAACCATAATTACTAGATAAGGAATAACCAGGTCTTCATTGTTCTGTTTTATCCACTAATTTACAATTACTCCAGACACTATTAGAGAGAATAGAAAATTAAATTGAGAAACAACAATGTCTACTAGGTAAAGCAAAGAACCCGGAGTTCAGACATATGGGATCTCTTTGTTCTCTGTCAGTTGCTACCTTTGTGACCTTGGGTGTGGTGCCTAACCTTTCTGATCCTAAGCTTCCCCATGGGATTCCTAGAGTTTAACCAACCTTGCAAAGCAAAGATTCTATGATGAAAGATGCTCCATAAAAGTAAAGTCCTATTTTATTATTAATGGCTCTACAATTTCCTGTGAATTAAATCCCACTGATGTTAATGAAACAGACATGCACTTGTAGGTGTGAACAAACTTTAAATGGTGATGTTAATGAGCTGATAAATGCGCACCCCTTGGACTATCAGTACACTGAAACAGCTAATTTGATATTTGTGAGAAATAATCTTGTTAAACTAGTATTTTTTCAAAACAAGAAAAAATCTGAAACACTAAAGATGAAACAAGTAGGTAAGACATTTGCTGTGATTAGAGCTGAAGGAAGGTGATTTCTGAGATTGTTAGTGAGTCAAAGCGCAGGGTTTTACAAACTGGCTCTGTAGCTGGACATATAATAAGGAGTCAGTAACTGCATATCTGCCTTTGGTATCTGTTTGGCTTTAGCTACTGCACTCTGCATAGCTGATACACATCTCCAGGTATTGATTAGGGGACATTACTGGCATTAGTAATGTTGCAGCCTTAGAATAAGAAAACAGAGAATAAATTCATATGGCTGAAAGGGTAAAGTATCTTTTTTATTATCTTTTTTTTATTTTTAAGTTATCTATATTTTTCCCATTCCTGTCACTGGTCCATGTCTCTGGCATATGAGGAATTCCTGGAATTTGGTAGAGCTGATGCAGTTTTATGCCACTTATCTTTCTGTCCTTGGTGTATATGACATTTCCGGAGAAAATAGGACATGGCCTCAGTATATCGGTACTCCAGATATCTCTGGCCACAAACCACCAAGCACAAGTTAGAGCAACATTTGTGTTATTGTAATTTACACCTTGGGGATGGGAGCATTCACTGGCCAGACCCAGAATCTGAAGGTCATAAAGATAACTTAAAGCTTGCTTTGCTTTTTCACAATCTACAGTGCTCTGCAGCTGATCTAAATGTAAGTAAATATCTTGCCAACATCATTTAGATTTAAGATAGATGCAAAGAAATCAATTAGCTTCCCAGCAATGTCCTTATTCCTTCCAACCTGATTTATTTCCTATCTAGTCCAGGTGATGCAATGACTTTTCTCACCAACTGTGAGCTTGTGATATATTAATGAATGTTTTGTTATCTGTTTTAATGCCTAGCTAGTTACTATTCATATTCCTCTTTAACCATTTTAGCATTTTATATTCTATTTTATGCTTAACTGGCAATAGTTCTCTTTCAGTGACTTAATAGGAAACTTTTATACATCCTTTCTAGGAAGGATAACTAGTTTGACTGGCTGATCTCTTGTATCTTGCCATTTAAGTTCTCTGGGGCTGATTGGTTGGTTGATTTGCCTATCTTTCTTCCATTTGCAATTCTTTTGCAATTTTTCATGGGAGTGCCAAAGGAAGAAAAACAAACACAAGTACTGTGACTGTGATCGAAAGCCAGCCAGCCCTAATGGAAAGTCTCAGAGGAAGTGATTCACTTGATTGGAGCCCACATAGTAAAATCATACAGTCTCAGCTGGTGTATGATCTCTTTTGTCAACATCCAAAGGTAGTTAAAATCTTCAGAATGAATCATCTTGGGAGACAGAATATGATTGGATTATTAGTGGATGACAAACTCACATTTTTTTACTATCAGCTAGCAGGCAATCAGGCTTAACTTTTTCTATGTTTGCTTTTATTGATAGCCTAGGTAAGAAAAGAACTGTACTGTTGTCCTTCAGGCAGTCTTTTTTCTTATTCTCTGTCTCATTTTTCATATGAAGCCTGAGTCTGAACTTATAAACAAATGGGTGCTAAGCCACTGAAATATGAAGTCAGATAAGGTCATGCTTTTTTCCAAGCTCATGCTTTAACTTTACTTATCTGTTCCCCTTACATTACAGAACGATCTAGTTCCTCTTGTTGCAAGCTTTGCTATTATACATCAGGGTGACTTTAAACATAGCATATTCAAGTTACCACATAAAGTTTTACAACTTACACATTTCCATTTATATCTAAAATTGATTTCCTTCAGGCAGGATGAACTGAACCTCTTGACACTTTTTACAAGGAATAGCAACTTCAGCATCAAGTATATGACCTATGACAGAGCAGTAGATAAATACACTCTCCTGTTTTCTGTATATCTTATGCACTCTGTTAATGATGTTAAACAAAGATTTAAGAGCTTCTATTGGAGGAGGAGGAGAAAGCACAGCACGTTTGGAAAAAAAGGAATGTTCTTACTGGTAACTGATACTTTTTTGCTGATGAGGTTTCTATGTTTTCTAGCCAAAAATGTAATTCTTTAAATAACAATGTCAAACCACTTCCTATCTAAATATTCTAAATAACTTTAAACTTACAAGTGTATAGAAAGTTTGTAAAATACTATATTGTTTTCTACTCTAGTTTTAATAATAAAGTTCAGGTCTTTTCCATCTACTACCAGCATGGGAACTCTAATGTAATCTGTTTACATCATGGTTTGAAGTCTGATAAAAGAGAGCTGGTGTCCAAGATCATGTGGCACGCCCATAGTAAATTATAAATTACCTTTTCCATGTCTTATTGTATAATAGTATTTAATTCTACATAAAGATGGAGTCATGGAAATCATATTTATAGTTAAATGTAAACTGTTCTTAGAATGAAGGAATTCCCATGAAAAGTTTCTATAATAAAATTATAGCCTCTTAGTCCCATTAGGAAATGTGTTGTCCTCCTGAATGTGGGGCTTAAGTCTGGTCTGTAATACCTGCCTACAGGTAGCCAGATTAAGACGGGGGTGGGGAGCAGAAAGTATACTGTTGTTGTTTTGACCTGCAAGAAATCATTTAGAATAGTGACTTTTAAAGAGGGTGCTGTAGCACCCTAAGGTGCCTTGCAATACTTTCACAGCTGTCTCAAGGTGCCACGCAATATTACTACTGTTAGGCATGCAAACGTATTTCATGACATAAGCCCAGAGATTTCAAATAAGAATCCATATTGTTAAATACATTCTGATCTGCTGTGATTTTCTGAGGTTTTTGCAACATAGAAAAAAAAAATTTTCTTTTATTTTTTTGTAGTTAGAGTCAAAACTTAGAGCAGGCATATTCTGAGGAGTACCTTGTGTAAAAAGGTTATAGGGGACTGGTTTAGGAATAAAAACAAAGTATATTCATTGAACAGTCAAATGTAGAGTGCTTATACTATGTAGTCAAATGAAGTATTTTAAAACCACAAGTTGAGAATGTAGAGAATTCTCTAAAACCTCAGGAGGGCTCTGTGTTCATTTAGCCTATTAGCTACACATAATTGCAGACACCAGACAGTTACAAGAGTGATATGTGGGACAGTTTGTGTGATTCTTGCTGATTCAATTTGGCAGAGGTTTGTCCCGATTCAGTGGCTGAATCTTGGAATTGAATCAGGAGAATCTTTTAATCTCTCTGAATCAAATTGAAACCCTCTGAATCGGTTTGGAGAGATTCGGAAAGATTTGGTGATTTGGACATTAGACAGTTTTAAATGTTTTTTCTACATACTTCAAGGCACCAGGCGGCTTGTGAACGCTGCAATGGTGGGGCACATGAAGTGTCCCACAGGAGTGGGGGGGAGAGGGGGAGTCCCTATCAGAGTTGGCAGCAGACCCAGAAATGGACCAAAAGCACTTCCAGTTAACTCCTGGGTCTGATAGGGAGTATGCTGGGGGGCCCCTATGTGCCACCGGGCTTGGCAACTGGTGCCTCCTAGGTTGGGGGGTACCTGGGGTCCCCACCATGGTATATCACTAAAGCAGGGGGACTTGGTGGGGGGGAACGTGCGCTTCCTGGCAGACCCAGTAGTAGATCAGAACTACTTCCAGTCCACTTCTGGGTTCACTGTCAACCATGCAGGGGCACCCCCCACCCCAAACACTCCCGTGGGATGTTCAATCCACCCCAGTATTGCAGCATTCATGAGCTGCACTCAAAGTATGTAGAAAAAACATTTAAAGTTGTGTCTATGGCCAAATTGCTGATTCTCCAAATCAGCATCAAATCTTCAGATTCGGCCAAATTGAATTGGGGACAGTGATCCAAATCAATTAATTGAATCGCTGTCCCCGATTCAGGCTGAATCTAAATCCAAATTGAATAGGGCACTTTTCTCATACCACTACTGTGCAGTACTATTAGGCTATTGCCCAGTAAGCAGCACTAAGTAGCTGTGCATTAGTGCTACTGCACAGTAGTGTGCATTACTTCACATCAAATTGAGTACTTGTCTAACCAATTATTAAATCAATGTGCAGTAACTACAGCACATTAATGAACATGTAGACATGACCACTATGTACCTCTGGGCTAGGTAACATCAAATAAAGATTGGACTAGCCAAATTAGGTACTAGAATTGCAACTTTTTTTTTTTTTTTTACAAACATGTTTAATACCTTTAGATTGACATCAGTGAGAGTATTAATGCTGGGATAAACATGTGCATAAGTTTTTTCAGGATTGGAATTACATTATAACTATTTTTTACATTTTATGCATGTGACTTAAAAAAAAATCTTCCCATTTTAACATACTCTTCATACAGAATTCACTGATATTATACTTATAGCAGTGTATTTCTAAAGTTCCAATTTTGACATTAATGGTAACATTTTGAAAAACCTAGTCTTTTTGGATCACCACATTATATTATGTCTCCATTATTGGTCAATCTATGTAGTACTTTACCACTGCAGTGGGAACACCTACTAGCAAAACTGTTTAACTGCAAGTTTCCCTATTGCTCAATTCAACTAACAAGCTGTTTTAAATGGCCTCCTAACGTCTGTGTAACACAAGTGATTTTTTTTGTCCACTCTGGGGGCATATTGTGGAGAGGTATTCATCAGTTATTAGAATTTTGTTTTGTACCCTACAGAGTAGCCAACTATGAATGCTAGAGGAACTTAAGGTAACCAAATCTAACAGTTTTTTGGCTTTTATTTTTTTAAACTCTAATACAAGTATCAGAAACATACATCCACTGAGAAATAGCTGAGACCTACTATGTTATAAATCTCAATTTTAGCTCATATATGTGTCAATTTTCAATGTTAATAGCTTTTAATAATAGCTTCTAGCCTTTAGCAGATTGTATAATAATTCAGTGTGCTGCAGTAAACCAATTTTATTAATAAAATAAATAACAACAAAAATAAAATAAATGCAGAGCTTCTGCCAGGCATTTAAAAATCTACCTGTTACAAGTCATTTAACTTTTGTAATGTTATTCTCTACCTTTTCAGACAATCTATGCGCAAATATATGAATGATGAAGTCTATCTGCAAAACAGTAGTATACTAAGAAATTTTGAAATGTAAAGTACATTTATGAACATTAATGTCTCTGAAATGACTCCACTTAGATATGCATAAGTGTGATTCATGTTTCAAGACTTCACCTCACAGAGTGATGTGCTGTCACTATTCTGTTCATACTAAATGCAGTATCCATGAGGGTTTAGAGAATAGACATCACCATAAATCACCGTTATTGGACTATATTTTCAAACAAAACATTTTACAGAAACAGGCATCGCACATTCCATACTGATCATGAAACACTTGAAGGAAGGTCAGCAACAACTTATGGATTAATTTTCTATGAGAATAAAAAGACTACATTTCCAGAGTATATTAATAGCAGCTCAAATCTATGCAAGTTTCCAGTGTGGAATTCCTAATAATCTTAAGAGCTTTGTAAGAGCTATAAAACAAACAACTTCAAGGGAATACATAAGTACTTGAAGTTGTCTGTTCTGATGAAACTCAGAAGAGATTTAGGAAGAGACTTGGGAAGAGACTTAGCATTACATCACTGCTAAGTGTTGAATGTATGTGGAAATATTAATAGTCAAAATTTTCACCAGTGTAAAAAAATATTATTTATTTGTAGGCAGTATTCATCTAAGAAAAAATAAAGACAATCTAATAGCTGGAAATAAGGCTGAATTGTATATATCTCTGTGTCACTGGGTGCTTCTACACATTCATCAATGCACCGAAGTTACCACTCTTTAAGTTTAGTACTTGTATAACCAAATACAGGTTTCCTTTGTTTTATGCAGGTTCTGTACATGTGAATTCGCTCTAATGTGATGACCCTTTTATACCAATAATTTGTTATATGCAAGGTAAATTCATGCATGTGATAGGTGTGGTGGAAGCCCACAGTCAGCTGCTTTGTGCGATGCATTGTGGGAGTGACATGCACCAAAATATAGTCTCCTTTGTGGATATGTGTTCCTTGTTCATTGTCTGTAACACATGTTTGTGTAGTGGCCACCCCCGTTATGGTAACGTTCACCACTACCTTGTGCTTGTGTATACTGTATACTGTTGATGAATACCAAAATTGTCTTCTAAAAATGGTAGAAATGGGTCTTGGAATATATCCCTATTTGTTACCTTGTAAAGTGGGTTCCCTTTATGCAAATACTACTATGCAGTAGCATATTAGAACGGGTTTTGCCCAGCATGGTATTGTACAATGTTATTAGGTTACTGCAAAATTAGTGCCTTGTGTAGACTTACCCACTGACTAATTGGTACATAGAGACTACATCTACATAGGATGATACTGTGTAATAGCAATCATCTACTGTGCAATAGCTCATTGCTTCTGCTCAGTAGCATTAGAAAAAAAAAACTGTGTAGGGCCAGTACTGCCCAGTAACACTGTTTACTGCACAGTCATTAGTACTTGGCTGTGCAAATATTAAATAACTGTCCAGTAACAACTGTGTAGTCTGCTGCTCATGTAGACATAGCCATGGTTGCTTAAAGTTTATATCTACTCTTATTAGTTTTGCTTGCCAAAATGAACTTCATTTAGGCATTTATTTGTCAGATCTTGGTACAAGGTAAGATTGCTATCCTGCTATTATCCTAACCTGGAGACAGTGGATGAGAGAAGTGATGTAGGCCATGTACTTCCTTCAGCAACTTTCTAGGACTACAGCTTTTTAGGGAAATAGCTCAGTCACACCCTCATGACTGCTATCCAGGTCTGTTGTGATTACTGAAGCTTGCTGTAGGCTGTGCAAAGCTTCATGTGCTGATTCAACTCAAAGGAGATTTGTTCCAATTCAGCAGCTGAATTTCTGAATTCGAATCAAATCAGGAGACCAGTAAAAAGGTCTGAATCGATTTGAAGCTCTCTGAATCAATTTGGAAAAGATTTTGAGAGTTTCAGAGGTTGGGCCAGTCCCCGCTCGCTGCCACAGGGAGCTGAACCCAGACTCCATGCTGGTAAGTAGGGGGCGGGGGAGGTGAGGCTGGAAAAGGGGGAAAGAGACCATGGATGGACCCCTACCAGGCCTCATCCCCTGCCTGTTCTCCCAGCCCCCCTGACCCCTGCCCACTCTCCCAGACTCCCCCCCCATCCCATGGCTGCCCTGCCCAGCCCCAGCTCCTAAAAAAACAAAACCAAACCCCACTCACTGGATGCTGCAGCAGCTCTTGGGACATAGAGGGGTTTGTGGCAGAGCTCTTCTGCACAGCATAGGGCAGTGGAGGGCAGCAGGGATCTCACCCTGCCTGGCAGAAGCTGGTGAGTTCCGGGCTTTTTTTCTTTATAGAGCTGGGAGCTAGGGCCAGGTGGAACAGCTATTGATGGAGTTCAGGGAGCAGACAGGGGATGTGGCTTGTCCAATTCAGAGACTCAGCCGATTTAGCAGTGGCTGAATCTCCTGAATTGATTCAGGACAGTGATTTGAATCACCAAATTGAATTACTGTCCCCTGAATTGGTTAAATCCAAATCCAAAGCAAATATTAGCCACTTCACACAGGCCTAATAGCCACCACCTTGCCATGTACCTAGGACTGAACTGAGACCTCCTAGATCTAGAAACATAAGTGTTCATCTTTTGAGCTAGTTCTGTAACTAGTGACTACAGTAGACTGACATTCTATGGAGATTAGTCCCAAAACATGACCCATAACTAATAGCCATATTTCATTTTATAAGCAAAAGACCCACAGTCATCTCCGACCTGAGCATAAGACATGCAAAGAAACCCTGTCCTTCATGTATCTGTGCAAAGGGCAAGGAATATCTGGCTTATAATTAGCAACATGTTCATATGGGTCTACTGATATGGAGCAATAATAAAACATGCTGACTGGGGAAAATATAGTTTAAAATGTGGTACTGTTAAAGGCTACTTACAGAATAAATTCTTCTTAAAGTGAAACTAAAATGCTTTAAAACTAGCAAAATATGATGTTATCTGAATTGCTACTGCTCTGGTCTTGCTAGAGAAGTAAACAGAATGAATTACAATAATTGTTTCTGGCAGGGGGGCTGGACCCAATGATCTTGCAAGGTCCCTTCTAGCCTCTTACAGTCTATGAATCTATGAATTTTTTAAGTCCAAAAATAAAGTTTGGAAAGAACTAAGGAACATTAAGAGTCTGCTTTGCTTCTGTTTAAAAAGCACTTCAGTTCCTCTGTAAAGATTTTGGGCAAGATATTCAACCATGCTAGAACTTCCAAGCTATTCTTAAGTTGTTTGAGGTTATAAGAGACTTCTAAACCACATTACACTGGGGAATCCTCAGAAGTCCTATTAAAGTGGCTTTCCTAGATCAAAAGCCAAGATACCAGTTTTATAATTAGACCAAACAGAAATTTCAGCTTTATATATAATAGCCAAAGGTAAGAGTTTGACAAAACCTCTTAGATTGGGTAGTCATCACTGGGCCATGAAAAAATTAAGAAGCAATAGAGCATTGTAACATTTCTGCAGTTTTGTCTTCTTGCCCAAGATATATGGTAAACATTTTGTATTTAAAAAACCCTCTCAATAATATATTTACTATGTAATAATAGTAATAAATAGAACCATTTACTATAAAAGAGGTCTGCTGCATAATTAAATGCATGAACTGTGCAATTTAATTAATGTTCTAACTAGTGTAATTCATTGTTTTTGTAAGAAAAATTGCAGGTAAAGAAATGTATGGTAGTTTGAAACTTATATGTTACATGGTGATGAAATCCATCTGTTATATGCTCACTTGTGCCACATAATGTAGTGAAAGCAGACATCATCAATCATACGTTACTCTATTCCAGCTTCCAAATTCTACTGCTTCTGGGTCGTTCAAGAATGACAATGATCAGACCTGTAATTACAGAAAAAAGTAGGTATTGTGAGTTGCAGAGGGGATAATGATGTTTACTTTTCATCTCCAGATAAATTTGGTATAATCAAAATGCTAATAATAAATGCCAGCTACAGAATATCTTCTATGAACAATATTGTTGTACATAGCTATTATAATTATCCAGTAGCATCACAAGTTACTTTTTTAAAGGTTAGCCTCTGGGAAAGTTAGTGCTAGATATCATAGGAAATAAAATTACTGTGCTTTTGGAAGATACCAGGCCTGGTTCTCCTTAAACTGAAATTAGCAATACCCTACAGTAACTGCACTCAAAGCAACGGAGTTAGACTGATATAAAAGCAATGCTAGCTGGAAAAGAATCTTGTATAGTATATTTAATATCAGCATATTTAGCACTGTGTGATGTAACTCTATTGACATCATTTCAGCAATTCTGAGCAATTTTTAGAATACCATAATGGAAGGTGTCAGGTTAATCCCCAGATGAGTTGGGAGAATAGCGGATTTTTCAGTGAAGTGCCAGAATGAAGAAAATCAGGCAAATTGGAGGGGTTTTTTCACATGAACTGAAATAGAAAATTTCCAGACTTTCTCAGAATGGAAAAAATTAGAAAATGGAACAAATCATTAAATTAAATACTTCATTTGACCTCAAGCAAAACAATCTGCTTCATATTTAGGTTCTTTAAATCTTTTTAACATTTTTTTTATTTTTATTTTGCGACCTGCAATATACTACATCGGAGAAAAAAAGCAATAGTTTTTTTTTTAAGTTCTTCGATTTTTTTTTAAACCCTCTGTCCTCATTTTATTCAGCCTTAACTATTCAGCGAATCAATCTGAATTAGCAAATAGCTTCTGTCCTCCCCAAACTTGATTTGGAGGAATTTACAGTAGTAAATTGTGAGACTGAAAGATTTTGCTCAGTTGCAATCCCCATTAAAAGGCAACATTATATCATGTCTGTCTGCTTAAACTCATCCCATTCTCATCAACGGTGCTCTGGGCAAAGCAGTAATAATGAACTTATGCCTGAAATAGAATGCAGACAGTTGCACTGGCTTCAGTCTGAAGCTGTATTCTGAACCTTGGGGCCAGGAGTTTGAGTGGAAGACGGACTAAAAAAGAAAACAGAAGCAGACCAGTCAGAAGATGAACAAAAACTATGCCAGCAAAATTTACCAGGTAGATGATGAAACCACCTAGTTTGGCCTAGCTCTTTAGTGAATGTTTATATGAATATGTTCTGAAAACTAACTAACTCCAAAGCAGTGCATGTGTAAACTCTGATGAAGATGCCTGGGACATGAGGGTGATTCATTGTAGGGGCTACCCAGCAGCTAGCAGTGTTCCCTTTAAGCTGCCTGGCATGTGCAGCCACACAGGCACACCTAGCAGCACAGCATGAGCATGCGTGGCCGTGCACGTTGCACAGTTTAGAAGGAATGCTGCCGGCTAGCCCCACACTGGGGTACCCTCATGCCACAGGCAGCTCTTCCATGGCACATTGAGCCAGGCTGGAGCAGGCCCAGGAGCAATAAATAAGGTGCTCAGGAGTACTGAGCCCTGGTGCAATATGTGCTGGAGTTTATTGCTGCATGCTAATAGCACATGTAATATGCCCAGTGAATACCTGCAGCATAAAACTGAAAATTTACCTATGTAGATAAATATTTACAAGAAAACTAGAGTCCTTGCAGGTTTGCTACCTGTCATCTTACTGCATTATAGGATATGTATTACAGATCTAAAAGTACATTTTAGTAATTACAGATCTAAAAGTAACCAAAATACAAGAACACTATTCAAATGTGTTGGCATGATCAAGAAAAATCATTCCTAAAGAACAGCTAATGAATATTAACCAGACCAGGCAAAAGAAAAAGGCTTGCATTCTTTTGAGTTACTTATTTAGAATTAAGGAAAATGGCAATACTAAAGAATCCATTTAAGACCATTGTGGCTAGGGACCAAAATTACACAAACTGGTTTAAGTGATTAGAAACCAGCTCAAATCTGTAATACCACAGAAGTTCAGTGCACACAACCTGCTTTCAAAATGGCCAAAGCTAAAGATAAACCTGGATGGATGTAGTATCAGACTTAACTGATTTAGGCGAAAATAGTTTATTTAACTTCTGTCCCAGATCCCCTCTAAATTCAAGTTAACTCATAGTCCCCCTACATCCCAGGATGCTTTGGACCTCCCCTACCCCTGCCCCCCCACACACACACGGGGTGGGTGGGCTAGGCTTGGCCCAAGCTATCTGCTCCAGCTGAGTGGGGAGGCATGCTCTAGCACCCCCCCCAGCCCCAGCTTCTGACCTTGGCCACTACAGGCACATGGCTGCATTTCTGGAATCAAAAGTGAACATTGATGACTTGCTTATCAGTTCAGTCTACAGAGCCTATGAAGATTGAACTGATTCAGCCTCAGCCTTTTGACTGTCTATAGTTAGCCTGTATATTTTCTCTCTAAAATGCTACATAAACTCAGTTAATAAAATGGTAGCTGCCCTTCCAGGTTTGCAAACTCTATGGGAATGTAACTTAGGGAAAACAAATTGTACCAGTTACATCACAAGCATCAGACTTTCAAGTATGTTTTGAAACCAAGATTTGGCTCAGATGAGACAAAAAACAGGTTTTTAGCCTTTCTCAGCATGCTGGATCTGATTCTGGTCTCATGCCAGTGTTACAACAGTATAAGAATGGATCAGTATAAAGCAGCATATTTCAGTGGAATTATGCCTGATTTATGTCAGCTTAAGTAAGATGAGAATTCAGCCCTGTGAGTCTGCAAATGCTCTGGGAGTCATAAGAAGAGGTTTCCTTGTGAGATTTCTAGATTCTCCTTCCATCCAAGTGGGAATATTATGAGACCAGCTTTTATACATTATTATGAGACCAGCTTTTCTATACTTCAAAATGTTTGGTTGGGGCACAGCCCAGAAGTAATGAGAACTGCACATTTAAAAAAAAAAACAAAAACAAACCAAAAAACACTCTTATGAAGATATTTCATAATCTTGAGAGAGGTTCAGTGTAAGTTCAATTCTAAAAATAGGGGAATGTTCAATGAACAGTTCTTATGTTAACTGAACTGGTTTATTCTGCCCTCAAATTGTGGGTCTTGTTCTGCTTTGCTGTATATGTTTGAATACGGACTTCCATTGTCTTGAACACAAGTAATCTTGCTTTATACCAGGGTGGTCCAACTTCTACAGGTCCAGGAACTGCATGCCACAGATGGTTGTCACATGCTCCAGGGGCTGCCGTAATGCATACAATGGGTCACTCAGCTGCCCCTTGCTAAGGCTTCCCCAGTGCCATGTGTTCCACAACTCCAACGCATGGTGGGGTACAGAAAATCTGAAGGAGGGAGGGAGGGGAGCCTAGTGACTCTAGCTGCAGCAGCAGCCTGCGTAATAGGAGAAAGAATAGCTGGGTAGTAGTTCAGAGGCCACACATTAACCCCTCATGGGCCACTAGTTGGACAACCATGCTTTATAGTAATATGTATGAAAGCATAATCAGATTTTGTGTCTAAGTACTGTCTGGAATTTAGGCATATGCCCAAATTCTTAGTTTGAATTCACTATTCACTTTAGTGGAAGCTTTGCTTAAGAGAGAATTGCATAGCTTACCCGTATCAATATTGACTACCCAAGTGTAAATTGTTCTGAAAAAAATACCTGCACTTTTAATCCAGCCTGCAGCTTCATTTAGCCATTCCCACATGGGCACCTGTGGCAGGGCACTGGGTGTGCCTGCCACTTTAAGGCCCTGGAGCCGGCAGCCTCCGGGTGCCTGACGAGGGCAGCCATTTTGAGGCCTATATAAACCCAGGCAGTTTGCCTGCTGTAGCCAGGCAGCAGCATTGCCTGGCTGGAGACCTGCTAGGAAGAACAACTGGAGGTATGGGAGAGCTGTAAGGGGATGGAAGGAGGTTCCTGGTCCTGGGCATGACCTCAAAACTGCATCCTGCTGGGAGTGGGTGGCCTGGTGGGGCACTCAGTGGTGTGGGAGCCCCCAGGAAATGCCAGGCCAGTTACCACCTGGTGGAAGGTGAGTCGGGGAGCCTTAACCTCTTGCCCCCACTGCTGGGTGAGTTACCCCGTCTAGGGAGACTTGGAGGGTCCAGAGGGGGACCTGAGAATGAGTGAGGGTCTAGAGGCCTGCTCAACCATGGGAGTACCCTTGACTGGCCCAGGCTGGGGCCAGGACCCAGGGATGGGTCAAAAAGGCCAGGGTGCCCACCACGAGGGACGCCCAGAGCTGGAGGCCTGGGGTCCTGGCTGGCTTGGAGGTGAGCCAGGGCAAGTTGCCATAGGTCCAGGAGGGACCACACCTGAGAGGGGAAGATGGGTTTCGGGGGGGGGCAAGGTAGCCTGGATAACGGTGGAGAGGCTGCCTGATTGAGTGGATTATGAACAGGTCCTGGAAGGATGAGAGTGGGCCTAATATGGGGGCCAGTGATTAGAACGTCGAGATGCCATCTGCAAGGCTTGGGCTGCGGTATGAGGATAGAAGGAGCCGCAGATAGTGCCCCCTGGCATCAGGGCACAAATGGGCAGCCTCCCACTTACGGAAGATCTAAATTAACCAATTAAGACCAAGTGATGGCGGGCTAGAATAGGCAGGCAGTTGGCCCAAGGATAGGTGGGCGGGCCATGGAGAGTGGCCCTGAGGAGACCCCCTGTCACAGCACCCCTTGCTATGTCCCAGTCTTTCTATAGACATCTTGCAGCTACTTGTGAGAATGTCTCAGTTTTTAATCTGTTAGTTTAAAGGAGAAAAATGGTAGGTGGATTAAAACAAACAATACCAAACTCTGCTTGGATATCCAGGTTTTAAAAAATGTATGAAATCTCCCAGCTCTTATATTTCCTACTGGGTAGAGAGTTATTATTGCCAAGATAATGCTTTAAGGTAGTTAATTTGCGTTTATACTATGGGCTCACCAGGGTTGCATAATTTTAAACCTAGAAATTTATTTCAGGCTTTACTTTGTTATATGGAGAATATACGGTCCAATTTGCATTTAGCTTTGTAATGTCTGAGAGAATGTAGTAAAAATTTAGAAGTGAATAGAAACCACAGAAAGCATATTGAACCTGAATGTTCATTACAATAATACATTACGCTCAACAAAGGACCTCCAAAACTGCCCTTGTTTTGTCAGTAAATTCCAGGTAGTTAATTTCTATGTCCAAACAGGATGCACAGATGTGCTTATCTGTGAAGCCTTTGAAATAATAAGTATTATATATTACTGTTCTTGTTGCTTGTGTGTTCTTAATGTTTGTTCCCAGAAAACATTATGGGCCTCATGCTTTTCTGGTATAAATCAAGGATAATTCCAGTGAAGTTGGTAGAATTACATTAATGTCAAATTAGTGAGAGAGAACAATTATGTTTCAGAACTAAAATATTAATAGTGAAAGTTGCATCTTAGCCCATCAGGTCAGTAGGCCAAGAAGTGGCACAAAACCCAGATAGGCTTAAAACATCTTTATGGATTTTGTGCATTTTTAACTAGAACTATTGTTGCCTAAAATTGAATGTTTGGGGTTTTTTGTTGAAATTATCTGTTTTCCCTTAGTCTAATTCTGTGGGAAGGCAGACAGCTCAAGTCTGATGAATTTGTATCCAATTGTGTGAACCTTATGGTCCTGAAAAGTAGGACTAGACCATCATCTCTCTCAGTGCAGAAAAAAACCCCCCATAATGTAGAAATATGAAAGGGCCAAAAAATATGGCCCTGCACAAATGAGTGGCAAAGCTCTAATTGTCCAGGGTCAGGATTTCACATAAGTTAAGTCCTCTTAATTCTTTAAGTCTAAATGGAAAGCAGAATGCATCAAAATATACTAACTTTTTTCCTACCATATAAAACTGTATATAATTAAGGTAAATTAGATTTGTGGTTGTATGCACACGTGCATATGAGAGAGTGCCAGGCACTTTTGAAAACACCCAGAGCTGCATCGCATGCATTTGTATAAACATGAAATGTGTGTCAGCTCCAAGAAAACAGCGGTGGTGAACTTTTGAACTAAAATCAAAGATGTTTTAGTTTCAAGGTGCACTGCTGCCATTTTCTTAGCACTGATACACATTTCGCCATTTATACAAATATGTGATGCAGTGCTGGGTACTCCAGTTTGCATGCTTCTCAGACTGAATTAATTGAGTATGGTCTGACTATTGTGAAGTAACATAGTTTACTGAATAGTAAATGTGCACATCTACACATGCACATGCTAACCATGCAATAAACTTCACTACTCATGAGTAAATTTACTACCTGCATATTTACTTGTGAGTATCTGCTGCCCCTATACAGGCTGTGGACTACCTGTGCCCACCTGCCTGCACCCTGGCACCACAGTCCTGCATGGCTTCCAGGCCCATGCTGTCTAGTCCTGTAGGCTGCTGCAGGCTGCTTCTAGGCCTGCAAGGACCCAGGCCCAGCTGCAGTCAACTCCTGGCCACTGAGACTGGCACCAGCTGCCCACAGCCAATCCCCAGAAGCCTACCTGGAACATTCAGGTGTTTCAGGACACTGCCTAACTGTGTGGCTCCTTGTCCCATGCTATGCCCCCGCACTGGGTGCTGCAGGCAACTGCCTAGGCCTCACAGGACATGGGCAGCCATGTGGAGGCTCAGAGAGTTGGCCTGGGAGCCCCTATGGCATTATTTCTGATGCCACAGGCCACCCAGGGCCCCAAGTGGTACCAGGAGGAAACTGATGACCTGGTGGTATTGTTGGGTAAGGTGGAGATGCAGCAGCAGTTTGTGAGGGGTAATCACTCCAAAACCAATGTTTACAAGGCTAGATGCAAGAGCATGGGCACAACTGGTCGGCATGGCAGTGCCACATAAAGGTCAAGACATTGTGGACACCATAGGTCACCACCATAGACACCAATTGTCAGTTGGGGAGTGCTTGCAAGTCCATGCCCTTTGTGGCAACTGGGCAGCATCTTTGAGCCCTGAGCCCCAGGCTGCAGTTGTGCTTAGTACAGCAGCATGCGCAGCCTGCCTGAGAACCCACTCTGGCCTGGCAGCCACAGTGACTTGTCACTGAAGCAGAGCCCCTCAGGGCACCAGCAGCTCCTCCCACCAAGCTCCCCACTTCCAGCCTCCACCAACAGCTCAGAGAGCCTGGGCTAATGCCTGTCCCAATAGCTTCCTAGCTTCAGCCTCAGCCCTGAGGCATGGCTGGCTATGGCACTGCTGGGCATCAGCAGTGCCAACTTCTCCCCAGGGATGTGCCCCCGCCCAAGCACCTGCATGCTGCATCCCACTGCCTGATGAGTCTGCCAGGAGTTTATGCCATAGCCACCAGCAGGGAGTGAGTGGAGCCACTGGGCATGCCAGCCCTACCCACATTGTAAGCCCTACCCACATTGTACCACACACCTCCATAATGGCATTCCCAGAGATGGCCTTGCCCTCACTAAAGAGGTGGCCCACATAACAGAGGGTGGTGGGAGTCATCAGCTTCAGCAGGGCAAAGTCCAGCTGGATGTCTGTGGGCAGAGGCTTCTGTATGGGGGTGTCCTGCCACTCCAGATGCAGGTGGAGCTGCTCTAGGAGGTCCGTAAAGATGGCTCAGGTTAAGCAGAACACCTTCAGCTACTGCTTATGAGGGCTGTGCAAAGCTTCAGTTGCTGATTCAATTCAGCAGAAATTTGTCCTGATTCAATGGCTGAATCTCCAAATATGAATCAAATCTGGAGACCCTTTAATCTCTCTGAATCGAGTCAGAACCCTCTGAATCTGTTTGAAGAAATTTGGAAAGATTTAGACATAGACACAGCTTTAAATGCTTTTTCTATGTACCTCAAGGTACCAGGCAGCTCATGAATGCTGTGCTGGATGGAGCATCCCACAGGAGCACAGGGCAGTCCCCAGCATGCTCAGCAGCAGACCCAGAAGGGGACCGGCAGTACTTCTGATCCACTTCTAGATTCAGCACCGAGCATGCAGGGGGGTCCCCCATGCAGTTCTGTGGGATGCTGCATCTGTCCCAGCATTGCAGCATTCATGAGCCATGTGTGGTACCTCAAGGTATGTAAAAAAACAAAAAAAAACCCCCAAAAAACATTTAAAGCTGTGTCTGTGGCCAAAGAGCTGATTCTCCAAATCAGCATTGAATTTTCAGATTCAACTGAATTGAATTGGAGATAGTGATCCAACTCAACAAATCAAATCACTGTCCCTGATTCAGGCTGAATCTGAATCCTAATTGAATAGAGTCCATTTTGCACACCTCTACTGTGTGTCATCCCAGATGGCCTGGGCATGTGTAGCTACCAGTCCTGGCTGGTCCAGCTTGCCCTGAGATGGCCAGGCTAGATGCTTAGGAGGCCATGGATGGCCCTGGCAGTGGCATTCAGGAGCCCATCAGCAGCATCCCTGCCATGGTCCAGCCACCAACTGCATGGCAGTGGTGGCCTTGGGATGGTGCAGTGTGGCCAGACCACACTGTTCATGTTCACTGCATGTGGGGGAGCTGGCAGTGCTCAGATGGCCATGGGCCAGCCATTGGTCAGTGCAGTAGTCCAGCAAGACCAGTGCAGTGGCCAGCAGGAACCTGGGGTGCTGGGCATCGCTGCTAGGGGAGGGGCTGGAGCAGATATGGTGCATGGAGGCAGAGGCTATGGTGAGACAGCTGCCACGTGCTGCCCCCATCCTCTGCACGCTGCTCCTGACCAGCAACACAACTGGTAAGGGAGCAGAAAAGGAGGGCTGGTTTTTCAAGATTTTCTCTGGAAGCAGGCAACTGCAGCCAGAGCCTCCAGCTCCCTGTGGTGGTGACAGAGGCCCTTTGCATGGCCTTCCTTGCATGTGCAGACACCTGGCGGGGAGCATTTACTGACAAGTAAACTGATCCTGCATCAAATGTGCATGTACATACACCCACTCTGAAATAGTTGGGGCTGGCTTTGCCCAGTAACAAGCTTTTGGACTAGATCAATCACTATTACAATTTGCTCTCCGTAGCATAGAATAATGTAATTGAGAAATAACCAAGCAGAAATCTTGCCAAACAAACACCCACATCCAGAACACTGGGAATGAAAAATTGTATACTAATTCTTCAGTAACCATATAGCGACCCCACTTTCTGACCAGCTGAGACAATTTAGCTCAAATGTAATGCATTTTAATTATGGAAACTTTAGGGGGTAGAGGAAGGTTTAGCAGCTTGCTTTGCATCATGAAGTATTCCCTTCTGACATATTATTTTGTTGACTTATCCTATATTAAATAGCATCATACAGTATGAAATAAAGTCCCTCATAACTCCTTTTTAAAAGCAGCCAGTATCGTCTTGTTGAGTAACTTCCACTGTCTTGAGTCTGTTTCTGAACTGGAGCCAGTTCCCAGCTTTTCATGCAATGTACTCCTGTCTTACTATTGACACAGTAAAGATGTCTCAAGTCTTTTTTTAATCTTCTAAAGTTGACTTTTTCTGCTCAAAAATTGCATGGAATGGCCCCCCAGACCCTTCTTTGACAAATTTCCATTTATTTTTGGGTCAACAGATTACCAGAGACTATAAAGTAAATGGTGCAAGTCAAGAATTAATGACAAGAGACAGAAATTACTTTTCTCATCCTGTGTTCAGTTCATAGCTGGTATTCTAATGGCAGCTTCCAGCTTCCCAACAACAGGCGTTGCCATGGTGCATTGGGTGGCATTCAGGGACAAGTTTGAAAGAAAGGTCAAATGTTTATTTCTTGTTTAATAACTCCTTTTTTTTTTGACTGTGTTTCAGACAAACTCTGAGGACCTTGACTTAGATTTTCTTCAATTAATGTTCTTTCAGGCAGTAGGATCCAAGGAAAAGCTTCAGGAACTGGGGATTCCTTTAGTAAATGATTACTTGCGAATGCAAGGGGACTGGACTCAATGACAAAGGAACACAGAGACTGAGGAGACTTACTGTATTCCCATAATAGGTTTATTATCTGAAGTGTTTTATTCAGTTAGTTTAGATTCTAGTAGTAGCAACAGTACTGGCATCATTGCTGTTCTTTTTGAAATAATGATGATGATGATATGGATGATCATTCTTCCTTCCTCCCTTCTGTTCCACATTCAGAAGGGACTTGTCCCATATGGTTTTCCTCTTTCTTTGAAGAGCCTAGAGTCCATGGGGACAAGTAGAAAATTCCCTACTCCTTTTCCTTATCTTCCTGCAGACCGTCAGAAAAACAAAATACAGGTTTCACTGCATTATCTTTTCTACTAAGGCTCATCAGGTGTCCTGGAGGCAGCTGTGGGCAGAAAGGAGGAAAGAAAGAATAGACCGGTGTGATCTATAACGTGTTTGCAAAAGTACAGACCTTTTGATGACCCTGGCTTCTTTGCAGACTCCCGAAGGCCTGCAAAGGCTCTTAGGTGACCTTTATTGTAGGGAAACTTATCACTGAATCAGGCAGTAAGAATTCCATGAGAAAAACCTCTTCAATATTTCCTCCATTGGAGCTTGCTATAGCGAAATTGCTCATTCCCAGGATTTTAGTGAAAAACACATGATAATGCTGAGCCAGTTATATCACTTGGTCTTGCTCCCTTCTTCCCAATGGTTTAATGAATGGGACGTGTCATGAGACTCCAAACAAAACTAGAAAGCTCTAAAGGGAAATGCTAGCGATTCTGGCTGCATTTTTAATTAATCAAACTTTTATTCAGGCAAACTCCCATCAGCTTAAAAGCAAAAACTTCCTGTCTGAGTCACTGAGATAACTGAGATCGGAAGTTCCACAGTATAGATTTCAGTTGAGTTATTCTTAATTTATAACAAAATATCCAAGATTAGAATCTACTTCAGAGCAACCACTTCAGAAAACGGCTGACACGAAAGGTTGCGGCATAACAATTCAAATTGCCATGCTGGGTTTTCAGGCTTAAGAGAACAGGGCCAGCTCCTCAGCCAGCGTTAAGTCTAAAGTCAATGGATCAATGTTGACTTATATGCCCACCATTTGTGTGACCCAACATCTTTTCCATTTAAATGATAGTAGTACACGTTCTTAGCTGACAGCAAGAGCAACAGTTGTTTCTTCTCCTATTGTGAAGATCAGTCAGCCCCTATCCTGTGGGGCATGTAACCAACCAACACCCTGAGAGAACCATGTATAAATTGAATTAGGGGTCCAGTTTTGGGTCTATACAGCTCAAGGAATACTTCTATAATAGGCATTCTACTTTTCAGACACCTATGTAAGACGCATCTTAGAAAGATTTTAAATATTGGAACATATGGTCCTAGCAGAAGCACAAAAGCCTTTTTAAAAAAAACCAACTTGATGTCAGACCTCATCACATTATGGAGGGTTACATTGCATAATGTGATGTGATGCACATTTTAATAGATAGACATTTTCTTACAATATCAAATAGGAGAGTTTTAGAGAGCAAATTAGGTAGCTCACCACTGAACTAACTGGTCAGCAGACCTATTTAATGATTATTTTCAGGTTCTGTCTTGGATTCATCATGTTCTAGCTTCCTCTTAAATCAGGCAGAAAATAGAGGTCGAAAATTATGCACCTCCTAAGAAACTGTCATTTTTGGCCATTTTTCTTTTGGAACACATAATGGGGGGGAGGAGAGGGAGGGAGCCCTTTTATTTAGGATAGCTTCACCACTTTGACCATACGTGAAAAGCAGTTTTTGTCAGCAAAGTGCTTTTTTGCATCTGGGTGGGTAATGTAATGTGTGAGTCAGTGTGGAAAAGGAGTTGAAGGTCAAAGCTGAAATAGTACTTGCTGTGTCACTTGGTCTCCTGATCTGAATGTTATGCATGTCATTACCAGAGCTCACTGTCAAAGGAGAGAAACCATATAGGGGCAGGAAGTGTGCATGAATATTGAAAAATAAGTGAAAAGAAATGACTCTATCCAAATGTGCTGAAAATAGGGGAAGAAATCACTTAGTTCTATTTCCCTTATACACCATGTGCTTTCACGTCTTCCCTTCTTTGAACATTGTTTAGTTTTCTCTTTTATTTGTGAATGCTTTGGAAAGCAAAATCAAATATTAAAAGCTTTGCAGTCAAATCCAGGCCCATTGATTTCAGTGGGGCGAGAATGTCAATCACCAAGTTTCTGTTCTGCTTGTATGTGCAATGTTTTATAGCTTTTGAATATTTCTCTCCTTTGGTAATGTCTCAGTGCCTTCCTAACCATTAGCTATAGTAGACAACATCTTTGTAGTAAACTTGTAAATCCCTTTGTAATCTGCTCCTTTTCTTTTAGCACCCTTTCCTTTTTTAGACTTTGAAAGAGTGTGAATGAGAGAAACTGGCAGAAAATCCTTTGGTCCATGACTGTACCGTTGGTGGCCTGCAGGCCGCCCCCAGCCCCTGAGGAGTTGGCATGCAGCTTTTGGGCTCCCACCCAGCCACTGTCTCCCCTATGGCTCCAGCAAGTGCAGCAACCAGGTTTTCCCTTCCTCCTCCGGTTCCTGGTTCCTGCTCCTGCACTTGGGGTCAGGGTGGTAAGATGGGGCTGTAAGCATCACAGAGAGAGAGCCAGGCTGCCGACGCTGCGATGCCCACACTGCACGTGCAGCTAGGATGGAAGCCGCGCTGCTCATACTGCATGCATGGCTGAGGGATCCAAGCTGTTTGCACTGCCCACACAGTGAGGGAAACCTGTTGGGTGCAGCTCCTCACTATCCAGGACAACCCTGGTCTAATCTACCAATTTGCTTTGTGTGACCTTTAACTTAAAATCTTTGCATACACGCAGCAAATTTTATCTGATTCAGATTTGCCTTCTGTAAAATCTTACCAACCTATCAGAAGAGAAAAATTATTTGTAGATGAAGATTTTAGAGGGTATATAGACATAGATACAGAGGGGAGGGATTAAAGCTAATTGAAATATTTCTGATTTTTTTTTTCCATTGGATGTTTTCCTTAAATTCTTATTTTCAGTTACAATTTTTCCTCCTGTGAAAAATGTTGAAGAAAATGGTATGCTCATTCTTAAGCAATGTCACCCTGTAAACTGAATTATGTTTTTAAATGACACTTGCATATGCATACTGACTTTCTTGTTCTCAGCAGGGCTTTTTACTGCTCAGGTTCTGCTTTTTTTAAGATTAAGTGGAACGAAAGGTTCTTTTAATGAACTATAAGCTATTTATTCTGAGAAACAGAGCATTAGTAACTTTGCTCCACTCTTTTCACTGCCTCCTTATAGGTTTTGTGGAATGGGTTTAACGTATTCTTGTTGATATTTAAAGCTCTTAATTGACTAGACCCAACCAAGTATCCTACTGAGCTTCTGATTTACTATGCACTACTTCTGCCTCCTGGATTAAAAATGCAGTACTCTTGCATTTGAGGGTTAATATTTTTGTTCCATAATCAGTAACTACAGATGCAATCTCCCACCTGGTTACCCAAAGATGATATATTTGGTCTACTTTAAGCAGAACTTGATGACCCTTTTATCTCTGAGGATTCTCAGTGTGACACTTGGATCAGATTTCCTTTTATTCACCTATGCATTAGATCAGTTTAAAATCTGTTTTATTTTTTTTAATTAGAGAGAACCTTGAATGTTATGATCAAGGGTTCAGGTTAAAAGACACAAGTTTAGCTCCTTTCCCGATCTAATTCCATTTCAGTGAGATCAGAAAATATAAAAGCTATTCATTCTAAAGCATTCATGCCTCATCATTTAAGGCTTGCTTCCCTTTTGTCCTGTGCTCCTCAGGTAGGCCCAGAACTTGTAAACATCTCAGCACTTGAATAACTCGGTTGGTTTACTCCTGTTTGTAAAGTTATATGCTTTCAGGATAAAACCTGAGGTTTAATGTCACATATTTTACAGTTCAGTCTGTAAACCTGTGCTCCTGCCAAGTGAGAGATTTATTTTCAAATGTGTCATTTAGAGAAGAATGAGAGAAGCACTTTAAATACACATTTTTAGTATTACTAATTTGTATTCTGCCCCTGACTTGGGGTTCCTTCCATTTTCTTATTAATGGTTCATGCTATCGTGTTGCAGTGAAGATTCAGATCTGGAGTACTGCAAGATCAGTTTAAGTTACAGTGATATTAACCAACCTAACTGCTCAGCTCAAGGCTATAAATTAGGGAATGTCTCCCCTCATAGTTTATTGACTCTCACAAATTCATTGGTTCCAATGAAGAAGCATAATTTAAGCAGAGAAAAATAGTGAAGTTAGATTCATCTCATGAAAATGTTTTATAAATTGTCTTTAAAATGGACTGTGTTTCTATCTTTTGTTTAAGGATATTTAATAGATAGTCTCTTGAGAGCCATAATTTTTATTGAGGCTTTTACTCATTATGTTTCCTGGTACTGTATCACAGTGTCAGTTTATTTTAATGTTGCTGAGTGAAAGATAAGTAATCTTGACAGAAGTCTTTCAAAATCCCTCAAGATGTTACAATTAAACAAATTACCAATCCAGGAGTCTCAGTGATATGCAGTAAAATTCTATCCAACTTTGCCATTGGCAGCCTATCTGAAGCCCACACTTGAGTGTGCAACATAATTCATGAAGAAAACACCTCCTCCTATTCATTACCTGACACACATACAATATCTCAAATAGAGTGATTATCATGAAAATAAAGCAGTTTCCAGTTTGTATGTAAATATAACAATCTCTAATTACACAAAACATTGCTCCGTCAGGTTAATGATTCTAGTACGAAAGGAAACCAATGGCTGGATTTGACAGATTTGAGTATTAAAAGGAGGAGCAGTGTTGCCTAGGAAGCAGAAAGACTCATGTACATGGCATCTAACTTCAGCTGATTTAATTATTTATCCATACTGTAGTATTTATCCATACTGTAGTAATCTAAAGTCAGGTACAGAAGTTACACTTATTGTGCAGTAAAGATGCAGGAAATGCTGTGCAACCATAGCTGAACACATGGTCAGGGCACACAGAGAACTAAAAATGGCAGAGCCCTCTCTAAGATAATCCTGGATGGATGTGGTATCAGACTTCAGCGCTGTAAGTTAGAGTGCTATGATGCACATCTGTACCACATGCCATCACGACACACAGTAGGTCATGTTCCATTGACATCCCATGGAGCACTGTGGCACCCTGCTCACCTCCACATCTCATGGGGCAATTGTCTAGCTTAAGCCAGAGCTGGTCTCCTCTGCCCAAGCACCAGGTCAGTCCCACCTCTGAGCTTTCGGTGATCCAAGATAGCAAAGCCCCTGTTTCTAAGTCCCCTCATTGCCTTTTTCCCTCCAGCCAGCCAGGAGCCACTGTCTGGTATTATTGCTTAGTGTGAAGATTCTGTCTACCCCATCTGGACATTTGTAAAGATTGCAGCTTTTGATTAAGTGCTGTGCTGTTTTCTGAATACCTCATTCACACAGGGGCCATGTTAACCCCAGCTGCAGTACGCTGGATGGATGATAGTGAACTCTTGAACTTATGGATCTGTTCACCTACATAGGACTGAAAAGCATACACAATCAGCCTGTATTATATAAGTTGAAATTGGAGGGAACATGATGTTTCCAATGTAAAATGTGGCATGAAATTCTTACCTGAGGTAACAACTCTCCAGATTGTTTAGTAATGTAATGAACACATGAACAATGGAAGGGCCTAACTGATAATTGGTTCTGGCATATGACTGACAGGTGGCATGAGGTAGACACCATAAAACCTGTCAAGACTGTCACTGGGAGAGCTACAGAGGAAGTGATTGAGTCTGTGTGCATCATGAGCCTGTGTGGTAGCTGGGTGCTCACCTGGGAGAGTGACTGTGTTGGTGTCAGTGCACGTTGTGTCCAACTGGGACTGAAAGCTTATGAGAAACTCAGTCACTTGATGAGCGTGTGGTGTGAAACCTGCTTACATGTATATATGTATGAGAGTTGCATGAGTGGAGTGTGTAGAGGGAAGTGTGCAACTGAACTCCATCCATTCACGGAGATATACACTCATAAACAGAGTCATCCTCTGCTCATCTGCACTCACCTGCATACCTTTGGATAGTAAATTATCACTCACCCCCTGAGAATGAGGAAAAGATAGAAGTCATTTAAGGAACAGGCACTCTGTGATAGGCTGACAGGCCATCTTGCCTATCAGCTTCAGAATGATCTTGCCTGCCACCTCTGGGGATAGGTTGGCATTGATTCTTTCTTGTATCTATCATTGTATATAGTGTTCTCTTAACTCTGTTCACTGGTTCATTGTTGTATTGTGGATTTATTACTGTTGCGTTTTTTTATACATACTTTGATAATGTAATCTTGTTAACTTTTGCCTCGGTGTTAAGGGACCAGGCTACATGTCCTTTGTTGTCCCAACTCATAGTTTCATACTTGGTAGGGTTGGAAGGGACCTAAGCAGATCATCAAGTCTGATCCCCTGCCATGAGCAGGAAAGGATGGTGGGGTCAAACGACTCTGGCTAGGTGATTATCTAGCCTCCTTTTGAAGACCCCCAGGGTAGGGGCAAGCACCACTTCCCTTGGAAGTTGGTTCCAGATCTTAGCCACCCTGGCTGTGAAGTAGTTCCTCCTGATGTCTAGCCTGAATCTATTCTCAGTCAACTTATAGCCGTTTTTCGTTGTTACTCCTGGTAGTGATTGGGAGAACAGGGACTCTCCCATTGCCTGCTGTCCCCCTTGGCAAGTTTATAGGTGGTTACCAGATCCCCTCTCAGCCTTCTTTTGTGGAGGCTGAACAGGTTCAGGTCCCATAGCTTCTCCTCATAGGGCCTACTCTGCTGCCCTCGATCATGCAAATGGCCCTCCTCTGGACCCTGTCTATGCTATCCACATCCCTCCTGAAGTGTGGCACTCAGATCTGGATGCAGTACTCCAACTGCAGCCTGACCAGTGTCACATAGAGATGGAGGATCACATCATAGGACCTGCTCGTGCTGCATCTATGGATGCATGACAAGGTGCGGTTAGCCTTCCTGACCGTGTCTCGCATTGGTAGCCCACATTCATCTTGGAATCAATAGCAACTCCAAGATCCTTTTCTGACCTTGTGCTGACAAGAAGGCAGTTCCCTAGCCTGTAGGTATGCTGCTGGTTCTTCCTCCTCAGGTGCATTGTCCATACTGAAACTCATCTGATTCTCATCCACCCACCTCTGTAACCTGTCCAGATCTAGTTGTAGCCTATCCCTCTCTTCTAGCATGCTCACTTCTTCCCATATCTTAGTGTCATCTGTGAACTTGAACAAGGTGCTTTTCACCTCCTTGTCCAAGGTACTAAAGAAGATATTGAAAAGTGCAGGCCTGAGGACCAAGCCCCGGGGAATCCCACTGCCCACATCCCTCCATGTCAAAAATGACCCATCCACTACCATTCTCTGGGTGTGGCTCTTCAGCCAATTTGTGACCCATCTGACTGTGTAGGCATTGATACCACAGTTGCCTAACTTTATAATGAGGATGGGGTGAGAGAGTGCTGAAGGCCTTCCTGAAGTCCAGAAAGACTACATCCACTGTGACACCTGAGTCCAAGGCTTTTGTGACCTGGCCATAGAAGGCAACCAGGTTGGTCTGACAGGACCTTCATCTAATGAACCCATGTTGATTGCCCCTCAGCATATTCTCCTCTGCTGGTCCCTTTACAGATATGCTTCTGGATAATTCTCTCAAAGAGCTTCTCTAGGACTGAGGTAAGATTAATGAGCCTATAGTTTCCTGGGTCCTCTTTCCTCCCTTTTTTGAAAATGGGAACCACATTGGCCCTTTACCAGTCCTCTGGCACCTTGCCAGAGCACCATGAGTGCTCGTAAAGCTGTTTCAGGGGTCCCGCAATGACCTCTTCCAATTCTCTTAGCACTCTGGGGTGGAGATCATCAGGAGCTGATGATGTGAACACATCTAGTCCCACCAGAAGTTCCCTGACTAGGTCCTCACTGACACTGGGCCTGGCTGTGCCTCCCCTGGGGCCATCCAGAATCCCAGTGGGGGGGATGTCCCTGTCCCTGACCCTGCTCAGAAAAATGGAAGCAAAGAATCTGTTAAAGATATTAACGTTGTTGTCTGGTGCTACCACCAGATTACCAAGCATGTCCTGCAGAGGCCCCACATTACTTGGTACCTTCTTTTTTACCCACAGTGTATTTTAAAAAGGATTTCTTGTTCTCTTTGATCTGCGTCACTAGTCCCAGTTCCATCCCCTAGCCTTCCTAACAGCCCCCCTACAATCTTGAGCAATGAAGGTATAATCCTTCTTGGCAATGGCCCCTCCATTCCATTGTGTACACCTCCTTTTTGGCTTTGAGACATTCCTGGATGCTTTTGGTGAGCCATGGGGGCTTTTGAGCACTCTTGACCCTTTTGATCCACATGGGGATTGTCACCTTTTGGGCTTGGAGGATCGTCTCCTTAAGGAATGGCCACTCTTCTTGGACTCCCAATTCCCCTCCCCTTCAGGACCTCAGTGCCTCCCTGATTAGTCACCTTACCTGATTGAAATCCACCCTCCTGAAGTATAGGGCTGCTGCCTTGCTGCAGGTCTTTGACACCCTGCACTGGACAGTCAATTCCAGTAGGTGATGATCACTATTGCCCAGGTGGTCAAGCATCCACAGTCCCCTCACCAGGTCATTGCTTGTGGCCAGGACCATGTCCAAGAAGGCATTTCCCCTGGTGAGACTGTGTACCTCCTGGGTTAGATGGAGGTCCTGTATCTCAGCTAGGAACTTATGTGAGTGGTTAGACCTGGCTGACTGCTCTTCCCAGCAGATGTCTACCACCATGAGGTGCAGTACCAGCTTGACCCATGCTTCTCTGTCAAAGTCATGTCCATGTTGGGACTCATTTGGTGTAGGTAATAAAATGCTGTAAGAGTAGACTTCAGACTCGATTACTCTAAATGATCATTTCATTTGCATTCATGCCACCTTTATCTAAATTCAGTGCAACACACACAGCCACAGTACCCAGCTGGGTGGGCTTTCCATAGGCCCAGAAACCTGGCAGCAATTAGGGTCTTTCTTCTAATGTCATTTGATTTAATGCCCAAGAGTGCAAGGAATATATCTGTGTGTGTCTAAGTTATACAACCTGTTTAGTGAAACAACTTCTGGACCATGCAGGAGCATCTGAACTATGCAGGAGCACAGTAATCTGCCAGTTAGTATAACATTGCAAGTGCAGTGGTTCTAAGCACTTTGAAGTTGACATCCTATGTTGTGCTGGATAACTGCCTTAAAGACAGATACCCATGCAGAGTTTGCTGCTGATCTTCTGAATGTGATATTTATAGGTGAGGGAATGGTCTAATGTGCTTCCTTAATAAGTCGGGGTATGCTCATGGGAAAGCTGTGGTTGCCTACTCTGTGGTCTCCCCTGCTGTTATTAGTGGCTTATTAATCTGTGTTACATTGAGTGGGATCATAAATCTGGGTAATTGACAACTGACTGCCCCATCCCTCAAGATCATATTGCTTTCCTGAGAGACCAGTGTGTTTACCCAGATCCACCTGATGCAAACCCTAACCCAAACACAATCTGATAAATATGGAAAGCTTATTTTAAGCCCCACAGTTGAGGTCTAATTAACAGGTTAAACTGAGCATTTTTGCTGGCAATCCTCCAGGCAACATTTGGCAGAGCAGCTCTGAATGGGCACTGCTGCCAGTAAGGTGCAGCAGGAAATGGGAATTCTCCTAAGCAACCTGTCCCCACACTCCTTCACTCCCTCTCCTCCCAAAGAAAGCTCATCCCTCTGGACCCTGATGTCTGGGTTTACAAGTCCTCCTGGCTCCCACAACAGGGATATGGAACCCAGGTGCCCTGGGTTTCTGGACCATGAACATTCAGTACCTTGGTCAGCCCTAGGTCATGAGGAGCTAAGTGACTTTAGCCCTGGGTGAGAGAAATGGTTCAGATAGGGGACTCACCAGTGTCTCCTATGTTTTCAGATTATGCATATGTGTGTGGAAGACCTGGTCATGGACCCCAAGATGCTGGATCCAGAATGATCACCCAGACACTTTCAGAGCACTGGAGACATGTGTAGGTAGTGCCAGTGAAGGGGACCCTTGATGTAGAAGGTTAGAATGGACAGGTTGAGCAACTATTTGCACCCATGGTGCCACAGCACTTGAATAAGCCACCCAGGCCAAGGAACACACTGCAAAGTTCCAAGAATGAGGTCTATAGATGGCCATGCACTCTCTGAGGGAGGCCATATGCAATACTACAGGGCTGAGAGATTCACAGTGCCAGAATAAGGAATTTATACACAGGCTTAAAGACTGCTTAGGATCAAGCTAAAACAATGTTGAATGGCATCATGCCACTTCCCATGGAGAAACCATTGCCTTCCAGGGCCAGGGTGTTGGGGCAGGCTGCCACCCACCATCCTCTGGTATGGAGAGCCCTGCTTTAGAGACAGATCCCTGGGGCTACATGTGCAAGAATCCCAAGGTAGAGGAGCAGGGGATAGATGGCAGCTGTGGGGGGAATGCTCTACACCATGCATTGATTGGGAGATGTTGGGGTGTGGGGCTATGGTACATGGGAGTCATTGACCCATGGTCCAGGACCTAGGAAGGTGTCCATTCTGGGGAGCAACATTGGGGACGGAAATCAGGATGCCTGAGACCGTATACCAAGGCTTGCATCTTCCAGGGCCATCTTGCTACCCCTGGCTGCTGGCAGTTGCTGGTGTAGGCACAGGGCTGCAAAGAGAACAGGTGGGCAAGGAAGGGTGGTCCACCATCCCACTGGGTTAGGCCACGGCAGACCCATATCCCACTGCAGGGTAGCAGCACAGCCTCTGAAATAATAGGCAGAATTATGGGCTCTGGTCCAAGTTTCACAGTAGGCAATGTTCCACAGTTTTTCTTTATTATGCAAATTAAAAGTTTGGCAGCTTCAATGTTTGATTAAAATGAGGCATGTCCCTTCCTTGCACTGCATTTCCCTGCACCGCAATGTGTGCCCCTGGGGGGAGATTAAGGAGGAAGAGGGGAAGGGTGACAATGTAGGTTGTGATCAGCAGTGCCTGGAATGCAGGGGCAGAGGAGCATGGAGCCAGAGACCCATGACCCACTGTAATGGCAGGAACACACAAAGGCCTCTGGACCTACTCATCTGGAGATGGCTCCTGGCCCATGGGGGTATAGTCAGCCAAGGAAGCACAGGCATATAGGACATGTGTCTGTGTGTGTGTGCGCGCGCGCGCACACACACACACACACACACACACACACACACACACACACACACACACACACACCCTGGCATCCAACCCTCACACACACTTGGTGAACACAGGGTGTATTGAATGGGTATTCATGGGAGGGCTGGCTGATGGCTCATGGCCATGATAAGCTGCTGCTGCATCCAGTCCAGGTGGGTGGCCAGGATGTCCCTGCCAGCCCATCAGGGCAGTCACAGAGCCAAACTGTCACAGAGTCACAGTGGCTTGGCCATTGAGCTCCACTCAGGAGTCTTCAGCAGCCCAAGGAGCCTGTGGGCATGCTGAGAGGCATGTGAGAACCTGCTGGGCTTCCTGCTGGGCTCAGGCCATGCAGGCAAAGACTTCAAGTCTCTGCCCCCTCACCCTCCACAAGATCAAATATGTTCTGCTTCCTCTTAAACTAATTGTGGGCACTTAAAGTAAGGCTCAAAAGTTAGGTTACTTTCACCACGAGCTTTTTGAATGACTTAGCCTAAATATTTCTATAGAAAGGAAATAGTTCCAATGGACCTGGACTTGGTTCTATTCTTTCTTCTGCTATTCATTTCCAATGTAGACTTCAACTAGTTGCTTCACTTCTCTACTCTTCCAACACCAGACTATAAGTTTCTTACTGAATTATTGTGTTCCTACGCTGCTGGCATAATGAGTTTTAAATTTCTGCTTGTGTCTTTTGAAGCCAGATCCATCTTGCCCTGGAATCCTGTATGACATCCCTCTTCCCATGGATAGACAACATATTCTTAAAAACAGAGCCCTCTTCATGATGGACTTGAATCCAATTCTATAGTCTAAGTCCTATAAAGTCAAGAGTAACCAATTTATTCTAGAGTATATTTCCCAGTTTCTATGCCTTTTATCAATACAATTAGAAAAGCAAGTTACTGTTGTTCATTCAACTGCAGCATAAACAAAGTATAACAGAACATAAAATTAACAACATAGTATGTGGAACTATGGCTAATTCCTTTGATAGTAAACAGAAAGTCTTTTTTTCCTTTTTACTCTATACTGGGAAATATATATAAACTGATAGTTATAGCCATGCAAAATATCAGGGTACTTACCATCATTCATTCCAAATCTCTGCACAACACCTTTCTCATTTCCATTGGCAGGGGGTCCTTCTGCTCAGGAGTTGCTCCCAGTCTGCATAATTTTGCATTCTAACTACTCAATCACCTATAGTTAAATATATTTTGTTAGGAATAAGCATCAGTATGTGTTTCATTTTATCATCTTGGCCTGAATTTTAAAAGCTTTACTGACATAGGTAATGTAAAGATAACAGACATAGATTTTATATGCATATTTATGTGAGTCAAGATAATCATAAAATCACAGAAAATAGGGCTGGAAGGGACCTTGGCTCAAACTCTTACTTATCCAAGCATTTGTCGAACCTACTGCTAAAAACTTCCTATGATCGAGATTCCATATGTGCCTAGGTAATCTGTTCTAGGGCTTAACCTCCCTTATGATGACACAGTTCTTCTTAATATCCAACCTAAATTTCCCTTGTTTCAATGTATAATATTAGGTGCATTATATTTTATACATATTAAAAACTGTAGTAAGCACTAGGGCTGTGTGAAATAGCACTGTTTCATTTTGACTTCCATTTCACCATTTCAAAGAGACAGTGTTTAATTTTGCTGTTTTGAAGCATTGTTCTGTTTCATTTTGTCAGAACTGTTTGACCATTTGGATGCATTTCAATGTTTCACCCATAGGCTAAAATGGGGAATCATAAAAATACCTATAATTTTGTCATTTATTTTCTGATTCAAATGAAAACAGCAGGAATGGTATCCCCTGCTGAAACTACAAAGTCTTCAAGTTTCAAGAAGATAGGTGCAAGGGTTTCTGGGAAACTGTACCTCACAGTGGTAATGAGCAAAACTCATGTCACGTGTGTGTTAAGGTGGAGCAGGGTGAAAATAGTAGGCTTGGTAGCCCCTGCTGAGGTCATGAAGTCTGCAAGGTTTCAAGGAGGTAAGTGCAGGGGGTTCTGGGAAACCACTTGGTTATGAAGTAGGGTCTCTAGAGATGGCTGTGATCTCCCTCGGGTCCTGTGACCATACCAGCTCTGCCCTGAGGGTGTAGCATGAACTGAACTAATGTATCTGATGTTAACATAGAGTGTAATAGTAGTGAACTATAACCATTTTCTGAAAGTAGCTTGAAAACTCTATTTTGTATTCTTTTGCTTGACATAAGTGAATGAACTCTGCATGCCTTTTATGTATGAGTGCATGTGAAAGGGTGAATGGTGAGAGAATAGGATAGAGACAGGAAAAGAAGATTTAACTGTTTGTAAGCAACAAGGCACCAAATGTGTAAGTTACCAGTCAGTAAACTAATTAATAGATGGCTGAAGAATCCTAGAATAGAATCCTGAAGACCTAGGGCACAAACCAAAAATGAGAAGGAGGAATGCACACATCCTGCCAGATGGGCAGCAAGGACACTCCAAGACTGAGATACCAACTTTTATGACCAAATTGACCTTGGGCTGAGATAAGCAGAAATTGGATGAGGAACAACTGCAAAAATAGAAATTGGGTATGGAAGAAGTCCCAAAGTGCAAAACAAAGGATTCCAATCCCCATAAAAGAGGACTCTGGAGTATACTGGGTTGGGTGAGTCTCTCTCAACTGCTTCTTTCTTCAGAGCACAGACATGTCTGTTCAGCCCACTCCAGCCTGCTATCTGCATCTTCTCTCAATAGGCCTATCCCAGCCACTCAGTACTCCTATTGAACAACTACTGCTGGTAACTATAATATCTGAATGTAATGGTTGTTTTGTGTTTGTCTGAGTATAATGATGTGTAGAACGATTTGTGTGTGTCTGTATGAGTGGTGTGTCTGAACCTCTATGTCTAATTCATGTAATCAATAAACATGACATTTTGACTTATTTCCTTTATAAGGTCTTTATAAGGATTTGATAAATTGGTAATTCAAGGTGACACGGGTGCCTTTTCTTGTCACCTGCCACCACGTCTTGTTGGAAAAGATAATGTATAGGGAAGCAGCCCTCAAACTTCAGCTCAGTTGAGGTCCTATTGGACCCCACTAAATCCTGCAGGTCCTTGGACCCCTTGTTGGGACCCACCATAAGTAGGTGCTTCAAGAGGATGCCCTAAACCTTATGGGCTAGATGCATGGCTCCAACCATCCCTTACTATGCCCCATGCCTCACACATAGTAATCAATATCATCCCTGTAACAAGGTCTTGGTCTCACTCTACCTTCTACTGTCGCTAGGCTCTCTATGCTCCTGTCTCTGCACCCTCACTGGCACTGGGGCCTCTATACAACACAGTAGTGTGCCTTAATGAGACCTCTTCCTCCTCTACAGCTTTAGCCCAGTCTATCACTTTAAATAACAACAGGTAAGCAGCACTTTAACAATAGCATTTCAGAAAGCAAAACTGTCACAGAGCCTTTCTTTCTGTTCCTGCAGGAGCTTCTCTTCCAAAAGCTGCCAGAGAACTCTCCCTGCCAGCCCCAGCCCTGGGGCTTATATGTGCCCAGGTACCTGCTTTGTTCTTGTCATTTGATCAGGGACACGTGCTAGGGGTATAGGTTGTAGCCTTGTTGGTCTAAGGACATAGCAGATGAGATTCTATAGGTCAATCTGATACCTTTTAGTAGACCAATTGAATAGTCGGAGAAATATATTTTAGCAAGGTTTTGGGGTGAAAACCCTTCATCAGGCTAAGGAAGCACTTGCAGCTGGTGTGTGTGCTCTTCCTGGGTAAAGGAATAGTAAAGAAGCAAGAGGCTGGCATGCAATGAAGGCAAGAAAGCCAGTCAGTGAAAATGGAAATTGAGGCATCAGGAGGTGAGAGACAGGCTGTGGTAGTGGGGAAGGGGGATGTAGGAGGTAAAATTGGAGCGGTACCTGGAGAGTCAGATGTCCAGCTGGTTGTAGTATGTCATAATTCCAGTGGCTATATTGAGTTCATGAACTTCTCTATCTATGAGGCTGATGAAATGCAACTCATAGGCTCATCTTTGAAAAGTGGTTTACTGCTCTCTCTCTACCCCCTCTTCTGCCCCTCCCTGAAGGCTTGCCAGCTGCCTTTCCAGCATATTTCATAATGTCTTTGGTGTTCTGGAAAAGCTGTGTGTTCTTCTGTATGTAATATAAGTTGGTAATTGCATACATGTATTTATGTAATTTATGCAATAAATAAATATATGGAAGTATGTATATGTTCCTGTATAAATGTTATGTTATAATATGAACTATATGTTGTGTTTCCCTGCACAGTGAATGGAATGCACACTGAGAGAAAGCACAGATTTCTTTTCTGCGGGAAAAGGATTAAAATAGAACAACAAATACAAAGAAAAGTTTGGGGGAGGAATAAATTGAAAGGAATGAATATAATAATAAAGGGCATTAGGAAAGAATAGGGTATTGGATCCTGCTTGCTAGGAACAGACCAGCAAGTAAGAAGTGATAGTCTTTCTGATGCTGCTGAGCTGCTGGAAGGAACAGCTCACTAAGCTGATCCCAAGATGCAGAGACATCTCAGTTCAAACAATGCTTTTTATGCTGTTTTTCCATCCCTCCCTCAGAGCACTGGGATTGGAAGGGACCTCAGGGAAGGATCACAGTTACTGGGCAGCTACACAGATAACATCAGAGCAGTCCTTCCTCCCTCTTCCTCCTCCCTCTCCTTACTTTCTGTTTAGCACTCAAAACATTTCAAAAATTTCAAAATATTTTGAGTGCCCTCACTTCATTTGGATGCTATTTCAAAGCCTTTCATTTCATTTCGATTATGTTGTTTTGAGCTCAAAATGCATTGAAACAGCTTCAAAATGAAACACCCAGCAAAATGTTGCACAGCCCTAGTAAGGACCACTCAAACTGTATGTATTTCTTGTTCCTCAGAGTTTGGGGCAGAACACATGAGGGGGAGAAGTTTAATGTACACTGCCTTTCTCAAAATGAGAGACATGAATTTCAGCTGGGTACTGGAGATCAGATTTGGCCCCTAGGTGATGTACGGTATTATGCATGAAATGGAAAGTTAAGTGCATATGTTCCCCAGCAAAGGTCATCAACAAGGCAAGGCCATTCCTATCCAAACCATCCCTTATCATTTTTAATTTCCCATAAAGATAGAAGCCTTCTCAAGAACTATAATAACAGTAAAGCTCTTGAACCCAAAGCATACACTCTTTGATTCAAACAAGGATATGAAACTTCATTTTGAAGCAGAAGAAAGATTATGCATAAAGTTACTATGTCTTTGTCTCTGAAATGCACAGCTCTCCACTCTGCCACTTTCTATTTTCCAACAGTAAAACCAGAATTTAGCCCGATTTATAAATAAATTAAGGAAAACCTTGCAAAAACTCCTTACTTCCTAAAGTATGATGTACAAGAGGGTGCTCTGTACTTCCTAGGTAGTATTATCTGAACCATGTGATGTATCTCTTTCTTAGGGTTACTCCAGCTTTATTAAACCACAAAGTAAAAATTTGTTGAAGGCTTGGACAGACAAGGTTCCTTGGGTGAATTTGATATCTTTTATTAGACCAACCCAAATAGTTGGAGAGTAATTATTGAGCAAGCTTTCGGGTTCAAAAACCCTTTGTCAGGCTAAGGAAGTTTCAGCAGTTGGTGTGTGCTCTTCTTGGATGGAATGAAAAATAAAGAAGGCAGAGGCTGGGCTGGGGAGTCAGTTGCCAGGCAGATTATAATGTATCAAAAATCCAATGTCTATGTTAGGTTTTGCATTTCTTGTCATGGCACGGTCTGGATCCTTTTGGTGTGTTCTCAGCTTAAGGAATTTTGCTTCTGGTGATGAGGTTGGTGAACTTCCTCAAGCCCAGAACACACCAAAAGGATCCAGACCGTGCCATGACAAGAAATGCAAAACCTGCCAACACATCTCCACCACCCACACAATTACTATATCCCACAACAGAGCCATCAGCATTCCTGGGTCTTGCAGCTGCACCTCCAGAAATGTAATATACATCATCTAATGCACCAAATGCCCTGATGGAAAATATGTAGGAGAGACCAAACAACAACTGCGCACCAAAATGAATGCACACCGGAAATCTATCAAAGATAGAAGTACCCAATTACTGGTGGGGGCGCATTTCTCTCTCTCCAGTCTCTCAGTCCTGATCCTCAAGGGAAATTTACACAATTCCCAGGGAAGAGCACACACCAACTGCTGACACTTCCTTAGCCTGACAAAGGGTTTTTGAACCTGAAAGCTTGCTTAATAACTATTCTCCAACTATTTGGGTTGGTCTAATAGAAGATACCAAATTCACCCAAGGAACCTTGTCTGCCTATGTCCTTAGACCAACACAGCTATAGCTTAAACCCTTGAAGGCTTGGAGTAATTCATCAATACAGTTTGGGTCCTGTCCAATCTATTCCTATAACATAAATGCAGCCTCTTTGCTGCAAAAAGTGTATGCACTTGATTTGCCTGCATAGTGTGTACATATTTGCTCTTTAAAGTGGGTAAAAGATTAATTTGAGATGACAATTAGCATGCCTCTATAGTCAAAAGCTCTTTAGCATTTCTATAGGTCTATTCAGAGCAGCTGCCATTCTTGAATAAACCAGCAGAACCAAAGGAATGGCATGTTATACTGTTGATGATCTCTTTCACTACATAATTGTGTAATATACCAACATGTTCAACAAAAAATATTTCAAATCACAAAACACTTACTTCATGCCATGTTTAGAAGAAAGAATATAATGCTGTATTTCAGATATATATGCACTGTGCTGGTTTTTCCCCATAGATGATTTATAATTTATTTAATTATACTTGAGCTATTCCAATGTTATATTTTATTATAGACATCAGCTCATATTATAGCACATCTAGGATGTGTTTGTGTTCAAAATCATATTAAAGGAATGTTAAGCCTGAAAAGTCATATAGTAATTAGGAAATGCCAGAATTAAAGTTTAAGGTTAGTTATGAAATGTTAATTTGTATGCATTATGATACAGTTTTTAGTTGCATGATCACATACTACTTTCTTTACCAGACTTCTGCCTCAGTCAGTGCTTAGTAGGGTTGTGTGAAATTTCACCAGCTGTTTCATCTCAATGCTATTTTGACTCATTTTAAGATCGAAACAGTGAAATCAAAATGAAATGAAGGGCTTCCAAACAGGCTCAAAATGAAATGAGGGCAGTCAAAACATTTCAAAAGTTTTGAAACCTTTCAAGTTTCGAAGCTCAATCTGGGCTTGCCTGCAGGGAAACAAAGTAAGGAGAGGGAGGGGGAAGGGGCAAAAAGGGGGAAGGACTGGTTTCCTATTGACTCTGTAGCTGGCCAGTGACTGTGATCCTTCTCTGAGGTCCCTTCCAATCCCAGTGCTCTGGGGAAGGGATGGAAAAACAGCATAAAAGACAACATTATTTGAACTGGCCTGCTTTCTGCCTTGGGGTCTGACAGTTACTGAACCATCTTCCAGCAGCTCAGGAGTGTTAGACAATGAAGGCTTCTACTAGCATTGATTTGAATGATTTCGTACTTGCTACCTTAGTCTAGCAAGAGGGATTCCAGAATACCTTGTTCTTTCTTCTACACACTTTTTATTTTATTATTATAGTCAAAGATTTATTCTTTTCAATTTTATAATTATATTGGATATTACAGTATATAATTTAATTTATATAGGAATGGAGATACATTTATATTTTATTTCTTTACATTTATACCTTGCAGCATATACATATATTATAGAATGTATATAGGAAGGGAGATACATTTATACCTTGCAGCATAGAAGACTACACACCTTAGAGAATTTATATAGGAATCTGGATAAATTTATACCTTGTGGCATACACTACACACCTTACAGAATTTGTATAGGACTACAGATACATTTATATATTTGTATAAAAGCAAGGCGCTATGAAACACAGCATGAAGCACGGTGGAAGGGCAGCTGGCAAGCCTTCAGGGAGGGGTGGAAGGCAGGGAGAGGGAGAGGAGTAAGTTCCCCCACCTCAGACTGACACATAGCCTCTTTCCTACAACCAGCAGGCATGACAAAGCAATGAGAAGCAGCAAGGACAGTGGAGCAGTGCCAGTGCCCTGCTTGTGCCTGAGTCTGCACGCTCTCCAAGAGCACCAGCCAGAACCCTGTCCATCACCACCATGACATCAAGCAGCACCGGCACTAGCATGACAGTCTCCTCCACCCCATTTCACTTTCCATGATGAGCCTTCCCATGCCAGAAGAAAAACTGGCACTGAATCTGGATCTGAGTGCTGTATCAAGGAAAATTCTGGGGAAAAAGAGGGAATCAGCTGAGTTTGTGCTCACATTCCTTAAGTTTCCCCCTGGGCCAGGTGTCCTTCCCCAGAGGAGGCTGAGGTAGGGGTGGAAGCAAGCATCTCAGCTGAGTTTGCTCCTTCTGTTGCTGTGCCTCTGCCTGCTGAGGAGAAGGAAGGTGCGGCTTCCACATATAGATGCACACCCCAGAAGGAAGTGGGTAGTGTGGCCTGGGATCATTTTAAGCTGGCAGATGATGCCATATACACTATTTGACTCCACTTTTACCTGCACTGCTACATCTCCCTTCTTGTCCCTCACCCCCTGATGCCTCCATTTCCATTCTTACAGACTGGCTTTCTTGTCTGCACTGCATGCTAGCCTCTTTCTTTTTTACTATTCCTTCCATCCAGGAAGAGAATACACACACACCAACTGCAGGTACTTCATCAGCCTGACAAAATATTTGTCAACCCCAAAGCTTGATACTATATATTTCTGTAACTAACTATTGGTCTGCTAAAACATACCAGGTTAGATTGACCCAAAGGAAAGGACCTTGTCTCCAGGACCATGTCCTTAGACCAACACCCCTAGCACCTGACTGGAAGGACACAGGGCTCTGGGCACTGGGCTTCTAAACCCCAGGGCTGGGGCTGGCAGGGAGAGGTCTCTGGCAGTTGCTGGAGAAGAAGGTCCTGCAGGAAAAGAAAGAAAGGTTCTAGTCTGTGATAGTTTGGCTGCCTGAGATGCTGCAGGTGCTATTGTGCTATTTACTAAGTTATTTCCTGTTGTCATCTAAAGTGGTGGACTGAGATGAGGCTATAGGGAAGGAGGAGACCTCACTGAGGCACACTATTGTGTCATGTAGAGGCCCCAGCACCAGTGAGTGTGTGCCTTAATGCACAGAGAGTGTCACCCATGTCACAAGTTTTGCTTGTTAACAGCCTGAGGTGCAGTTTCCCAGAAACCCCTGCACCTACCTCCTTGAAAGCTAACAGGCTTCATAGACTCAAAGGGCATAGCATGCCTTCAGATTTCATCCTGCTGTGTCTTAACATACACACGTGACACGAGTTTTACTTTCAAGACTTTGAGGTATAGTTTCCCAGAAACCCTCACTCCTATCTCCTTGAAGCTTGGCTGACTTCGTGGAATCAGAAGGGGCTACCATCCCTAAAAGTTTCATCTGAATCAGGCAAGAAGTGACAAAGGTACAGGCAGTTTCATTTTGTGCTTCCCCATTATAGCCTAATGGCAAAACGTCGAAACAGTGAAACAGTTTTGACTAAAGGAAATGGAAGAGCAGTTTCAAAATGAAGCAAAACTCAAAGCAAAACACTATCCCATCAAAACATTGAAATGGAAGTTGAAACAGAATGGTGGTGTTTCACACAGCCCTAGCGCTCAGGATGAACAGTGCTCACTAAAAGAGCCACTGTTCACCATTTTGGTTCATGCGTGGTCTGTATATACCATATAAACCAAGAAATATTAGTTACTATTTGGACATTTCTATGGTGTTCCTTGGGAACCAATGGTCCCAAACATTAGCTAATGTATCCTCCCTCTAAGGTATGCAGAAGTGAGGTACAAAGATTAAGGTAAACATTTTCTATTCATTTTGGATGTCTAATATGAGATACCTAAGGTTGCATTTTTAACACACTCACCATTTTATATATTCAAACTACAGCTCTGAAAGATATTCAAATACAGTAGCCTTAATATAACATGCCCAAATTATTCAGTATGGATTGTGCAACCTTAACTATTTTTAAAGATCTTTTTCTTCTGATTATTTTTCCAGATTAAAACACATACACAAAATGAGAATGACCTACACATTAAGAACATAAATCTCTGCACTTAACTAAACTACTGCACTTAGAGCAGTAGTAAGTGGTCATGGTCTGTGTAAATCAGCACTAAAGGGAGATATGACATGCACTTTGCCAGTGAGTTTCACAGATATTTCTACAGAGAAATTTTAAACTTTAGAATTTTGGGTTCTGCCATGGGCTCTGAAGAAAATTGTCTCCGGTATGCAAAGCCCTTTCTGCCTTTCCTTCTTTGCCTCAGTTTTGTTTCTGTCACTTCCTACTCTCTCCTCTCTCTCAAAATCCTGAGGTCAATCTTTCAGCCCCATAATCCAGTTTATTTTCACAGGCAATTTCAATCTCTGTAGGTTCCTTAATTGATGCCCTCATCTAGCATTGTGAAAAATTACCAGTTAAAAGCAACTGAAAACAGTTTTGTAATGGGAATATAAAGATTTTGAGGAGTAAAGCCCCAAAATAGACTGACTGCACCAAGTTTGGGGCACCTGTCATTAAAGTTGCCTTTGTGACTGATAGTGAAAACAAGGAAGTGTCTAAAATTATCAGTTCTTTTTACTATAATGACACATTAATAACAAGTAATAAATAAAACTTGTACAAAGAAAACATTGGGAATCACTAATATAGATAGATAGATGTGTGTGTATAACATTATAGTTTTCCTCGGTGGGGGATACACTACAAACCAGTGATGCCCACTTCTTGAGAACTCCTAGTAAACAGAGTCAATGAAAGAGAGTCAGGAAGAACTACCATTCCTGGACAGCTCCCTGCTGAATTCAAGTCTTACTGCCTATAAACAACAAAGAGTGAATAGATAAACTTCCTGTTGTGGTCACTCCTTGACAGGAAGTGAAGGTTCTGGCAGAATTGTGCACACCCAGTGTAGGTGCCAGTTATCACGGTGTTTCATCCCTGAACATGTTCAAGAGAGTCTCACTGACCTTCCTAAGATGGAGGCAATATCTGCCCATCATTCCACTCAGAGCATGCTCAGATTCCATTTTGAAAAAAGAGGACAAGGTAGGAGTGGTTACAGGAAGTATTGGACAATGTTAATCTACTAAGGTCACTATTACAAGCACTGTACGCTTTGCCTATAATATAAAGTCCTTCTAAACCTAATAGGTCTGATATCCCCTTGTTAGCAGCTTTGAATGATTGACTTCAACAGGGTTACTACTCATTTAAAGTATATTGTAAATGATTAAAGAATCAAGGTCAAACCAATGGAATACTTCAATTAAATTAAGGTTGTAACAAGGGTGTCAATCCTGCAAAGACTGATGCATGAGAGAATTCCTATTAAACAGCTTGGTTCCTTGTTGGATGGGTCAGAAAGTCTTGCAAGATCAAACATCATTAATACATTCTGTGTACCAGAAGTTTTACTCATGTTCAACATTTTGTATTTTTTGCATCATACATCTTTTCCTTAATAGCCAAAGTATATGTTCCAGACCCGTATGTGCAAGCCTGATCTGTATACTTAATGAGCCTTCATAAAACAAGCATTTAAACTCTTAGTCTAATAGATATATTTGATTTATTAATCTATGTATGTGCTGATTTCAGTATGAAAATAAATATCCACTGTGGTCTTGTAATATTAAAATTGCAACCAATTTCCTTGTATGTAATTTAAAGAAAATGTAGCAAATAAAAATGAATGATATGCCAATTTCAGATTATTTTATAGTTGTAAACTCATGATGTACAGGTAAATCGAAGATGTCATTAATTCAGTACTTATGAATGTGAATGTGAAATAGCTCTTAATGTGAAAGGCTACATTTTTGTCTGCCTGAACAGAAAATGCTTTTTTTTTTTTTTAACACTGGAAAATCATTGGTATTATTTGGTTTGAAAATATGCTGCTGTAAAGGACTTTAAGAGAGGATTGAACACTTGAGGAACTATTTTTTAGTTCTAGGTTGATCACACTCATGCCTTGGTCCTTTCAAGATGTAAGGGGAACATTAATAAAGAAGAGACAGCAGCTTTACAGCTGTTGTAGTACATAAGTATCATCTACCATTGCAAAATTGAGATGAAAGCTTTGCATACATTATGAGGTAGATAGAGATGAGGCAAAGAAAATCATGTCTCCTGATGTGTTTGTAACGATCAGGAAGGAATGACTTTTAACTTTCTCTTTTTCTTATGTTTGTTCTATTATATTTTGCCCACATTGTCAACTGAAGCAATGCAGATTTGTACAGAACTCAATTAGAAAAAAAACGTATGTAAAGGGCCACAGTGGTAGAGCAGTTGCTGTCTCTTGCTATAACTCCAGAAGCAAAAGTCTCAGCCTTGCTTTCAGATTCATGCTAAGGCCTGTCCCAAGCTGACCTAGCTATAAATGTATGTATGGTCATTTAGGAGCTGGAAAGTTAAAGGTTGCTGATTGTGATATTAACCACATAACTCATTTATGCACTGTTAGCTAACAGCAATTGTTGTGTTTTTTACAATGCAAACTCAGTAGGCTGCTAGGCTTTGGTGGCCTATGACCATTTATATTTTTATAAGTTAAATGTGTGTTGGTAGGATTGCGAGCTGAGCCTTATGTAGCTATTTATTCAAGAGTTTCTTTAAAAAAAAATCTTTTTATAAGTTTGTTTTGTTTTCTATTTGATTGAGTAGCTGTTAAGTGGCAAAATGTTCTGATGGAAATACTTCCACCTCTCAAATGCCAGCAGGTAACTAACAATTTGTCATATCAAGTGGATACCATCTGTAACCTGCTAGTTAGATACCCACAGAAATTCAGAGGTTGTGTTTGTTGTTAAAATGACTTCTTTAGTTGACAAAGGAGGGTCATGGAAGGGAATTCTTAGCAAAAAAGCAGGAAAAGCATAAACTTGAAAGCAGAGGCTTTTATGTTGCAAAACCACTCATTGCTCAAGTGTATATTTATTAGAAATACCATGGGTCAAAGAAAGGATAGGAGAAAAGAAAGAAGAGAAAATGACCCACACCAGAACTTGGATGCAAAAGTTTTAAAAAGAAAAAGGGAAATGAAGACACAAGATTATGTGCTTCTGAGAAAGACATGAGCAACTGGAAACCAGTGAATTGTGTTGCAGAACTAGGGAGCAGGCTGGTTGGGGAGAACATTGGTGATAGAAAGTTTTTTAGAAAAAGAACAAAGTGAACACGAGGGAGCATTCTGTCAAATTGTCATGTTTTCAGTCTTTGCATATTTTATTCATTTAATTAACTTTTTTTTAAAGATTTACAATGTATTTTGTTAATCTTTTTGTTTTTAGGTGAGCATTGAGACATGGCAGAATTATGAAGGCAAGCAGCAAAAAATGTATGGTATTTACTAATAAAACATCAGTGTTTACATATATGCACCATAGTGGTAGCTCTGTGATTATTTTATGTTGGAAGCATAACAAATGCTTGGTTGTAACTCAGAAGTTAGTGCATTCTAGTCATTGGTGAGGTGTAAGTTATAGTACTGTGCTCTGTACGATAATGACAGTCATTTGAGAGATTCTCCATTTTTTTATTCCCATCAATGATCTGAGAGGGACTAGGGCGTGGCAAATGGAATGTCTTTAAGGCTGCTGTCCTGATAATTTAAATACAATATTTACTTGAATATAAGATGATCCCCCAATAATAAGATTCTTTATATGAAAAATGTATGTATTTGTTATAATTTTCTAGGTATAGAATCTAATCATTGGGGGTTTGCCTTGCATTTGTCTCCCACCCAATCGTACAGCAGAGAAATCTGGAGGGTCAAGAAACCCCCTTTCTCTCTGTCACTCTTTCACCCCACACATTTCCCTCTTCCTCCTGACTATCAGACCCTGCATTTCTTGAGCATATGGAAGTGAGGGACAAAATGTGCATTTAGGCAAATTGCTACAAGTATCAATAGATTTAGTTCAAGCAGAATTTATAGATGTTTATGTTTCTTGAAACTGCTGCAAGTTTCAGCGCACACACTCCATAAATACAATTTTAAACAGCACATATATATAGTACAAACTATGCCTAATATTAGTCCAAAGCCAAAAGGCTCATGATATACCATATAGTTCATTGGGCTGGGCCCAGCAGAGTTGACAGTGTTTCAAGTGATGGTGACCCCACAGCTCAGCACTGCTCAGTATGTATGTATATTCCAGACACTCCAAGCAAAGGATTCATGTACTAATTAGCTTCCCACTCAGGACTAGAATCAGGTGGTCATGTCACATATCTTGGGATCCTCCAAAAATGTATACCTGGATGAGGTGCAGGGCAACCCAGCCCAACTGTACCTCATGGTGACAGCACTACAGTAATTTATATACAACAGAGTGTGAGAGGGGGCAATGGAGGTATTCTTGGTGAAATGTTTAAGGCCCTGCTTGGTGATGTTTGCCAGAAATTTAAGACTGGTAAAGAAACAGGAATCATTGGAAATGACAAAGGAAGGTCCAGCTCAGCTGTGGGAGTGAAATTAGGAGGTTAGGGAATAGCAGCTTTGGAAAGTTTTGTGTATAATTACTTTGTAAGTATGTTCTGTAAAGACATAATGGAGGGGGTGGGGAAGACTGAATGTTTCTGCCATTACTTGGGAGGAAAAATGTTAAGATGATGGGACATGTTTGGGGGAGAATGGAAAAAACCATGGGCATGGCAGCCACCATCCCACTACATGAAGATGGAGAGCTTTATAAGGGTAAATACACTTGGGGGAGTGGGACTGCAGTGTTTGAAAGACTGTAGGGTGACTAATATGATAAAAAGAAAGATAAGATCACAATAGTTGGGGTCTAATGGAAAAACAGATGGCAAATGTGTAGAAAAAAGCAACTGGTTATAGAGTGAAAGGAGAACATAACATGTCATATGAATGATGATAGGGAATATTCTTCCTGTGAGAGGCATTCAGCAAAATTGGGATTTGGTAACATTGACAGCATGCCTGAGAGAGGGATATGGGGCTGAAGAATCTGTACTGCATGTATTTTGGGAATGCCTTTTTATCCAAGGGGTATGGGAAGGGGTGTGACTTTTTTTAAGAACCATCCATATGAACTGTAACTTAACATATGAAATGATGTTGTATGAGTTAATGTCCAAAGGACTAGAGACACAGAGACTTAGAACCATACTACTTTGTGTGACAGTAATGATATAGAAGGTGAGCAACCTCCTACTGATGGGGGAGGGGGTGGGACCTCTTATTATATTTAAGTAAATATGGTAATCATGCAAAAGAAAGCCTTATTGTTCAGACCATTTGGGGAGACACTTTCAAAAACATTACATGTAGGCATAAAACTGTTTGTCTTGAAGTAGATGACAAAACCTTACAGATTTCAGTCAGACTAGAGTTAAGTTAAAATGATGGCTATGAAAATTTTTATCCTTTATTATAAGAAAGATAGAATATGTTCCTTCTATAATTCAACCATAAATGTCTACATGTATAATTTAAGAATGGTGACTAGTGGTTGAATATTTCGTACTAAGAGCTATGATTAATCTGGTGGCACAATTAAAAATGGACACCACTGCATCAACAGCTAAGAAATATAGCTTTCTGATGCCACTGTAATGAAGGAAATCTGTTTGACTGTAGCAATATCTTGAGCTTTGCCACTTAATCTAATATTTCTTCTTATCCTCCTCATTCTGTCACTCATAAGAAATATATAGGAAGTTGAACTGCTGCTGAGTCTAGGATTTTAATTTCAGAATTTGTTACTTTACAGTTTTATACCACTTTCCCTTATTTTTTTAACCCTTCTCCCCCCCTTAGAATCATAGAATCATAATAAATTAGAGTTGGAAGGGAATTCAGGAAGTCCCCAAAGCAGGACCACCCCTAACTGTGTTATTCTAGACTAGGCTCCGTCTATCCAGGCCTTTAAAACACCTAAGGATGGAGATTCCACAACCTCTCTGGGTAGCATTTTCCAGTGCTACACTAATGAGAAAGTTTTTTCCTAATATCTAACCTAAACTTCCCTTGCTGCAACCTGAGACCCTTGCTCCTTGTTCTGTTATCTGCCATCACTGGAAACAGTTTAGCTCCATGCTTTTTGTAACCACACTTCAGGCAGTTGAAGGCTGTTATTAAATCCCCTATCAGTCTTCTCTTTTCCAGATTAAATAAGGTCAGTTCCCTTAGTCTCTCCACATAAGTCCCCAGCTCTTTAACCATTGTGTTGCCTTCTGCTTGACTCTCTCCAATTTGTCCATATGCTGTTTGTAGTGAGGGTCCCAAAACTGTATTCCAGATGTGGCCTCACCAGTGCCAAATAGAGGGGAATAATCACTTCTCTGGATCTGCTGACAACACTTCTACTAATAGAGCCAAGTGTGCTTTTAGCCTTCTTTTCCCCAAAGGCAAACTGTTAGCCCATATTCAAATAATTGTCCACTACAATCCCCAGGTCCTTTTTTCAAAGCTACTGCTTAGCCACTTAGAAGGTCTGTGCGAGGCTTCGAACAGAGCTTCAGATCTGGAGAAGCTTTGGATGCTTCAGGATCTGCAGCAGCACATCCGGGTTGAAGCACTGGCCTTGTTATGTTTCCCAAAGCAGTTTGGAGCTTCCGAAGAGCTTCAGAGCTGCCTCGGAGATCTGGCCATAGGGTATAATGGGGAAACAATAAAATATCTATAACTTTGTTGTTTTATTGTCTAATTTGGATGACATTTTCAGTGGTGGTAGACTCTACAGGCAGGATAAAGCCAAGTTTCAAGAAGATTGGTGCAGGGATTTGGGGGGAACAGCACCCCAAATTCTTGAAAGCAAAACTCATGTAATGTCTAGGCATTACAGCATGGCAAGGTGAAAATGGCAGGGGTGGTATCTCTTACTGAGGCCACAAAGCTTGCCAAGTTTCAAGAAGATCGGGGTAGGGGTTTGGGGGGAACTGCCCCTCAAGCTGCGGACAAGCAAAACTTGTGCTGCAAGTACTTGTGGGACTGACTGTCTCTGGCTTGGGGCTTGGGAGACACTACTGCAGGCCTGGCTGCTAAGCTACTGTGTTACCAGTTACCAATCAATCACTCATGATCCACTCAGGGACCAGGGACTCGGGAATCAGCTCAATACACAGGACCTAGCTACTACATAATGACTTAATGAGCATCAATTAGCACCTACAAAACCAGGCTAAGCAGAGGAAAGAATCAATACAGACAATCAACTGCCCCAAGACAGTAGACAGTCTTGGCATGAATTTAGCCTGTCAGCAGCTAGGGCTGCAGGGCCCCAGCACCCGCCTGCACCAATCTTCTTGACAGCTGGCAGGAGTCATGGCTTCAGCAGGGGTCACCATCCCTGCAGTTGTCACCCTGCTGCGCAGGTGTAACACATGCAGTGTCACTCATGGCACGAGTTTGCTTGTCCGCAGCTTGAGGTGCAGTTTCCCCCAAACCCCTGCACCTATCTCTTTGAAACTTAGCAGGCTTTGTGGCCTCAGTAAGAGCTACCACCCCTGCAGTTTTCACATTGCTATGTTGTAACATGTAGCTGCAGCATGAGTTTGGCTTTCAAGAATTTGGGGTACAGTTCCCCCCAAGCCCCTACACTGATCTTGAAACTTGGCAGATTTCATAATCTCAGCAGAGGCTACCATTTCTGCAAGCTTCATCCAAATCAGACAAAAACAACAAAGTTATAGATATTTCATTGATTTCACATTATACCCTATGGCCAGATCTCCGAGGAAGCTCCAAAGCTTCAGAGCTGCTTTGGCCAGATCAAGGCAGAAACCTGATCTGGATCTCCAGATCAGATCTCAGCCATCTGGAGTGGCTGGACTGGATTGCTGTCAACTTGCACAAACCTACGAGTTAGTCCCCATTCTGTACCAGTGCATGGGATTGTTCCATCTTAAGTGTAGGACTTTGCAATTGTCCTGATTTAACTTTATGACATTTCATTCGGTCCAATCCTCTGGTTTGGATCTCTGATCTAGATCTCTGAATCTGAGCCCTACCCAGCAGAGTATCTTCCACTCTACCCAGCTTGGTGTCATCTGCAGCCTCCTGGGACACTCCACTTGCTACTGGTTTCCAAATAGACATCAAGTCATTGATTAATACCTTTTGAGCCCAATGATCCAGATGGTTTCCTATCCACTTTACAATTCATTCATCCACCTGGACTTTCTTAGCTTACTTGTGAGAATGTAGTTGGTGACCATAACAAAAACCTTGCTAAAGTGAGGTATATCACATACACTGCTCTCTCCGTATCCATAAAGCCAGTCATCTTACCATAGAAGGCAATCAGGCTGGTCAGGCATGACTTGCCTTTGGTAACAACATGCTGTCTGTTCTTAATCACCTTCTTTTTCACTAAGTGCTTAGAAACGGATTCCCTGAGGACTTGTTCCATTTTACAAGAACTGAGGTGAGGCTGAACTGTCTGTGGTTACCCACATCTACCTTCTTCCCTTTCTTAAAGATGGGCACTATATTTTCCCTTTTCTAGTCATACCAGACCTCTCCAGGTTGCCATGAGTTTTCAGGGATAATGGCCAATGGGTCTGCAACCACAATGGCAAACTCCCTTAGCATCCTTGAGTGTATCATGTCCAGCTCCATAGACTTGTACACATCCAGCTTTTCTAAATAGTCCCTAAACTGTTGTTTCTCCACTTTTAGCTGTTCACCTCATTCTTAAACTGAGCTGCCCTTCTGAAGTTTAATGTCACCGGTATTGGTACAATCCCTCCCTAAAGGATCTGAAAACAATTACACTGCAGTCACTATTATGTAGTGGCTCAGTTATACTTCTTGATATGACTCTCTGTTTCTTTGGATTGTAACCTCTCCCCTTGTGTGCTCCAGAATGAGCTGTTCCATGAAACAATTGCTTAAAATGTCAAGAAATTGCTTCTCAAAACCTTGTCCCAGTGTGCCATCTGACCAGTTTATATGCTGACAGTGAAGTCACCCATTATTACTGCTTTATTAGATTTAGTTGCCTCTTTGGTCTTTGTGTTGCACACAGAGTATTAGTTTCCGGATATAGAAATCAGTAGTGTTTCAACCAGTATCTGTGTTGTCTTACACAAGTTGAACAGAAGACCTGTATAGAGGTCAGCACAAAATTATGCAGCACTTAAATTGCATGTATGCCTTTTTTCAAAGCATTAGTAGAACATAAGCAGTGGACAAGCTTTAGCTGGCCTTTTACTCTGCTGTCATTTTTAACTTGTATGATTACAGATCCCATGTTATAAGACAAACAATTGTGCCAATATGGTATTTTGGGGTCATTTTAATGAACTATTTTGCCTTCTCATTTTCCTGTGGCATTTTCCTAATATACACCTCTGAGTCTCGCCAAACCACAGACACAGGCAGAGTCTGACAGTCCAGATTTATAGATGCCAATATGAGTCATTTCCAAAGCAAACATATTTCTGTTCTGTCAATTTTCAGTCTCTATAGCTTGGAAAAGAAGGACTATAGATATTGTACCTTTATTAATAATTGGAATAGTAGTGTTTTCCTGAAATATGAACTATAGTTTGCCACCTCACAAGTTGGCAGTAACTGTTTCATCACTCACTAAAAAAAAATCTCAGTTCCCTTACCACCCTTTGTAAACCTATATTAAGTCTTCAGGTTCTGATCATCATGCTCTTATCTAGGCACCCAAAGATACCAAAAGCATATTAGGTAAGTATAAATCATCCAAATCTGGACACTCAAACTTATATTTAGGCATTTAAATAAGTGGCCTCTAGCCACCTGAGTTAAAAATGCTGGCCCTAGTTATTTATAAAGGATCACCCTGTGAATGAACAGCAGAGATGAGAGGAAAAAAGAGTCAGGAAATTCTGACACCATTAAAATCAGCTGCAGAACTCCCTTTATCTTCCAAGAAACCAGAATGTTACGCAGGTTTCCAAACCCTCAATCCTGTAGTGAGGTCCTTAAATAATACTCTGTCTATTGGGTACTGGGACTGTGTTGTCTTAACAGATTCTAATATTAAAGTTCATCCATTTACATATGACTAATAACATCTTTTAATTTGCCAGAATTTTTACTTTTGGTTTTATTTAGTCTTCTATCATTATATCTTAAGGCACCTTTCTACCAGTGCAGCTGCCATCATGATTTCCCTTAGCACATCTCCTTATTTTGTTGCTCCCTTCTCAGTAGTTGCATACCTGAGGCCAATTTTGTAGTTCTATCCTGTAGTTAAACCAGCTGTTTAGTAATAACATTGTTGATTTCTCTGAATGAATAGTACAGACAATGTCTTTTACATTATCATAACATTTGTTAGATAAGAGCCCTAAAGGATCTCTGAAAATCCCTAACACAAAAGCTTTGAAAACAAGGCTCTCAACAAAAAGTTCCCCCTCCCCACAATGTAATGGTTATGTCAGGAATAAAGATAACTGTGCTAACTTCTGTAAGTTTGAAATATGTGGGTAAAATTAAGCATTGGCCTTTAAACTGTTAAGTCTTGGTACAATATTGGAAGGAGTGTTTTTAGGGAAAAAGCAATGGGTTTTAAAAACAAGCTACTTCTATTTAAAGTGAAAGAAATCTGCTGCTAATACTACAACCCTAGTAACAGTTTTAGGTTTTAGCATTTAAAAAAAAATGCATGATTTCCATTAATCCTGTGAAACATAATTTTAAAATGTTTTCTTTATTAATTAACTCAGGAAATCCACATTTTCCCAGGTATGAGTCAAAAGTGTTACATTAATAAGCACAAAAGTTATCCAAGGTAGTCAGCTTCAATTTTTCCATGACCTTATAATTCATCAAAAGGAAACAACTAGCCTTTTGAAATGTGAAAAATGACTTGTAGTATTTTCTTACACTGACTTTGTATAGTTCGTGCTTCCTTCTTGTGTATTTATAACATCCTTTTTTATAGGTGTTGGTGTTTTCTCTGGCTCACTCTTGTGCCACATAATACCTTAAGCTGAATTTTATTTAGTAGTCCACAGCCCTTACATGGAACTCTAATTGTTTCATGCCGTGTATTTGAACTCTCTTTGTAAAGCAAGGCAATTTCAATACTTAAACCAGTACATTCTATTTTTCTTTCCTTTCTGGTTTAGAATAAATACTGGATGGAAAAGGTGTTTTCTTGACTTTATGAATTAGTAAGAGTCCTTTTTCATTATGATTAATGAATTACCATAAAAATTGTTCTATTTTTTTCCCTGACTATATGTAGGAGCACTAAAGTCAAAAAGCAACTTTCATTTATCAAATTATTATGTCATGGACTCTAGCAAGCTACCATGTAAGCGAGAAAACATATGCCATTCTCCAACAGTAGTAGTTGACTGGATAGGACCATACCATGCCTGGATCCAGTTCAGGTTATTTTTTTCCTGCTTAAGATAAAAATGCAAGACAGAAATGAGGGCTGGAAGCCAGAAAAAACAGTCTTGTGTAGGAAGTTTTTTTAAAAATCTTTTTACAGAGTGATCACTTTAAATAAAAGTAAATGGTGATGCTACCCATCGTGCTGATTACACCCTTCATTTTTTTATTTCCTTAACTAAGATTTAAAATTAGAATAGCATAAAGTATGCTTCATAAACATATCTACATATACTGTTCTAACACGCACAGAAATAAAAACTACAATTAAAGAATGGTACTTGGATGGCAAAATTAACTACTTGAAATTAAGAAACAGCACTAATACATTGTCCATGCACATCAATTCTGCAGTCTTTTTGGATGTGTAATAAGTATAATCTTTAATCCTACAGTATACCATGGGCCCACTGTTGTACACTGTTCATATTCAGTTGTCATTTGGCATGTTGTCAACATTTTCCTAAGAAGCAATAATGATATGTGGGAAAAGAAGATTTTCAGATATTTATATCATGGTCAAACTTGCATGGAATTTATGAGCTGAAAAAAGAAAAGATTAAAAAAAAAGGACTCAACATTGGTATTTGCATGAATCAAGAAAGGGAGAAAGAAAGTAAAAAGGTACTGATTTCAATGAGGCTTTATATATTAGATGAAGCAAGATTGTTGGAAAACAGCTCCAAAAAAATCTGAAATGCTTGCTATTATATTAACAATGATGATGATAAGCTTGTTTATTTGTTTGGTAAAAGTAACAGTATGTTCACTACTCTGAACGGGACTTGCCAATTTACTTCTTTCATTTTTGCTTTTAGCATATGTTTTTTGGGTTTATTATTCATACGGGAATGTATGAATGTCCAGTTCAGCTGGGAGATTTAAAGGACATCCTCAAATTGTGAATTTTGAACCCACATTTATGATTAGTCATTTTATAAACTTGATTCTGTGAATTATGCTCATGCTGCCAGACAGCGGAAGAAATGTTCTTCCCCCAATCCTAATGAACTAATAGAATTCAAATATTAGATGCTAAATGCTTCCAATAAATTGCTTAAATAAACTGTAGAACAATAATTTTGTTAGAAAATATTGTGTGAAATCTATCATCCACTGAATGTATTTGAAAGAAATTGTAAACATTATTTCCAGGTGTATCTTATTCTGCCGGGCACAATTGCACATGCATATTAATGCACATGAATAAACTTAATTTCTTATCCAGCCAGCTCTTATTGCTCTTGGGTGTTGTGTCTTCATGTGTGCCCAGGACCACATCATGTTGAGCCTGGTTGGAGCAGCTCCAGTTGTCAGGGGGCCTGGAAGACTGCCTTTCAACCTGAGATTGCAGCACACTGAGCTGTGGAGGGAGCAAAGGAGCTGGCTGGGGCACAAGGGTGCTTCAGTGTGGCAGGCAGCCCCTGCACTAAAGCACCCTCATGCCCCAGCTACCAGGGCAGCAGCCACATGTGCACAACAGTGAAAAATTAGTTTACTTCAGCCTAATAGGGGTGCACTTGTGGACCTGTGACTTTTACTGCTCAGCTAATTAATCTACTGTAACTCATGTAGGTGTGCCCACTATGTACCTCACTGTGCCCTATTTTACCTGATTTGCATAGAAAGGATTCTGTTATAGCCCCAGTGAGTGAGCCACGGTTCAAGAAAAAGAAGCCAGATATGCCAAGTTTTTTTTTTTCTTTTTCCAATTTTCACTGTGCTTGAGTAGGTTTTTAAAGGAAGAAAGAACTGAGCTGATCATTTTAAAAGAGCAAATAGGTGACAGCCAGGTCACGACACTTTATTCTTATTCTTTCCATTGTTGTGATACCAGATATACTATTGAGTCTATTCTAGTGAGCACTAGTAACTTGCAACCTTTCCCAGGCTGTGAGCCTAAGTTTCAAAGGAAAAAAAAAAAGAAAAATAAATTTAGGATTCTTCTCCATCTAATGATAAACAGAGGATTGGGGAGGTAGCTACTCCTTCTCAAACTTAGGTTGTGATTCTATTCAGTGATTCCCCAGTGCTTGCAAGAGATCTGCCCTATTCTGTGTCTGGTTCCAGCTGACAGCACAAAACAAGAGCTTCAGAGTTATTCACCCAGCATTGATTTGGAACTCCCAGGCCTTAAATGCACAATCCCCAACATGACAGGACTCCCAGGCTGAGAACTCCTGTACTAGTAGGTAGTACTAGTTTGAGATTAAATAATACATTTTCTTTCTTGGCTAAAAGAATGGGAAATTCATTAAACACATTCAGATGTGATTGATTAGAAACTGGTTCTCTTAAAAAAAAATAAGAACAAAAATGTTGCTGCAAGTTATTGTTCCCTTTTTCCCCCCAATTAGTTATGGCATTTATTAAAATGATTTTAAAAAAGCCTAAAACAACATGCCCACCAATATACGCAAGGACATTCATCACAGAACAGATGGTCTTCCTGAATGTGAAACTAAACAGTTCGAGAAACGTGACAATCCATTTATCTTAATGTGTACATCCTCTAGCAGATAGCGGAAGTAGCAACAGCAACAAATTTACACCTTGTAAAATACTTCACCTACAAAGTTTGCGAGAGATTTGTTCTGTGAGAGAATATTTTATCATTCACAGGAAATACATATGGGATTTTCAAATTACTGGATGTACAAAATAAGGGAACTAAGATAAATCCACAGTTTCACTGAACTGGTCTTAATAGAGTATGCTCCTATGTTCTTCCTCTCTAAATTCTGGGGTCAATTGGGGCCAAATTAACCCCACAACACAACATGAGCAGCCTGAGGGTTGTTATAAATTGAATCTAATTACGGTAGCATCCAGGGAGCCATTCAAACACCTGGAAATCACTGGAGAGCAGACACAGACAGCCCCTGGACATGCTTCTTATTCCAAGTAAATCACAAGGTAGCTGAAGAAACTAGCTTTGCACCTTATTTGTACCACTGAATAAGTACAAAAGGGCCGCAGCAATGACCCAGATATGCTTCGTTACTTGAAACGATATTACTAATTTAGTGAAAAAATATGAATTACAGTACTAAATTCATGTCAGAACTCCTATGATCAGTATTATGAAAGTGACTAGATCAGTAAGAGTATAATAAAGAAAGTAAGATGTTGCAAATATTGTAAAGAAACAATCGATTATTGTGGGCTGCAGTCAGAAAAAAGGAATAACAAATAAATTGCTGATAACAAAACTTCTCACCTTAGGAACTCATCAAAACACCATGAATTCTCTCCAGTTTAAGAGTCTGAGCACTTAAAATGTAATTTAGGTTAGAATGTCCTTAGTGATCTCGAATGGAATGGCATAACTTGTGTTTAACATTGTGCTCCACTGAGCATGTACAGAACGAGACCATAAGTAAACAAGCATCAACTCTTAACATACAAACAGGTGTTACCTTTAGATTGGTCTAAGTGAACATAGTTCAGTCTAAACCCATAGGAATACAGGCATTCACAGCAACTAGGTTCAGCTAAAAAGGATGCATATGACTTAAACAGGTTGTGTATGAGTTGTACTAAGTTTAGATGAACAGGGGGTAGGTAGGTCTGTCGAACACTTGTACTGGTTGTCAGTGAATTCAAGTTAGCCCACTGCCCTCCAGCATCCCAGCATATATTACAGCCCCTTTTCACAGGGAGGCATGCTGGCACTCTGTCCACACAGAAGCTTTGACCATGTGCTCAGCAAACTGTCCCTGGACTGTTTCAGGGCCAAGGAAGCCCAATCCCTTTCCCTGCAAACACACATGGAGTGACTAAGGAAGCTGTATTGCCAGGCGTCTACGCACTAGAGACCCCAAGCTATGCCCCACACTCTAAAAGAAGTATTTTGAAGCATCCCATGATCTACATGCAGACCTAGACACTCAGGTCAAGAGAACTCCACTACTCAGGCACAGCCCCACAGTACCTGACCCTGACACTTACATACCAAGCCAGGAACCCCAAACCCCAAGACTTGAGCACAGCCCCATATAGCCCACATTTCAAAAGGTAGACCCAAGCCCCCCAGGACCTGGATGCCTCACTCAACACAAGCAGGAATCAGTGTGGGTGGTTTGATTCTGGTAGGGGGGACTGGGCGGGCCTGGAGAAGATTTTGTTACCTCTGGGGCTTGGCCACTGCTAGCAGGTACCTGGACTGTGTCAACCTGGGGTGCTGGCAGGGGGGGTAGGGTTGTCAGCAGGTACATGTTCCCAGAGCATGGCCTGCGGGGGAGCCATGAGCATCCAAGTTGGAGCAGACAGGTGGGTGCTTCTGGAAACTTACATTCAAGGCTGGGATGGGGGCATTCCCAGCATCTTTGGCACATCAGATGGAAACCCCTGGAAAGTTTGAGGCCTGGGGTATGCCCTGGCCAGTGGAGCCATGGGCACTTTGAAGAAGGACCCACACACAGGTGGAGTGAGAGGTAGAGCCACATACCAGGACCTGCACCCACTTGCATCCACTTGCATTCTCACACGCAGAACCTCAGCCACCCATGGACACTTGGACCCCATGGTCACTATCACTCACCATGGCAGACCTAGCCCTGTCCTTCTCTGGTACTCAACACTGGGCACACAACTAGGTGGTTATGGAGATAAGGGAGCTTGACTGCCTTTGGGGCAAGCAGGAGATCCAGGAACTGTTCCACGTTGGGTACTGCAACAGGGAGGTATTCAAGCAGATAGGTGAACAGATGCAAGCATGGGATGTAATGAAGGAAACTAAATAAGCTGAATTCCAGGCCGCAGTTCTGGTGGGGAGCACTTTGTGGGGCTTATTGTGAGCAAGCTTTACTGCAAACAATTCTTGTAAATAGTTCTCTAAGTAGGACATACATATGCTGTGTTCACCCTCATGGCACATGGCAGTCTAGGCCTGACGGCAAGCCAGAGACTGACCCCTGATCAGTCCCTATTGTTCCTGTTATGGGAATGTCTGGGCAAAGCACCCACTTTGTTGAGAACTTTCTGTTTGACCCATGGAATTGGTCAACATATTGATTGTTCGTCCACCCAGGATGCTAAATACCCACTGTGAACTTTGGTGAAGTATCCATTACTTGCTGACAATGGCGAGGTATTTAAAGCCCTAGTTTAAAGCCCACTGGCTTTAAGCTTTGTTGATAAGAATAACTGCATTCCTTTAACAGCCCCTATAAACATGTAGCTTAGTGCCATACAATATTCACCTTAAAATATTAGCGCTAGACAATTAGCACATGTTAAATGGATTAAAAACTGGCTCAGTGTCAGATCTCAAAACATATTCATTAAATAATTTGGAAGGAGTATAAACTTGCACTAAGACTGTAAGGGTACTAAATGATGATAAAGACGGTCAGATATGGTAATCTAAACTACTTGGTAACCTGAACTCATTATAAGTCACCTATATGCATCCAGTAACAAAGAATATAGACCTTATCTATAGAACATGGCATCCTGGCAAACGGTGACACCGGAAAAAGATCTATGAGATCACAGTGGATAGACTACTAAACATCAGCTCTCAATGTGGTGCTGTGACAGGAAGGGATAAAGCAGTCTTTGGATGCTTAAATAGGGGCATAGTGGGTAGGATAGTGATTTGATCTTAGTATCGCTCATTGGTGAACTTCTGACAAGACAACAGTGTGCCATTTTAGTATCTAAAAAAATGTTAAAAAATTGGAAGAGGTGAAAAAATTGTGGTTGTGAATTAAAGAATCCAAGGAATGAATTGATAACTAGGCATAGAGTCCAATTTGTTCAGTTTATGAAAAAGGGGTGCCTGATTAGAACATGTCAGAGCAGACTCAATGAATTGAGTGTGCTGCAGGGTCTCGTGTTCAGCAACCAGGGTTTCAAAATGGCAGCTGGAATGCTTTAAGTAAATGCTACTACCACATCTCTCCATTGCTTGCTAAAAAAGGTAAAGATTTGTGTGATGTTCTCTATTGGAACAACTATGTAGTTGGAAGAGTTGTTGGACAAACTTTTGTTCATCAGGTCCCCTTCTTCAGGTCTAAGCCAAAAACTCCTTGCTTCTTTTATGATTCATTGACCATCACAACTGCAACAACACGTGAACCCTATTGTAGTCAGGTACAGATTTTTAATAGTGAAGTGGAGTAAACTGTAAAATAGCAGGTTCTCCATAACTTGATTTCCTCAAATTAAAATTAGAAGATTTTCTGCAAAACATTCTACCAAACTTAATTTGGACACAATACTGGGTGACATCTAATGACCTATGATGAACAAGTCAGGATAGACAATGATATAATCATAGAAAATTAGAGTTGGAAGGGACCTCAGGAGGTCATTTAGTCCAACCCCCTGCTCAGAGCAGGACCATCCCCAACTAGATCATCCCAAACCAGGGCTTTGTCAAGCTGGGCCTTAAAAACCTATAAGGATGGAAATACCACCAGCTCTCTAGGTAACCCATTCTAGTATTTTACCACCCTCCTAGTAGAAACATTTTTCCTAATATCCAAACTAAACCTGCCTTGCTGCAACTTGAGACCATTGCTCCTTGTTCTGATGTGTCACCACTGAAAACAGTTTAGCTCCATCCTCTTTGTAACCACCCTTCAGGTAATTAAAGGCTGTTATCAAATATCCCCCTCAGTCTTCTCTTAAATAAACACACTTCCTTCAGCCTCTCTTCATAAGTCATGTGCCCCAGCCCCCTAATCATTTTTATTGCTATCTGCTGTACACTCTTCAACTTGTCACATCCTTTCTATAGTGGGGTGGCCAAAACTGGTCACAGTACTCCAGATTTGGCATCCCCGGTGCTGACTATTGCTGAATAATTACTTTCATTGATCTGCTGTCATTGCTCCTACTAATGCAGCCCAGTATGCTGTTAACCTTCTTGGCAACAAGGACACACTGCTGACTTATATCTAGCTTATTGTCCACTATAACCCCCAGGTCCTTTTCTGCAGAGCTGCTGCTAGGCTAGTCAGTCCCCAAGCTGAAATGTTGCATGGGGTTGCTCTGTCCTAAGTGCAGGACTTTGCACTTGCTCTTATCTAACTTTATGAGACTGCATTTGGCTCGATCCTCCAATTTGTCTAGGTCACTCTGAATCCTAGCCCCGCTTTCCAGTGTATCTACTACACTCCCCATCTTGGTATCATCTGCGAACTGGGATATAATCCATCCCATCTTCCAGATTGTTAATGAAGATATTGAACAAAACCAGCCTCAGGACTGAACCCTGGGACACTCCACTTGATATTGGCTACTAGCTAGACATTGAGCCAGTTATTACTACCCATTGAGCCTGACAATCTAGCCAGCTTTCTATCCACCTTACAGTCCATTCAACCAGCCCATACTTCCTCAGCTGGCTTGCAAGAATGCTGTGGGTGATGGTATCAAATGCCTGGCTAAAGTCAAGGTATGTTATGTCCACTGCATTCCCCACATCCACAGAGACAGTTATCTCATCATAGAAGGTCTGTTCCTAATCATGTTCTCCGTGTGCTTAGAAATGGATTCTTTGAGGACCTGCTCCATGATTTTTTCAGGGACTGACATGAGGCTGTCCAGTGTGTATTTCCCCTGGATCCTGCTGCTTCCCTTCTTAAAGAGGGGAACTATATTTGCCCTTTTCCAATCGTCTGGGGCCTCCCACTGATTGCCCTGAGTTTTCAAAGATAATGACTAGCAGTTCTGCAATCGCATCATCCAGCTCCCTCAGTACCTTCAGATGCATTGTATCCCGCCCCATGGACTTGTACATGTCCAGCTTTTTTAAGTAGTTCCAAACCTGGTTTTTCACCACTGAGGGCTGCTTACCTCCTCCCCAAACTGGGCTGTCTAGTTCAGTAGTCTAGGAGCTGATCTTGCCTGTGAAGACTGAGGTGAAAATGCATTGATTACTTCAGCCTTTTCCTCCTCATCTGTCAGTCAGTTGCCTCCCCCAGTCAGCAGGGACCCACACTTTCCCTGACCTTCCACTTGTTGCTAACATACTTGTCAAAACCCTGCTTGTTACCCTTCCTGTCTCTTGCTAGCTGCAACTCCAATTGCACTTTGGCCTTCCTGACTTCATCCCTGCATTTCTGAGCAGTATTTTTATACTCCTCCCTAGTTGTTTGTCGAAGCTTCAACTTGTAAGCTTCCTTTTTTGTGTCTAAGTTCACTGAAGTGTTCTCTGCTCAGCCAAGCTGATTACTTGCCACAATTTGTATTCTCCCTGCACATTGGGATAGTTTGTTCCTGCACCCTCAGTAAGGTTTCTTTAAAATTCAACCAGTTCTCCTGGACTCTTCTCCCCATCAGACTGGCCTCCCAAGGGATCCTGCCAATCAGTTCCTTGAGGGAGTCAAAGTCTGCTTTTCTGAAGTCCAGGGCCCGTACTCTGCTGCTCTCCTTTCTTCCTTTTGTTAGGATCCTAAACTTTACTGTTCTTTTCTGATCTTGAAATTTTTGAGCCTGAGTCTTCTGAGTCCCAGTAGGCATGTTTACATGTGCCTCTAGGATGCCATTGTTACTACACTGTCATTTAGTACTTCCAAAGGGTACTAAAATACTACAATTAAGAACTATAACTTGGGGGATACAGCACCATGCTGGGTGTGTCTACACAAAATGCTATGTTGCCATAGAAATGTCCTATAGTGATGTAGCACTGGCAGGTTCAAACTGATGCTGCAACTATGTTGCTATAGCTATGCAATCCCTTGCTATAATGTGTCACTAGGTGATGTAGCAGCTAAACACAACCGGTACGGTGCATTACAGGCTGTTTTTGCACCATCATTTAGTACTTCCTCTAGTACCAGCAGTAACGGCTGGTAATGTGCTGTGCCAATGGTGCACAGTTATTGTTAGCTGCTACATCATCATAGTGATGTGATATAGTGAGGGAGAGCATTGCTACAGTGGCATAGCATCTCATATAGACATGCTCAGTGTGGTGCTGTATCCCCCAAGTTATAGTTCTTAATTTTACGAGCAGAAAATGATTTGGGGGCAATAAATAAATCAGAAATGCATCAAATTTGTGACCTTATCAAGCAGTAATTGAAATCAGCCATATTTATGCCAAGACTCTCACTAGCACTCTCCAGATTACTAGTGAATATATGCATCTTGTTTAGACTGAGAATTAAAAAAAAAAAAAAGTCTTCTCCAGATTCTTATGGAGTCCAAGGACTGGAGAAATGGATATATAGTGCTATCCATTTTCACTAAAAATGTTGTGGAGGGAGAAGCCAGGGGAATGTGGCCAGGTCAGAAAGGTAGCACAGGGCAGGGTCAGGAGCAGGGGTCAGGGTGGGAAGGGGCAGGGATCAGGGTGGGAAGGACCCTTCCCCCAGTGTGGGGCTTAGATGTAGCTAGGGCTGGCATGCCTGGCATCTTCATTCAGTCCCTGCTGGCAGCAATGGTGTGTCTGGGTGCCTTGCTGGATAGCAAGGTGGTGTGTGGGTGCCTGAGCAGGCACCTCTCCCTCCCCACCTTGGGTAGGATCTGGTGCGGCTGGTGGCCAGTGGTGTCATGGCCAGTTACACTTTGTGGCTGGGGCTGAGGCTGTGGACCTGTCAGGTCAGGTGCTGGCCTGGGCTATCAGGCCTGGGCTCCCTGAGTGAGTGCCAGGTGGGAGTTGGGGCTCAGGCAGGCTACCTGTGCTACAGTACACAGCATAGCTGCAACCTGGGTCCCAGGGTGTGAGGATATTTGTCAGCTGCCACACAAAGGGCATCAGTGGCAACACATAGGGAGTGCATAGGGGTGCACATGGACCCCCTGTGAGTGCTGGTACACCCCCTGACAGCCAGCATTCTCTGCTTAGGCAATAGGCAGGGTGGGCAGGGAAGAGTGCTGGTGCCCCCTCTGGGAGTGCCAGCCGGGGAGTAGGGGTGCCAGGAGTAGCAATCCGCAGCGGTACTTCTGGGTCAGTATGATTGGCTGTAGCCCCCACTCCCCTTCAGCACTATGGCCTGTAGGCCCCCCCACCCTCCTTCCCATCAGCATATTGGGCCACAGAGCACAGAGGGGCCCGGCAAGTGCCCTTACTGACTGAGGAGGCTCCATGAAGGGCATGGTCTTGTGGGCTCTCTGAATGACAGTTGTGGTCAGAGATGGAAACCCACTATGACCACAAGGCCTTGACCTTTATGCAACACCATTGCACCAACTGCTCATGTCCACACTCCTGCATCCAGAGTGATAACCCTTCCTAGACATGGACATTGGAGTACCTATCCCGAGTGAACTGGTGCTACACCTCCACCTTGCCCCACAGCACCATGAGGTCACTAGTATCCTCCTGCAACCAGCTGCAGCCTTGGGAGGTGAAAAGCCACTGGAGCTCTCACACTGTCTCTCTGGACCTCCATGCAGCTGTCCTGTGCTGCAAAGCCTAGGCAGCTGCCTGCAATGCCCATCCCAGAGGCATAGTGCAGGATTGGCTGTTACATGGTGAGGCAGTGCCCCACAGCACCTGCAGCTGACTGTTGGGGGTAAGCTGCAGGCAGCTGGAGATAGTCTGGTGGCCAAGAGATGCCTGTAGCTGGGCCTGGGTGCTGATAGGGGTGGCAGGAGCCTGTAGAAGCCTGGAGGCCTGGGTGGCAGCCATGCATCACTGCAGGGCCAGGCAGCAGCAGCAGGGTGCAGGCAGACTGGCCTGCAGCCTCCACAGGGATATACAGTGGCCTGGTGCGACCTCAGGCTCCCTGCACATGCCTTAGGACTCTGAGTACCTTCAGGCTTTTAAGGGCCTGAGGCAGGAGTTACCAGAGAGCTAGCCCAACCCAGAGACAGGAGAGGCTCCTTGGAGAACGGGGGCTAGCTTCAGGCTGGTCCCCTAGTGACAGGGCTGACTGGGAGCAAATTTGCTCCCAGTTGGCATCTACACATGTTACTGCACAGTAAGTACTCATGGGTAAATTTGTTACTTTTATTTACAAGTAGCAAATTTACTCACAAGTAGCAATTTTTACTGCACAGTAAGTATGTACCTGTGTAGGTGTGCATGCTTACCGCACAGTAAATTATGGTACTACACAGTAAAGATGCACTCAGGGATGACTAAATACATCTCAAAGATAAAACTTCCAGAAAAGCATTTGTAGGACAGTTAAGTATTACTCAAAATGGACCCATTCAATAGTAATCTCTACACTGTCTAACCAGAAATGGACAACCAGCAAAATTAGTACTGTTTCGTCATATCCAGGCTATAAACTGATTGAAGTTATCACTGTAATTGGCAGACTCTAGGTGGTATCTCAGCTATTTCATTGTAATGTCTTCATTATTTTTACCCCAAAGATGGTTTAAGTCAGGGGAACTATTAATAGTATTACTATCCCCAGAGTTGTTTGAGGGATGGCATCATGCCATCCTCAAGGAAAAGTCAATTAATTTCACCAACAACAGACTCAATACATGTTACTTTGTTTTAGAAGCCATCAAGGGCAGCCTTAGTACATCCAGAACGAAGGTTAAAAAAATTGCTGACAATCAACCAGAAAAGTTGTTATATTTGTCCCTTTTTGACATGGATCAAGTACCTGGAAAGCAGCCAGTCTTGTCTGAATCTAATTGATCTTGATTTGCGGTGTTCAGACTAAGAACCAGTTAAATTTGCTTCCAATCAAAGCCAGTGTAGATCCACCATTTCTGACCCTAGACCTGGAAGTCAGCTTTTTTACTGAAAGACATGTTGTCAGTTGACAGCATGAGAATCCTGCAGAGCAGATTATTAACTAATCTTCACTTTATTTTAGTGTCTATTAATGTCAGTTTTTATTTTATCTGCTAAAATAATTGGAAATTTTTGTAGAAATACTGTGGGTTTTTTAAATGTTCTTTAAAGTGTTATTTAAGTAGGGCAGGAACTTGTTTATGGTTTCCTATAATTGACAAAAGCGTTTAAAAGTACACATCTACAGCAACCAGCACAACATTTAAAATGTTCTCATGCAACATTCAGGAGTCTTTTTAGAGAGGATTATTTCTTTTTTTAGGAGGGACATGCATATATATTGATCCTGGACATTGTATATTTAGTAAACTGTATTGACATGTATATAGTTTGTTCAATGAAATTTTACAGTGAGAGAAAAAATGCACTTAAAATTCAAAGATTTAGGCAGATACAGAACTCCAGTAAAACACTTCTGTCTTTAGGTTTCATCCACCAGTATTTTTCACTGCAGAGTACATCAAGCTATTGCTGTGTTTCTATTTCTTAACCCCTCTCCAAATACATTAAAATCCTGTGGGTTGAGGCTTTCAATCAAAGTCATACACATCCTCCAGCTACAGGGTATGTGTCACTCAAAAACTCCTAAGCCTTGGAGTGGTTATGTCTGTGGTTTAGACAAGGGGTAATGATATTTTAACCTATTACAGTCATGAAGAACTTCTGGTTTTGAGACGTGTATGATAAAAATGGCTGTTTCCCATTCAAATTGTAAAGAAAAAAAATCACTAACCTAACAACTGTATATTATAAGTGTCTCATAATTATTTTTTGTATCTAACCTATCTGTAGAAAATCTAGATTCAAATTTATTTCGATACAGCTATCAGTTCTATATCTTGACTGTTCTTACTATATAGAAATGTAGAGCCTCTTACTGTGTTGCCTGCTAGAGGCCAATATTATAGCAGAACTTTTTATAGAGAAGAACAGTTTAAAAAGAAGTCTATTTCTGTATTACCCAAGCTTCTTATATGATGCAATTTCAGAAAACACTGTAAGGGTTAAAGATTAACTGCTACAAAGGTGAAAACAGAGCTTGGGTTTAAGCTGTTCTGAAATGGAGAGAGATCTCTTAAAGCTAAAAGGGAGCTTATATCAAACCTGTAAGCAATGATGACCAAATATAAGCATATACCTACTGTATATAAGCAGAACTACTCTCTACAAAAATCTTTCATTATCTTGGGTATTTTTTAAAAGTATTGATCCAAGACATCAAATGTCCGGTAATAGCTGAGGAGTTCAACCAAGATGTAACTCTCTGAATTTCAGAAAATTACTAGATTGGTTGAACATAAAAATTTATTTCCATTTTGACAGATTCTTCTGATTCCAGCATTATTTCCCATTTTATACATATACAGGGAATATCTCTCAAAGCTAAAGAATCTCTCAAGAAAATGGAAGGAAAAAAACATTTTGTACATTTTATGGTCATATTCATGATTTCCTGTGTAGAGAAATAAATGAAATCAATCTGGCAATTTTCTGTAGGTGGCCATCAAAAATAAGAATGGTTTCTCTGTTCAGTCCAAAAATATAGAATAAGGAAATTAAAGTTTGATAAAATTGTCACTAACTGAACTCTGGCAGTTCTGCTTATTTTTAAATCAAACTACTGAGGTGCAATGGAATGAAGTACAAGTTATAAGCATCACAAAGCAAAATCAAACATACCAAGGTACATCTTAGAAACTGTTTCAGTTAGTCTCATGGCCTGCAAGGGGACAGAAAAGCAGGCCTTTCTTTTGCCAGGATCTTGAAAAGTTCATCTTATAATAAGATTAAAAACCTTAGACAGCTGCTATTGAAGTCAATAGAAAGATTCATTGTCTACAATCAGAGAGTTGGTTTGGGTTGGGTTTGGGTCATTGTGAGAGTAAATATACTGGGTGGAACTTGCAAAGCTGGTCTAAAACTGCTCCCATTCAAGTTAAGGAACATTTTTTAAAAAACCACTGTTTCTGACAATGTTTAAATAAATTTTTGTCTGCTTTGTTACCCTTTTCAAATATGTTTAAAATAGCAAATTAATAGTTTTTACATTTGTTTACCTTGAAGTATCTATACCTGTTCAAATCTGTAATATTACTATCCATGTAAATGGATACACTGATGCTGGTCAGAATGTTATGAATGACTTTTTTCCATAAAAACTTCCATTAAAAATATATATGTCAAAGGTCTTTTCAAATGACTCTTATAAAATGTTAGAAACAAGGGTTGAAAACAATGATGGAATCATTTTATTTTTGAAAATGGGATTTTTAGAATGTAATTATATGCATTATAAGCTTTCAATATACTATCGGACAAACAACAAAAATATTTAAAAAGAAGGGAAGGGAAGGAAAGGGAAGGGGTTGAAACTGTTCATAGCTCTTTCACATAACAACTCTGAAGTCTGAAAATTGTTCATATTTTTATTTTCATATTTCAAGTAAAACTAGCATTCAATATATTTTTAACTTAAGATTAGTTAATGAAGATTTCTTGCAACAGCCCAGTTCTGCCACCTTCACTCTCAACATTAGTGATTCCCCATGGAGGAAATCCCATCGAAGAAGGAAATCTTTTGTTGTATGTTTAATTGATCATATATATGGTTATATGATCCATTTTAATATCATGTTTGGCATGATTATTCTCCCAAGTTGAACTGTGCTGAAGTAGATAGAGCAGTAAAAGTCTCAAAGGCTGGTCTAGACACCTGAAGCAGTAACTGGAAGCCAAGGCCACAGGAGGTTTCATTTATGGAAAGAGACTGTTAAAAGGTTTCTGAGGAGAAGTTTTGAAAACCTTGAGCTAAATGATTTGGGGTATGAATAAAAGGTCTGATTCTTATCTCATTTACAGTTAGGATAAACGATGATAAAGTGGTGGGAAAAATATAAGATTAGAACCTCAATTACAGATTATGTTAGATCAAGAAGGGAAATACTTTTCCTAAAATGTTAATCTAAAATTTAGAAAGAGTAGAGAAATAATCTGAGGAGCTCTTTCAGCCTCAGAGTTTATAATCTTTACTTTAATTCTTGCATGGTAAATTAGTTTGTAGCTAAATAAAATACTATCTGATAAGGCATTGGAATGCTGTCTACCCTTTCCTGTAGTGTTACCATATGGTGGAAAAAAGGACTTAGAAAAATGGAATTAGAAAACTCACTTTCATAGGTCAGGCCTTTCTGCCCTTGCAGTAGAGTCTCTTTGATGTAATGATCTTGGTTTAGCAACTATGTTGATGAATATAAATTACTTGCCACCTAAAGGGATGTAAGTCCTACTTTGAGTTATAATATTACTCACAAAAAGGCATTGAATGGCTAATTGCTACTCAAAGTGAATAGGACCTATCTATCTAACTCCTTTTTATTCCTTTAAAACTTATCCCAAAACCTTTGAGCACATCTGATTCTATCCAGAAAGAGGTAATATCATAAAAATTGCTTTCCTAGTACATAGTGTTTTCCACTAGACTTCCTCACTGCTAGTGACACGAACAAAACAATATCCATTTTCAACCAAGCAAGCCATTTCTAGAGCTAGGCTTAGGAATGCCAATTTTAATTAATAGCTTTTAAGAATTTATTTCACACTTCATTCATGGTGATAAATATGTAAGCTTGAACTCTGCTGGGCTGAACAAAAGGTTTGTGGTTTTCTTTTATTTAAGGCAGAATCAATAACCCAGAAGAATAACAGCAAGTACTCTAATGTTGGAAACCCTTCTGAAAGGCCAACTTATTGACAATAACTTATTTGAACTAATTCAGGAAAATGCAAATGGGCAGGTGCGAAATGCCATACCTCCAATATAGCCAATATATCTATGTCAGTTTACGCCAGCTGAAGATATAGTCCGAATGTGGTCAGGGCTGGCTAACAAAAACCACTACCACATACCAGCTAATGGCCAGATAGAACAACACTCTAAGAAGCCGTTTACACCCAGAGTTATCTACCATTTCTAGCATCTGATGAAGTAAATTGCTGCCCACTGCTCATGCCTCTGTTAGTCAGTTCCTCCTGCCATACTTTTTGCCTAATTCATCTACCAATATCCACTCCATCTTAAATATTTCTTACTGTTTTTGTCCTACCAACTTCAATTGAGAAAATGAGAAAAAAGATATGATTCAGACAAGTGCATCATGAAAAGCATGTGACTGGCAGATAGAATGTCAAAGAAATCAAAGGCTAAAGTCCCTTCCAGCATGCAAACAATAGGTTTCAGGGAGGGGAAACTATTACTTCTCACTTTACGTCATATAACTTCTCATTTAAAATACCTGAGAATAATTGGATTCCTATCCAATCTAGTGGTAAAGATACAAACTGTGGATGCATCTACAAGTTGCCACATGGCACCTTTGTTACTAAGCCATCATTTAGTACTTCCTTATGGAAGTACTAAAAGACAGCACAGTAACAGCCCATTCTGCACTGTGCTGGCTGCACAAAGTTATTTTTGGCCGCTATATTACCATAGCAAAATGCTATAACAAGTGGGAGCGTTGCATTTTTTTACTTTGGTTTTTGCATGTAGGGGCAGCTACCAGCTGATAAGCTCAGCTCGCAGAAGAGGTAAGGAAAGAGACAAACAAGCTAGAGTAGTGGCACACCATGTTATAGATTACTTACAGAAGTTAAATTTCAAGTCAGCAGGGTCAGATAGGATGCACCTAAGGGTACTGAAGAACTTGTCTATGGTAATTTTAAAGCCCTTGGCTATCCTTTTAGAGAATTCTTGGAGGTCAGGTGAGGTACTAAATGACTAGAAAAGGGCAAACATAGTGCTCATCTTTGAAAATAGGAAGAAGCAGGATCCAGGGACCTACAAACCAGTCAACCTGACCTCTATACCCAGAAAGATCAAGGGACAGGTCCTCAAGGAATCTATTGTGAAGCATCTAGAGGAGACCAAGGTGATCAGAAGCTGTCAGAAACAGGCAAAAGCAAGTCATGCCTGACCAATCTGATTTCTTTCTAAAGTGGCTGGTTCTATGGATGATGGAGAGCAGTGGATGTGGTATACCTTGACTTTAGCAAGGCTTTTGATACCATCTCCTATCCTCATTAACAAGCTAAAGAAGTACAGACTAGATGAAAGTACTTTAAGATGGCTATGAAACTGATACATAGTGGGCACATCTACACAAGATGCTACATTGCCGTAGTGATGAGCTACAGCAACATAGCTTGTTACTATGCTGATGTAGCATTAGCAGGCACGAACCGTGATGTCAGCACTACTGTGCAGTAACACTATATTGTGCAGTAGCAATAAGCTACTGAAAAGTAGCTCATTGCTACTCTGCAGTAGGGTAGGAAATGACTGGTGTGCTGCCAGGACAGTGAAAGCAAGTACTAAATGACAGCACAGTAACAACTGCACAGCCGGGGGCACGTGTAGACATGCCCAGTGAGTAGTCCTCAATAGCTCAATACCTAGTTGGGATGAGGTATCAAGTGGGGTTCACCAGGGAGCTGTCTTGGGTCTGATATTATTTAACATCATCGTTAATAATTTGGATTATGATACTGAGTGCACACTTAGCAAATATGTGGATGACACCAGGTTGTGTGGAATTCCAGACACCCAAAGGGCAGGGCTAGGATCCAGAATGACCTGGATAGAAGGAGTATGTGAAGCTGGCCCTATTTGATTTGGATTCAGATTCGGCCCAAATCAGGAACTGTGATTCAATTAATTAATTTGGATCACTGTCTCTGATTCGATTCAGCTGAATCCAAATATGAAAATTGGATGCTGATTCAGAGAATCAGCAATTCAGACATGGATACAGCTTTAAATATTTTTTCTACATAGCTTGAGGTAGCAGGCACAGCTTGTGAACACTGCGATGCTGGGGCAGATGGAGCATCCCAAAGGAGCACGGGGGGGGGAGGAGGCCTCCACATGCTTGGCAGTGAAACTGGAAGTGGACTGGAAGTAGTGAATCAAATAGGGCCACTTCCAGATCTGCCAGGGAGTGTAGTGGAGGGTCCCCCATGTCACCCTGGCTTGGCGATCAGCCATAGGGGGACCCTAGGTGCCCCCCAGACCCAGGAAGCACCAGTTGCTGAGCTAGGGGGACGTGGTGGGGCTTCCCGCATGCTCCCTGGTGGATCTGGAAGTGGACTGGAACTACTTCTGTTTCACTTCCAGGTCTGCTGCTGAGCACTGGGGAACTCCCCCACCATGCTCCTGTGGGACCCTGCATATGCCCTAGCATCTCAGCATTCATGAACCACCTGCTATCTAAAGGTATGTAGAAAAAACATTGAGAACTGTGTCTATGTCTGAATCTCTGAATTTTTCCAAATCTCTCCAAATCAATTCAGAGGGTTCTGATTTGATTTCAAGAAATTAAAGGATTCTCTGATTTGATTTGGATTTGGAGATCTGGCCACCAAATTGGGCCAAATCTCCACTGAATCAAATCAGGAAATAAAGCTGTGCACAACCCTGATGGATAGACTGGAAAAATGGTTCACAATCAACCAGATGAAACTCAACAAAGACAAATGCAAAGTCCTGAACTTGGCACAGAATAATCTCATGCAAAAACACAGACCGGGGAGTGACTGACTTGGTTGCAGCAGTGCAGAGAAGGACCTGTGGGTTATGGTGGACCATAAGTTGAATGTGACAATAATATGCTTCTGTTGCAAGAAAAGGTCAACATCACCCTGGATTGTCTTAACAGGAGTGTCATTTGCAAATCAGAGACAGTGATTCTTCCTTTCTATTCAGCACTGATGAGGCCTTACCTGAAGTGCTATTTGTAGTTTTGGGCTCCACAATTCAAGAAAGATGTGGACAGTTTGGAAAGAGTTCAGCGCAGGGAAACAAAACTGATCAGGGCCTTGGATGCAAGACTTAAAAGGAAAGTTTGAAATACTTAGGGTTATTCACCCTAGAGAAGAGAAGATGGAGAGGGGATTTGAAAACAGTCTACTGCGGCAAGGAGCTAGGGGTGGTTGACCCTCGGATATGAACAGGCCGGGGACGAAAGGGTTATGAAACCTTGTTTCTCCTTCTCTTATATTTCTTCCCATTTAATAAAAAAAAAGTAAAGAGGCGATGAAGCAAATAAATGCTTTACTCACACTTTTGTACTGGTGGTTCCCTTTACAGCAGCTTCAAGGTTAAGCTTACAGGTAACTCAAGAGCTCTAAACACGTCTGAATGATATAGTCGGTCGTGATGGGGGCATTTGGGGGGAAGGGATTTCGTGGACGCAGGACCTCCGGTGAGGGTGATCAGGCCTCTCTGATATTGTGTGGGTCCCTCCCCTTTTTCAGTGGGCGTCGCTTTTATACTGCCCAAATAGCCAATAGGATTAAGTCTATTTGGTGCGCTAAACTGACTGCATGAGCTGGGGATTCTGCTGCATGCACTGATCGCGTGATCATCAGGCTGCGCCCACCTCCTCCTCCACGCCACGAGCATAACTTGCTCTCACATCTGGCGTTTGGTCACTTTTACATTATCACATCTTCGTGTACCTGATGAGTGATTGTAGAGAAGATGAAGATGGGCTTTTGTTTGTGGCCATAGAGGACAGGTCTAGGCGCAATGGACCCAAACTACAGCCGGGGAAATTTAGGATGGAAATTAGAAGAAATGTTCTGACTCTGAGAGTGGTCAGGCATTGGGACAGGCTGCCTAGAGAAGCTGTGGAATCTCTATGCTTGGAAACTCTCAAAAGCAGGTTGAACAGACACTTGACTGGAACAGTTTAGTCAGGGATGATCCTGGCTTGAGCAGGAGGCTGGACTTAATGACTTTGTGAGGTCCCTACCAGCTCTACTTTCCTTTTAATCATATGATCAACTGTGGGCAAATTAAGCTCTGAAAAGCAGAACAATGAGTTGCTTGAGGACCCAAGGAAAGTTGTGTAAAAATAAAGGTATCTTTTTTTTTTCTTTTTTGACTGTATGACCAAAATCAACTTCCTTTGTGCTTATCCCACTTTCTGGTGACTTGAGGTGCTTCGGAATGCTGGATATCCCTAAATGTGAAAATGAACATAATAGCACATTTCACATCTATGCTGAACATAATAGGTTCAAAAGAAAACAGGCCAGAGAGACATGTTAGAGCACATAAACAGTAACACCAGAGTTACAGCTTAATTATATGCATCCCAGCAATCCTGATGAGATACAGAAACATAGGTTCAAAAAGTCAAACCAAAAGGTCCTTTACTCAGAGCTATGCTGTGCAAGTTTAATTTATATTGGTGATGTGTAATCATATCATTTTAATTGATACATCCACGGTTTCAACATGTTGAAGCAGGCACTTACTAAAACAAGCAAAAGTTAAACAACAAACAATGTTTATTTAGGTCTTAAAGGTACCTTGACATTGTCCTGCTCAGCATTTAAATGTTTTAGCCCTCAGATGTTTTGCTGTCCAGTGGAATATTCAGCTCACAGGTAGGTGCCAAAACCCTTATAATATGCAAGTGAGGAGTCTAACCTAGAGTAGTTAGTCATCTGAGTGTGGAGCTGCCACTACTAGTCAGAAGCAAAAGTGACACAAAACATCAGAGAGTAGAAGAGGAAGAAGAAAAAGCTTGGGTTCCTCAGCACATGATCTGGTGAACCCAGTTTATGGACCAGAGAAAAATCTGCCTTCCCTTGGATGGATCCTCACCTGCAGACCCTCTCCTGGAATTAGGCATCTAAGCCAGCTTCAGCGTTAAGGAGGTGCACATCCTCACAGAGAAAATTCCCTAGCTCTGACTCCTGCTTATACTTTATCTCTCTCATGGTCTCCCCAAAATTCAGTAGTCACACCCTGCTTCACCACTTTTCAGTCTGAAGATGCACACAGGATTGGTTTATCTTGGTGAGATAGGCATCTCTCCGCTTACTCTAGAAATTTGCCTCAGGGCCCCTGGAGTTTTGGCTTAACCTACCAATATTAGCACTTACTGTTTTACTAGTACCAGCAGCCTGCACAGGAGATTTCGAGTTTAAGTTTAGATAGAAGCTTTGAAAATGACAGTGCTCCTGCGTGATGGATTTAGGTGCTTAAAGAGTCCTAGGCTAAAATCAGATGTTGGATTCTCTTGGAAAAGCCTTCTATTCTGGGATCATACAGATACTGAAACCCATTGTCCCACTGCAAGTAGCTGTGAAATGCTTTCTCTAGGACAATTCAAGATAATTCAGGTTAATTGCCATTCAAGCTGTGTGTATAAATAAAAGTTCAGTGCCTGTTTTGATGTCAGCTGAAGCCAGGGATAGTCAGACTGAGAAAAACCCAACATCTATTTTTAACCCTAGGTATCTAAAATTAGAGTGACCATTCATCCCAGTTTAGCCAGGACAGTCCCACATTTCAGAGGCTGGTCCCAGCTGGCTGTTGAGAATTATAATGGGCATCTGGGAAATGCACGGGTGTGGAGCACAGTGTGTCTGGGAGTCAGAGCAACATGGAGAGCCTTGCAGGCATCGCTGCCTGCCTGGCATGCAGACCGGCCCCTCACCAACTAGTGAGAGCATGGGGTGGGAAGCACAGGGACCGTGTCTGGATTTCCTGGATCATAGCTATCGACTTTGGTTTTTGCTGGTGGGTGCTTGCAGATGTAAAAAAAAAAATCCCCAAATGGTGCTTTAATTTAGACACACACATTCCCATGCTGAGACTCATGAATGCCCAGAAGGGGCAGCATATTACTTCAACCCAGCTCTGGCACCAGCAGCTGTAAAGATCAGGTGTTTTAGTGGGGCTTTTTGGCACTTTTATTTAATAGCTGATTGAATCAGTTTTAGTTAAAAGTATTAAAAAGCCCTGCTGAACCCAGTCTTTACAGATGCTGAAGAGCTGGGTTGAAGTAATGTGCCGCTTCTTCCAGTAAAGCCCCTTTTTTCTTTAATGTTTGCAAACAAGCTGTGGCCATGGCTTATGGGTGCTGAGCACCCATTAATTTTTTTTGGTGGGTGCTTGAGTTCCAGACTCCAGCACCCATGGAGTCAGTACCTATGTCCTGGAGGATGTCCTGGATTTCTGGGATTTCCATACATTCTGCCTATCTAAAGTGAGTGCCACTCAGGATCTACAACTCAAACCTTCCTCCCCCTGCCTTGAATAGGAATGTTGCCTGAATGTGGATTGCATTAACATCAAGGCAGGTGTAACTGTTCCTTGCAAAGGACAGAACACTTGCTTCTCACCTAGCTGTACTCATAAGCCTTACAGGCCAAAAGCTTGGCCGTGCAATGTTCATCAGGTGCACAGGGCGGAGGCAGCACAAGGCCCGATCTGGGCAGCTTGAGGCAGCAGAAAGGACCCAGCCCCATGCACCAACACCATGAGGAATCCAGCCCCTCTTATCACTCATCCAGCCTGCAGATTGAGCACCACTGATATACACAAAAACATTTTTGTGGCATAGATATAACAAGTAGGAGAGACACTGCAAGTTTTTTGTCAATTTAGTCTATGTCTTTCAGAGGGCATGTCTACATGTCGAATTCATGTGGAGCAAAAAACTTGCATGCATCTGGCAAGAGGCCTGGGGGGGAGATGCCAGCTTAACGTGCTGTGGAGGGGCTGGCTGGGGCATGAGGGTGCTCCAGTGTGGGACTAGCTAACAGGCAGCCCCCACACTGAAGCACTTTTGTGCCCCATCCTGCCCAGTCTGTGTCTCTCCGCATATTGCTGTGCAGTAAATAATGCTGCCACAGGATAGTATTTACATTCACAAGGACTAACCTGCAGTTGTGTTCATTAGTTTACTGATGCCTAAAAGGGCTGCATGTGTAGAGGCAGAGACTTTACTGCAGAACTAATTAGGCAGCTCTGCAGTAAATGTCTCATGTAAATGTACCCAGAAAATAGTAAAGCTACACTTGAAGGGAACCCCTTTTTGCTGATATACCCCCATTCCTGTCCACATCCCCACTACGTTGCTCATACAGTTATGCTGGCACATCTGGCCGTGAGGATTTTATGGGGTACACAAGCCCCTTTTCAAACAGTTAGGTATATACAATTTCTCTTATCAATTGACTTTCTTATGACATATATTGATGTGCTATCAGAACGTAACAATCTTTTTTCACAGCCTTTCAATGCAGTATCATCATCGTCGTCGTCATTTTATGTAAGGTAAATCCAAGATGAAAAATATTAAGTGCCACGGTGACTCATAGGAAGTCTATAGCAAAGCTAATATAGGAACTCAAGAGCTTTTACTTTCATTTCATTACCTCAACCACAAAGCTCATTTTTCTTAGCTTCAAAGGTGTATTCTTTATTAAAAATGTCATTTTTTTTTAATCCTACCCGTTCAGAGGTCTTTTCATTTTGTTTATATTTCAGTAGTTTTTTTTCACTGAGATTTGCAAAACAGCTCATGCAATGAAGTGGTTAAGAAAATGTTTTGACTCCCCTACTTAATGAAGCTAGTGTTTTAATGGTCCCTATTAGGATTGGAAGTTAACACATCAAAGGTGAATGGGATATATAGTTTGCACCTTTGCTTTTGCTTCTATATCATGTAGCTTGCATGTCCTTCTGTTTTTTTCTGGAGGGCAGGCTTAAGTGTACCTCATTAATTTATAGGGAAAGCTCTCTGGAAAAGAAATGTTGTAGTGACACTTTTTTTTTTTTTAATTAAACTCTGATTCTATAGAAAAATCTCTAATCTTATTGGAAAGACCTAAACATCAAGGGATTTTCAATCTTTCTGCACTCAGGCTTTCTCTACTGCTTAGTTTCATGGAGTAAAGGGAAATATTATCTCTCAAAATACTTTTTTCATGCAGGTGCAGTCATGTAAAATTCTCCATGGAACATGTCCTAACCAAACCTGGTGAAAAATAGATGTTTACTGGGAGAACCCAGTTGCAAAAGAAACCCACAACAGAAAACATCAGGGTGGTGCACACTGCCTCCATGTGTGCCACCCAAAACCAGAGGCTGGCTGGTCAGAGCTATGCTCCAGCTGCCAGCTAGGCTCTGGATCACCACTGATGCAGCCCAAGGAGGACCCTAGGACCTCAGTAAAGTCTGCTGGGACCAGCCCAGGTGCTGGCCCCAACCTCCCATACCCCACCCAGAGTAACTTGCCATATGCCAGAGCCTGCATATAGAAACATTTGCCGGGGACATCTAGCAGCGGCACAGATATGTGCCACTGCTATTTGTCCCCCAGAAATACACATTCTCATTCATGGGGATGTGCCCTTAGAGTTTTAAAAAAACCCTTCCATTTCCAATGGAGCCTATTTTTTTGTTTTCTGTTTTCTTGACTCCAGATTCCCCTGTTTCCACCAGATTTTGAAGCCATTATACTCTGAGTCATAAAATTCTCCATGCATCTGAAAAGATAAAATCAAAAGGCTATATTTTAATCCAGAAATTATACCTAAGCAGCTAAGAGAGAAGTTTTCAAAACAAAGGTCTTAAAGCCTGCAGTTCAATTAGGTCAAAGTGCAGTTAAAAATGTGGATCAAATTATTCATTTTCCAAATGAGCTGCAGGCCTGAGATCAGTTTCTAAATAATTAACTTGTACATTTCATGTTTAGACGATGCTAAAAATGCTTTGTTTTCTTTTAACTAGGAGTGAATAAACAGGATGTTTGCAAGTGGTTTAGATTTTTTTAATAACTTAAAGATGTACCTAATACATGCATAATAAATAAATAAATAACATCCATAATATTTTTACTCTATGCTATTAGGAATTTTAAACAACTAATTACTGTTGGTATTCAGATTTAGTGAAACCAATTAAATATATATCAGATATATGGATAAACCAGTTAACAAAGCCATGTGCTTTATGTCAGTCTGTACACATCCTGTGTTTGTAGTAAAACCTGTTTAAACAAATAAGTGATAAAAGACTAAATGAGTCCATGAAAAATCCCCTAAGTACCAAGTGGTGAATTGTAACAGTTATTAGATCTCTGAATGGTAAATGTGCTCCACTGTGCTGCTCGAAAGGACAAACTCCCTCTTAAATAAATACTGTCTCTTTTAGAAGAATAAGCCTGTTAAAGGGTTAGATTTTCTGTGTATCAAGGAAATGTATTTTAAAGCCTTTTTCTGTGTTCTACTACAAAGCAAAAATAAATTCAGTTGTCACAATAATAATGGTATTTGCATACAAAGAAAACTATTTTTCATCTAACAAAATAGTATATGAATGAAAGAGGGAAAACTGAACTGATTATGTCCAAGCATGTGATTATAAAATCTCTGGTACCAAAGATATTTTAACTAGCTAGAGTCCATTGATCTACAGTAAAGCTTTGTCAACTAAAGCTTTTTTCTTAAATTGATTCTCCATCTTGTCTTCTCATTCTTTCGACAGCACACAGCAGGAAGCTCTGTCTACATACAGAAAACAGGATCTTGCTGTAGGCATGGGTATAAAACAAAAAGACACTGATTAAAGAAAAAAACAGACTGCTGTTAGCGTTTGATCTTAAAATTATTGATCTTGTCAATCAGTTACAGACACAGAGTGCCCATTTAAATCTGTAATAACTGTTAATGTTACCACCAGAATGCTGACCATTTGAAAAGTGAAAGAAATCCATATGATAATGCAATGTGATGTTCATTTGGCTTTATGAGCATCTGTAGCATACAGCAGTACGTAAAGCATTCTGCTTAGCAAGATCATATTTCTGTGTGATCTTTTTAAAAAAAATAGTTTATGTGATAAACTTGTGTTTCAAAGGGTTTGTTAACTAACAGATTTCTTTTCAATGCCCAAAGGATATTTCAGTTTCATTATGTAGATGTAAACAGATTTTTTTTTCCCTAGGGCGGGAAAAAAATTGAAGTTCATTGTACAAGGGCAGTGTTAATATGCCCACTGGGCCTAGCTGACATCATAGTATTTTTGTTCCTTTCTGTATGGGGATTTCTGTGCTCTCTATTAGTATAAAGCTTTAAACTTGCTTATGAGTAAATGCAAAAATCAAAACTACCTTGATGTAAGTGGAAACATAGATGTATCTTAATTCCTGGCAATATAAGAAAAGTCCCACAAGGGATCTTGAAGCAGTGCACTTATATGTTTAATATCACAACCCAAATATATATAGTCACTGGACTTTATCACCTAAAAATAGAGTGACCAGTTTGTCTAGGACACTCCAGAACTCCATAGCCTGGTCCTGGCTGGTTGGTCGACAGTCCCTAGCTGGAGTCCAGAGGAAAGATGGAGTGACGGAGTGGCACAGTGCACCAGTTACATGGCCGGATAAGTGCTACTGCTCCTGGGCAGGAGTAAGCAAGTGCCATGTACAGGTGTGTTGGCATTGATCCAGTCCATCCTCCTTGCTTCCACACAGGAGCAGCAATACCTGCTCAGCTGCCTGCCTAGCGTACCTGCCTGCTCTACCTCCACACCACGCTCCGGCTTGGGACTTTAACCAACCAGCCGGGGACTGGGCTATAGGATCCTGGCCGTACCAGACATATGGTCACCCTATCTAAAGATGATATACAGGCATTTTTTTAGGGAAAGTTACATTCCACATTAAATTTCACAGTGAATCAGCTTAATAACATTTAGCACCGGTCATTCTATAATTTATAACATTCTGACTCAAAGCACCATGACCACAGAGAAAAAAAAGTATGTTTATTTTTTAGGTTGTAAACGTATTCAGATTACATCTGATAATATAACGAGTAAACATATACAAGCACTTACATTCATGTAATGTACACAAGTAGAAAAAGATTGACACTGACAACTTGGTTTATGGAAAGATTTTCTCCCATCTCTAATCTATGCATAAATTAAATTTTGTGAAGTGCATTTCAAATGCACTTCATTGATCTTCTGAATTTATTATACGTCTCTAGTCCATATTTTGGGGCCAGTCTACTAGGTCATGTGATTCTGAGACCAACAGAGGCTTGTACGGCAGGGTTTTTCTTTGTTTGAATTACTTTATTGGTTGAGTGGAAGGATTAAAGACAGACTAAAAAGTCATTATGATGATGTAATAAAATACACATTGGTTGTTCCTTCACTTTAAAAACTGCTTCTTAAGCACATTCTTGTGTTAGAAACCAGAATGAAATGTCATTAGGCATCTGGACATAAAAGATCTCTGGGGTTTTTTTTCCTTTTATTTTGTTTTGTTTTTAAATCCAGACAATATCGAAGGGAGGAAGAATTAAATATTTCATAGATAGATATTAGCATAAGTAAATCACCCACCTATCCTTATATTACAATTTGAACATAACCATTTATAAAGATATTTTTAAATGATTAGCCCATGCTTTTGGGTAGCAGGGGGCGGGGGGAGAAGAGAAGGCTAAAGCAATGAATATGCAGTTCTCGTTTCGTTTTATCTCATATAAGGGTTTGATTCACATTAAAAAAAAGCTAAAAAGAAAACCAAAAAACAAAACCTGAAGCATACTGTGTCGTGGCTTTGCATTCTGTATTAAAGCTCGAGTTTTCAGCAAATGAGAAATCATGCACAGAACTGATAATAACAAAACACCTAAATAATATATTAGAGAATAGAGCTCTTTTGAACATGCATCACAAAATGTCTTGGAACCTTAAAATCCTGATTTTCCTGCAGAGAGAACAATTGACTCAAAGGCTTTCCCTCTTCTTCTCAAAGAAAGGCCTATTTACTTGTCCCCCCTCCCCTCCCAGCCTCCTGTATACCATTATATTCGGCATATTTTTAGCAAAGGAGAATGTTTGAATTATTGTTGAACTGAGAATGAGTAGGAGTTCAGTTCCAAAACACTTGAGATAAACACAGGAAATTTTCTTTTACACACTTGTCAGTAAAATCAATTATCAACTGATTAACATACATTGTGTGCTTTCTGCTCAGGGGGACTTTACTCTCAAGGGACATTTTCAGGCCTTGAAACAACTTCACCCTTGATTCAGAGGGACTGATTTTACTGGTTCTCTCTATTCTCCTACATGATGTTACACTGTATTAGCGGCAGGTATTTGGGCTTGGTGCAGGGGATGGATAAGGATTTTTCTTATCAAACTATTGTGTCCACTATTACACCACATTTGAGATTTTCCAAATTTTCATACTGGAATACCCAGAGAAAAGCTCCTTTGGTTCCTTACAAATACTTCCTGTACTGACTTGTCTTCCCAGACTGAAAAGTATATTGTGTAGTAGAACCACATTGACTTCATTGCTTCAGAAGTACCTACAGCCATAGCCATTGACTTTAATCCATTGTTGCTTCTGCAGGCAGTATTGGAATCAGGGTTTTGGGTGGAAACCCTGAGAGAAAAGTTCATTTGGGAATCAAAACCACTAAGGAAATATAGGTTTTTTTTACCCCAGGAAATTGTGGATGCTCTATTACATTTAATGTAACCTGAGAAATGACAGGGGTGGATGGTGCCACTTATTATTGAGTCATTTTGACACTGGATAGGTGCAAAATCCACAATAGCAAAAATCACTGGCAAGAATATAAAAATAAATCCAATATCTTCCTCTTCAAGTGTTACCTCCAACCTATTCCTAGTCAAACAATTTTAGCATTCATTTCCATCACTATCTACTGCCTTGGGAGTTTTGTTTGAATAAAAAAAAAGGATCAAACCCTTTGTGAGGGGTTTTTATATGCTATGCTAATTTTCTCCTTTTATTTCAGCTTGCTTTACTGATTTTAAATAGGGTTTGTCCTTAACTCATAAGCACTGCAAAGTTGAAGCTTTGTTTATTACTAGATATAAAAAGTGATGTACACATTGGATGTTAGAAGTTTATTTTTAAAAGAAAGCTTAAAGATTTCCAAGTTATCCAAGCTCTACTCTTATCCAATATGGGCTTAATTTTGACCTCTGATGTAAAGGCATGCATCACCATTTATCTTGCCAAGTCATCTGCCATGCATGCACACGGAGTATTCATGCATCTGGGATGGAGTGTAAGGAGTCGTCTGGTACAGTAAATAGCAGTAAACCCATTTTATACCATGCAAAATGGTTGTAAAGTACAAAACTGTCAGTGGTGCAAAACAAGAGGATGGTAAGTATAGGTTTCCAATAAAGCAGTATTTTTCATTCTCACTTATATGTTCACATCACGCAAATGATAAGCTGGGGATTGTTTTGAAAGATTCACTGCAGGAAATTTGCAGTTTGAATAGATATAAAATATCAAAAGGCAAGAGAAACATTCTATAATTCTGTGACTTTACGTTGGTCAGAAGTTGGCTACATTTAGGATGAAAGATTGAGGTGGGAGGGAAGGCTGTTTCTTTGAGTTCATAGCCCATTACGATTACCCAGTAATTATCCAGTAAGAAGGACATGGCATAGAACAATACAGTATAGTGCCAGCCCTGCATGTAGATAGCCAGAACTGCCAGTAGGTTATTTTATCCTTTATCTTGTTCCTAAGAGTCATCCCTGAGAGACACTTTAGAAAAGGAGACAAGAAATAGGTGCTTATCGCCACCAAGGATGCATCCTTCTGTTCTGTCCATCAAACTGGACACATAATCAGACCATTACATTTTCAAATTGATGAAACCATTTTGGGATCATCTTTAGTAGCAGTTTAACCAACCTTTTTATCTGTCTGCTGCATGATCCTATTCAGTGGAGAGACTGGAGAAAAGTATGGGTAACAGTACTGAAACAGCAGAGCCTTTGCCCCCAAATTTTGGTTGGCAACATTTCTGGTCAATCTGCACCGACACATTTTAATGTTTTCTCTGTAAAGCAGCCATCCATATTGTAGATAAAAACTTGAAATGCTGATAATGACTTCTGTTGAAAGTTAGTACAGCCGAGATACAGTCCACTGATCCAGAATCACACCCTCTGCATCTACAATCCGATCTTGATTTCCATGCTGATCTCTTTTGGCTCTCTGGCAGATGATGGCTGCCCTCTAGTGACAAAGATTTCTGCTGACACATTACAGCAGAGGCATACTAATAGATATAATTTTGTGTTGTGGATCAAGGCATCAAAAGAGTTTTTGTATCTAAAAAGAATGGAGAATCATCATATGCTGGGCAAATATGCAGAAGAATTGGGCGTGGATTCTTTGTAAGGGTCACAAGCTAAACAGACATGAGTTTCTCAGCCACAGCACTCTTCCTAAAGTAAATTTCTGTTTGCTTAGAAGTTTCCAGATTTTTTTCAAATTTCTGACATTTCTATTATCAGCTAAATCACCTATGATTATTATAATAACAAAAGAACAAAAGTTACATTCACTTTGGCGTGGGTAGAGACACTCATTCTCTGCCAAAACTGGAAATTACCTCTCCCTCCACCTCTTTTACACAGTTTCAGGCACAAAGAATGCATACTTGACAATGCCTTTGTGTACATGCCAGTAATAGACATTACAGTATAATATTTTGTGTAATTTCTTAGGTGTTACAAGTTGCAGTGAATGGCCCACACTGAGGTGAATTTTTGGCACAGTGCACAGTACTTTAACTGTGTGACTCCCATAAATGTCAGTGGAAACTGTGGGGTATAAATCCTCAAAGACTACCCTGAACATTTACCATATTGTGTTATTTCATGTTAACTATGAGGTTGCATGCAGTATATTACAAAGTGATTCATATCCAATTTATTTTAAAAAATACAATGCACCCTGGTTTGCTGATAAATGAATGGAAAGAAGATAAAAATGGTATCCTCAGGAAAACTGAGTAGAGGGTAGGTTATCACAGTCTTACACAATCACGCAAGCCTAGACTTTAGGATGAAAAAGATTTCTTCTGTCATCTACTCTATTTCTCTTCTTAGAAAGAAGCTTTTCCCCAGTACTTTTGCTAGTGCTTTATTAAATCTTGTTTAAATAACTGAAGTACTCTGCCTCTCACCCCATTCATTGGGAATCTATATAGTTTTTCTCCAAATATATGAACAAAGTTACATTTTGGTTAGAATTTGCACACTTTCTCTTCCCTCACTGATGCTTAAAACTCTCCAATAAACATGGAAGGTTAGGTTAAAATGCCACTTACCTTGGCCTCATTTATCTAGGCTAGACATATTTATCTCTCCGACTCCCACTTCTGTCAGCAAGTTTATCCAGTGCCATAATCAGTTTTGCTGTGATTCTATCATGAAAAAAATATAGAAAATGGTTCCATTTTTACAGTTTCCCAAGCCCATGCAATGCAAATTTGCTCACATTATGAGTTAGATATGTTTTCCCTCTAATTGCTAGCCTTGCAAACTAAGTGAACAAAATAAACAAACAAAGTTGGCTTCTTTTCTTCTTATATATCTTTGTAAGTAATAAAGGCTGATTTGTCAACTGGACAAATCTGATTTAAAGATCAGAATGGCCCCAGTTCAGGAAAGAATTGTTATTTAGGAAAACCCTTAAGCACATGCTTAAATTACAGTGAAATGTATCCAGTCACAGAACATAGCTTTTCATCGCAAAACTGGCAATCTTCCTTTCCTATATACAATTAAATAACATATCATTATGATTCTGTCCGGTACAGAAATTTGTTGTGGTCATTCAACAAAACACTTCCCTGTTGACAAAAGTTCATCATATGCAAAAAAAGTCCCACTGATTTCAATGGGACTGAAAATAATATCTGACAGCTTCCCTGAATCAAGATATTTTCCTGAGCCTGGGGTGATAAATATGAGCTTCTAGTTTATACCTAGTATTCTAAATAGTTGAACTGGAATTTAATTAAAACTTCAGCTGAATTCATTTGAAGCATGGGAAAATAGTTCTGAGAAAATAGGGAATTCTTCGTTTTGACAAAATCATAACTCTCTATCATTTAATTGTGTGCAGGAAGATAATACTGCTACATTTATTATGGAAGGTTGTGTTCACTGGCAGCAATATTATAGTTCAGCCTCCATCAAATTCATTAAATAATTTGGTAGTAAACATGAACAAATAAAAAAAGATCATTTTCCTTGACTAAAAATTAACTATACAAATACCGGGGTGCAATTGAGAGAATTTACTTATTATTGCATTGTACATGCGGGGAATGTAAAGAATTATGACCTAGAAGTAATCTGTCAGTGTGGTATTGCCACTGAAATTCTGGAAATATAAGAATTTATATTCATAAAATGAATGAATAAATATTCATTATATTCATTATCCCTCCATAATGGGGATGAGTTCTTTAGCTTAGGCCCCTGGCAGATGTGCAGTTAAAGGCATGATGGTATCTGATGGGCAATCACCAGATTGTGCTTCTTTCTTTGCCACATTAACATGGCAGGAGCTGGGATTGTGCATCAGATCTGATCACGTTATATTGCCAGTGATCCTGATCCTGGGTTGCCCCTGAACCAGCAAAAAGCAAGCTCCCCCTACTAGGAGCGCTGATCAGCTGATGGGGCTCTTAGGTGCAGGGTTACACCATGTGCCCCTGTAATGGGAGTTGTCAGCTGATTAGGGTTCCCAGCCATGGGACCTCAGTGGAGACCTTTGCCTTTGATTTTGGCTTTACTCTGAAGACTGGGAGCTCCGATCTGCTGCTGCTCCCAGCTGAAGGGGTTTATCACAATCAAGGTCTCCAATACACCCCTGCAGCTAGGAATGGCAGCTGATGAGGGTTCCCAACCTCAGGGGCTGGGAGTGGTAATCAGCTAAGCCAGGGGTTTTCAACCTTTTTAAACAAGTGTACCCTTTCTGCCTCAGAGTTTCAGCTCATGTGCCCCTTTTTACTTTTTTCTTGGTTTTAAGGGGTGGGGGGCAGAGGCAGATTGAGGTCCCCATGGTGAGGGAAGGAGTGGGGCAGTGCTGGACTCTGCACCCCGCTGCCCCAAGAGCCACTCAACACCTGCTCTGGCCAGGTGGGCAGGGGTTACACACACTCACACACACACACACGCAAATGCAGGCACAGACACATACACATGCAGACAGACACATGGTGACGCAGACACACACACATGCACATGCTCACACACACACACACCCAACAGTTAAGAGTGTGTGAGGAGAAGGAAGGGGTAGGGGTGCAGATTGAGAATGAGGGAGAGGGAGTGTGTCTCTGTGCCCACTCTCAGAAGCAGGGCCAGAAGGGCAAGGAGAGCGGTGCCCCTCTATGGGCCGTGCATGCACGAGTCAGCCAGCTGGACTGCGGGGTCAGGGCTCGCATATGGAGGCTGCCACTGCCCTACACTGCTGCTGCCACACTGCATGCCACTTTCCCACGGCCAGTCACACATGTGGCAACATGAGCTGGTGATGGACAGCATGAAAGGCGCGAGGCGTATCAGCAGCCTGCAGAGCCGCATGTGCAGCCAGCCACAGGAAAGCAGCCCAGCAGCAGTGGTGGTGGCATGGGGCAGCCCTCTCCCTCAGGCGGGGCATTGGAGGTCTACAGAGGGGCGCCACTGCCTGCTCTGCTTCTGGGAGTGGGTACAGAAAGTGAGTTGAGGTGGGGGGAGGTGCCACAATGTACTGTGTGGGGCCAGCACTGCCCAGTGTGCCCTTCCTCTCCTTCCACCAGATAAGAAGCAAAGAATGGGAAGTCACCAGGAGAGATAACAATGCTGCATCCTAGGACATGTTCTGTCCCTGCCTGCCCACCCACCTATGTATACCCCCTAAATACCTTCTGAGTACCCCTGTGGGTACATGTATCCCTGGTTGACAACCCCTGAATTAAGCTCACTCTCAGTTGCTGAAGCACTAGGGAATGAAGGGCTCCCATGTGTTCTGGGGGCTGGAAGCCCCAGTCAGCCTGGCTGCATGTTCAATTAATGGCATGATAGGAACCAGTCATAAAGGTTATTACACATACTTTGTGTAATAACTTGGAGGCCTGTTTCTTGTTTTATCACACCATTAATTTCATTAATGTGTGGCTGGATAACTACTTAAGATGTGATTAATTAGTTAATCATGTCTTAAGTGTAATATGTGCCAGGGGCCTTGGTTCTGGAAACCTGTTGCTCCTTTGTAACTCTATGCACTTTACCATTTGGACTTTAGACTATGCAGCCTGATCTAAACCCCCAGCATATCTGGGAATCTGTCTTTAACATCAGCTAACTTTGGAGCAGGATTTTTAACAAGGACCCTTGCTTTGGCAATAGCACTACCATTTCATCCATAACTATTTTCCACAGTGTAGTGTTTTGCTGGCTGCAATATCTGTTACATCTCATTGTGCCAAAAGAAGCAGGTGCTTCTAGTGTTTATGCATTCATAGTAGACAGTTTTCCAGGGCCTTGCAACAAGTTCCCTGTAGATTGTCACCTACCTGATTGTGAGCTTGTTTGTTTGTTTGTTTGTTTGTTGTGTTACATGTGTTCTAGATGTATTTGTTGGATTCATCTCATCCCTTTGGAAGAGTAGTAGGAAAAATAGCAAATTCATAGGGTTTTTTTTTCCCAGTTGGCCTAAATTAATGACAACATGCATTTTTTGCAATTGTAAATTGGAGCTGCTTAAGCAGGTACTGCTAGTCCTCATACTATTGACAAAATGGTGCAGTAGTTTTTGGTAGGTATGTCTACACATTCATGAATGTACCATAATTACAGCACTCTAAATTTAGTACCTTTGATGTGGGAGACATGGTTGATGTTATATACTTGAATTTTAAAAAGGCCTTCAACGTGGTTTCCCATGATACTCTTGTAAAAAAACTGGGGGATTGTGGGCAAGCAGAGTCTACAGCCAGGTGGGTTGGGAACTGGCTAAGGTGTTTAGCCCAGATAGTGCTAGTGGCTGGGTCTGCATTGTCTTGGCCACTGGTGTCCCAGAGGGTCTGGTTCTTCACCCTACGCTGTTTAACATCTTTATCAATGATTTAGATGATGATGTAGAAAGCATGCTGGCCAAGTTTGCAGATAATACTAAGTTACGGGGGAAACTGGTCATGCTAGGGGATAGGATGTGGATCTAAGTAGACCTGGACAAACTGGAAAGGTGGGTGGAGTAGAACCGGCTGCAGCTCAATAAGGATAAATGCAGAGTGCTTCATCTAGGGAGAAGTAACCAGCGACATGAATATAAGTGAGGAGGGGTGTCCTGGCCAGCATGATGGCTGAAGGGACTTCAAGGTTATAGTTGATCACAGGATGAACGTAAGCCACCAAGGCAACATTGTAGTTAACAGAGCTAATAGCACACTGGGATGCATATGCCAATTCATCATGAGCAGGGCTAAGGAAGTGATACTTCTCCTCTACTCAGCACAGGTGAGACTCCAGCTGGAGTACTGAGTCCAGTTCTGGGTGCCGCACTTTAAAAAAAGATTTGGAGAATCTTGAAATTGTTCAGAGAAGGGCCACAAGAATGATTAAAGGCCTGGAGTGAAACCTTCTGAGGAAAAATGAAGACATCTGAGACTATTCAGCCTAGGGAAGGAAAAACTGAGGGGGGGACTTGGTGGCTGTCTATAGGCATGTAAGAGGTGAATATCGGGAGCTGGAAGAAAACCTGTTCACTTGGCTGTCCCAGGGGAGGACAAGGAGCAATGGCCATAAGCTGTTAGAGGATGGTTTCAGGATGAATGTAAGGAAGAACTTCTTTACAGTAAGAGTGACCAAAATTTGGAAAAGACTTCCCAAGGAGGTAGTGCAGTCCCCAACCTTGGAAGTCTTCAAGAGGAGACTGGACAGACACCTTGCTAGGATCATTTGATCTCAGCAGTATTCCTGCCCAGACCAAGGGGATTGGACTCAATGATCTTTCAAGGTCCCTTCCAGCCCTTAATTTCTATGATTTTAATAACGAGTACCAACTTAATGCACCATAATCGGTGCTACTGCACAGTAGCACCAGTGCATGGTTTCTTTGTGACACTAAAATGCATTAGGCTCAGTCCACTGTGCATTAGCATGGTTTTTGGTAATTCTACTGCACATTTAGCATATTGTGTAGATACATCCAATATGAAATGTATGTGCCTATTATGTATATGTATTAATGTATTATCTCAGTTTATTTCCAAATGTTTGGAAATAAACAGCAGCATCTCCCCAATTAGTTGGTTTTGATCTAAATGTTTTGCTGTTTTTCCCACTTCTTTCCTGAAATTCAAATATAAAAGAATACTTTAGGGATTTTACAAGGAGTTGTCTTGTAACAACATCCCTTATGAATGAGCATGACCAATGCCAATAGTGGTCCACAAGGATAATTACTTTCTTAGCTCCTCAGGGTCTACAGTGTTTGTACACGGGGTATGAGAGAATAAATATGTGAATCCACAAGGACTTTTTGTCACACATTTCTGATAAGTAACTTATGTATATTAGTGAGCCCAAATGCTCCTTTTAAGAAGTGGTTCTACCTATTCTTACTTCAACTTTGTGTCAGTATATCAACATCAATCCAGGAAATATTTTTTGCTTTGCTATATATTTTCATTCATAATTTTTAAACTAACAGAAATTTTGTTTCCAACTTCAAATGAAAGTAGGCTTTCAAAATTCAATTTCATAAGATATTCTTTAGTTTCCAAGAAATAATGACCAGGCAATACTTTAGCTTGTCAAAAAAGAGGTACATGTTTTAGGTTTGGTGCTTTGTATTCTTGACTATAAAGTCAGGTATTATGGCTTTAATTATGTATATTTACTGCATGTCTTAAAAACAAGGCATCACTCACACCTTATTTGCTCTTTCTCCTTTATTGTAAACAACAGGTCCAGGGCATTCTGTTTAACTTATTTACACCACCTGAGGATCTTTTCCTATATCTTCCTTATATTTTTCCCTCATAAAATTTTGCTCACTAGTAAAATTTAGGACCTCATTTTCAGCTCTTGAGAGATTCAAGCCACATTATACTACAAAATTAGGCCTAGCATACAGTTCAGGGCTAGTGAAAATTCTTTCAGCATTATGACATTGTACAGATAGCCTGGCTAAGAACTGTGCTCATCTTGTTGTTTTTATAACCCATATCTTTTAATCTCTGGCCTGTCTCTTCCTATGTAGGCCTGGTTGGAATATTTATTTAAATATAGTGAAAATGGAATATTTTGCTGAGGTATATCCATTTTTATAATGTTTTTGCGGAACAGAGAAAATTATAAGTAGGGAGAGAAAAATAGGGAACGAGAGAATCAGACTCCATAGCATAATCTTCAGGACACTGACCTTGGTTGTTAAAGTCCCTGTTCTTTCTGATTCAGAATAATCTAGAAAACCTTGTTCTGAATCAGGGGTGTTGGTTATAGCCAGGTTGGTCTAAGGACATAGGCAGACATGGTTCTTTTGGTTCAAATAAATAGTTGGAAAAAACTGTTCTGAATCAGGCAGACCAGAAACTTGAACATAAAGATCCAGCAGCACAGACCAGTGCAGTAAATATATACATATACACTAGACATTGTAACACAAGTCTCTTCTCTGTTATGCATTATGAAAATAAATGTCACAATCTCAAGTTGTAATGAACTTCTTCTCCAGTCAGATCTATTAGCGCATGTTGTCTTTTATGTTCCACAAGAGACTGTCATTTACTTTCTATTTATATGAGACCTACAATGAAGTAGTTTGACCTGCTGACAACTAGGCACTACAGCAGTGTAAATGTTCCATCATCCTGATCATCAGCATTATAGCTTAAGTTATAACTCATTTGAAATATGGTATATTGTATATTTATCTTTTCTTTCTAAGTACCTAAAAGTTATTTTCTATTCTGAAACTTTGTTTCCCAGCTTTCATTGCATGTTGGTACCCGCTGGCAATGTCTTCACCATTGTCATTAACTGGCATTATGTTACTTTGCATGTGTGGTGATCCATTTCAATCAAGAAAGCACATCTGTAAATTGTCTCATTAATAGAGCTTCTTTGAGCTGTTCCCCAGGAATTCTGTTTTTGAACCAATAAGCCCCTTTTGAAAAATTCACAGATGATTCATAGCTCTTTTTGCATTGACCCTATTTATCTTATTGCTTCAGATAGCACAGAGACTGCTGCAGAAATAATCATAAGCACTGGTCTGGTCCCATGTTGAAAAGCCAGCTGAAACAAACTGACATAGAAGAATAGAAGACACCTTTTAAGACAACGCTTGGAATGATTGGGAAGGGAAGGAAGTTTAACATGAGCTATTTCTGTGAAGTGGAACAAAAATTGGGAATAGCAAGTAGAAATCTGCAGTTTGAAGAAGGACAAAGGAAGATCAATATGTTTATTTTCAATAAATCTATTTGTTAATCCAGGTGGGGATTCTGCAGCTGTAGGGTATGGAGAGCAAAAGGGAAAGGATAATTAAAAAAAAAAATAGAAATCAATTTTCTAATCAAAGATCGAAAACCAAGTAGGGCTGGATGTTGGAATATGTAGTAAATACAAGGTTCCTTGGGTGAATTTGATATCTTTCATTTGACCAACCCAAATGGTGGAAGAATAGTTATTAAGCAAGCTTTTGGATTCAAAACCCCTTTGTCAGGCTAAGGAAGCTTCAGCAGTTGGTGTGTGCTCTTCCTGGCTCTTCATTCCATCCAGGAATGAAACCAAAAGCTTGCTTAATAACTATTCTCCAACCATTTGGGTTGGTCTAATGAAAGATATCAAATTCACCCAAGGAAACTTGTCTGCCGATGCCCTTAAACCAACACAGCTACAACCTAAAACCCTAGTAAAAGAAGATGATTTCATATCTGTTTGTCATAAAACCAAGACTGGCTATATGTTTCACTATGGTTTTTATACCTAAAATGGTATAAATCTATAGAGTTTGATTGAAGTAAATGCCTTGGCTCTATTTGTACCAGCTGAGTATCTGACCTAGAATCTCCTAAGGCAACAAGGCAAAAGCTCCAGATTCTTCCCTTAGTTACACTGGCAACAGGAAGGTTATGCTTGATTTATTATGATTTGGGGTAAAATTAGACTCTGCTTGAGGATATTTTGGAACAAGCTGCTCTGAGGAAGCTCCTCTCAGCCAGAACAATGGGAGAGCCTCCCTGCCCCCCACTCCTTTATTTTAGAGAGCTTCATCACTAGCAGAATTTCTCTGAGCTTTTGCAACATGAGGCATCATATTAATATGAACTAATGAAAGCCTACTTCAGCATGTCATGTCTTTACTATTTTTGTTTTGTGAAAAACATATAAGCCAGACAACACAATATATATGCAATTGTATCATTTGAATTTAACAACCTCCTCAGGCAAAAAAGTTTACAGCATGGCTGTTACATTTCACAGAAGCATTTTGGAACAAGCCACAATAGTAATAATTATTATATTCCACCGTCCGTGTGTTCTAGATATAAAATACATTCTTATGAGTTTGCTAAAACTCCTGGTTTATTAAAACTGCATGTGTCTGACTAATGTGAGTGTCACAGCTCACATAAAATATTTATTAAAAATGCAACACTAAACATTTTGAAATTAAATTTCAGTGGCATTTTTCATTTTTTCATCCTATAGATTCTAAAGTTCATATGTAAGGATTCAGGTCAGCACTGCACAGATGGGTTAACAAACTGTTTTATATATGTCTGGTAAGATACAGATAGGCGTTTGATTCTTTAATCAAAGGGCTAGGTCACTCCACTGGACGGGAAGGGAGTATGGCTCTCCCTTGCTTTCTTTTATTGGTAGGTTGGTTGTTCTTGTTATTTGTTATTATTCAGCGAGTGTCCAGAGCAGTGGTTCTCATCCTCTTTAGACTCAAATAACCCTCAGAAAATGCTAGTTCTGAGCTTTTTCACTCATCTGTGGTGCCCTGTTTGAGAATCGCTGCCTAAAGTAAACGTAGTTCAGGGACTGTGAAACAGAACAGCCTTTACAACAAGGCTACAAAATAAGCTCCTCTCTTGCTTGCTCTCTTTGTGACACTATGACTTCGGTATTTTTGGCTCTAGAGAGGCCCAGCTTCAATACGAGTGGAAAAGCCCCTTGCCAACTCCAACTATTTTGAAATGCATATTGGTTATTGCATCCAACACTCCCTTTCCCCGACTGGCACTCACAGGGGGAGCACCAGCACTCCTGCCTGCCCCCCTGCCCATTGCCTAAGTGGGGAGTGCGGCCTTCATGGGATGCACCAGTGCTCTCAGGGAGTGCATGTGCACCCCCATGCACCTCTTACGTGTCGTCGCTGGTGGTTAGGGCCCTCTCCCAAGAGATGAGTCATGGGTTTGAATCCCATCAGGCACAGGAGGGTCTTGAATGCAGTTTGCCCACTTCCAGGGCCAGTGCTCTAATCACTTCCCAGTTGAGCAGGCATTTAGGAAGCCAAGTTAAGCTTGGCAATTATTTGGTGGGAGATGGGGGGGAAGGCGAAAGGAAGATGTTTTATATTTGATTTTAAGTCTCTACTTGTTTTTATAATTTGGTTTGTTACCCTTGTATGTTTTCTTGTTTTATAAGCTATTTTATTATTTTGTAAGATGCCCTGAGCCTTTGTTAGAAAGAGCGGTATATGAATCTATGAATTAGTAAATAAATAAATAGGCAGCTATATCTGCTTAAACACCTAATAAGTACAATATGATCCAATCCCATAAATCAGACTCTATGGTTACTAACATGGTATTCTTGTTCACTTCTAGAAACTTAGCTGTAATATAGGCATCTAATCCCCACTTAGTATCTAGTTTAATAATCTGGATACAGTGAGGAATGAGTAGGTGTACTCATGCAGTAAAGAATTTTTAATTTATCAAAGGATGAGACAATTAAAATAGTTTATCTTGTCAGAAAGAAACAGAACCCTGTCAAGTAAATCCACTTGCTACAATTTATAATCCATAGGTAATGTATCGGGAAAGATACACTAGGCATGTTGTTTTATTCAAATCTGTTAAAGTTTTTAAACAAAACTTTTTTATTTTTTATTTTTATAACATTTTCTGAGAGAAACTATTGGGAGACCATATGGTGATCCTCAGGACTGAAAAATATGTCTTCCTTTTATTAAGGGATTATCTGAAATATGGTTAATTAAAGTTTAAAGAGAAAAGGAAACATAACCAGGGTTTCCATTCCCCTGATAACTGTCTAGTGCCTAAATAAGTGGAAGAGTTAATAGGTGAGATTATCCAAAATATATATTTATCATTCACTAGTGCAGCATAAACTAAAAGCTAAGTCTAGTAGTTTTTCCCACATGCCTATATACATTCTGCTGAGGCTTTTATCTCCTGGCACATACACCATGGCTATTTTTGGCATATTCCAGTATTTTTTGTCTCTCCAAATTAAGAAGTGCATTTTGGATTCAACCTCCCATTACTCAATTATTAAAAGCATATATATTTTTTAATTGTAAGCACTGATTATGATAACTTAGATTTCAAAGTGCAATTATTGAACATGAAAGATGCCAGATGGACAGCGCTGCAAACTGAATATCTTCTTAGAACAAATATAACATGGCTAATATCTAACATCTCACTTTAATGCTACATAAATATGCCTTAATCCTCATATGTTGGGATCAGAAGATAAATTTAGTCTTTTGATTGTGGCGAGATGTTTTGTAGTGTTGATAGTGGTCTAGACTGGATCAGATAATGAAATGGGTGATGAGAAAAGCAATTTTTGTAAATTCCCTTGTGGCTAAGCTACAAATATTTTTGTGACTACCTTCCTTGACTACATTTGCACAGCTGAGGTGACACATTATGTTGCATGCTAACTGGTATTGCAATGATAGTCCACAGCTTTCCAATCTATAGCTTTAATTATCTGTTCATCCATCCATCTAGCTGTTCATCAATCCATCCATCTATGAAACATGATGTTGTATGCACATTAGTGATTAGTGTTTAATTTCTAGAAAATTCAGTAAGCTGTATTTTACTTAAAGTTTTCATTTAAGATGCATGGTCCTGCTGAAATACTTTCAGGTCAGTCCTCAGATTGTGTAAAATTGTTACTGAAATCAGCAGAGCTATGACAATACACATCAGTTGAGTATCTACTCCCATAAAATTTTAATTTGAAAGTAAATTAAAATAATAAAAATATTATAATCTGAATTACTTTAAATTACTTGTAGCTAGTTGATACAGGCAGAACAGAAGAAGATTGGCTTCTTGCATGTATTTTGTCAGAAGACAAGATACTGAAGGATGCTGCTTATGGCATGGGTAGAGGAGGGATCTTGCTGCTAATGGGGAATCTGAAGTCTTAATTAGTTTGTGACACTATAATCATGTCTGCATGTTTCTGTTCACTTTGTGTGCTGTATATAAGATAGAGGGTATTCACACTGATAGCTGCAGTTTATAGTAAGTCTGTTCCTTATACAAATTCAGCTGTGTCATCCCATTATGTTGGCTATGAAGCATTAAGGGGTTCAATATAGCATGCATCACGATGTCAGAGAGATAATACTACACAATGGTTCAATTAGGGTTTTAGGGACTTTTGCCCAGAAAGAGAATCAATTTTGTTAGTGGTTATTAAATCTACAATTTCCAGTTTACTGAAGCAAAGTGAAGGTTTGAGAAATAGAGTTATTTGTATGAGTGCAAGAAATACTGGAATAAATTATGAGGATTATTGGTATTGGTGGATTCAGTTGCATAAGTAACCAAATCACACCTTGTACAGGTCTGATTGTCCATGGGTGCTAATTTCTAAGAATTCATCAAATGCAAGCATGAGCAAATTGATCCAGTCACCTCAGTCACTTAATTTACAACAGCTGCAGAATAAATTAATGCAAAAGTATGTTGTGGATGTAGAATATCTATAGCTCCCTCCTCAATTCCTGGTGAAAGACTTATTAGAACTTTAAAAATATGATTAGACATTTTCTTATCTCATTTTTTTCTGCTAGTGGACCACCCTGGAATTTAGGGGAATTAAAAACAGATATTAAAGGTTTCAAGTTTGGGTCAGATAAACCCTTAACATTTCAGGCATCTTGAACCACTACATGCTCACTGCTTGCTTCCCCTAAGAGACTCTGCTCTCATGTTAGTATATTTTGAGGAGAAAGAAGGGAAAAGGAATGGATAAGGCAGGTCAGCAATATAATTAGTAGTATAGCAGCTTCTAGTTAGAAGCAGGGGTATGCTTAAGAGAAGATAATATGAAGATATGAGGCCTTTGGGAGAAAAATGAGAGCAGACCTTGTCTAAACATTTCACCTTCTCCTAGAATGTTGATTTCTGTTTGGTTCTAGGATTTCTGAGAATGCAGGACCTTATTTGGGAAACAAACTCTAATCTGAGATGCTTGTAAGGTTCCAGGGTATAAAAAACATGAGGGTATGTAAAGAGGTGTATGGTGTATGTAAAGAGGGCAAAAAGACAGAAAGAAAGATGAATAATGAAAAAAGACCCCATTGGACTGGATGAGGAGACTAGTCATTGAAAGACTTACTGTTAGCTTCAGCCAGTGTGAATGTGAAAAGAGAAGGGAAAGTGACATGAAAGGATTAAGATTATATTTAAGCAAGCACTGAAACCTTATTTTGCTTAACTTTGAACCTTTAGCACTCTAGAGGGTCTGCACAATAAGTTGTAGAATTATTTTCACATCCCAAAGTACAGAACATACTGCTTTCTTCAGCAGTAGATTAAAATGATTGTTTACTACAAATTAACCTTAAGCTACCCTTCAATTTGATAAATAGTCACCTACCTCTATAACTCTACAGGAGGAAGGAAGGAAGGAAGGACTCACTTTTTAACTACTTTACTCAGGGGTTCAGGGTACAAAAAGTTGGCTCCTGTGGGGTTGAGGTCCAATATACAAAGCAAAGACAAACAAATTACCATGAAGCCAAGAGAACCATGTCATTACATTCATAACATCACACCATGACAGACACCTTCACTATATTACACGTTGTACCTAACAAGCCGTTATGCAGTCAGGACACTGGCCACACAGTCGTATAGACCAAAGCCTTCTATAAACAAATGATTCCTATCCTGGGCTATCTAATCATACACGTGACAAACCCTTCAACTTTCCACACAAAGAAAAAAGCAAAAACAGTCTGGTGAGGACCCAGGGTGCAGCACAAGCTCGGAGTCAGAGTCCAATACTGAGCCTGCCCAGTCGCCCAGACTGGTTATGACATCAGAGCACATATTGAATATGGCCATCCTCCATGTGGCACAGCGCTCTCTCAAGGGCCCAGCATACCTCAAAGGTGGGCACCAGCTGCAGGAGCACAGCACTCTCAAACTCCAGTGAGAAGTACGCCCACATCAGGAGCCTGAAATGCCACAGAGCATCGCCTAAGCCAATCACGGCAAGCCCATTGTGGAAGCTCTTGAGGATGGCCATCTTGGCCAGACCTAGTAGAAAGTTGACCAGGCAGATGGTGCTCCACTTAGCTGCTTAGTACAGGTAGGAGCATATGTAGGTGGTCTCCGAGAGGCTCCTGCCCAGCGCTCACAGCAGCGGCTCAAGGGAAACAAAGAGTGTCCACAGATGAGGGCAGTCAAGGAAGGTATGAAAGAGGTTCTTCTCAACACCCCTGGAGCAAAAGGGGCAGGTTGTCGATGTGGCTGGCTCAAAGTGGGACACAAATGTATCAGTGGCTTGGATGCCAAGCAGCAACCGCCACTGCAGATCACCAGTGTTCTTGGCAGTCGGCGGCTTATACAATGTGCATTAAGCCAGGTGGGCTGGTGGGGAATCTGGCAGCCTCAAGCACTGTTGCCATGGTGTGCTGGCAGGCCACCCTGATACCTGGACATGGCAGACATGAACCACCCAGGCATACAGGCTACTACATGACAGAAAAGCAAAGGGGCAACCCGTGTCACTGTCAGGAGGCACATGGAGCATCAGCAGGATGCCAGGCCCTCCAGCCAGCTTGCCAACAATGGGCAAGGTGACTGGCAGTGTGGAAAAACCCTTACTCATGGCATCTTTGGCACAGGGGACCTGGCGTGCCTGGAGATGGTCACTGAGGGTGAATTTTGCCTCTGGTGGGAGGGCAGCCTGAATGTCACGCAGGAGGTAGCACATGCTTAGGACAGAATGTACGCCTAGCAGGGTGGTCAGAGCCTCAGGTGAGAGCCAGGCTAACTAAGCAGGGTCAAGGAGATGACTCAGGCAGAGGACATTCACCTAAATGAGAGTGGCCATGAGGCTGGTGGAGGCCAGGCTCAGCATGGGGAACCTCAGGGCTGGGTTGTGCACCAGGGACTCCCTCAGCAGCTGCGGGAACTGCAGGTGCCAGGCCTGGGGCTGGAGGTAGAAGGTGGCCTGCCAGGCTCATAGCATACTGCAATAGAAAGCCAGAAGCACCTCGACCCAGTTCAAGAGCATGAGGTCCAACAGGAAGAGCTCCTGGTTGAAGCTAAGGGCCCCCACCCTCTGCAGGAACTAGCAGACCAGTTGTTGCCAGGGTAGGTGCTCCTCGCAATTCAGGAGTAACTGAAGGGCTCGCAGGTGGAAGGTGGCCACCTTGCTCGCAAGGTCAACAAGGCTCTGGCTCCCCTCAGTGACAGGTAGGTAAAGGACAGCTCATGAAAGCCAGTGGTGCCCATCCCAGAAAAAAATCTACCAGGAGGTCCTGGAACCTCTCAATTAGGTCCTGTGTTGGGTTGAGTACAGCGTACCAGTACCACAGGGTCACCACCACCAGGTTGTTCATGATGAGGATATGTCCATGATAGGAAAGGCTGGGTAGGTGCCAGCGCCACTGCTGTAGGTAAGCCTTCACCCCTTCCTCAAGGCTGTCCCAGATGCGCACCAAAAAAGTCAGTGGCCCTAGGAACATGCCTATGACCTTGAGGCCCTCGTGGCACCAGGTGAAGCCTCTGGCAAATCGGGGGGTAGGGGGTTGCGCTGATCCACACACCAAGCAGCAAGATATCACTCTTGGCCCAGTTAATACAGGCCAAGGAGACACGTTCATAGATTTGCTGGAAATCTGTCAGGGCCCACGCATTTTCCTGGATGTTAAGGAAGATGGTCACATTGTCTGCATATGCTGACTGCCAGAGCAGAGGGTCAATGGATGGGCCCATGGCTGATGGCAAGGCCACACCACTCAGGCAGTGCCACAGTGCATACAGCAGTGGCTCGATGGCCAGAGTATAGAACATGCCCAACAGGGGGAAGCCCTGGTGGATGTAACTGCGTGGGGGAACAGGGTGCAGAGCACATCATTCATCTTGATCAGTCTGGAGGTGTCTTAGAACAAGACCCAGAGTGCCCCAGTGAAGAGGGGCCTGAAGCCAAAGGCCTCCAGGGTTTGGATGAGGTAAGCATGGTCCACATGGTTGAAGGCCTTCTGATCCAGAGAGATGAATTCAATGTCTAGGCCAAAGAGTTCACTAGCTGTGAGTAGATCATGCAGCAGGAACAGGTTGTCTTGGATGGCCCTGCCCAGCATGCAGTAGCTCTGCTCAGGCCCAGTGACAGAGGCCATGGCAGTGCAAAGGCAAGTTCCCAGCACTTTGGCCATAAACTTGTAGTGCGTGCACAGGAGGGAGACTGGCCACCAATTCTTAATGCAGCCAAGATCTCCCTTCTTGGGCAACAGTGTGAACACAGCTTGGCAGCAGCTGATTGGTAGGCTCTTATAGGAAAGGCTGTCCTGGAAAACATGCAGGAAGCAGTGGCCAAGGAAAGGCCAGAAGGTCTTGTGGAGTTTGGATGGGAACCCATCAAGGCCTGGGTCTTTGCCAGAGGTGAAGCCAGCTGCAGTGGCTGCCAGCTCCTCCAGAGACAATTTCCACTCAAGTTCACCGGTCTCCAGGGCACAGAGACATGGCAGGCCCTTCTGGAGTTCCCACATGGCAGGATGGCTCAGTCACAAGCAGGTCATGATAGAAGGTGATGGTGTGGTCATGTACTTTGCCCGGGTCTGTGATTATCTGGCCCTCTGGGGTCTTGAGGTGATCTAAAACTTTTCTCGCTGCCTGCCATCACTCCACATTGAAGAACAAATGGATTGAGGCATCGATTTCTGCCAGCTTTTGCAGCAGGCCTGGATCCTTGCTCCGCGGGTCATGCTCTCTGCCAAGCCATGCAGGCATTTCCTGCAGAACTGGAGGCTTTTGTGCAGCCCCACATCACTGGCAGCTGGGGGGCCTTGAGCTCTGCCACATCTCCCCCCAACTCTTGGATATGGTGGCTCAGTTCATTTGTGGCCAGCTGGGTGTACTGCTGGTGAAAAGCCCAGATCTTTACCTTGCCCACATCCCACCATAGCTTCCAGAAGCTATTGCTCAGTCTTGTGGCCTCCCAGCCCTGCTAAAAGTGGGAAAAGCAGTCCCAGATGTAGGAGTTTTGAAGCAGGCTGATGTTGAAGCACCAGTAGGGTGCCCATCTCCCTGGCAAGCTCAGTTAACAGCAGGCCAGGCCATTATCTGACAGGCCTGAGGGAACAATGCTGCTACTGTGCAAGAGTGGAAGATGGTGCCTGGTGACATAAAGGCGGTCAAGGCGGTCCATGATGAGACCACTGGCACACATCCTGGCTCAGGTGTACTGTTGTATATCAGGATGCAGGGCTTGCCAGATGTCAATGAGGCCTGCAGTCTCCAGGGCAGACTGCAGCTTGCGTGCTGAGGCTTATGTCCCATGTGGTCGAGCAAGCCATCAACAGTGCAGTTAAAGTACCCATCTATGAGGAGCAGGTCATCATCCTCACTAGTGTCATGTAGGAGGGTGGCCAAGTTCTCAGAGAAAGTGACTTTCTCCTAGCCATCATTGGGTGCATAGACATTGATGACTAGCAGGTGGTGTTGTGCTGGGGTGATGAGGACAGTCAACAGGAAGCCAGGGATGACCTCCCACACCAGTGCCATATCATGCTGTAGTTGTGGTGATAGGAGAATCATGACCCTGGTGCTAAGGTTGGTGCAATGGCTCAGGAACAAGTGGCCTTGCCAGGCAGGGTGCCAAGCCACCTGGTTGAACCAATTGGAATATGTCACCTGGAGGAAGATGACGGCCAGCCCCTTTGATCTCCAGCCCTTTCTGGTGCAGGAGCTCCAGGTCAGCCTCCCATTTCACTGGTTACCAACAGCCATTGATGTTAAAAGTGCCAAAGGTCATAGCTGCCATAGGTGTGGGTATGGGAAAGAAAGAGTGAGGTAAGGTGTATGTGGAAGAGCAAGCACCCAAGAGGAGAGTAAAATAGCAGAGACAGTTTGAGGAAGACCTATCATGCCCTACTCTACTCCAGAAACCGCCTCCAGGTCCCACTCATCTTTCACCCACTGTGCAAGCTTCTCCAGATGGTAAGCCATCTGCCAAGTACCTAGAGCTTGTTGCATAAGTTTGGCCTTAGCTCTGCCAGCCTTGATAAAGAGTTTAAGATCTGTGCACCACTAGGTGATGCACCTCTTGGACCTTCTGTCCTTTGGTCTGCTTCATAAAGGCCAGTAGAGCCCCATAGTCAGGGCTGACCCAAGGGGGGTCTGCCAACATGGGTTGGACATTTCTGACAGAAGCACAGCAAGCCTGCACCCCAGGTAGGAGCTCACCCACAAACACAGTGTCTATATCCTCAATGTACAGACGCATCAGCCTCCTCTCATTGTCCAGGTTGAGGACTGGCTCCAGGACAGCAATCTCTGCCCTCTTGTGGGGAGAGAGGTCATCCTGCTCTTGAGGTCACTTGTGACAATCAGAAAGCTGGATCCAAAGCTGGATCTTACTAGCTTCCTCAATCAGTTTGGTAGGCTGGGATGCAACCAAGAGGTCAGCAGACTCCTCTTCTGCTCCTTGGGTCAGGCCTCCAGAAGAGAGACATTCTAAATCACTTTTATTGCCATCCGACTCCGGGATCTGAGAGACAGGCAAGGGGTTGGTGACCCCTGCCGTCACCTCCCCCACTTCCAAACTGTCCCTATTCATGGTCATGTACAACAGGGTCACCAGCATGACAGTTGGAGCAGTGTCAAGCTCTCCAGCAGGCCCACCCTGGTGCCAGCCAAGGAGGTGGCTGGTGTAGAAGGGGTGTCCTGAGAGGCCCCCTTCACCTTCCTTTCTTTGTACTTCTTCTTAGTGGCAAGTGGCCCACCCTTCATAGGCCACCTGGATTGCTCCAGGCCTGCCTTCCCAGAGCCAGCCACCTCAGACAAGGCCACAGTGGAGGGCAGCTGGGAGGAGGCCTGACCCCCATCGTCTGACAGGGCCTTGGTGCCACAGTCACAGGCCACCCCAGCCAACGCAGTCAAGGCAGGCTGGGGGCAAGTGTAAGCATCAGCCCCTCCACCTGGTGGGGCCACTGCACCAGGAGGGTGCACAACCATAGGTGGAATGGGCAGAGGGGAGGGCTGGAGAGTAGTCCCAGCCCCTCCACTGCATGGTGCTCTCACACCAGAGACCCCACCCCTCTGAGATGGAACAGGAGGTCAGGAAGAGCTCCAGGCCTCACTGGGCAGGGCATGCATCCCAGAAGTGGATGTGCCATCTGTTGGCACTGCTATAGTTGCTGATGTTCCAGCCACTTTTCCCTGCAGGCACTGGGCTGCTAGGTGGGAAAAGCTACCACACTGGAAACACGTGGTCTCCTCCAAGGAAAAATAAATGACAAATCTCTACCTGTTGAGTGTGAGGTTCAAGGAGTGAGGCAGAGACCAAGGGCCCGCCCTGAGGAACATAAAAACCTGCCTTCGAAAAGACAGAACGTGCTTCAGTTTTAGGTCCTTGCTTCTGATTGTAGGGATACCATAGCGCTCTAGTCCCCTTGTCAGCTCCCAGTCAGACACATGCAGGGATACATTAGAAATCAGCACCCTCACAGCCTGCATATGACCCCAGCAAGGTATTTGTCTAGTCTCCTCTTAAAGACCTCCAGAGTATGTCTTTAAGAGCCAGCACCACTTCTCTTGGAAGTTGGTTTCAGATCCTAGGTGCCCTGACTGTGAAGTAGTGCCTCCTGGTATCTAGTCTAAATCTACCCTCTGCCAGCCTGTGACTATTATTTCTTGTCACTTCTGGGAGTGCTTGGGGAATAGGGACTCCCCCAGTGCCTGCTGGTCACCTCTGACTAGTTTATAAATGGCCACTAGATCCCCCCTCAGCATTCTCCTGTGGAGGCTGAACAGGTTCAGGGCCCTTAGCTTCTCCTTGTAGGGCCTGCCCTGCTATCCCCTGATCATGCAAATGGCCCTCCTTTGGACCCTTTCTGTATGGCACCCAGAACTGGACACAGTACTCCAACTGCAGCCTGACCAGTGTTGCATAGAGGGGGAGGATCACCTCCTTGGACCTGCTTGAGATGCATCTGTGGTTGCACAACAAGATGCAGTTAGCCTTCCTGACCGCATCCCCACACTGTCGGCCCATGTTCATTTTGGCATCAATAATGACTCCAAGATCCTTTTCTGCCTCTGCACTCACAAGAAAGGAGTTCCCCAGACTGTAGGTAAGCTGCTGGTTCTTCGTCCCTGGTTGCAGTACCTTGTACTTGTCAATCATATACACAACAACACCTTCAACTTCCCACACCAAAAAAAAAAAGCAAAAAATCAGCCTGGTGAAGGCCCAGAACATGGCTCAAGCTGGGAGTCATAGTCCAACACCAAGCCAGCCCAGTCGACCAGACTGGTCATAACATCAAAGCGCGGATTTGAGACAGTCATCCTCCACATGGCATAGTGCTCTCACAAGGGCCCAGTGTGTCTCAAAGGTGGGCACTGCCCATTGGAGCACAGCATACTCAAACTCCAGTGAGAGACACGCCTGCACCAGGAGGAAGCAAGGCTACAGGGCATCATCAGAGCCAAGCCAGTTTTGGTGGCTCTTGAGGACAGCCAGCTTGGGCTGACTCAGTAAGAAGCTGGTCAGGCAAATGGGGCCCTTTTTAGCTGCCCATTGTGGGTAGGAGTACACGTAGGTGGTCTCCGAGAAGCTCCTGCCCAGCGCTCGCAACAGTGGCTCGAGGGTGACAAAGAGCGGCCGCAAGTGGGGACAGTTGAGGAAGGCATGAAAGAGGGTCTCCTCAACACCCCCCAGGCAGAAGGGAAAGGCCGGCAAGGCGGCTGGGTCAAAGTGGGACACAAACATGCCAATGACTTGGATGTTGTGTAGCAACCACTACTGTAGGTCACCAGTCTTCTTGGAAGTTGGTGGCTTATACAATGTGTGCCACGCCAGTTAGGCTGGTGGTGAATTTGGTGGCCCCAGGCACCGTCACCATGGAGTATTGGGCGGCCCACCAGCACTTGGGCATGGCGGACATGAACCACCCAGGGATGTAGGCTTCTACACGACAGAAAAGCAAAGGGGCAACCTGTGTCACTGTCAGGAGGCACAGGGAGTGTCAGCAGGGTGCCAGAGCCACCAGTCATCTCACCGGCCATGGCCAGTGTGACTGTTAATCCAGGAAAAACCTCACTCAGGACATCCACTGTGCAGGGGACCTGGCCCACCCAGAGATGGTCATCCAGGGTGGCTTCTGCTTCCAAAGGGAGGGCAGCCCGAATGTCACACAGGAGATGTCCCATGCTGTAGTTGGAGCGAATGCCCAGCCGGGTGGTCAAGGTAATCCTTTAGACAGGTGGGATTCAGAAAAGAAGAGAGAGAGGAAGCCAGAGAGTCTTATGCTCAGGATCACCCCATGCAGCTCCAAGCAAGCCTTGTCTAGTATGTCCAAAGCAGAAGGAAGGGTGGGCTAGCCACATTTTTTAAAATGTCCCCTCAAACTCCTTAGAACATTTACCACTCTCCATTCACTTCTTCACAGTGGCATATAATTAAATGTCACTTCCAGGTTCTGACTGAAAATATCATATTGAATTTAGGAAGGAAATCTCTCACTAAAAATGCAGATTGTTCATGCTGTGATTTTTAGGGAACTTGATTTCAGTGAGGTGCTTTATAAATGCAGATGTTAGGTAGGCAGGATAAAAAAAAAACAACAAACTCTGAGGAATCCTGCTAATGTGTACTATTTGGGAAATGTTTTGGGGGGGGGGGGTTAAATGTTAAGTGGGGGAAAATGGTAAACCTAATAAAATGAAAGAGAAGAGGACTATCAAAGATTACCTTGCAGGCAGTCTGCCAAGCAGCTTGAACCAGGTTTCTATAGTACTAGCTTCAGATTTTATTAAATTAAAATAAAATCTGTCATCTTGGCTTTTACTGGGACAGTCAAATGCACAGCTTCTTGCTCCCTTCCAGGCAGTGTTAATGTTTCACAATTCAGTGTACATAGTTCTATATACCAACAAATTCTGTTCATTTAGTGTACATAGTTCAGACCACCAACAACCCCCCGGCCAGAATGTAGCTAAACTACCAAATTGTTAGTAAGATGTTTAAGCTCAGCTGACTCTGAGCCAAAACCAAGACCACTCTGACCTCAATCATTGAGCTCCAGTATACTGACGATTCTGCAGTCTGTGCAGAAGCAGACCTTCAGGCAATTGTCAATGTGTTTACCGAGGCATACAAGAAAATGGGATTGATGCTTAACATTCAGAAGACATTCAACAAGCTCTTAATGAGCAGTCCCCAGACTGATAATTTAGGTTCACAGTAAGACTGAAGAATGTTGAGTATTTCTTGTACCTTGGAAGCCTTCTCTCACTGAAGGCTAACATCAACAAAGAAATCCAACATCACCTCAAGGCTAGGAACAAACATATGAGTCTGAGCCAGAATTGATTTAATCTTTGCAGGTTAGTATAACCTGGCTAGGCTAAATCATTTTGTAACTATACAGACATTCTCTTTGAACTGAAAAAAATGCCAGCACATGCCTGTAGTGGCTCAGGCTAGAAGCCAGGGGGCACTAGAGTCCTCCCTTCCCTTCCACAGACCTGAGCTGAGGCGGGTATGGCCAGGCCCAAGCAGGATGCTGTGGTTAGGAAGCACTCTCCACACCTTGATAACACAGCATTTATCATCTCTGTTATCAGCATTTAGTACCGCATCAGAATAAAAAAGCTTTACCCATTTATTCAAGCTGTTATTAAATACCTTTTTCTGAAAGAAGGAATGCAGGAACATTACAAACTAAGCTGCTGATTAGCTCCAAAAAGTTCTACGTGGACACTGTCCTATCTATGTTGCACAGCATTAACTAGAATACCATATACTGGCTATAGTCTGTGCTGTGGGAAAAAGGTGGAAGGGATCTCTGCTTATTCAGTGAGTGTGGGGTAGGGAGCATAGGGAAGCCAGCAGACCTGCTGTACCTGCCAGAGTCTTTGCTGGAGCTGCAGCAAGGAAGCATAGGGGAGGAGCCAGCTCTATTGTGAAGCAGAGAGCCCCACCCAACCCAGAGAGCAGGCTGGGATGCTGGAGGATGCTGATTTAACTTAAACAAGGAAGGGGTCTGTGATGGGGGGCCTGCTCAGGGCCAATCTCCGTGGCCTGCCCACCTGTTCTTGGATCAACCGCCCATGTTCTTTCCTGCCATGACTTGATGTTAATTAGTTCAATAGATGTTAATAAGCAGGAGGCTGCCCATTTTATGCCTCCATGCCAGGGGGCGCTATCTGCAGCTCCATTCCTCCCCTACACCACAGCCCAATCCTTGCAGATGGCATCTACATGTTCTTATCATCACCAGCCTCATGCTGGGCCCCAGAATCCTTCTATCAGGACCCTTCCAAGATCCCTCCATTCAGGTGGCCTATCCAGCCTTCATTTGGCTATCAAGCTCCCTGAAGCTATTTTCCCCTCTCAGGTGTGGTCCCCCCAGGACCTTTGGTTACCAGCCCTGGCCCACCTTCAGGCCAGTCAGGACCCCAGGCCCTCAGCTCTTGGGCATCCCTTGCAGTGGGCCCCTGGCTCTTTTGACCGTCCTGGTCCTGGCCCCAGCATGGGCTACTTGGGGGTATTCTCTCAATCAGGTCTGAGTTTATACCTCCTCTCTCTTTCCTGGGTTCTGCCCTTTGGGCCCTTCACACAATGGGGTTACCCACTTGGTGGCGGGGGCTAGGGGTTAAGGCACCACAACCTGCCTTTCCCTGGGGTGGTAATTGGCCTGGCATTTCCTGGGGCCTCTCATGGCACTGAGAGCCCCACCAGGCCACCCACTCCCAGCAGGGTGCAATTTTAGGTCATGCCTAGGACCAGGAGCCTCCTGACCATCCCCTATAGCTCCTCCCTTACCTCCAGATGTAGATCTGCAGCCCTCCAGCCAGGCAATGTTGTTGCCTGGCTTCCAGCAGCCAAACTTCCCTGTTTTTATGAGCAGCCCTGATTCTAAAATGGCTGCCCTCATTAGGCACCTGGCGGCTGCCAGCCCCAGGCTCTTAAAGTGGCAGGCACCAATAGTGCCCTGCCACAGGGTCAAATATTTTTATCTCAAACTGGTTTCAGCCATTTTCAAACTGATTTGTGTGCACCGAACAGCTGTTCTGTTCCAGGTTTAAACCAGTTTATCATCACTTAAACTGGTTTATGTGTAATGTCTGCTGCTAGCCCAAATGTGCAAGTGCAGCCTTCTGACACCTAAGGAAACAAGTGTTCAAACATCTTGATGTGAGATCAGAAACCAAGCTCCTGGTTTATTAAACAATTGTAATCCCCACATTACTGTACAGAGCTGAGATATGGACAATGTACAGGAAACACCTCAAGTCACTGGAGAACCACTAGCAGTGCTGCCAGTGAAAGATCTTTCATATCCAGTGGGAAGATAGACACACCAACATTAGCAGAGATAGCATTTCAAGGATGTCCTCAAGGCCAACTTGAAAAAATACCAGATTAACATCAAGTTGTGGGAGACTATTGCCCAGGACCACCCTGAATGTAGGAAGAGTCTGCTGCAAGGATCTTAGTACTTCGAAACTTTACAGTGACAACAGAAGACAGAAAAGTGGGACTAGCAGAAACAGAGCGTCATAGACTGAATCAAGAATCCAGAACTACCCACTCTACATGGAAACACATGCCCAAATTGCAGCAGAGCCTGACAATCCCAGATTGACCTCATCAGCACATCCTCAGACCCACAGATAAGATAATCATGGAAGACAATCATTCTTGATTGCAAGGGATTGCAGAAGAATATTTCAAAATTCAGTGAATAGAGTTCTGTGGCATTTTTTACATCTTGGAAAAAGTTACTTTAAAAATGTTTTTATTCTGTTAAAGGTAAAACAAATAATGTTACTTTTTGTTCATACCAACTACTTTTAGTTCCCACACAATGGGTCAGAAACATTTGGAAATAAAAATCATAGAATCAAAGAAATTAGAAATTGAAAAGACCAGGTAGTTCATCTAATACCTACTGCTGCTTAGTCCCATGGTAACAGATTAATTCCATATTGTAAGTTTTTCCAATTCTGTCCAATCTGGTTTCAAATAGTTGAAAACATAGGTCATGCTTCTTGTATCTGTTCCATTCAGGATTCAATGGTATGTCGAATTTACTGTGGCAGTGCCAGGCCTTAAGAAAGAGTGGAGAAGAAAAGCTATGACCTTATAGTTTCCTTCAGCTTTGCCACAATATGCTCATCGGTCTGGGTGACAGATTAACAGGAACTAGAAGTCACTTCAAAGTTAGAGAGATCATAGATGTTTAAATAGGACAGCTTTGCAGTCCACTTATGCCACTGCAGCAAAAATTGGGGACTAAGAAACTGTCCTCGCAGTTTCCCCTTGATTCCTTAGGATTCTATTCTGCAATAAAATAGACTCCACCGTTATTTAAAAAAAAAAATCACTGGTTAAGACATTCAGGTTCCAAGTACATGAAGGCCTAAGATCAGTCCTATTGATACTTTTCCCATCCTTTCTTCTCAGCCTCAGTGAAAGCAGACTCAAATATGGTGATGAAATGTGAGCTGACTCAGTTGCTCTTAGGCTTTTAGGTTTCCTCCATTCCACAGTAGAGACAAAACTATTTGGGGAAGGAATTTTAGGGGGAAAGAGGGGAAATATCATTAACTTGTATTCTTAACTTTCTAATAATAGTGTCCTTTAAAGGTAAATATGGGTGGTGATGGCTTAATGGTACTTTGTTCCTCTGATCTCTCCCATGGACAATCTTATCAAGTGGCAGGACTCTACGTGCACTTTTTCTAAGTATAAGCAGTTTGTTTAGCCTGCACACTTCTTCAGGTGGGTTTTGCTCCTGGCATCAGCCAATACTCCCAAATAAAACACAGTCTTTAAGTACCTTTCTCCTTTCCAACTGTTCCCTCCTCCCTCCCAGTTTGCCTCCTCCCAGCTTTCTCTTTCAGTGTTTTATACTCCCAGTGGGATACTCCCTTATTATCAGAAGGTCCCATAGACTGTGTCCAGGTACATGGACCTTTGGTTCCCTGGGGACATCCAGGGGTAAGAAAAACCTATGGAAAAAAAAACTTGGTCTGGCTCCTGTTTGGACAGTGCACACGTGCAGCGTGGAGAACACTGGAGTGTACAGTTTGTGGCCTTGCAAATGTGTTTGTCTGGACGGGTCCATAGCTGAATGCCCTTAACCAGGTTGGGTGCCCTTTCTTAAGAGGACAGACCACCCCATTACACTAGCCAGAACGTGATGGTTCATGCTTCCTTAAACTAGTTTACATCTTACCACCCCATACTGGTGATTAACTACCAGTTACAAAATAAGTAGTGCTTTTCAGTTACAAAATAAGTAGTGTCATTGAAGACTCTTACAAATGCACCCCTCAGAGGATAAGCATGGCTACTGTCACTTTTCAGTGGTAAACTCTGGGATGCTACTCACTGTTGCACGGGATCCCAGAGCAGCATTCCCATTATTTCCAACTGTGTTAACACAAGTCCAAAGCAGTAGCTATATCTAGGCTAGGTGCTTGTGACTGGCAGGCACTAAAAATGATTTAAAACATCTTTCAAACAGAGAGATTTGTGCAGAGGTAGACAGCAAGCAGAGGGAAGAGTGAAACTGCCTGAGATCTACATGCCTGGATATTGTGTCTACCTCATCATATCCCTCAAAACGTAGGCAAACCCTGCTCCCTTCAGGGTCTCTGCCTGAGGTTTAAACTGCTACTCCAGGCAGAGGCCGATTCTCCTGCACTTTCGCCCTCTTTCTGTCTCACTCTTGCATCATATCTTTGAGCAGATGCTGCCTGCTCATCTTTTTTTTCTCTTTAGGCCAGGGCTTTTAATGGCTTAGTGTACTTTTAATCTTGGATTCTGATCTTAGAAAATAGGCCAGTTAACCTGCATCAAAACAGGCATATTGGGATTTTCCAAGGACTATTTCAGCCTCTTAAGGACCCTTGATCTTCCCCAGGAGATACCCTATCTCTTCTATTGTTTCACTTCCTGTTTATTTTCTCCCTGGTTCTTTCCTTAGATTTTACTTGTTGCAGTTGGTCAGAATAATATCAAACAAATAAATCAAGATACATAAAATTATTATACAAAATAATACAGGTATTATCCTTGTTCCCAACATTAATATACAATCAATATGGCACTGGTCAAAAATCAATGTACTGGAAGAGAATTGTATGCATTCTACATGTATGTGCAGCTTGCATTAGAAAATAAAAGCTTACTTATACATGCAGTTGAAAATACATGTGTTTTCATTTTGTGGTAGAAACCCTATTTATTTCATTTCATATTCACTGTAAAGGCCTGACATGCAATTGAGTAACTTAACATCATCAGGGAGAATTAAAGGTCCTATAGCTGTGGAGATTTATGCAAACAGTTTACAGAAACATGGAAACAGTCTTTTTCCATTGCTAATGGTCTAGATGCATATTTTGCTGAGAAACACGTACTGGGTTTTGTTGACTTATAATAGGTATGATATCAGATCTCCATACAAATATTTCAGATTTAGTGGACCATGTCCCACAAACAAAGTTACAATGAAAGGTCTTTGAATTCTTTTTAATAACTCAAATTGTTTCAGGATTTCCAAACACTGGCTTATGGTTTTGGCCAGGGCTCATTTTAGTATTCCTGTGGGAAATAGAAATTGCAATGAATAGCTAATATCAACTCCTCCTTACATGAAGAGCTCACTTAAAAATTGTGAAACAATGTTTTTACCTTATTATGGACCTGATTCCTATTTCACTTGCATCTTTTTTTTTACATTTCTTCAGTAATTATAAATGAATTCAGTTATTATAATCCTTTCCTTTTTAGCATCCTTGTGACAAGGTATTTAGCACAATTTTCAGAGTCATTGGAATCTGGCAGGGCTGTGTCTTAAGCACTTCTGCTATAGCCTCAAACTTACAACCTCTGGGCTGTCAACTGGGAGCCTTATCTCCCACTCCACCCCAGCCCAGTAATTACTAATCTTTAACAAAATATTGAATTTGGTAATTATTCCTGGTATTTTAATAGAAACAGTAAACATGGACAGTACAGTTCATACCATATAAGAGTAAAAATAAAAGGATGAATTGCAAAGGCAATTTGCAAAATGTATCTCAAAATATTAATCTTGACAGAAGAGGAGTCGAACCATCATAACAAGAACTATAAATGTAAACTTTTGGTATTTACTATCAAAACACTGCATGGTCTTAGCTCATGATACTGCAGTGGGGATGAAAACCATGATTAAAAACTGTGTCTCTTTGGCACAAGGATACTCTACAGTGGGTGTGTCTACACGTGTGCTGGGCTGCACAGTTATTACTGCTCAGTCATTTGGTACTTGCTTAAGCTAATGTGCATTGTGTCACTTAAAAACTGTGCTCTTTAGTTAATACACATTAAGACAGGCTAATGCACATTTTCCTAGTACTTTAGACAAGGGTGGTCACTTTACACATGCTCCAGGGGTGAAGGGAGTGGCAATTCAATTAGGGTGGTTTTAAGAGATGTTCTAATTAAAGCCTCAAAGTCTTATGCATCAGACACCACCACAACTTGTGTATCAGCATCCCCATGCTTCAAAATGGTGGCAGGAGTGCTTGAACTAAAGCTAATTCAACAAGCTTTAGTTCAAGTGCCCAAACCATCATTTTGAAGTGTAGGGATGCTGAAACATGAGATGTGGGAGGCCACTGGAGTGCAGCAATTGCCATACTCCAAAAGACTTGATTAATTGAGTTTACTCCAATATATCATAATCGCAGCACATCAGAGCAGCTTCCACACTCATGTACAGGTACCTGGAGGTATTAGATTTAATGTGCATTAACAAAAGTTCATTAATTCACATGTAGATGCCCCCATTTATGGGAACACTCATCTGTGGAAGAGAGTCTCAGAATTGGTCCAAGATTAGAATTAATTCCTTCACAAACTAAAGAGAATTAAAATATCCAGCACCTTCCACAGGAAATACAATACATCACTTTTTGGTATTGTCCTCTTATCGTAAATACACAACATTGGTATTTAGTGTGCTGCTCCAATCCTGCCCCCTCCAAAAACAAAAATAAACTAAACAAAAAAAATCCTATCCCAACCAGCCAATCCACTGCAAATCTTGGTGGAGAGGTACAAAAGCCAACCTATAGACATTTGAAAGATGTGTCATATTGTTTAGTGCATTACTGGAAGGCCATTGGAATATTATGGGGATGAGTGCAATATAAGAATCCATATATAGAGGAGAACAGAATAACAGGAAAAATCAATACGCAGGGGAAATGCGTCGGGGGTGCACGTGGGTGCACATGCACCCCCTGAGTGTGACAGTACCTCCCCTGCAAAAAGGTACTGCCGACACTGTTAGTGGTGCCTGTGGGCAGTCCCCACTCACTGTCCTGCTGCCAACACTGCTGGCAGCATCTGTGGGTGGTCCAAAATTCCCCACTGGCCACTACCAACACTGGTGGTAGAGGATGCAAGTGGTCGCTGACCTTTGGTCGGTGCTTGCCATCCCCCTCGCCACTGCCAATAGTGCTGGTGGTATCTGTGGGAGCTCCCCTACTTATCGCCACCGTGCTCCCGCTGCTGCTGCAGCTGCCATGCTCCCACCGCTACTGTGCACCCCCCAGCCACCAGGGGCATGCACCATTCATGGCAATAAGGAATTACTTTCTAAGCTATTGTTGTAAAGCAGAACTAAGTGCCAACCTGTATTTACTACTATATGAGATGCTACAAACTCCACTTAATTATATATTGCTATAGCAGTCTTGGATCTATACAGATATTCACTGCATAAAAAGCAATTCCTTTTGGTTTGGCTATGTATTTTACTACACAAGGACAGCTCTAACACTGTGAATGACTACAGTCTCAGCTTTCCAGGGTGAGGTACCCAAATGTCACTCCCCTAATCAAGTTTGTTCTCCTGTAGGCTGCTGAGTTGGGATCCTAACAATGGGTCTGCTTGCTTTTTAGCTTTTCTGATTCAGAACCAAGTCTGGCCCCATCTCTGTTTCTGAGGTTCTAGGCATACTCTATGCATAAAGTTTTTCTTCCTTGTTTCCCCTTTTAAGAGCTGATTTCCCTGCCAGTTCAACTATCTAGGCATTGTGAGTTGTTCAGGCTCTTCAAAAGTCCTTTTATTATTACTATACGCTTTCCCAGGGCAGTAAAATATTGTCGGTATTATGATTTATAGATTAATTCCTCAGAGTCACTTAGTTAGAACAAACAGACACAGGTTAGCAAAAAGAAAGTAATAATTTTGAAACTTTAGGTAGAAAAGCAATCTACAGATCTATATAAAAATAATAAAACACAATTCCCTGCTTCAGTTTCCTCAAGATTCATCCTCAGTACTCTTTGGTATTTCTAAGGGTCTTTTTAAAAGTCCTATATTCCCTTCTCTGGAATAGCCAACTTCCTTCAATAAAACATAGATCATCCTTGCTATGAAATCATTTGGGGAACTTTTACACATTTTTTTTTAGAGCGGGGGGAGTGGCACTTTAATTAGAGTGGTTCGGGGAGCCACTCTAATTAAAGCACACAGCATCTCAGGTATCAGTGTCCCCACACTTCAGAATGAATGAGCTTTAATCCAAGTGCCTACACCATCATTTTGAAGCACAGGTACACTGAAAGACAAGATGCAGGTGGCTGCTGGAATGTGGCTCTTACTCCAGCAGATTCAGTTAATCAAGTCTACTCCAACATGCTGTAATTACAGTGCATCAGAACAGCCTCCATGTTCGTGTACAGGTACCTTTTGAGTTGTTTCTTTCTACTGCCCTGAAGTTTACCTTCCCTGATTCCCCAAACCCGACTCTTCTTGGGGACGAAAGTAAGACTAAGACACAGCATGTATAATTACTTGATATCTATTATAGTACTTTTCTTGTCATGTTTCACTTTCTTGCCCTTAGAACAATGCAAAGCTCCTTTATTGCTCCTGCAAGTAACACACACAATTACCAGGTGTATTTTTACATAGCATGCTCAGTAGTACATTGAAGGGTACACCTCTTGTGAATCTTTAAGCCCTGCCTCTTCACAGGTGCTCCCTTCTGGCCACTGTCTTGGCCAGACTGTCTTCTAGCTTTGAGCTGAAAGTCATGCCTCTAACCCCTGACCTTTGACACGAGAAGTTCTACCCCTTGCCTCACAACCACTTCTTTTGGAGGGTGGGGGTTACCATTTTGATTGCCACCTTAGAACAGGGAGTCCCGCCAAGTCACATGTCCCTGACCCAAATAGCTTCACCTACATGACCCCCAAACCCATACCCCTTGTTGCTCCATTGGCCATCACATTGGAAGCCATCTTGTCCAAGAAGTCCCTCGTCCTTTCATATAGCCTGTGACCCCAGATCTCAATGTAGAGGCTTTTCTCAGTGCTGGTCTGTGTGGGGGCTACTTGAAACAAATCCAGCTCAGATTTGGTATATTCTTCAGACACGTAGTTAACACAAACCATGGCAGCTAAAATATATTTCTTTTTCCTACAGGACAGTGTCCCTCATTTCTCTGCTTCTTCTTGGTGTTTTGTATATGACCGACCCATCATCTAACTCTGTTCCTTTTAAAGGGCTGGAGCTGGCCTGTATATCATGTTGCATCTATCTTGCTTTTACAGCTCCTTTAATATACATGAGATCAGACCCTTCCTGCTTTGCCAACTTGCCCACCTTAGCCAGAATGTTTGTAAAACATGGACAACTATGTTTTTGGCTGTTTTGAGCCCCATTTTTTACATGGAGTTTAACTATCTCCAGGCCTCTATTCAAGAATGGGAAAGCTTTTCTAAATAGGTCATGGAATATACACCCCCACACTGGCTTGGCACATCATAGGCACCCCCTGATACCAGAGAAGACTATACCCTCCCTGAGCTTTGTAATAATTTCTGAGCAGGGTAGGGTCTCCATAATTTTTTATTGTCACCATTGTGCTTTTACTTAATTTGTAAACCCCAAAACGGTTCTGGGAGTGCAGGTGAAACCAAACTATCATCTTGCAAAAGCAATATGATATATGTTTGTTCTGGTCCATCTTTATTTCAATGCTGATTGTGTTAACAAGGTGCTGGATCATAGAGATAGATAGATAACTGTCTCAGCAGCAGCAAGCAGAGAGTAATTATGATTGGGTCTATGTCAAAATGGCAGGAGGTTTTAAGTGGAGACCCACACGGATCTATTTTGGGCCCAGTGCTGTTCAATATCTTTATTAATGATTCAAAAGCTGTCATAGAAAGCTTCTTGAGTAAGTACTATGGAAAAGGACCTAGGAGTCTTGGTAGATCACAGACTCAATATGAGTCTGCAGTGGGGGGCATGGCCCTCTACCTGGGATTTTTGAGTATATATTGACAACATGTCATAGAAGCAGAACATTGGCTGTCATGGTTTCCCTGCTTTACCTATGGCAGGTGGGGGTGTTAGGTTTGTGTTGTGTCAGGGTTGATGGTAGTCTTATGTAGAGTTTAGATTATGGTTTGTATAGGATGGTTTGGATAAGGATCATCCTGCCTCAGGCAGGGGGTGGTACTTGATGACCCATGGAGGTGATGGTCTTTTCCAGTCCTATTTCTCTATATTTCTATGACATAATGCAGTTTGCCATACATGATGATGATAATCTCAATGACTGCTTGCAGATGTTAAAAAAAAAAGCACTTTACTGGAAGAAGTAGTGTGTTACTTCGACTTGTTTCCTCAGCAGCTGTATAGATTGAGCACGTCACCAGAGCTTTTTTGGTGTTTTTATCTAATAGCTGATTCTGCGCAGAGGCAAGGAACATTTTAAAGAAGTGGACCCTTGTCTGATCTGAGGTTGCTCCCCTCCTCTGCCCTCCCAGTGTCATTCCAATTTAACACTAGCTAAGCCTGCTAGCTTGGGGTCCACTGTTCAAGGATGAAAGCTTCTACCTCAACTTTGGTCATGTCCCACAGCCTCAGGTTCCAGACCCCCTAGTACTTGCTACATAGGCAGCTAGAGGCCATGAGTCCTGTTTTCTCCAGCCATCTTCCTGCCTTACAGTCCAGGCAATCTCAGCCACATTTGGCCACAGAACATACTGCAGTCCTTATTCTCTGTACATTCATCTGAATTTTAAGTTAGGGATGTCCCAATCACCCCCTTTCAGTGGCCTCCACCTCCCCTTCAGCTATAATCCAGTTGATAAAATGACAACCACAACCTACCAGCATCAGTCCTGGCTCAAAGAAATGGACTGCTTGGAGCTTGCCACATGGGTTCCAAGCAGCAAAATAAATAAGTGAATTAATTAAATTCAATCAATCAAAACAGGGGTATGGGTAGAAGAGAAGGCACAGAGACAAAGTGCAAGGAAGTACATGTGTGTGTGGTAGGGGAGGAGGCAGGGTGGGGTCAGAAATGCAGAACAAGGAAACCAAGGGAAGGGACCTCAGTCCAGAGAAGGGTTGTACTGGCAAACACACAAAGGAAAGAAAGGAAAAGGGTAGGAGAGGGGATAAAGGAAGGGAAGAGGGCCAGGTCCTCCTGGATCCCCTTCCCATTCTAAGAACAGGGCAGGGCCCCATTACGCAAAGGTAATGATTTTCTTTAACAGCTGGGTGGAAGCTCCCACATCTGTAAAATTTAGCCAGTCACCCTAATCATCTTACTAGTAACTGATTTTTCTCTCCTTTCTTTTTTCAGCTGTAACTTTTTTAGTCCTACATACTCTGTCCTGCCTAGGGTTCACTTTCTGTATTTCTTCAGGGTAAAAATAAACCATGATAGGTTCATCTTTGTCATCCTCTAAATGATAAATGGGGGTCTGTACCCATTTAATAGCTTCATCCACGATGAAAATTTCTTTGGTGAATATTTTTTGATAAGCTTTTTCAAATATTCTTTTGGTTTGAGACACTCTTACATGGTTTTGGTCTAAGGCGTATTTAAAATCACCTGGCAAATGAGTGGTTTTCTCACAGTTAGCAGAACATGTAAAACGACTGATTTCATTGTTCGGTTTTTTTTTATACTTTCTAGTCAGCCCTCTTCAACATGGGGTATATTCATTTAATACACAGTATTTAGGACAAAGCAAACCTTTGTTTTCATGTTCCTCTCACATTGCTACATTTTTACTGATTTTACAATTATAAAAGTGACAATTATATTACTGTGCTTAAGTCACACATGGAACATTTTACCTTTCTCCCTCTCTCTCGTCCTCTTGTCTTGTCTTTTTTTTTTTTTTACAGGCTTCTTTGATTACTGCAAGATATAGTCATTAGTCTGTTTTAAAACCTTGCATTTCCTGACCAAACTGAGAGCGCAGCTGCTCTTGAAAGAAGACACCTTGAAAGCATTTTAAACTTCTCCTGTACTTCCAGAGTACCCAAAAACCCCTCATCATTCCACTTGGACAGAACTTGAGTTAGAGGAGATGAAATATATTTTATTTATAAAGATGTTAACTTTGTGTTTGAGTAGACTTTGCTCATTGAATACCCAGACAATTCCTTGTATCTGTAGACAAAAGTCAAGATGTTAATTAAAGTGTGTGTACCAAAGCTCATTGAAGAGAATAGGAGACTTCTCATCAACTTCAAAAGGATTTGGATCAGAACCTCTCTATATAAGTTTTAGTGACTAGATACCAGCATTTGAAACACAATTGATATTTTGTGTAGATATCACATTGAGAATACAATGAACATAGGACTTTATTTTTATTCAGAGTTCAATGGTTATGAACTGAACTTACTTTGGTGTGAATTGAATTTGTGAATGTATAAAACAAGGATTTTATCGGTTGGAACAAGAATAGCTTTAGAGGAATTGTAAAACATAAAATGCAATAGGAAAGGTTCATGTAAGTGCAGGAACTCTGGGAGCCTGATCCAAAGAGAACCTGTAGACATCTGCCCAATCACAAGACTAAGCCCCCCCTACCACCTCTTACTACTGTAGCAGCTGACAGTAGTTTACAGTGTCGGTGGGGAGACCAACGATTGAATGAACATGATGTTTCCTGTCATTATAAATTCATGATGTTCCCTATAATTATAAGTTCACAATTTAAAATAGTTTCCCTTATACTATCCTATAATATGTATAGTATTCTTCTTCAAAGTTAAATATATTTTAAAATCCAAAATACTGCAGCTATTTAGAACCCTCAAATCATTAATCTGGAGATAGATGCTACTAAACCAAGTCAAATATGAAATTGTAGTAAACCTTTAACTTGTTGTCACCTTTCAGAGAATGACAATAGAATTAGACAGAATATCATCATTTCATATTTTCAATCCCTTTAAAGAACATTATGAAGCCTTTATGTTTTGTTTTATTTTTTTGTTTTGTTTTTCCCACGGAGCATTTATACTGCTGGATTAATGTGCCAAGCAAAATAATCTTCAAACCATATAAATAATAAGCCATTAAAGTTCTTATAGCTTTTAAAAAGGTTCTGTGAGAATGAAGGATAAATAATCTCTTCAAAGAAACTGAAGATTTCTCACTCTCTCTCTTTCCAAGTAGGACACTTCAGATAAACATGTTTGCTTCCATCTTGACTTTGAACAAAAAGAACAGAACATTTTATTGTACTTCTTATGTATTGACAGGTTTTGCAACCTCAGAAAGAAATGAACTCTCAGCAGAAAGAAATTATGAGACACCGTGAATTTCACTCCACGTTACCAATGAACAGAATTCAGCATCCTTTAAAAATTGTGTCTCTTTTCCAATGAACTTCAGTATATCATGTTCTTTGCAAAACCAAGATAAATACTTCTTAGCCTATTCTCTTGTAGGCAAATCATCTATGTGCCAACATGTTAATGAGGTACTTCTGCTTAACTGAACTAGAACTATTGTTTAGAAAACCTTGGTAACCGAGCCAGGATAGACATTAACAGCTCAATGGTCATGACCTTCAGATATATTTTCCTCTTATAAAAAAAACCCAGTGTAAATAGAAATCTGTTCCTGTAATGTGGAGTTTATTTTTAATTTTCTGAGGACAACAGCTCTTGATTACTTTAATATAAGAGGAAAGAGTTTTGGGATCCTAAAATGGAAGGCACTATAGAAGTTTAATATATGATCATCAACTCAATTATGCAATCTAATACACAAATGCTTCCATTTATTGGATGAAAATGCCAATTAGACAACAGAGAAAAGAGCAAAGCGCAGTGCATGTTCTTTAAGTGCGTGTTCTGTAAGGTATGTGATATTTGTCCTAGGAATGATTGTTTAAAGACAGTGGAGGACATCTGGTTCCCAGTGGAAAAGTATAGAACATGGCAGAGGCTATTTTTGGTTCTCGTTTAAGAATGTTAATTGAAATCTAAACTAACAATAGGAATGTTAGACTTTTGCAGGCTGAGACAAATGTAAGAGGTAGTGTCAAAATAGAAAAGCTAGAGCTAGCATAATGGGCAAAGAAGGAAAATGACAGTGTATAATTATTATTATGAAAAGAAAAACATTTGCTAAATCTGCATTTCTGTAATGAACACTAAAACCATGACTGAAGAAGAAGCATCCTCAATGTCATTCTAGTTAAAATACAAGGCTGCTTATAATGTCATTTACCTATGGATATACAGTATAATAATTAGAGAAAGAAACCAAGCTCCTGGAGTTCTATTCCCGGCTCTGCTACATGATTTCACTTAAATAACAAAGATTCATAATTTATAAAGCAGTCACTGATTTTGAATGTTTCATTTTTTTTCACTGCTCAGCTTGAAATGCCTGGAGCCTGATTTCATAGGTGTGAAGCACTTACAGCTCCAACTTAACTCACAAAGAGTTGAAGGTCCCCAGCATGTCTGAAAGTCATACTACAACATACAGACATACCAATCAGAGGCCATTTTTGGCCTTAACCTCACTGAGTGCATCCACGCATGCAAGCATGTGTGCTTGCAGGAGCTCAAATAGAAGTGGTGCAAATTTGAGCCAGGGCTTTTTACCTCAGCGCATGTGCCCGGACATGCAGTTTGTTATGGAGCAAATTGTGCCACTTGGGGCAAAATAACCCTGCCTGGCTCCTCCCGGATCTTCAGCCAGGGGAAACTAAAGCCTGGGGCCAGCACCTGTGCGGTCCCCTGCAATATTAAAAGCCACCCTGGCAAGTAGCTCAGGTCTACTACCTCTCCAGAGCTTCTGGGGCCCAGCCAATTGGTACCTGGAGACACTACCCCTTGTGTCAGCTGGATTGCTAAAGCAGCCCTGATAGTTCCCTGCACCCTCTACTCCCTGGAGCAGTCTGGCAGTGGCAGCTGCTGCCTGGCTGTGACATCCTGTGCACCTGCCAGTCTCAGATGGGGACTGCAGAGCCAGGAGAGGCATTTGCCCCTCTGGGCCAGCTGCCAGTGGAGTGCAGTTGCAGGGTTGGCCTTTGTGCAGCACTACTGCCATTTGTGCCCCCTGCCCGGTCATCTGAGCAGCTATCACCTGGAAGATGTTCCGGGTGTGGTGGCCTGTTTTGAATTGTCAAAGCATGTCCTCCTGGCCCCATTTGTCCAGGAGGTCAGCCACAGCCAGATGGGTGCAAGGTGCCAGCTCTGAGCAAGCAGGGTCCTGCCACTGGCCACCCTAGCAGGAATTATGGTGTTCCCTATTGGAAAACTGAAAAATCACTGATAAAAATCTCAAAGTCACTCTCTAAAATACCCCCAATTCCATGTTCCTCCACAAGTAAAACAAAAGTCCACTATAAAGAAAGAGAGAGAGAGAGTGAGACAGAGACAGCGATCAGTTGGACAATGTTTTATTGATATATCTACAGTGTTAAAGCAAGTCTCTTATCATAATAATAAAGTGAACTCAAACTACAGGTTTCATGAATTCAGGAATACATATTTTGCTGCCCTTCCACAGGGCAATGGCCCATAAAAGGGCTACAGCCCCCCAACAGGGGGTTTGCCCCCACACAAGGGTTACGGTCCTTGAACAGGGGGCCAAAGGGAGCTGTTACTACCTCTACTGCAAGGCCCACCTGCCCCACCCCAGATCCTCAATTGCTGCCTCACCTGACCCCATCCCCCACCATCTGCTGCAGCCCCCACAGTGTCTGCCCTACCCAGTCCCACCCCCTGCTCCCCCAGGCTCCCCAATGGGTGCTTCACTAAGCCCCAACTTGCAATCCCAGGGCCCTATGACTACCCCCACAACCCCAGAGACCATCACTTAAAAAAAAAAACAGAAAAAGAACAGAAATAATGGAAAAAGTAGCCTCTGCTTACCTTAGAAGCAGGGGTGGGGGGCTCCAGAGCCTCCTGGCAGAGCTCCTTAGGCAGCACAGGACAGCAGAAGGGCAGAAGAGCCCAGGTTGGGGCCACTGAGGCTGTCACCCTGCCCCGCACTGTGTGGGCGGGGTCCCAGTCAGCCACCCAGCAGGTCCAACTGCCGGTAACTGCTGGGGGGGGTTGTTTGTTTTTTTAAAGTACAGGGTGGGGGGCAGGGGAGGTTGGGGGAAAGGAACCAGCCAGGGCAGGGGTAAGAGGCCGCGGAGGGGCTGGCCACAGCAGGGGTCAGGGGGCTGGCAGGGGGAGGGACCAGTCCTGACAGGGCTCTGTGGGGACTGGCGAGGGGAGAGACTGGCCATGTCAATGGTCGGAGGCCTGGGGGGGCTGGCGGGGCTAGGGGAAATGGGGGAGTGGGCAAAGTCAACAGAGTTTCCCCCCCACAGTCCCTTCCCCCCTTCTCCAGCCCCCCCAACCCCTTACTCACTGGCACCAGAGCCCTGATGCTGATACATGCCACCTGGCTGGCCATGTGTTTCAGCACCAGGGCTAGGGACCAACCATAGATACTCTCTGGCAGCCAGATCTTCTCTATGGAGGATCCAGCCTCTGGTTGCCTCAAGGCATGGTCAGGGACTGTGCCCTGCCCCGCTTTTTTATATTTCACTTTTTTAGACCCCTGGATATCCAAGGGTCAAATTTTCTCCCCACGCTGCAAGTGTCCAGTGCAGGGAACATGTTTTTGTTCCTGCACGTGCCTGTTGCCCCACCTCAAAGGGGTTTGAGATTGGGCAAGAGGCACGTGCATGCTCATGTGGATGCGCCCACTGTGTCAAAATATTTACAACTATTAGCATATGTGCTAAACAATGCTTTTCTCTTAGGTAAAGTCCACACAATATAAGTGGAAAGTATTTGTTATTTTGTGCAAGACTCATTTATATTTGTTCTCCCTAATATTTAAACTTATTTAAAAGTTATTATTGTACTAACATTGCAGAGCTAAACATTGTATAGGGATCTTCTTGGAATGTTTACAGCATTAGTCTAGAACTTCTAGATAATCATTTTTTTCATTGCAATTCTAAACTATAAAGCAATGCTTTCATTATGCTTTTTTCTTCTTACCATCAAATACTCAAGTTGAGAAGTGAAAAGTTGGAAGACATATGGTTGTGTAGGTATGTGCTAAATTGTCAGTGATACAAATGTAGGTCTAGGTGATACACCAGTGATTTTACCTTCCAATAGTAATCTGAAAATAGTTTTGGGCTTAGAGCTCTTTTTTGCATGGTTCTTAGCACCTTGTGAAAAGTGAATATCCAAAGCCTTAATGGAGCTTCCCTGGGGACAAGTAGCAGCAGTGCACCTGGAGTTACTTGTCCCCAGGGAAGCTCCATGCCATGTGCAGCACTGCTCCCCCTGCTTTTTTTTTCTAATGGGATTTAAAAAAAAAAATGTGGGGGGAAAAGTGGCAGAGCAGCACACACACAGGCAGCTTGCCCTTGCAGCACAGAGAACATCTGACCATGCAGTATGTAGCACTGCAAATGTGTTTGCAGTGCCACATAATACATGGCTGTGCTCATCTACATGTGCCCAATGAGATTTAGAGGTATTCAACCAAGGTATTTACTGCTGAACACTTTGGGGATTGGCCACTTAATCTTATTCATTAAAGGGGTGCTGCGCATTTTATGGCTGGTGTTTCACTGTGCTGCATTAAACATTTAACTATGTTAAATAGGCATTGTATCCTGATCTAAAGTCCATTAATGAGAGTAAATGAGAGTTTTTATATTGATTTCAATAGGCTTTGGATCTGATTGTTTAGAATTACTAACATTTTTAACAAGAACCAGAAGCTTGACTGTAAATGCAATTATCTAAAAAAATGGTTGACCAGCTTAAGATGTTATGATGCTGAGCTTTCCCATGGAGACTAAGTCAAGTGAAGTCTGAAATGAAATTGACTTTGTAGTCAGATTAGTCCACAGAGGACAATGATTCAACAAAACCACCATATATATTTCCAGTTGTTTAACCCTCATTGGCAATTTCTACTTATCAGTGATTTAGGATTGTTAATATTAAACTGAATCGCTCAAGTGCAATATTTATAGAGTTGTATGTGACAATGTTTGATATATGTATGTCTGCTATTGTCTTACATATTTTCTATAATAGACTTTGTACTATACATTTGTATTGCTGCCAGAAATCACACATTAACAAGACTGCTATATCAAATTATTTGTTTTCTTTTGAAAATATATAGACAAAACAAATATGAAGAGACTGAGGATAATGCCCAGCTCAATAGATGATATAAAATTAGGGTATTTGTACAAATGTATGCATCACAGCACTGGGTGTTTTTAAAAGTGCTTGGTGCTGCACTGCATACATTTGTATAAATGGCAAAATGTGTTAGCACTGAGAAAATGTTGGTGACACACTTTTGAACTAAAACACAAAGGTGTGCACTGCCACCGTTCTCTGCACACTGATGTGCATTTCACCATTTATACAAATGTATGCAATGCAGCACTGGGTGCATCAGCTCTGGTGCTTTGCAGAGTCAATTAATTGAGTCTGCTCTGATGCATGGGATTTCCAGCACATTGGAGTAGACAAAGGAACATGTATAAATGCCTTTAGATTTTAATTTGCTCCATGAGAATTGAGTTAGCACATGTGTGTGCATGTAACTGGCCTTGGACCTGACCATAAACTGAATCCAACTTGGAGATCTTGGTGGCAATGTGGTGGGGCTACTCATGGCTGAATAGCTTCTATAAAATACCACAGGTTAGCTACAGAAATTACACATAGATCAATATAACTGATTGGAAACCAGTCTAAACCTGTTTTGAAATAGTGAAACACAGTTTAAGATAGACCTGGACAGATGTAGCATCAGATGTACTCAGTTTCAGTAAGTTAGATTGCTTTACTGAACCTCTGTTCCAGATCCTTTCCTGACTCAGGTTAGGTCACAGTCAGCCAGCATCCCAGTGCCCTGCTAACTCCTCCTCACAGAGCAGGTGGGCTAGCCTCTTTAGTGCTTCTCTGCTCTGGCCAAGCTAAGCTGTCTCTATTCCTGGGTCCATCACAGAACCGAGGCATCAAAGCCTCCAATTCCTGGCCTGCCTCCTACCTGCACCTATAAGCCAGGTGGGTCATCATGGGAAGGCAGGGGAATGAAGCTCCCCACCCCAGCCCTGGACCATCTCTAGCTGGGTCTGCCCAGGTGGGGGGAATCTCTGCACTGTGGGGACTTTCCCCGTACCTGCCTGGGCTGCAAAGCCCCATCCCCAGTGAGTTGCTGCCTTTGAACTGTGGGGGCAGAGAGTCTCCCACCTCTGTCCTGGGCTTCCCATGAGCTGCAGTCAGCCTAGCTGGGGGTGGACATGTGCCATGGGGGTATTATCCCTGCCCATGCCCCAGCCCTCCCCTCCCTGAAAAGCTGGATAGACTCCAGCTCAGAGGGGCCAGGTCTGGGACAAGGTGCTCTGTTTCCCCACCCTGAGGGTCAGAGGCAGTAGCTCATGGTGGGTCCACCCATGTAGTCCAGCCCAGCTGGGTGAGGGGGAAAGCCTTATCATTCAGGACTCCTCCCAGGTGGGCAGACCCCCACTTGAGGGGAACCTGGGCCTGGGATGAGGCCCAGTAAAACCTGGGTAACATGGGGCCTGCTTGGGGCCGATCTAACTGTGGCCCACCCACCTGTTCCTGTTCCTCACTCACCACGCCTTGATATTAATTAGTTAATTAGATGTTAATAAGCAGAAAGCTGACCATTCTATGCCCCCATGCCAGGGGCGCTATCTGTGGCAGAGCGCAACCCTTGCAAATGGCATCTAGGTGTTCTTATCATCACTGGCCCCACACTGGGCCCCAGAATCCTTCCATAAGGACTGCTCCAAGATCCCTCCATTCAGGCAGCCTACCCCGCCTTCATTCAGCTACCTAGCTCCCTGAAACTATTTTCCCTTCTTGGGTGTGGTCCCCCTCCCAGGACCTTTGGCTACCAGCCCTGGCCCACCTCCATGCCAGTCAGGACCTCAGGCCCTTGACTCTTGGGCATCGCTCATGGTGGGACCCTGGCCCTTTTGACTGTCCTGGTCCTGGCCGCAGCATGGGCCAGTCGAGGGTACTCTCTTGATCAAGTCTAAGTCTCTAGCCCCTCACTCTCTCCAGGAATCTGCCCTCTAGGCCCTACACACAATGGGGTTAACCACCCAGTGGTGGGGGCAAGGGGTTAAGGTGCCCCGACCTACTTTTCACTGCAGTGGTAACTGGCTTGGGATTTCCTTGGGGGCTTCCATGCCACTGAGAGCCCCTCCCAGCAGGGTGTAGTTTTAGGTCATTTGCAGAAATGAGACCATTATAATACTTGGCAAAGTCACTGCAAGATTTGGATATGGTTTTAAGAATTGGCATGGTATTTTAGTGTGGTAGCCAGAACCAGAGTGGTTACTATTATAAGCAATAAATATATGCTCTTGGAAGCATTGTCTAAGAAATTAAGATTGGCTAATGCAAAGCTTGTAAGTTTGCAACCTGCAAGTGGCATTTGTTTGTCACAATTTAACCAAAGTGTTGAATCTAACTGTTTGCATTGACCATGGAACTACTGAGCCCCCAAAATAAGCAGAGTGACAAGATTAGCTGATCTAACAGGTTTTTTAAAGGTCAAGTCATAACAAGATCTGACCACCTAATATAATTAGCACATTCTAAGGAATCCAGGAATAAGAAACTAACAGAGTAATGCTAATTTCAAACCTCAAAGTATTGTGGTGTAATTTGCTTATTGGGTGAACCCAAGTTTGGGTGGTAACTTTTCATGATAATTTCTAGCACCTTTGATCCCATAGGGTAACAGGTATAGGGCAGGATTGTGAGTGGCTCTAAAGCTAACAGATCAGCATAAGATAAGGTATAAAGAAGCATGTATTTCAGGTAACCGGCATGAAGGAAAGGACAGAAGGAACATCGCTATATGAAGCCTGGACCCCGGACTCCCAGTGTGAGTGAGGACCAGATCCTGACCAAGTGACCTTCCCAGTGACCCCTTGGACAGCACTGATCAGGGATGCCTGACTTTGCTGAAACAGTCTGGCACACACCTGGCATAAAGGAACTTCCAATAAGTAGCCAACCCCATATGGGAACTCTTTGTCATTCTATCTGTTGTTATCATTCACTCTTAGCTCTTTATTACTGTACTATCTGTTTGTCGCATTAACCTTTCAGTTAACTGTTGTATGCTAAGCTATAAGTAAATTTGCCACTCCCGACTCGCCTCCTCAATCCCAAACACAGCAGCCTAATGACAAATACAATCTCAGTGCCTAGCCGGCCTGTGACATTATAGGCAAACATAGAATTGGTAATGTGAATGAAAATGGCCAGTGAGTGTTAGAATTTTGTACAAGTGAACATCTATGTGTTACAAATACCTACTTCACTGGGAAAATCACAAGACAGACATCATGGCAACATCCAAGGTCAGGGAACTGGCACCAATTAGATCTAGTACTGACCACATGTAATCACCTGAAAAAAAAACTCTGCCGGGGGGGCAGGGGGAAGGTGAGTCCTTCATGAGTCAGACAGGCTAAGTACTGCATCAGGATTCCCCAAGTCTACAGAGCTGACAGGTAACAACTCACCCACTGAGGCTTTGTAAAGCTTAAAAATAACATGTACAATTTTCCTGAAACAGTGTTTGGCAAAAAAGCAAGAAAAATGCAGACTGGTTTGAAGACCACTCTGAAACCCTTCTACAGCTGGTTGAGAATAAAAGGACAGTGCTAACCAACTATAAGAAATCTGACACCATAACCCTGACAAATCTGAGAAAGGCTTGAAGAGAAATGCAAAAGGAGGGTAAGAAGTATGCCCAAGATTTTTTTTTTTTAATTCTATGATATTCAGAAAGCAGGTGATGAAGGTGAGAGCCACAGTATATATGAGGGTACCAAGCAAGCAAGTGGTCCAGTCCAGAAAACAGCTCCACTAAAGGCAAAAACAGAAACATTTTTTACTGATCAACAAAAACAACTTGAACCTTGGCTTGAACAGTATAGAATTCTATATTCCAGTGAGAGTGAAATTAAACACAAGGAGCTCAAAGGATTACCACAATTCAAAGTTATGATGGATATGGACAATGAACCTGTATTAGAAGATTTGCAGAAAGCCATTAAATCAGTTCCTGGGAACAAGGCATCTGGCAATGACTGTTTGCTTACTGAAATCTTTCAACGTGCCAGTGACAATTTACTTCAAAAGTTTCATGATCCTATGCTGCTCTGCTGTAAAGAGGAAATGGCACTGAAAGATTTTAAAATGCTTGGTTTGTATAATTATACAAAAATAAAGGGGATAGAAGTGATTGTGACAACTACAGAGGTAACTCCCTGTTGAACACTGTCATAAAAATTGTCATTTACATCATGCTTCCTAGGTTGCAATCTCTAGGTGAAAGAACCTATCCTGAAAGTCAGTGTGGTTCTCTCATTGTGTTCCACCATTGATGATATATTTTTGGCCAAGGAACTTCATGAGAAGTGTAGAGAAAAATGAATATTACTGTACATAGCCTTCATCAGTCTGATAAAGGTGTTCAATGCAATTAATAACCAAAGTCTTTTTACAGTTCTGAATAAACTGGGTTGTCCCCCCCAAACTGTTGAACATCATTCGCTCATTACATCAAGGTATGAAGGCAACTGTAATGTATTAAAACAAAGAATCAAACACCTTTGACATTGACAATGGGGTGAAGCAGGCTTAACCCTCATGCTTTTAACATCTACTTTTCATTCGTGCTGCTTCATGCATTCAAGGACAGCAATGATAGCATTTATCTATATAGACCCAGACTAGATAGAGACTTGTTCAACATCACAAGATTTAAAGCAAAAAACAAGGTGAAAGAACTGGTACTGAGAGACTTCTTGTTTGTGGATAATGTGGCCTTGGTTGCCTACAGTGAATCTTCCTTGGAAAATCATGAAAGAGCTTTGGGATAGCAATTAGTCTCAAGAAGACTGTGATCATGTACAAAGGGGTGGAAGAACCAATACATGACATCACTCTGGAGGATAAATCTCTTGGTGTCTGTGATGCCTGTAGGTATTATAGCGCTTGCTAGTACTGCCCTGAGCTCATCTGCCTACAGGCAGTGACAAGGTAGACCTCGGCTCTGGATCACCAGGTCTTCCAGGAAGTGGATCTTGTGTTCTCTCATCTGCCATGACTGTGATGACCTATATATTCCCAGGAGGCACTGCCCACAGTGATCGTGCCTGGTCTTAATTCTTGTGTCTTTTGGAGCTTCTGTAGGGCTCCAAACCTCCCCTTTACTCCAGCCTAGCCTCTCCAGATGGTGTTTATGATATTCTTCAACAGCCAGGTTGTGGTGTTGGCTGTTGTAACCTTATTTTTGGCCCTACCCCAGGGTGTCCTAGTGCCTCTTGGGTACATTCTTCTAGGGGCGGTCTTGGCCTGTGCTCAAAATAAATCAAAATAAACAGCAACAACAACAACAAAAAACCGACAGAAAACCCCCAACTGCTTCTCAGCCTTCTTGTTAGGCTTTGGCAATGTCCCTTGTCTTGTGATCAGGTGCTCAATCTCTCAATCACCATAGTCCAGACAAAGCAATCCCTTAGTCCATTCTTTGCTGGTGCTAGCCTGCCCTGCACCCCTATGAACATTCACAGTCTCTTTGGGTCTTCCCCCTGTGCAGGAAGTCTCTACCTGTTGCTGTAGATTTTTCCTTCAGGTCTTCCTTCAGATCCTCTGTTGGAAAACTCTACTCCAGAGATTCTCTCAGGCCTTGTGGACTCCCTTGCTCTGGATCCCCAGCTGCAGCTCCACTCCAGAGATTTCCACTAGCCACATGTTTTCACGCCTCCACATGTCTCAGGGTAACTCCCACAGCTTTCCTCAGGCAGTTTCACAAGTTCTGCCTGCTGAGATGCTCAGCTGCTCCCCTCTCCCTGCGGCCGCGGCCTGCAGGGAACTGACCCTCTCTGCCCCTTTCCAGGGCCAGAAATTCCTTTGAGCAGCCTCCCTCCGCCATCTCTCTGAGAGAGATGCTGCTCCGGAAATTGAGTGGGTATTTTCCTTCCTTTCCAGGCTGCAGCCCTGCTGGCCCTCCATGCTGCAAGTTGTGTCTTACTCCTTCACAGTGTCATTGACAGTTTTTGCTACTTGGCTTCAATGATCCCAAGCAGGACTGTTGAGTTTAAGACTGAACTAATCAACTGAATCAGAAAAGCAGCTAAGAATTTCAGGCAATTACATAAATGTGCATGGAATAACAGGAAACTATTAGCTAAGGTGAAGCTGTGGACCTACAAGACTTGTGTGCTGTCATCTCTGCTTTATGGTTCAGAAACATGGACTACACATGCTTGGCACATCAAGAGACTGAACAACTTCCATACGAGATGTCTGCATACAATCCTGAAAATAAAGTGAAAAGACAGAAAGTCAAACACAGAGGTGCTGGAGCATGCAGGACTGACACACTTAGGAACCACTATCAAGAAGAGGAGGCTGTGATGGATCATGTATGTCAGGAAAATGGGCAGAGACCACATCCCCAAGAATATTTTGCACAGTGAGATTTGAGACAAAAATGTGGGGTCACCTTCTGTGGCGGTATGTGACAATGTGTCCGTAAATTATATGCGGTCAGGCAACACCTATGTAGAGAATGACAAGGACCATGCAAAACCCTGTCTGATCTGGTGGGAACATCTGGCACTGAATGCAGCACAACACAAAATGGCTTTGATCCAGAGGATGGAAGCAAAGCAAGAAAAAATAAAGCAGCACGCTATAAACTTGGACTATAGCTCAGACAACATATGGATCTGTGAAACTTGTAACAAGCTGTGTCACTCTTGAATTGGACTTGTCAGCCACAAACAGATTCATCAGGCATCTAGGCTTGTTACATATTTGTCTTGATCCAGAGGATCAATGGTTGCCTAATACATGAGAATTTGTAGGATAAGAACAATCACAGTGAGTCACATCTGTTCTGTTTCATCATATAGGGTCTAGGTTCTGCAACATAAATTCCTACTCTTGATTAGATTTAAATATTTATATTGATCTGAATTTTCCACTACTGCTCTTTGAAGGAGACAAAGAATGACATACTTGTTTCTCTTTGTTAACCTGAGGTTACTTTCTTCACTCATAAGCATAGATATAACAAAGATCAGGTGTCATGATGCCTATCTATCTTCCTACGTTTGTGTACACACACAAACATACATGTAGCTACCTATACATTTTCAAATGCTGACAGATAAAAAAAATAAAATGAAAATACCAAAGGTATTATTTTTATAATATCATTGAAAAAGCATTTTGTTTCAAATAGCAATGAATTACTTATTGCAAGAAGAGGATTTGGGGAATGAATACATTTTTAGCATATTATAGTTGGAGTTAAGTGAAAACTTTTATGTAAATGGAATCAGCAACATGTTTATTTCCAGGGTTTTGTAGCAATTGTTAATTCAGTTAGTAGGGTAGCACCGAGGAGACTTAAGATGGGGCCCTTTTTTATTAGTAATTGTTCATAAACCTAATAGGTAATTCTTGTCCTGAAAAGCTCATAGCCAAGTCAAAAGAAAAAGCAAGGCACAAAGACATGTAATGACTTGTCCAAGGGAATCCAAACAGAGTAAGAGGGACAAATGCTCTAGGTATGGACTTATAAACTAAAAGATATTATAGATATAAGCTGTATTGTCTTTCTGCCTTTTATTCTTTCCACAAGGAGAATTCTTCATTGGCAGTATGTGCACATATATGCACTCCTCAGATGAGACACCACCTGCGGAAGTCCTACTGCATGATTCTGGTAGAAAGAGGAATAAAGCTGAGGACCCAGAATCAGCACACATGCACAGGTAGGGTTGGCTGGAAAACAATTTTTTTTATATTCAAAATTTGACAGAGAACACAAATTACTAGACCTCAAAATGTTGTGGGAGAAAAAACTGGAAAGACTGACAGGCCTACTTTGAAGAGCAATTAAGGGTATAAAAGACCCTGCCTAGTGGGGTGTCCAAGCCACCAGGTTCTAGCATTTATTTCTCTGCCCAAAATAATGTAGTTAGCTAAAAATGGAACAGCTCCAGTAGGAGAAACGGAGACCTGTTTTAGAGTAGTCAGTGATCTGGAGGGCATGTAGTCAATAGACTGAGTCAGGGTCAGCCGTGTGTTCACCTGGCATGTGGGTGACCCAAGGTCAAGGCCCTACTGCAAATGAGGCAAGCAGAATCTTGAAGCCAAGTATCCAGAAAGTTGCCTAAACAGTAGACTACTGGCTATTCTGAAGTGTTTCTCTTAGATTGGCCAAGAAATTCTTGACCTAGAAAAATTATTTAAACTTGAAACATATTTTCTGAGAATTTAATTTTTTTTAAATGAATCTGTACTTTCTGACCAAAAAGAATAAAAAAAAAATACACTTCAGTGAAAAATTCCCAAATATTACTATGCACAGAAACCATGTACAGATAGTTTTGGTTCTGCTCTGACCTAGCCCTCTGACGGAATGATCAGTGACAAATCTATGCAAGGTTTCTTCCCCTTCCCCCACCCCATACATAGGTTTTCTCACACTAGAGGACAATAAGACTCTGTATTTCCAATTCTGATCCCAAACTCCTTATGCAGCAGTGACTATCCCCTCCCCCCAGCTAGCATAAAGGTTTGCTTGAAAATGAGTCTTAAGAGAATCTCACACAGAATCACAAGGATGATGCATATGATAGCAGAGGTGCAGATTTACGAATAGATTCTCAAGGCTCTGGCCTTGAGAACAGAAGATCCTATTTCAAACAAAGGTGAAAAGTTCAAATATTTCCTGAGAATGATACAAAAATGTGCTTGAAATGATTTCCCTATCTATCTGTATTAAGGCTGGCTAACAATGTTACTGCTGAAGTGCAGGAAAGCTCAGATCTCTCACTCCCGACAATGGAGTTCATGGGAACCAGTTTGTGAGTGAGCTCCAATCAATGGTCAGGGTTGCCAGCTTATTTCTTCCATAGTTCTTCTAAGACTGATTCAGAGCAACAGTTATTTTATCGTCTGAGCTTCAGAAATATTTTTGGGACAGATGTCAGATGAATATTTTTAGAGCAGATCTATAGACTAGATGTCTAGGCAGATCTATAGCATAGAGAATTTTAAAAACATCATTTTAAGTACATGCAGTATTTCTTAAACAGATTTTTCCATTTATTCTCAATTACACAAATCCTGGCCCTTTTAGCTAGAATTTTATTTTTTATTTTAAACAAATTACTTATAGAAAACTATAAACCTATTATTTATGTAATTTACATAGAAAAGATTAGCAAGATATGTGCACCATAACTTAGGCCAGTAAATGAATATGTATGTCAGGTTTAGTTAGATATTTTTCTCCAACCATGCATAACAAATTGTTTCATTTTATTTTAGCATCCCCAATGACAGGAGTAGAGACTGAACATAAATGAAATGTTTTAATTCTGCTGATCTTTTCTTAGTGACTTGTTTTCAATTAGAAGGAACAACTTTAGCTTTTTCAGGCACTTGTTTACTTTTTCCTTGGGAATATTATGACAACCTTGTGCCATTACATTGTGGGTACATCCCTGGAAAAGAGATAAAAATGTGAATTAAAAATGCATCAAATACTGTATATATCATTGCCTTTCCCCTGCAAATAACAGAAAATAAAACTATGGGCTGAAAGGTTTATAAAGGAATAAATCAGTTCACAGACACACAAACCTCTTGGTTACACTTCTAGGAAAACCTCAAAACCACAAACCGCCAAATGGTCTGAGTTTTTGTTTGGTTTGGATGAGCACCCAATTGTTTGGATACATATTTAACTTTATCTGTGTTATCTGAACCCCCCCAGAGCCTACAAATGGAAATACAGGATGATGAAAACAGCCTTTCTTGCAGTGTTTCAGTACATCTGCTTCCATGAGAACTAGGAAATGCAGAGGTGTGCTGGTTTTGTTTTGTTTTGTTTTAAGAACAAAATAGACATTTTTAAAGTTAAACAAGGTTTTGGTCTGGGGGAAGCATTTTCAAAAGGTCATTTAACTAAATCTTTCTTACTAGAAATGTTTTTTACTTGAAGTGCTTCCACTCTTCTTTACTAGAAATGTTTCTTCTATTGCACTAACATGTTTTAAGAGTATTGATTCCTTTGTGTAAAAGAACAACAATAAAACAGAAGGAAAAATAGGTTAAGATGATTTTATTATACTTTTAGAGGTTTATCAAGCTCGCCTGAAATGTTTAATGATTTATGAGCCTGCCAGTTAGGTTGCTGTTTTACTAGAGCATATAACTTTCCTTTGTATCTGTGCCTATTGCTTCATTATCTAATCACAGTCACTAGTCAAATGGATCATTAAAATGATGTAACATAACTTGCTGTAAGTGAAGCACAGGATAGGAGCAATGCTTTGAAGATTATAAAAGAGTCCTTTTTTTGCCCAGTTGGATACTTACTATAATTTCAACAGTGGGCAGCTGCTTACATGTTACCTGTTGCTCTGGGAATCAGATAATGGTGCACTTTGACATTCTAACAAAAGCTTGATGACCAATGTCTAACCACATTGTTTTTTATTCCTTTGAATTTCCATCTATACATGGCTTATAAGACAACTTGGACTCTCAATTCTGTAAAGACTTATGTTTTCTCAGACCTAGGACAAATTAATCTTGCAATAATAGCGATTCAAAATGACATCTATATTGAAGTTATTGATAAAATGAGGAATTAAACAAAAATCTCCTCCTTTTTGTTTCTTTACAGATCTAGCAAGTAAAAAAAAATGCAGGCTTGCACTTTGTGAATTTTATTATACTTATAAGATGTTCATCTACTACCATGATTAACATCTCTCTTGAGAAGTGCAAGAGTACCCAAACCTTCTAGAAGTTAATAGGTGTTTTTTAAGCACTACCTATATTGCATTTCAGTCTTCATCAGTCAGCTGTGTAGGTAGGGTTGGGTAGACAGCTTTTAGGCCTTATATGTGTCTTTTTCACTGTTTATGTTCAAAACACTGAAAGTGGTTAGAAAGAGGGTATCCAGTACGAAATAAAGTTTGTAACATCATTAAAGCACCTTTTGAAATGTGTTTAGACTCCCACCCTCACCTCAATTCAATAATTCTTAATGTAATGAGACAAATGGAGGAAAGAGAAGATAATACTGGGCTCTAATAGGCAAGATTTTTGCCCTGTTTTCTGACCTCCAAACCACTATAATAAATAAATTATTATTTCATGCTGCATAAAGTTAAGGATTCAGTAGTTTTACCCAACATGGTGAGTTTTAGCAAACATTAGATATTACCTGAATTGCCAAGTATGAACTATTGTTTCACAACCAAATCCTGTTCATTTTCCACAAGAAGCCAAAGACATCACCTGTGACTATTGCTCATAGTGACTAAAATCCTATCCTGCATAATCCCATAAAACCCTGTCCTGCATAAACCCAGTTTATTTAAGTGGATGGCTGATTTGAATCCTAAGATGATCTTTAGCAAGGCAATGTAGTGATTATTAGGTTCAATAAACACAGGCATACATAAATGAGAAAGACTTAAAAAAAACAAACTTTAATTGTGGGGTATTATGCAGTTTGTTTAGACTCCTTGGGCCATATTGCACGTTATACTTAGGACCTGTTAAAATACACTTAAAACAAAAATGTCCATGTGTTCAAGCAGTAAATCATGTGCTAAGTGCACTAGTATCATAGCAACATTTCTACTTTTCATGGGAGGAGTATTTCCAGATCCTGTTAAAAGCATATATTCAGCTATTGTTGGACTGCTCCATAGAGATAATGCAGTTCTTCTGGCATCTGTGGGATTCAGTAGCAGGAAGAGATACAGCAGTAGAAATGGACTCAGCAGCAGGAATAGCTCCCCTGCTGCCAGATGCAGATACCCAGCTCACCCTTGAATTCGAAAGGCAGACAGTTCTGGGCTGGCAGTGCTGGGCTGGCAGCAGCAAAACTGAGAGGGTTTTATATCCTTACAGGTGGATGTGCAAAATGAGTTACCTAATGCCAGGGTCAGTGTCTGGGAGAAGGCAGATGGGGGAAACAGCCAGCTCTAGCTCTGCTCATAGCAGGCTGAGATTGTAATAAGCATTACGGTGAGACCATTCAGAACATGTTCTAACTTTTAATATGGCGTGATAAAGCTGATTACTATGTCAGATAAAACACTTGCTAAGCATTCCATGAGACAAGACCCTTTATTGCTCTCTAACAGCTACTCCCTAACTGAGGGACCATCTCTTACTTCCCAATTCTTCTAAACTAGGGAGTATCTCTAAATTATATATATTTTTTATCATTACAAGCATCACTGCATCATAGAGAAGCAGTGGGAAGGGACTTTGAGAGGTCATCTAAACTAACCCTCTGCCTGAGGCATGATCATCCCTTTCCAAAATGTCCCATGCAAATTCATTGTCTAACCTCTTAGGCCAGGGTCAGACATTACACGTTTAACCTATATAAGTGATCCGAAACTGGTCTATACCCATAACAGAATATTAGTTTGACATGCAAGGACTGGTTTAAAAATGGCAGAACCCAGTCTAAGATTTGTCCTCTCCCCATTCCCCCAAAGGGCAAATGTGCATTCAGTTTGCTACTGATCTAAGCTACATCACTTACAGAAAACTATATGATTTGGATCAATTCTGCCTCAAGCTTTTTGAATGTCTGTACCTAGCCTCAGTTATCTTTCCAAACTTTGAGTAAAGACAAGATTCTGCTTGCTATTAAAGAAGGAGGGAGAAGAAAGGTGGCTTCGCCCTTTGTTTGTCCCCTGTTTTACCCTCACTCCACTCAAACACTCAGTTTTCCCATGTTCAAGCATGTCTCCCTGATAGTAACCCCTGATGTTGTAGAAAACTTTGTTCTGTTTGAGATCTGAAATGGTTAACTCTGTTGCACTTAGAAAGCATTACCTCACCTGTATGGTAAATGAAACTATTGCACATGTGGGCTGTGGACTTCTTGAAGAATTGGCTAGAAAAAGGTATTGAACTTCTGGCCTAGCCATATCGACCAAGCATGTGCAACATTGACACTTAGAAACTGGGCAGAACCAGTCCAAGTTTGCACCAGAACTGAGAGTTAAATTGCAGAGATCACCTCGAGTGACAGTGAACAACATTGATTGAATGAGACTGGAAAGTAAGTTACAGATGGGTGATTGATAGCTGACAACTGGACTATGATTGGTGAGTAAGAGTTGGGTGATTTGGGGCCTTAAAAAGGCTGGGCTCCCCAGAGTAGAGGTCTTTTGCTTTGGCTTTTTGCCCTTGTTCTTTTCCCTGCTCAAAGAGTTCCAGCTGTTCCTGTTCTGGACATATTGGGACATAAAAAATTAGTCTGCAAAAAGATGTATGTAAAAGTTTGGTGATGATTTTGATTCCTACCCCATATATTGCCAATGGCAAATAAAATATATTTAAACTAATTCACATACTTAGAAATACATACGGTAGAATGTCCTATCAGGGCAAATGAAGGACTATAACCAGATGCTGTTCTGAGGTATGCTGGGTCAAACCCAAGAAGTATGTTTCTTTTAGGTTTGGTTCCCACCTATTCCATAAAGGCAAGAAAGAACACAGCGCATAAATGATTGTGGCTCTTCTTTTAAAACACTAGGAATCACTTGAATGTCAACATTAAAATCTCAGCCAGTCATTAATTCAAGGGCTTTAGCTATAAGATCCTAAATTGAGCTATCTCTGTACTATTTTACATGTAACGTGAATATTTTATTCTTCGATTAAAATGCTAATAGCCAGAAAAACTGTGAATTTCATTCAGCTCTATCTAAGTTTTCTGTCTTATAGTCTCGCTAGTCAGCCGGAAGTGAGAACCTCTTCTGAATTCTCTTTACACAATCAGTTTCTCAAGCATTTCTAGTTTGAGACTGGATTTATGGTGAATGGGCAAAAAAGCACCTGCACTATGTATGCACTGGAAGGAAACACATAATGATAAGCAGGCCTAGCTCTGAGCTTCTAATTCTGCAAATGTCAGCTAATAGTAGTCTTCTCCTTTCCAAGACAACTAGAGGGTCTTCCTTTCCACTAGGAGCTGTCTAATTATGTAAAGGAAAAGTGATTAACTGATTATGATGAATAAATTAATCTCCAAGGACTTGTATGTATTCAGACATTTCTAATTAGTATGATTTTCATGGGGCAACTCAAGATAATCCTCTGTTCCTATTAGCAATGATTAACAGAACAATAAGTAATTTTTGGCAGCTCCTTGCAAAATTATTAGAATCAACCGGGGAGACCTAGATTAAGGATTCATGAGAATTTTGCCACAGATTGATGATGTGGGACTGACAAGTACCACAGGCCTCCTGGAAGAAGGCACCCATGTCTAATGATCTCAATAAGCAGCAATGGAGCTGGTAAAATACGGTAGCTTCCTGTCAGCTCTACCAGGAATGTTTAAATTCTTTGTCTGCTTCGTCATCTAGTTCCAGTCTCTATTTTTTCCTAATCAGGATGTTTTGTTAATTAATACAATTTAGTATAAGCCTGATCTTGGTTCTGCAGGCTTTATCTGGTTATTTGTCTTCAAGGCTGACTGTTAGCGCTCACTTTCAAAGGCATCATAAGTAACATCTTGGATAGGAAATAATGGGCTTTTTTGCATCCTATTATTTATATATGTTTTTTCTATGTGGAATTCCTTGGCTTCCTAAAATAGATATGCATGGAAAACTGAATATTAAATTCGTAGCTTTGTAGCATGTTAAAGACCATTTATTTTATACTATTGTGGCATGCTCTAAGGCATGCAGACAATGTATACATGCAGGCATTGTATGTCCATCAATGAGCGATTTATTTTGGTAATTTGCTGATTTATAATATAAGGTCACATTAATGCTTAGGGAAACAATGTGTTAATACTAAGAATATCAGAACATTTTGAAACAGAACAACATAAGCAGACAGTACTTATGACAGGAGATTTCCAGTCTTTAGAGAAAACACAAGATACTGCAATTAGGTTTCTGAGCAAGAGGTCAGTTTTCAGCTACATATATTGGGGTATGCAACATGAGTGTGTACAAAGATGCATATAAAGTTTGGTGATGATTTTGATTCCCTCACCCCATATGTTACCAATAGCAAATAAAATATATTTAAACTAATTAACATACATAGGACATTGCACCATATGCATTTCTATCAGGGCAAATGAAGGACTATAACCAGGCGATGATATGAGTTTTCTTGTGTCAAACCTGGAAGGTAGGTTTCAGTCTTTATCTGACCTAAAATAAACATTTAAAACTTTTGGCCAGAGCTCATCACAATAACAAAACCAGTGTTCAGGAACAGTTATTTGAATTCTGAATAATGGTCTGCAATTGACCATAATTGTGAGCAAGAAGATCTTTAGTAGTTTATCAAGGAATGATTATTAGCCGCCAGGGTGATGTAGCTGTGAAAAAGACAAATGCAGTCATCAAGTGAGTAATTTCCACCAGACAGGAAAGAATTTATGCTAAGGTACAAGGCTTTGGCAGGTATTCCTCTGGAGTACTATATATGATAGTAGTCACTCATGTTAAAATGAATTTAAAATAAAGCAGGTACAAAGAATGCCTACTAAGATGGTCACAGCTATGGAAACCCTATCTTATAATGGGAGAATAAAAGGCTTCAAGGGAATGCAGTTGCACCCTATAACTATAACAACTTGGGGTGGGGAGTGGTTAACTAGCAAGGAAATAACTATTTAAGTTCAAAGCCAGAACTAGCACAAGAATATATGGCTAGAAATAAATCAAATCTGGAAGATTGTTTTTAAGTATAAAAGGAATGAGGCTCCAGAGCAGCCTTCTAATGTGAGCAGTCAGGTGAAACCACCCAGCTAGTTTCAAGATTTGTCTTGGTAAATTTATAAACAGGCTTAAATGACTTGGTCACCTACGACAATGATTTGATAATCCTTTCTACTCCTTTTTTCACAGATTTTTAAATTATCTTAAATTCTCTTTCTATGATATTAAGCCCTTTGCAGAGAATCCATGCAACTAACTCAAAATTGGGATTGCATGGGACACAATGAGCACATCCAGATGAGTGCACATATGTGGTTTGCAGTGCTTCATACCTATTTGTAGCACTGGAAACTATACACTGTGAATGTGCAACTATGCACTGCACTGCAAATTTGCAGTTTGGTGCCAAAATTTGGTACCAGGATGTCCCAGTATCAAATAAATAAAATAAATATTTAAAGCCCACTGTAAGAAGCAGCATGGTACGTGCAGTAGCAGTGTGTGCTGCCAGGAATGAGACTTGGCCATCCACACTCTGACTGCTGGCCAGGCTCCATGCGGCTGGATTGGCACCACTGCTGACTAGAGGAGCCCCAAAGCCTCCAGGTAATGTTGCTGGCCAGCCTCCCCTCCCCTACTCGGGACAATTTGTTAGGTTTCAGAGCGCACATGTAGGAGTGTGCCCTGCAGCAGAAAGCAGCAGCAAAAATGTGTGCCTTCATAGTTTCATAGTAACTAGGGTCAGAAGGGGCCTAGAGCAGACCATCTAGTCTGACCCCCCGCCAATGGCAGGAACGAGTGCTGGGGTCACAGGACCCCAGCCAAGTACCTATCCAATCTACTCTTGAAGATGCCCAAGGT
>JAGPOW010001543.1:23997576-24024183 GCA_030014935.1 Caiman crocodilus | reverse complement strand
TAGCCACCCTAACTGTGAAGTAGTGCCTCCTAATGTCCAACCTAAACCTGCTCTCCAGTAACTTGTGACCATTGGTCCTAGTTACCCCTGGTGGTGTCTCTGCTTTTTGTGCTCCTGGAAACACATGTCTCTGCAGATGGGAATGTGCCCAATGGGTTCCATGTTTGCTTTGGGACTGAATTTCCCTGTAACAAATTTCCATGCAGGATGTTGGAACCTGTATTCATACAAAGCAAGATGTATGTACATGAGGAAGGAACATTCATTTTTATCCTTCTTGTTTAAAAACATAATAATAATTTAATTTGGAAACTGAGACAATGCCATGTGACTTAAGGGACCAGTCAGAGTCTATCAACCAGGCCAACAATTAAAGAGGACAGTTTGCAACTGACCCATGGTATGGAATCATTTTTATTTAATTGGGCCTGGAATACTGTGAAGATCTGTAGGTAAAGCTCTATCCATTGGTGATGGTGTTTTGTACAGAAGAAAAGGTCTCAATTCATCAGATAATAGAAAATATGTTTATTTGCCATGAAGAATGTTGATCAGCTTCCAGTTTAGAGTAAAAGTCAAAGGCAGCCCATGTCCTGGGCCAGCTCTAGATCACCACTGAATTCCTTGCAGGCCAGATCTGCAGGACAAATGGCAGCTGGACCACTAGCAGAACAAGTGGCATTTGCAGTAGAGTCAGTGATGGTAGAGTCAGCATGGAGGAACAAAGATCTTGTTCACCCACTGCCAATATGGACCATATCCAACAGGACCTTGAGTCCTTGGATTCTGCAGCAGGCCCTGCCCCCAGCTAAACACAGCCCTGAATTCCCTGACAACTAGTAGTCTTGCAGGCCAGATAGAATAACTCTGAAGGTGGGATCCCACAGGCCATATGTTGGATACCCCTGGTTTAGAGGATCCCACATCCTTAATACACAAGTTTATTAACCTTTCTGTTTAACCTTTCTTTTCCCCCTTTCTCTCTATTTTTTGTCTTAAAGGAGAAATTAATAATTGTAAATATTTATTACAATAATTATTTTGGATGGGGACAGATGATGGGGGAAATATGCAAAATAATTAAGTACTCCTTGCAGTAAAGTTTTGCTATGTTTGAAGGTGGCTGAGTGATAAATGGAAGATGATGTGGTTATGACAAAAGCAGTAATGGCACCAGAAATGTTAGCAAGTAAAATAGCATCTCCAGTAGGAGTGGCATCTTTTCTCCCACCTGCTAGACATGGCAAAGCTGCAGCTAATCCTTCTGTTTTCTCAATAATAGTCACTGTAGCAAGCCATGATGTCACAAAGAGGGGATTATGACTTCAAGTAGTGAATAAGCAGTGGGAGCAGATGAATTCTTCTAAAAACAAAGATCTCTTCTCATGCAAATACCTTTCTAACTTCATATGCAAAAGGATTTGTTTCTAAAGGAATTGTTTTTCAAGTTTTTCATGAGATGAGAGATGCTTTAAAAGTGCACCCAGAGTAATAGGATACAACAATAGTGGGTGGCATTGTTTTAGCAACGATTCCTGCAAATCTTTAGTCAAGAAAGAAATTCTGTCTCAGGCAACTAATCATACAGTTTGCTGGATAGAGCCATCCATGGTTAAGAAGGAAGCAAACATATTTTAAGTATGGATGCGATATTGTGAGAGTATGTGTATACCAGTGACAAAGATCATATTTGGGAATCATTTCTATTTATCAAAAGCAAAAATTTCTCATGCTCTGGCATTTTCTACATATATAATTTGTCCTCAGTACCCTCCAATATGACCTTCGTTTGACATCTACTAGATTGGCACAAATTCAGATTGAAATATAAAATACAAATTTTAAATTTTAATTTATTTAAATTTAAATATTAAATACAATGTGAACAAGTTTCTCCAATGGATAGCTAAGGTCCCTTTAAGTCACTTTTGCATATTTGTAGTCATGTTAATTATCGGATAAAAGGCCTTAGCAAAACTGAGAATCAAGCTTGCATGTATTAAGAGGCCTTTATAATCAAGAATCGACATAGCTTCCCTTCCTCCTTTTAGCCCATATGAACATTAAAATAAAATATGTATTTATGATATTCCACATCCAGTTCAAATACTGAAAATTGAAGAAGTCTGGCTCACATAATATATTGCCCCATCTAGAGCCATCCAAAGTTCATTAAAGCCATTAAGGTGATGGAGCTGGAAAAATCTAAGGCTCCCTCATGTAGCTGATGTTGATTGCAGTGAATGAAACTTGCCAGAATATTTGTTCGACTTGCACTCATGCAGAACTTCTACTGCCCTCATTGGTGTTTTCACAGGATAAGAATTGCAGGGTATAACCCATGATTTTTAAATTGAGATCTACTTTTAAATCTGAAGTTATATGCAAACAAGCCTTTTCAATATATCGGCTTTGATTGAGTCCTTACTGGCTCCAGAGATAAATAAAACAGTATGCTGAATTCCCAGCTGCATAAACTTAGATATTTCTCTTTGCCTGATGCAAGGATACTGACTTACACCAGCTGAGAAACTACCTCACAACATTTCCATGGGATTTTTCAGTATTTTGTTTACCATCATAGGAAGATTTCAAAAGCAGAGAAATACACTGATTATCTTTTATTTTTCCCTGCTGCTGAGAGAAAACAGCTACATCATTTCAAATGAGAGTAAATAGAGCATTTCCATCAGTAAGCAGTACTCTTAGGAGTACAATATTTACTGCTTAAATGACATTAAGAGCCCATGAATTGATGCAATGAAGGTCATGCTGCTTTTGGAGAATAAAATCATGCTTGAATGTACAAGCTAGTTGGCAAAAATAGGTGCAGTATGTTCAATACCAGCGAGGTGTGGCTTTGTCAACACCATTTTGGACAAGAGCAAAATGGAATGCCTACATCCCACATTCAGTTAACTTTATTGAAAACAGACATTTTAATGGATGCTGAACTCTGCAGACCTTGAGACTTTCTTTCTTTAGCTTTTAACCGCCACCCTATAATTCAGTACTATTAGCCTCTACCTCTTTCATTTTATCATCCACAGGTGAATACGTTTGTTGAAAACATGATTTTTATGTGTTTTATGCAAGTTCAAGCTGTCAAAAATACAAAGGAAGAGAGGAATGTATGACAGCTATGCATATGGAAAGGTATTTGTAAAAGTGATTTATACTACTCCTAAATAACAAAGGAATCCTGCCTAAAGGGCAAATCCTGAAGTCTTTGGTGGGGGCGGGAGGAATCTCTGAATATATTAGAAGTTTTATCTGAGTAACTATTGAAGACTTGAATCAGCAAGGATCTTAGATATGCCCCTAACTTTAAGAATGTGAATAGTTCAATTGACTTCATCAGGAATACTTATGTGCTTAGAGTTAGGCACAGGCATAGAAAGCTTGTTGAATCATGGCCTAAATGAATCTAGTTAGCTTTCCACTCCTTTCTGTGATTTTGACACACATTTGTGTGTACAAAGTGCAATTTACATGGCCTCTCCATCTCCTTTGGGTAATTTACAACACATTTACAACAAAGGCTATTTACAATAAATACTATATAAGGTCTTCCTATTGTGAGCAGCATAATTGCAGTAAGGTGTCCATTAAAACAAAATGTAATTAATTTAATGTTGATAATGTAATAATTGTCAATAGTCTCGTGGAATTTAAATTAGATGATGTAGCACAACTATGTTCTATGGGAACAATTATAATCAGGCATATCTATATGATATTTACTTGTCATGTAATAACTTGCCACATATAATGTAGAATTTAAATAAAGGCATTGCCTTTCAGTTTTTACTTATTATTATATTTTAGTATACTATTACACCATTCACAAGGTAGTAAGCAGCACTTGTGCCCTGTCCCAGAGTGATTACAACCAAAGTATAAGGTAAGAGAAAAGAAGGAACAGTAAAAATGATTATAAGGAAAACTCATTGATACAGGTGCAGGATCATCTGCTGAAATTCTGATTTAGCTTTCGGCTAAGTCAGTGGGATGTGGTATTTGGATTGGCCTTTTACTTAAGTAGGTAATCTTCACATCTTAAAAGTTCTGACATCATACTATACATACTTTCTCCTCTCTTCTGTTCTATTTAATAAAAATTGTTAGATTTTTGTATGATGGTCCTACCTTTGAAAAGGGATTGGATAGCTGCATTTTACTAATGGCTTGAAAAGAACTTTTTAAAAAAGTAATAAATGCTCCCAACAGGTAGCAGGTTATTGAAGTGCGCGTGACTTGATGCTCAACTAGTGAAGGTACTGTACAATGGATTATTGATGGACACACACACGTTAAAACCACAGGAGTGCCAGGAGAACTCATTGTTATCAACATTGTATAATATAATGCTGAATGAATTAATGATGGTGATTGCTTAAAATGTACCTTTTTGTGTAATAGCCCTAATTATCAGCAACCCTTTACAATGAGTGGATAATTGTTTTTAATTCCTTCAGCATTCATTGCAGTAACATTAATCACGATGAGCTCATTTGGTTTTAATGTGAATATAATATGTGATACCACAGGAATTCCATTGTAATTTAGCAGTAAATAATGCCCACTTACTGTAAAGTGTTATCATGAATTCTTTTGATAGACAATGAATGCCGGCTGGTATATAGCTAAGGGTATTGCCTAGTTGTTCAACTGTCTTTAGGAATAAGAACTACTCGGTGAAGTACAACTGGTGTGCAACTTGGATGGATAGTGTTAAAGGCCAAGTAGAGAATTCCAGAACTCCCTTTAGTGCTGAGTGTGGGCAGTGGCATGGTTGTGCTGATTTGAGAAGTAGCTCTATATGAATTTAGTCAATAGTAACTTAGTACAAAAAATGTTTGTGGAGTAGTAGTAGTAGTCTGTTTGTCTATCCACTTTTATTTATAATGTGTGAAGACAAAAATCCGCAATAGCCAGGTAAGTTGAGTAAGCAGCAGCAGCTGGGTGAATAGTTTTACAATCAATAATGAACCAGACAAATTGGACCTCCAATGCTGTGCTTTGAATGTCCATAAGGCATTTGTTTTTCCTCAGATTTTTTTTTCTTTTTTTGAAAAGTTCCTTAATTCTGCGGATTGATGATAACTGATTGTGATTTGTTGTTCTGTCTGTGAGTATTTGCAATGGATTAGTTAATTTTGATTGGCTGTATGAACTGCATAGATTATGTACAGTCCCACACAATGGTAGATGCTTATCTTCCAGTATCCCCAGATTGTCTCTAAGAGGCAGTCATTCTCAAGGACACTTCTCTTAGGCATAATCTCCTCCCTGCTTCTTCTTGCTCTGCTTTTTCACCTATGATAACTATATGGACAAGAGCAGAGCAGGGGTAGCATATCCATATCCTGCGAGCAGCAACACCCCCAGGACAACGCCAGCTGCCACAGTGCCAGTGGCTATTTTTGCATCCCTTTGCTGCTGCCCTGGCTGCCCCCACCCATTAGTAATGTTTCTGGGCTAGTGGTCTGGGGAACAGATCCACGTTTCTACAGACATCTTGTCATTAACTTTTAGATGCCTGCCTAATCCTGCATCACTAGGACTCAGATCTGGGTAGCCCATCTTTGGTTGTATCATTTTTTATTTTTCCTTATGCCTCTCTTCAGATGCATAGTTCAAGTCACAATCTCACCTGGATGAACAAGGGAGCACTAAAACTGTAAATACACAATGACATGAATTTAGAATTTATTTTGGATGATTATTTCTGTGTGTCACTTTGAAACTCACTGTGCATGAATAGCAACTCAATGTTCACAATGAACAGGAGCAGGACTGAAGTGAATGAAAGGCAGTATGGGGCAGAATATTTCCTTTCCAGTATTGTCCCAGCTCTAGTGTGTAATAACCATGTATAAACCTTATTTGAAACAGTCTGCTAACAATTCATTACAGTTATTGGAGCCTTTAACGTTGCTTAATTATAGGCAAACTCCAAAGAAAATGATGAAAAGGAACTGATTATTCACTGAAGCCCCAATCCTTCAATTGGTTTAGGCACATTGGGAGTTTATATACATGCTCATTGGATGATTTTTAGTTACAGCAACCCTCCTGCCATTTTTCAGTTCAGGGACACTGATACACATGATGCCGGAGTCTGCTGGAGTGTGGTATTTACCACTCTCCAGCAGATTCAATTAATTGAGTCTGCTCTGATGCGCTGTAATTACAGCACATCAGAGCAGCCTCACTGCACATGTATAGGTGCCCACAGCTCCCAGGTAGTCCGTAGTCCAAAACTAGGTACTACACCATAAAGATCTATAACTCATACACTAGAACTTGTACCGCAAAGAGAACTTTAGGGGCTAGTTTCCAGCCAGCTCTTTAGTAACTGAGCTCCAGCATTCTTTTCTCAAATCTCATGCAAATCTCACAGAGCAAAATTAAATGACTAGAACAGAATCCATTGATATATCATTTTTAAATATTTAGCTTTAGCCAGTGGCTGATCTTCTCAGCTGACGTAAATACTCCATGCTATGCTGATTCTCACAAGCTAAGAATTAGATTCACTACAGTTATCATAGGTTAGATACGCCATAAGGTTCTAGATATATTATTTATCCATTTCTTAAAGATGTATCTAGTTAGCAATAAGGGTAGTAGAGGTTTCTACAACTCTTTTTCCACATTCAACCAAATTTTCTTTAATGTTCATGCAAATCAAAATTGTCTGTGTATGTACCTCCATATGAAGTTCATAAGGATATATGTAAAAGGTAAAATGAACAAAACAGAGAAGACCAAAGAAAGGACTAATTTTGGATACCTTATGGTGATGGGAGATGGACCTGATGATCTGCAAGGTCCTTTCCAGTCCCTAACAATCGATGATTCTATGAATGTGTATACACACAACACACACACACACACACACACACATCACTATAAGAAATCCAAAATTAGTTTTTTCTCTGGTCTTCCCTATTTTGTTCATTTTACCTTTTAAAGAACTTTGAGGCAGACAGCATCTTCATACTGTATCTTTTACAATGATGAACACATTGTTGATGCTTAATGAAGTTCTTCGGCACAACAGGGTATTTAAAAACTGTCCTGTCATTCCCTGCATCTATTCACAAGTGAATGAAGATTCATCTTTTAAGTGCCTGGTTAAAAATCATGTTATGCCAAACTATAAAATGCAGTGACACATAGGAAACTATTAAGAAAAGCACAGCTTTACATGTTCAATGAAAATAAAATATTCACTTGTGAAATGCCAATCTGCCTGTTTGCTGACTACTGAAGTTTCAATAGGCTTTTAGCATATCTTACCCCATAAACCTTCTTGAAGTCCTATGTGCTTTTTCCTGACAGCATTGCTATACACAGCTGTGTCATTAGCAAATTACATTAAGATTTATTTAGTATATTCTTACTTTATGGCTTGGTACAGACATTCAAAAAGCCTGAGACAGATTCAGACTAACTTATGTGGGTTTCTATAGTAGACTAGGCTAGTTTGGGAGCAAACAGTATAGAAATTAACCCTTAGGTTAACCCTAGCAGGCTGCCAGAGAATGCCAAATATGGGTGACTGGTGCCTCCTGAGTCAGGAGGGGGGGTATGTGCCCCCTCCAGTGGCCAGTCAACAACTGGGGGGGTCCCCCTGCAGCCAATCGTGAGGACCCAGAAGTGCAAGTGGAGCACCCAGAAGTGCCAGTAGTGCCACTAGGTGCTTCTCCTAGTGCCCTCAATTCCAGCTGGTACACCCACCAGCACTCTTTGGGGGTGCATGCACCCCCATGCACCCCCTCTGCATCACTACTGATGCCAAGCATAGACAGCAGCCAGCTACCCATGATTGGCCAGTGTGGCCCTTTGCCTTAGCTCTGCCTCCTGCCAGCTGTCAGCCACAACAGGCAGGTGGGGTAGGAGGGGAGCAGAGTGGCCCCTCCCAGCTGTGCTGGCTCAGTTCTGGGGGGTGGGGTGGACCTGTTCAGCAGGGGCCTCTGCTGTCTTCCCTTATTGCCCCCCCCGCACTGCCACTGACAAGAACTGAGTCAGCACAGCTGGAGGAGGCCTCCATGGTGGGGACTTCTTCCCCCCCACACTCCCTGCCACTGCTGACAAGCACAGGCAGGAGCTGGGGCTGGGGATAGAGGCTTTTCAGGCTTGTCTGAATGACAGTCCAAACACAATGCTGGTTGAGCACTCAGTAAGCAGACAAGGCTGGGCCAAGACTAACATGCTGCTCTGTAACGGGGTTCAGAGTGGGAGCCTGCAAAGCAGCCTTGGATTGTGGGGGCTCACAACCTAACTTGAGTCAGGAGAAGATCTACTACAGAAGTTCAATAGACTGGTCAAACCTAAATTGCTTAAGTATGATACCACTACTACATCCATCCAGGTCTATCTTAGTGCAGGTTCTGCCATTTTAAAAGCAGTGTACGTACACTGAATTTGTTCTAATGCAGGTTTAGACAGGTTTCCGATTACTTATACAGGTTTATGTGTAATGTCTGTACCTGGGCTATCAGTGTAACCATGAATATGCAAGGGAACTAGCTGATAGATTTGTTTGCCTCTTTCTGTTAATAGATGTCAGAGAAGAAATAGAATGAGTCCCTATTTTTCATTTTTTTCTGAAAATGCCTTGAAATTTAAGTAAATCTTTTATTCCTCACAATAAAAGTACCCAGAAATTAAATATTGTTCCATTTATAGAATGTCAACTTATCCTTTAACTAACTCTCACTTTAGTTGCTAATATAATCATTTGCAATTATGCTAAAAACAAAGCTAGTGCTGTGTCAAATTGTAAGATGCAGAATAAAAAAGCGGGTTAATGAAAATAAAGTCTAGGAATAAGAAATAAGATTAGAGGTGACATATTGTTATCAGCCATGAGGCCTACTTCAGGCTGTAACAAGAAAAAAAAACAGTTATTCTCCTTTAGCCATAATATGAGGCCTCTATTTGTTATGAAATTCAGAAATAATTGCCACCTTAGGGCTTCATACAGCAGTATGAATTAGATGTACCTAGTTATGAACACTGCTTTTTTGGGCAACTTGCAGCTTGCATTGCTTGTTGCCCCAAAGGAAGCTCACGGTCAAATAAATTCACATTAGGCATTCTGGCTTTTAAGCTCAATAAAACCCATTCTTTAAAAGATTTTTAAGAGATCTGGTGCCGTTACAGCCCCTGGTAAATGAACCGTATTACCATTCAATTATGTGAATTTGAACCCCTGCTTAGCCCAGTGCACATTAAGATCTTACCTTTTTATGTGTCACCAACTGTAATCAAATCAGAACTGTAGCTTACAACTCTGCTTGTTCAAGATATAGAGCTCTTGAAGTCTTTTGTGAAGACTCACTGCTGAGTACAAAATGTGAGATAAGTTGCAAATGTTTAGACAAGATGACTACTCACAAGGCTGATTGATTACTAAGGGGGGACAAATAGAAGGTGTTTTTAAAGATTTTTTGGACAGAAGCCCAGAGAACCTTTAAGAATGTTTTTAAAGCAATTTTCTAGTGAAAGAGCCTGCCGAACTAATGAGCTACTTTTACTACTTGAAGGAGGTTTGGAAAAATCTACTTTAAACAATTCAGTTAATATTTTATGGTTTTGTAATTCATGATTTATATTTAATTGACCACATTTTGCTATGGTATAAAGGACAGCTCAGACAGTTCTGTATTTACAATTAGAGAAACTTCAGTGGGGTTATGAGGTTTTACCTTTTGCTCATGCATAATTTCAAAAGAGATAATTATCATTCACTTATTTGCAAGATGCTTTATTTTCATGTTTAAAGCCATCTCAATTTATCATCAAATAAAGCAAGTTACAATAGGAGTCTTACTGAAATTACCATAAAAATTCTGATTTACTAACTTCTTTTCATGTGCTGTATGAGACTGTTGATTGTTGACTATTTATGTTAATAGCTATATTTAGCAGAGCTTGCAGATTCATTAGAGTCTGACAAGGCCATGATGTACATGCTTCTGCTGGCCATTACGGTAGTTGTCCACTATCTAGGAGAGAGAATACATTCTTAAATTCTGATTTTTTATCATCAGAATTAGTTGGAAAATTGCCATTCACATAAAGGAACAGAATTATGTCTTGAATTTGTCTGTTACACACCTAAAAAAGACTGTAATACTTTAAGTATCCCATAAGAGAACATTTAAAATCAAATGGAAATTGTCTAACAGACTCATAGGATAGCAGACTGTATTTGGAATATGTACAGATGTTCAGGAAGGTAAAGGGGGAGGTTAGATGGAGTTAAAAATAGCTACCTGATCTAAGGTTAGTTGCAAAGGGGGAAGAGAGGGTTAGCAGTGGTCTTGGTGGGGATCAGGGGGCAAGCAAATTTCATGGTAGGGATTAGGGGGAACAGGGGAACCAGCAGGATCTTCAGGGGTATTTACAGCAAGCAGGGTCCACAGAGATGATGAGAGGAATTAGAGGTGAGTTGGGGGGCATATAGGTCTGTGTGGGAATCAGAGGGCAAGTGTGATCTGTGGGGAGTATCAGGAAGCTATAAGGATCCATAGGGGGGTTGGTGGATTTGTCAGGCTTGGGGAGCAAGAGACGTATGTGGGGGCTTGCATATTTTGGGGAGTCTGGTGGGGTCCACAGGGAATATGGCAGGACCAGGGAAGACAGCAGGGTCCATAGGGGACTTAGGGGTATGAGGGAGCTCCCTTCCCAACCCAGAACCAGCAGTTATTTTTAGCTCCCTGATGCCTTCCATCCCCAGACAAAATCTACCAGGGAGTTTACCACCCTAATCCCACCTGCCCCTCCCTCCACTCTGACTTACTTTTATTAGCTCCTCACACCAGGAGCAGTTTACAGGATGGAGGAGTTTGGCAGGCTAGCTGGTCCATAGCGGGTGGGGAATTGTCCATCTGGGGAGTGGGGAAGGCACCAGAGAGGCTAAAAACAGTCCCGTGCCAGGGGGCAGGGGGCCAGTAGGAAAAGTGCAAGCCCAGGGTTGGGATCAGCAGCTTGGGCTTTCCCAGCCCTGGGGCTCCTCTGGGAACTGTACGGAAGTTCAGATAGATCAGTCTCTCCTGACCCAATCTAAATTAGACTAGCTTGGAGGTAGGTATATTTAGATCAAGTAGGCCATTTTAAAACCAATCTAAACTTTGTGAACTTCTGTAGAATTTGCACTTAGATCTTTAGTTAGGTCTATCTAAGTGTGCAGTCCACACCTAGGTAAAATAAGTTAAATTTGGTGGCCATTTTTAATGTGATCTAATCTTCCTCTAACCTCTCTGAATATCTGTCCTGAGCTTTTCTAAGCTAAAATAGAAAAGTAGCAGTACCTTTGAGTAAAACTGAAAGAGTAAAAATCATGCAAAATCATCTACTCCAGAGGACTCATCTACTGCAATGCAGAACTGTATAAGGCTCCTGACACAGAACCAAAATGTTCTGAATAGGTCAAACACCAAAAATACCTTAGAAGCTCAACACAAAAGCAAAATAAGCAAATAAACCCAAGGATTTATAACTAACTTACAATAAATTTCAGATTCTGACTTTGATCCATCTCTTATTTAAAAGCAAAATAAAACAAGACAAAAAACCACTCTAGGTCCTGAATTGAAGTTGTATGTACTTCAACTTACACCTCTGTTTCTAGGTCATCATATCCAGTCTATGTCAAAATCTCATCTTTTCATATAACAGATCTAAGATGTGGCATATATGCACACTCTTATCCAAGCTCTCATTTAACAGACTGATCTTATTTCAACATCTTTTTCTGTCATCTTGACAAAAGGATCCTCTTATATCCATTAAGAAAGTTTTTGCAAGGATCATCCTGCTGCTTTGAACATCGTGCCTCCCTTTACGTCTTTTCAATGACTTCTTCATTGCCTCAAAAATCTAATGCTTTTCTTGATTTGAACATTTTTCACAGTCTTTTCTCACCCTTTCTATTAGCTCTTATTTATCATCAAGATGTTGATTCCTACCTCCTGTTATGTTAGCCAGTAACATAATATCCATCATTAGCTTTTAAAATTTTGAAATAGGCACCTTTGTGTTTTCTACCATGCCAGCTCTTCCATCCAGTAGGAGCTCATGCTAAACATCCATAAACATACTTTTTTATTCTCCTTCAAATCCTCCTTAGCACCCTCCCTCCTCATGACTGAAGCAGGGCAAGTAATAGATTTTTAAGTCTGAAAGGCTTGGAAAAAAAAATGTTTCTGGCTCAATAGAATGGATACCCCTCTCCCCCCCGCAAAAAAAAAATTCTGATTCAACCTGAAACGTCAACCCAGATAAAATGTTTTACTCTGTTTTCAGGTTATGTAAACTTTGATTAAAACTTTTCTTTTAGAAAATGGTGGTAAACAAGAAATTGAATAAAAATGTTGTTCTGAAATGTTAAAATAAAATGTTTCAGTGGTGTCTGAATCCCTCCTCCTCTCCTTTTTTTTTAGGCTGAAATTATGTGCTAAATTCAACCCAGTTTTGTACCTAGCATTCATCTCTTAGAATCTCCATTTGTGAGCAAATTCACTATTCACTGAAAAAAAATTCACTGAGCTCCAGTGGAGAAGTCTACAGGATACCTGATTTCAGTTAGGTTACTTGGACACTATCATCACGGACTATGATGCTGACTGATATTATCTCATTTATCTCTTACTGGCAGAAATCCAGCCAGTATATTTTGCTTTTGTATAGCACAGATGGGTCATAATCTGTGACTGGGATTTATGTACTATGAAAATACAAATATAGATGATGATGATGATGATGATGAGGTGATAGTAGAGGAAGTTGTCATGTCCAGAAAAAAATATATTACATGTAGATATGGCCTAAAATCTTTTGAACACTGAAAGTTATTGAGTTAAAAGTTAGTATGTTTATATCATATCTAGCAAATTGCCCGTCAAGAATGATTGATGGGGGTGAGGGGTGCGAAACCCCGCCATCGTGGCAGCGCTCCTCCACCACCTTCTGTCTGTAACGTTCTTGAAGCACTCTCACTGGTTGTTTCAGTAACCTATCAGAGTGTTCCAAGAGCATTATGGACAGACAGACAGATGGATTAAGCCCTTTATTATATTAGAATAATATGAATTGCTTGTGCATATACCAATATGCTAGGTCCAGCTCCTTAATCTGTCTACCTTCCCCTCTCCCAGCAGAGCCCCAATAATATTTAAAATAATAATATTTTAATTCCATTTTGTACAGTTGCTTGGGCCAATATGGGTGCCAGATTACTCCAAACATTGGACATTCACATCTCCTAAGCATCTTTGAAAAATCTCAGTTCTAAATTAGAAGTGTGTATCCGTCTGTGTGTGCACAACAATTTAGATTTTGAATATGTCATTTAATTTTAACTGTAGACTCTCAAATTAGAATATAACAATCTCCATGTAAATGAATCTATATGTCATTTATTTACCCAGCCAGATCCAGGATAGATGAAGGTTCACCTAGCACAGGTAATCTACAACTGTCACAGAGTTAGCACAACACCTTGGCATGGAGAACATGTAGGTGCCCAATCTGGTTTGAAGAGGAATGTCTTAAATGGATCTCAGGACTGTTATTATTCAGGCCCCTCAAACTGTAACAGTTTAAAAGAGTGATATTTCTAAAGTCATTAACAAGTTAATTAATTATCAAGTTCTAAAAGAAACTTGTTGATTCTGTGAAGTTTGTCTTTACACAGATGCTTTTTCAGTTTTCCCAGAGAAGTCTTTCCCAGCCCTTTCCCAGAATTGCAGGAAATGCTCCATTACTAGAACTCTGCTACAGCAATTACAATTAAGAAACAACATGTTTTGTACCTCCAAACTTCTGTTTGTGTAAATCCTCATTACAAAATTTACAACCTTCACCTTGCTTTGCAGTTGCAGAAAATATCTGCCAGCAATTGCAAGCTGCATGAAAAAGGACATCAAACATAAAATGTATCAAGTTTTTTTCCTCTCATCACTGAATTTATTAGAGTTGCCTATCATATATAATTCCATGTGTAAGTTGAAATATGCTTAGAACAGCTACTAAGATATTGTCATTTTCATTTTGGTGTGGAAGAATCATTTCTGTGATTTCTTTAGGGAATGTGTTCTTTTAAAAAAATAAGATATATATTGAGTCACAATGAATGTCAAATGCTTTCAAGAAGTAAAAGACAGTGTTTGGTGAGAAACTTTCATGCTTTCAGCCTATAAGTATAGCAGTCAAAGGGAGACTTTATCCATTTTCTTCTATACTCCATTATTACCTCTTCAGCCCTGTGACATTTTGACATGTCATCATTTCCATGATCTCAAGCTTATATACATTGATTTTTCAATCATTCTCTATTAAAGCCAACAGAAGAAATTTAATGGGCCAATTAAATCAATCTGGGGGAAATAACCATTAGTTTCAATACTATTAAAAGATCAGTGCTATCCTTTGTTTGCTTTTCCTGTTGATTTCTCAACTGATTAAAAATATTAGAAGAATGTTTGACATTAAAAGCAGTACTTTGTTCTTAAAGCCATGGACCACAGTTAGGTGAGGGGATGCTGAAGGGTTGCCAGATAGTGAAATTTCTTGTAGTCCCAATGTATTAAGCAAAATTCTTCCAAGGTCCTAGAGAGAGTCACAGCTTCACCATCCATTAGGAGGGGAACAGCTGCAATTCAGCTCTTTAGAGGCCTGTGAGAATGCCCATTGCTTTCAGTGAGAGCTGGCAAGGTAGCTCACGAGACCTACACACTCGCTTACTCCCTTTTCAGAAATTACCTGTTTAGAGTGTACTAAACGTATAGTGGACATGAGGACTAAATATCTGACTAACCTTACCCAGGGGCATGCACTTGTTGCATCTCTGTCTGGCATATACTGTCACTGAGCCAAATGATGCTAACTTAGGTGTTTGCTGAGAATCTAGAAGCACAATGCCAAAGTACTGCTAGAATCTCCTCCCTGAGCATATTAAAACGTTGTCTGTTTGTATCAGCTCTTAAACCGTGGGAACACTGCAAACTTAAAGAAGCAATTCTTTATGAAGATGAAAATAAGTTTATTACTTCTCTTCTGAGCTGGGAAATGAGCATATGGAGATCTAGGAGGAAGATTTTGTATTGTACCACTTCCTATTGAAGATTTCTTCTATTTTCAACAGAGACATTTCTAGCTTTCAATAGATAGTATGTCACTATAAGGCCCCATCTATATATTAACCTTAAGGTGTGATTTGCCTTAAGTGGTAACCTGGTCACACATTCATTTAATTAACGGAGTAATAAAAAGAGGGATAAGCTACAAAGTTATTCCATAAAATATGTGTAGTATCTTTGTTGCTGCTTCCTATCACACCATTAGTTGAACATGTGGCCAGGAGCCCCTGCGTTTGGCAGCCCCATCAGCTGGAAGCTCCTGCTGAAGGACTGCGCGGAGCTGGGAGACTGCAGCTGCTGTGCTATCCTAGCTGTGGGGGGCACGCTACCCATTAGCTGAGGGGGCTCTCAGCCACAGGAGTTTGTTTCTTGCCAGTGCAAAGAGAGCCTGACATCACAGTCATCTTAAACTGGCAATAAAGCATGATGCCATGCATGTGGAGAGGAGACTGAAAAGATAGACGGTCCCCTTCAAAGTTAGCAGGGACTAGGTAGCAGGTGCTACCAAACCCTGCACCTTGTCATGTCCTTTTAAGTTTCCAAATTTGTAGAGTTGATTAAAACTAAATGAAGAGCAGAGCTGAGTACTGAGAGAGAGAAAGTGCTTCCAGGGGGAATAGTTAGCTAATTCTTGGGAGGGAAATTCTATATTATGAAGGAATGAGACCAGAATCATTGTAGTTTTAGGTTGGGCAGGGTTTCTTTCTCTTTTTTCCAGTTATACTAACCATGGGGGAAGAGGGCTATACATACTCTGCTTTTGGCCCTCATAGAATCATATTAAGTAGTCAGCAGGGGAAGGATTATTCTCCTATGAGACACGTATCAATCTACAAAAGAGTCAATGGCGAGAAACTAATCAAAGGTTGCAGCTCATCTGAACCAACAAGGATGGGATTTGAATTCCTGTACTGAAAAGAAGAAACCTACTCAGCACAGTCCAGGCAAGCTGAGTTCTAGGACTCCTACACCAAAAAAGAACATCTTTGAACACAAGCCTTAACAGGAAGGCTCTGGGGCTTCTGAAATAAGATAATGGCTTAGGTGCCAGGGGCCGGGAAGAGTCTGTATTAAGGAAAGGCTGAATGTTCATCAAGAGTGGCACTGAGGGATTCTCAAACATGTAAGATGGTCTGTTGATTTCTCCCCTAATTTCTGTTGTTTGCAGTGAGATGATACAGAAGACAAAACATTTTGTAGGGAAAATATTTTTGTTACCTAAAATAAATCTTCTCTTTCTAATCTTATTGTGCAGTGTCTGTTGTTGCTTCCCAGACTAAGGGGATACTCTTTCATTAATGTAATTCTGGAAGCAGATGTGATCTTGTATTCTCAGTAACAGTTCCCAATATATGCAGTATTTCTTCATGTTTCATACAAATCAGGTCTAAAATAATCAGCAACCTGCAGAGCAATGATTGAAATTAGAGCTATGCAAATCTTCGCCATTTCAGCTCATAAGACTTTCACAGGAATCTTTCTTTCTTGCTCGCTAGCTCGCTCGCTTGCTTTCTTCCTTTCACTGATTCACATGACTTTACATCTTAGGGGCTAGAATGAAACTGAAGTAAAGGTAGAGTAAACAGGCATGGATTCAATAGAGATCAGATTCTGACCTTTTCAGTTTAAGTTTTGTGACTGACATGAGTAAAACTCTGCCAGCATTTACCAAAATATTTATAAACCACAACCAACTTGGCCTAAGTTGTGTTGGTGTGCTGAAAAACTGAAATAAAAGGAATTCACTTGATTCAGAGTTGTTTCTCCATTATACACCAGAAAAGCTCCAGTATACTTGAGTTAGGATGCTTTAGATGTTAAATTTTTCAGTTCAGGCCTTTCACTCTGGTAGATCATACTTCTAATACATTTTAAAATTTGAGAGAACTGATTTAAACAAGGAAACCATATTCTTTCAGTGCTACTTTGCACTTCAGTTTGCATTTCTTAGACTATGGTCTTAACTCCTGAATCATGACCATTATAAATACGTATTAAAGAAAATCCATTTCGGTTTTCCAAGTTTACAATTTATAACTATGAGGTTACAAGGCTTCATCCATATGTGTGTCTGTAGCTTTAAGAAGTGTCTGTGTAAAACATAATGGTGCCTCACAGATGCTCATAATATAGCTGATAGATGCCAAGATCTATACATGATAATGTGTTTATGTCATGGAGAAAAAGAAAGTTGTATCATACAGAGATTAAGCAGCTCCACAGCTGGACTGGCCAGTGCTGTCTGAAAGCATAACAATAGATTCCTCCAATCTAGCATGACATTAAGATGACAGTCTTTATCTCCCATTGTTAGGTAAAACATGGGAAAAGAGTTTCTTTGAAAATTCCAAAAGGTACCGGATATGCTGCAATTCCCAGCCTTTCATTTGTTTTCAAGGCTAAATTGAAACAAGCTATAGTTCTGGACTACTTAGTTATACACCAGTGACCAGAGAATTGCATACATGTCTACTGACCTACTGTGTTCTCTGAAGCATATCCTCTGAACTATTATCTAGTATTTGGACAATGATTTTTTTCCCACCCCTAAAATAAAGGGAAACTCTGATTAGACAATGTTTCAGTATAATATTGTTCTTCTCCACTGTGTAAAGAATAATATTTTAAATAATATAACTACAATAGGGTCATTCAGCACATTAAGGAATGACAGACTGTCAAGATTTTTCAGTCTCCAAGCAAATATACATATCTTGTTTGCTAGGATAAAAATAAAACTGTTACGTTTCAATATTTATAATCTTTGAGAAAACAGTTTTCAATCCCAATGGAAATGAAAGTTTAATGCCGCAGTCCAAATAGGTGTATTATTCTAAATCCATAATATTTGTTGAAATTCTACAGTTCTTTGTAGCCTGACTGCATTTTAATAAGGGAGAATAGAGGAAAAAGAGTTTTGAAGAACTCTTACTTTACAAGCTAATAAAATAAAGGTAGTGACTCAAATCATTCAGATTTTAAACAGAAATTCTAAGAAACGATGATGCTATCCTGCTGTAATTTGGTCACACACATGAAAGACGTCCATCACTCATAATATAGCACCTCCATATTATAAACTGAGAACATCTGATTATAATGGACTCAATTTATTTTTTTAAAAATAAAGATGATTGGAAGGAATACTGACAAGGAAAAAAGATAAAGCATTCTACAAATACATCATCACTATTATTCGCAACCATAAATAGTAAAAAAAAAAATAAAAGCTACAGATTTTTTCTAATTGATTTGTTTCTTGTTTATTTTTTAAAGGAACAAACTGAAAAAAGATCATTTATTTAGTATGGTAATAAGACACTATGGAGAATGCAATAGTGTCAGTACAAGCATACAGGTTATAATAAGGTTAAGAAAATCCAGAGCCCAATAGAAGTGATGTGAAGTGATGTGGTCCTTACATTTGGATTTGTAAGGACTAACTTGGAAACTAAATGTTATGAAACAAATTCTCTAGTGGTTCATTCCTTTGGACTATTTGGAGAATGTACGGACAATCTGGAGAACAATAGGAAGGGATAAACAAAGCAGATCCACTGGGTAAAACCTCCCATGGTCAGGTATAACAGGCCATAAACCAGTGATTGTCAACAATAATGCCACACAATCTTAGCACTGTTAGGTGTGTATATAAGATTCACAAGATAAACCCAAAGTGTGCATCCACACAAGAGCGCGAGTGCCTCTTGCCCCACCTCAAAACCTTTTGAGGTGGGGCAACAGGCGCGTGTGGAAACAAAAAATGTTCCCTGCACTGGAAACTTGCAGCACAGGGAGAAAATTTGACCCCTTGATATTCAGAGGACTAAAAAAAGCGAAGTACAAAAAAGCTGGGCAGGACACAGTGCCCTGAGGCAGCCAGAGTCTGGGTCCTCCATAGAGATGCTCTGGCAGCCAGAGCATCTCTATGGCTGCCCCTCGCCCTGATGCTGAAGCATGCGGTCAGCCAGGCCATGTGTTTCAGCACTAGGGCTCCAGTGACAGTGAGTAAGGGGTCGGGGGGGCTGGAGGAGGGGGGAAGGAACTGTGGGGGGGACCTCCACCAGCCCCACCCACTGACCCTGGGCCCCCTGACCCCCCCCAGCCCCCCCAGATCCCTGACCACTGATGCAGCCAGCCCCTCTGCCCACCAGCCCCCCTGAGCCCCCCAACTCCTGCCAGGGGCTGGTCCCTCTCCCTATCAGCTCCCCTGAGTTCCCTGACCCCTGCTGCAGCCAGTCCCTCCCTCCACCAGCCCCCCTGAGGCACCCAGCCCCTGCTAGGGATGGCCCCATCCCCTCAACCCACCCATCACTGCCCCCTACCCCATATTAAAAAAAACAAACAAAAACACAGCACTTACTGGCAGTTGGAGCTGCCATGTGGCAGACTGAGGTCCCGCCCACACAGTATGGGGCAGGGTGATAGCCCTAGTAGCCCCAGCCTGGGCCCTCCTGCCCATCTTCTGTCCTGTGCTGCCCAGGGAGCTCTGCTAGGTGGCCCTGGAGTCCCCCACCCCAGCTTCTAAGGTAAACAGAGGCTTTTTTTCCCATTGTTTTTCTGTTCTTTCTGTTTTGTTTTTTTTTAAGTGATGGTGCTTGGGGTTGCAGGAGTAGCCATTGGTCCAGGGGGTGCAAGTTGGGAAGTGAGGCTGGGTTGGGAAGCCATTGGAGGGGCTGGAGGAGTGCAGGGGTGGGAATGGGTTTGGCAGGCATTGGGGAGGCTGCAGCAGCTGGTGAGGGATGGGGCCAGGTGGGGCAGCAATTGAGGGGCTGGAGTTGGGCATTTGGGCCTTGCAGGGGGAGTGGTAGCCCATGTGGGGGTCATTTGGTCTTCATTGGGGGGCCCTACCCCTTCTGTGGGGGCCAAATCCCCTGCTGGGGAGCCAAACCCTTTGCGTGGGGGGGTGAACCCCCTGTTGAGCGTCTGAACCCCTTTTTGGGGTCTGAACCCTTGTTGAGGGGGGCAAATCCTTTGTGTGGGGGCTGAATCCCCTGTTGGGGGGTGTGGCCCTTGTGTGGAGGGTGAAACCCCAATTGGGGGGCTGTAGCCCTTGTGTGGGGTCCAACCCCTCATCTGGGGGCCATCACCCTGTGGGAGGGTGTATGTATTCATGAATTCATTTAGAGTTCACTATATTATTATGATTAGAGACTTGCTTTAACACTGTAGATATATCAATAAACCATTGTCCAACTGATCGCTTTCTCTGTCTCACACGCTTTCTTTATAGTGGTCTTTTGTTTTACTTGTGGAGCAACATGGATTTGGAGATATTTTAGAAAATGACTTTAGGATTTTTCTATCAGGGATTTTTCAGTTTTCCACCAGAATAGGGAACACTAGAATTCCTGCTAGGGAGGCCAGTGGCAGGACCCTGCTTGCTGAAAGCTGGCACTTTGGACCCATTTGGCTGTGGCTAACCTCCTGGATAAATGGGGCCAGGAGGACATGCTTTGACAGTTAAAAGCAGGCCATCACACCCATCTTCTGGGTGATAGCTGCCCAGATGGCCGGGCACAAATGGCATTAGTGCTGCACAAAGGCCAACCCTGCAACCGCAGTCCACTTGCAGCTGGCCTAGAGGGGCAGATGCCTCTACTGGCTCTGCAGTCCCCATCTGAGTCTGGCAGGTGCACAGCAAGTCACATCCAGGCAGCAGTATCCCCTTTGCCAGACTGCTGCAGCAGTATCCCCTTTGCCAGACTGCTGCAGTGGTTAGAGGGCGCAGGGAACTCTCAGTGCTGCTTCAGCAGTCCAGCTGGTATAAGAAGTAGTGTCCCCTGGTACAAATTGGCTGGGCCCCAGAAGCTCCTGAGAGCTAGTAGCCCTGAGCTACTTGCCAGGGTGGCTTTTTATACTTCTGGGAACAGCACTGGTGCTGGCCCCGGGCCCTAGCTCCCCCTAGCTGAAGATCTGGGAGGAGCCAGGCAGGGTTATTTTGCCCCAAGTGGCACAGATTCCTCCACATCAAAGTGCAAAGGGTATGTGTGCTGAGGCAAAAAGCCCCGGCTCAGATTTGCTCCTCCAGCTCCCTGTACCCCCTACTCACTGGCACATAAGTTAGGTCTAGCTCCCTGCAGTTGGTACCTGCCTGCCTTGCACAAGCAGGCAGTGCGCTTCAGCACCTGGGTGAGGGCTAGCCATGGAGATGCTCTGGCTGGCTACCAGTGTTTCTGTGGAGGATCTAAGCCTCTGGTTGCCCCACATTTTTCACTGCAAATTTGCAGCACAGGGAACATTTTTTTGTTCCCACATGTGCCTCTTACAGTGTCCCAAACAGCTTTTTGACACTGCAAGAGGCACATTACACTCATCTGGATGTGCCCAAAAATTTCAAATAGAAAGCTGTAGTGTCATTATGACCTGTTGTGGTCTTTCTGAGTTCTTTGCAACAGAAGAATTGCTCTAGTACTTCTCTGGAGTAAAAAAAAACAAGGGGAAAGTAAGAGCTGGCACTTTCCAAGGGGTGCCTGGAGCCTAATGAGCATGCCTTGAGTCTAAAAAGGTTGACAAACACTGCCATAAGGAAGTGGAAAGAGACTGATGGAAGAAGGTGCACAAGGAAATAATGTTGTTCGGCATAATAGGCAGTGGTGTCAGCACACGTGCAATCGAATCATTATCATGTTTTTTTTGTAAATATCATAGCAAAGATGTTTTATAAGGAGAACTATGAAGTGTTTTGCAGATATTTGCAAACTCGCCTCCCTGTGCCTCCCACCCCCAATCTTATGGACTCTAATGAGAAACAAGCTGGATAGATAACCTCAGACTGAAGATAACAATTTGATTTAAGCCAAATCCTTCAACTGATTTAGTCAGACTGCATGAGAGACTTCTGGGGCTGCCTGTGACTAAACTGTGTGTGTGACTAGCCATTTGTGCTCACATTCTTAATCATATAATCCAGTATACATTAAGACGGTAAAAATGTATGCCTAAATACCATCAGTAACCTTACTAAGTTTACACAAAAGAAAGAAACAAACATAGCATAGAAACAACGTTAAATATCTCAAATATAGGCTCCGCAGCTAACCAGGTTATCCCAAACCGCTTTGAATAATTCTTACTCTTCACTAAAATATGACCTGATAAATCCTTCAGAATGGGGAGTTGGCAAAAAAAAATTACTTGGAGGCAATTCCCTAGCGATGTCTCCTCTTAAGGATTTAATCTGATAATATTATTACTTCACTTTGCAAAACTTGATAATAGTAATTAATTATACATAATATAAGATTTATTGTTTTAATTTCAGAAATAATATGGTTGCTGATGATGATGGCATGGACTTTTTTAGAAGCCTGTGGAAAAATTCCCTCCACCTTATGCTATTACCCTTTAATCTACATCCAATTCACTTCAAATAAATTTATTGCCATTCCTTTTTCATTATTATGAAAAAGTGTTCCTTGGGAATCATTTCATAAGTCAAGTTTTAGTAATATTTAGGAAACCTCCCATACAGTTAGGCTAGAGATCTGTACCAATCACTTTTCTTGTCACACAACTATAGCAATGCAAGGCATTCCATCATTTGCCTGAGAAATAACACTCTCTGTTGAGGATATTTTGCAGCAAATCTACATACAGTATTGCTTCAAAAGATAAGGGTCTCAATAATGCAAAGAATTTAAGATATCCTTAACTTTACGGAAGTAATCCCTTATTCAGCAAAACCTTTCAGTCTCATTGACATAACTTATAAGCACATGCTTTTACTTTGCCTCATTTATTTAACATTAAGAGCTTACTTTGCTGAATAGGAGTGGTATTGCGCATAGGCTTAAGCATAAGCATATGATTAAGTGTTTTGCTAAATTGGGACCAGTATCATACTCAGCACACACTTGGGATATTTTAATGTTTTGTAAAATGGAAAGCCTGATGCTTCTTTTAATTTTGGTTTTATAGCAATACCAGGTGAGTCTCTCCAGATTTGGAACATTTTAAGTGACAGCAATATCAAGCCCATAGGCTTGCAAGATGGTAGAAAATACCTCATCATCAATTAAATAATTGGGACAGGAGACTGTTGGATTGCCACAGCCTTTTCTGGAGCACCTAAAACTAGTCTAGGAGTGGCTTCTGTGGGGGGAAGGAGCCCTGGTTCCTTCCCATTCAGACTGTAACATTTTAGTTCCTGACACCGCTTCAATGTCCAAGGCTTTCACCCATGGCCCCAGCGGCCTGAAAGTGGGATTTTATCTCTTGTTGAGGAGAGCAAATGCAAAATTAATTTAAGCAGGAGATCAGGCTTGTTGATTGTAGTCATGTTGATCTGAGGACATGGGCAGGTAATGTTCTTTAGGTAGATCAACTAAATAGATAGAAAAAAGTTCTTTGCAAGCTTTCAGGCACAAACGCTCTCCCAGTCATAGGGAGACTCTGTTGCTGTTATGTGTTTGCTAAGGTAGAAGACAAACTCATTTACAACAAGCATGTCTGTAAAAATGCAAAAGAGTGAAAGTTTGAAAGACAATGGGTACAGATGGTGTGGGGAGGAGGGGAAGATGTATGAAGGAGTAGTGATCAGCTGGAGGCAGGTTACCTGTGGTATCAGTTGTAAGGCAGATTGTAATGTGTCATAAATCCAATGTCTATATTAATCCATGATTTTTTATATCCAATAGATTTATGAAGTAAAGTTGGTAGGCTTGTCTATGAAAGACGTTTTGTAGATTCCCATTATTAGAACTGAGAAACTGGAGAGGGCATGATTGTCTTGTGAAAAGTGGAAACCTACAGGTAATTGGATATTTTTGTTGATGGATTTTCAGCGTGCAGTCAATCTTGTACGCAGTCATTGTTTGATTTCTCCTACATGATTTCCTTCAGGGCATTTGGTTCCCTGGATGAGATATATTACATTTCGGAAAGTGCATGTGTACAATCCAGGACTGGTGATGGTTCTGTTGTAGGGTGTAGTTATTGTGGGAGTGGTAGAGATATCTGGGCAGGTTTTACGTTTCTTTTCCTGGTGTGGTCTGAATCCATTTGGTAGTTTGGGTCATAGGAAGTTTGCTTCTGGTAATGAGGTTGGTGAGGTTAGGTGCTAGTTTAAAGGCTAGGATGGGTGATTCTGGAAAGAGCTCTTTAAGAATAGATACCATATAGGTGCTGTTCTTGAATTAAGCCATTTCCTGAGGCAAAAGCTACCAATCCAGTTCTCTGCCCTGCTACAAAGGATTAAACAGTCACTTTGCCCCCAATCCATCCTGCATAGCCATGTGCACCTCAAAGCTATTTCCTCTCCAGAGTGCTTAGCCAGGAACCCCTAAAGCTACTCTGCACTCTCTCTTCAGGGTTTTTCTGCTTTCAAGTCACCATCTTGTTACTTTGCTGCTCCATCCATAGTCATGCTTATCTCAGTCTCTTTGCTGTGATGCTTCTTGGTCATCTTCTCCAAAGGAGAAATGCCAAGCCCATCGGAAGTGTCAGCACCCTACTGAAGTCTTGCTGATCTTGATCTAGTCTTGTCCTGCCTATAGGCATCTCTGGGACTCAACCAGTCATTCCATGTCTACAAGCTAATGAGGTATACTGGGACATACTGCATTATAATAACATGAACATACTTTAAATAGAAATATTATGATAAAACCCATCATAGTCTGGTATAACAGGTCACAAAGCTGTTCCAGTTACTAAGTGACTCACAGCTACTAGAGGAGTAGTCCCTTCCTCACAGCATTAGAGAAGAGCTCCTGGCAGACACTATTTTATAATTTCAATAATTATATGTAAGGATGATGTTGTTCTTCTGTGCTCAAAGTTATAGAATTTGGAGATGTTTGCACTGATGGGTACCAGCAGGTACCAGGTATTTAGGCCCTCAACATTTTTAGGAACATATCATTTACAATTACTTGGATTTTGTCCTTCTTTCTCATAAAAAATAAGGCCTCCTCTACATGTGCTGGTAATGGTATGATTAGATCTCATGTGTGGGTCACACAATTGCACCTCCTGCTATGCCATACCAAGAGTCCCATGTGGGCCCAGGGGTTTTATGCAGTTCCAAACCTTGAGGATCATGGCAGCTGTGATGTCAAGGAATCAGAGTTTTCACTCTGGGCATGGTGCACCTCTGTGGTTGGGAGCTCCATCAGCTGATGGGACTTCCAGCCACACGGGATACTCTGCTACACATGCAAATCAAAGCTCAACAGCCACCAGCTATAAAGAGAGTGCACATTTTCTAGATATAACCTTTAGGTTTGTGGAGCTTTTTATTGCGTGAATGCTACCTTTGCATGTGTATCTGATTTCCAGGTAATTGCACAATTAGCCAGCTAATTGTGTGATATCGGTAGCATTCAGAGAGGGGTTAATATACAAAGATTCTTATTTTATTAATAATTTATCTTAAAATAGCAAAACTGTTTAGGGTAGATTTGAACTCAGTGGCCATGTCCAGACAAGCAGGGATGTGCATTTGCTGCAGCACAAACAGTAGCAACATAAATTTATGCTGCTACTTTGTGCCATGGATCATGACTCTGAATACCCACTTTGTTGTGGGGCAAATTGCCCTTGCCTAGCTCCTCCAAACTCTTCAGCCAGGGAAAGCTGGAGGCTGGGTCCAGCACCTGTGCTGGCTCCAGCAGTATACATGGTGTCCTGGTGACAGGCTGGAGCAGCAGGGACACAACTCAGGCAGCACGAAGGCTTGGCTGGCAGCCAAACCATTACTCCAGAGGACCAGGCTTCTATTTGTGCTGGTGCATACTTTTGTGGGTACATTTTTTCTGTCTTTTTTTTTGTGCTTATCCATATGCCTTGTGTGTCTGGATGCAACTAGAAGGTCTGCCTCCTATGCTTGTTAGTTTCTTTACACGCCATCCCTTTTTTTCTCACCTTTTTCCTTTGTTTGCTTTATTTTGTTAATGATGCATTTATATATTCACTGCCACTTTACTGAAATATTTGAAGAAGCATTTTAATATACATTGACAAAAACACTATCTCTCTCTCTATAAATATATATGATTATTGGTCATATTATTGTTCTCTAGTAATCTATTAAAATAACACAGGTTCGTTTGATTTTGGTTTCTATACATACAGAAGAAAAATAGATATAAAAAGCAGAGAGGGCAGCCCCTTTTTCTTCCTCCTGACCCAAAAGATTTTTTGCATTTTTCACCTTTACCAAAATCTACTCTGAGTTGAACAGTTTTTTTTTTAAGTCTCTCTTTTTCCCAACTATCGCACCTGAAAACACTTTCCTTTGCAAACCAGTCTGGCTAGACAAAAAAGACAAGTTCTTGGTTGTGATGGCTTCACTAACTTTAGCATGTTCTTTACTTCTGTCTGTTGTTGCAGCTGACTTTTATCTACTACTTTCCCAAGAGAGAGTGAAAGACTTCTTATGCTAAAACAAGTTTGACCAAAACATTAAGAAAGGTATCTCTCTCTCTCTTTATATATATATATATAT
>JAGPOW010001543.1:23982472-23997476 GCA_030014935.1 Caiman crocodilus | reverse complement strand
ATATATATATATATCCCACTCCTCCATTTTTAAGCCTGTCATGCATATGATTTGAGTCTGAAAAGATATATTTTAAGAACAAAAAGAGAATACTAGGTCCTTCTTGTTTTTCATGTGCTGTTGCAAGATATTGCAGGACACTGTCCACATTGGCTTCAATTCAACAAAGCATATATATATATAGAGAGAGAGAGAGATTTTCTGTGTATTCTTGCCAATTGTAGTCAAATCTATTAGGATTCATTTCACTGCATTGTCACTGAAATACCTGAGCAGAAGAGAAGAGACATGCACAGATTGTGTCTGTGTGAGAGGGAGAAGGATACCCCTCAACCCAACTGCTAATCTCCTCAGTGACACCCTAAAAAAATAAAATGATTTTGGTCTCTGCCAGCTTTTGGGGTTTGTGGGGTTGTTTTTTTTTCTTGTCTCAAACTTGCTCTTCAGAGTTCCTCGCACTATAGTCACTGAGGTACCTTAGAAAAAAGAGAAAAAGAAATGAGTCCCTTGGGTAGAAAGGCTTCAACTAAAACATGAATCATCAGCTTTGTGCTTATGCCAGGATCCTTGCCAATCTTAGACTGACAGTAAGAGAAGTCTGTTCCAGGATAGCTAGCAAAGTACCTTAGTTTAGTGACAAAGAGAGGAACTGAGACAGATCCCTGAATGGAAGAGCCCCATTCATGACCTTGATTAAAAATAGAGAAAAATCTATGTAAAAATCCATTTCTCAAAAAGTAAATGGTGACACAATTTCCAAAGCAGAAGATACCCTTTGCCCTGAGTGTGAAATTACCCCAACGGGGGGGGGGGAGGGGGTGTACATATGCACATGCATGTGTATGATTTAATGTCCAAGAAAGCTCTCTTTGATGCAGTGTCTGGTTATCAATGAGTTTCTACTTTTTATGTACTATTCCAGATGAGCTGACACCAGCACAAACAGGTCAAAGTGACTTGCCCAAGGTCATTCAGTGTGAGCAAAACTGATACCAGAACTTAAAACTAACCTATTCCCCTGTCCTTCAAACGAAGTAGCACATCACATATGTACTCCTATGTGGATAAACCTTTGAAATGATGTATTACTTTTTGATGATATATTCTTTTAAGAAATCCATTTGTTATGAACTCAAGTGATATTTACTGTAAAAGCAATGATCTTGGTGACTTTATTTGATATGCAGGTGGGTGTTCCTATTTCCATAGGAATGTCATTGTAATTCAGAATCACTTAAATACTAATTAAGTTGTCTCTTCAAGGTTATTTTATTATAATGTTCATACAGTTCGGGGGGCCTTTTTGCTTCAAAGTAAAATGTTAGCTGATCTGTCAAGCTCAAAATAAGGTTCTTAACTCTAGAAACTAAAGCGTGTCGGCAGAATGGTGCAAGCAGATTTAACTACAATAGGGAAGAAAAGTGAATATGCGGGGTAAATGTGGTAATTCACTTTATAATTGGACATGTCTAGTAGAAGGGACTTTAGGTATCCAGTGAAGGATGTCCAACAGTAATATAATGCCACAAGCCAAATTTTATGTATTAAGTAAACTTTCTGATTAAGTACACAAGGGCCTTGTCCTTTACTGCAACGTAAACTACTTAGCTGTGAAGTAAGGCATCACTGTCTACATGTGCAATGCTATTAGGCTACAGTAAACTACTTAGTACTGTCCCTGATAGTAGAATTATCTTAGGCCAGGGTAATTTGCTGTGATTAAAAACACTTCTAGACATGGACCATGGGTGTAAATTGTACCTGGTCAGCCCAGCTATCAGAGGCCAGACTATTTTGCCACGTAGCTACATTCTTCTACACTTTCAGTACCCATGTGCCTCAGCCAGCCCCTCCACCATCCTACACCACCACCTGGAGTCCCAGGCTGACACCCTCCCCACCCCCATACACCGGGGCCTGCTCCATCACAGTGCAAATTGCTGCTGTCCTGGGAACATGTGTAGCTACTATGCCAGAAAGTAGTTTACTCTGGCTCAAATTGCTTCAGAGTTTCTTGGTTCACATTAAGTGCACTTGCAGACATCCCACTCCTCCATTTTGAAACCTGTCAAGCATATGATTTGAGTCTGAAAAGATATATTTTAAGAACAAAAAGAGAATACTAGGTCCTTCTTGTTTTTCATGTGCTGTTGCAAGATATCACAGGATACTGTCCACATTGGCTTCAATTCAACAAAGCAGCACGTATTTAAGATCTGTCATGTAAGTAGTTCTGAATAAAGTATTTGTAATCTCAGCTCAGTAATCTCAGTAGAACATTTTTATATAATATTGTACATTTTGTTGCTAAGTTATACTTTGCAAATGTTTTAAAATAAATGCTAAGATTATAATTCTGTTTGGCTGCTTTTTATTTGATATCTTTCCTAGCAGCATTTTAGTTAAGATAATGTGGAGGAGGGTCTTCTTAACCAGTAGGTATATACACAGCTCAGAACAGAATCATGAGAGTGAATTGCTTTTCTGGTGCTAGAATGATGGAAGAATGTAAATAAGGGTGTTGTCACCATCCTGAATAATTACCCATTGTGGTTTCTCATCAGGCTACTTAGGCCACGTCTACACAAGATGCTCACTGCACAGTAACCCGATACTACTGCAAAGTACTGTCACATGGCAACAACTGTGACAAAACACAAAACCTGCCAACAATCTCCAGTACCCCCCACAAACTGCACACCAGCATCTATCAAAGACAAGAATACCCAACTACCTGTGGGAGCACATTGCTCACAAAAAACCCCACTCTGTCTCCAGTCTCTCAGGCCTGATCCTGAAAGGGAATTTACAAACCACTTTTCACAGCCAAGCCTATGAATTTCACCAGCCTCCTAGGTATAGAAACTCATGGACTCAATATAGACAGTGTATTTATGACACGCTGCAATCTGCCAGACATCTGATGCTCCAGATAGCAGGTATCTCTCCACTTTTACCTGCTACATCTCCCCCTCACCTCAGCCTGTCTCTCTCACTCCCTGATGCCTCCATTTCCACTTGCACTGACTGGCTTTCTTGCCTGCATTGCATGCCAGCCTCTGGCTTCTTTACTATTCCTTCCATCCAGGAACAGCACACACGCCAACTGTAGGGTCTTCCTCAGTCTGACAAAGGGTTTTTTAACTCCAAAGCTGGCATCCCAGGCAGATGAGCTGAACTCACCTGCAGCCTCACAGCTCCACTGTAACCACCAAGCCTCAGGCCTGTCAAAGACACGACAGGTCTGGGCTTTCCTCAGCTAGGATTGTGGGCATGCATGTAGGGGTAGTGACAGTGCCATCACCAGCAGTCCTGTCATTCTCCCCCCCCACAAGGCATCCCTGACTATGAAACGCAGTTTGTGTGCCACATAGCACATGCCAACAAAGTTGGCATCGTGGACTGCCTTGACCGTATTAACCTCACTGTTGGTGACCATGAACCCGCAAGTGAGCTCTCCCTTCACAATGAGCCACCCCTGCACCATGCAGTTCATGGCCAACATGATCTCCCTTGCTGTGTGGGACTCATCCATCACTTCAGTTTGAAGGAGATCCTACCTATGGCCTGACTGATTACACCAGCACCCTGTGAGGGAGAAGTAGGCTTGATCACCACCCTGGCTGCTCTAGATGTCCAAGGTTAAGCGCTAGGCTACCTGTGGTGCCACCTTGTGCAGCTCCTCCATGCCTCATACAGGGAGGGCACCATCATCCTTCTAAAGGTGGTGCATGCTGACAGCTAGTAGTATGGGTCCATGAACACCATGAGCCACCTAAACCCTGTCCAGTCAACTAAGGAGATGGGCTGCCCATCCAGAGCAAGCATCTGCCCCATGGTCTGGGTGACTTTGCTCACTCTTGCAAAGCACTCCCCACACTTTGTCTGCAGCTTTCCTCCACTGCTCCAGTGCGGCCTGCCTCTGATTTTGGAGCATAGGGGCTTTGGAGTGAGCAGGAGACTTCCTTTTGGACACACTCCCACGGGTGCTACAGTTACTCAGGTTACTGTACAGTCATTTACTACTTGTAGAAACAAATACTAAATGGCTGAGCAGTAACAACTGCATAATCAGTGTCTCGTGTAGACATAGCATTAAACTTTCCTTGGATCTGAAGAAGCTTTAATCTCAATTTGTGGCTCCTGTCTTTTAGATAAACTTCCTAGGTAGGCTTGTTGTGTAAAAAAAGTATCTGCAGCCATAGGCCCCAAGGCTAGGGTGAAACCTCCCCAGACTTCACAATAGCTGAATCATGCTCTCTGTCGACTTCTACTGTACAGAGTTCTCTGGTTTATAGTTAATTCTTTGGAGGTATTTGACAGTTTTAAAAAATAGTATGCTGAGTTTGCAGATGAAGTTCTAAACCAATTATTCTTTGCCCATAGGCAAAGCAAAGCAAAAGACAAAACATAAAACTTGAACAAATATCTTCTTCCTTATGACTTCAAGGGCCTTTGGGGATTTAGTTAGTCCTTTCAGACATCCCAGGTCTTTTCTGCACCCCTATGCATCTGCTTAACCTGTTTTGGCTCAGATTTTTCTCTCCTCTCCCACAAGACTCATTGTGCTTGTTCAGATCTGTGAAATAAGAGATACCCCATCCCCACAGTGAACATGTCTCCTTTTTTTTTTTTAACAACAGGTTGGTCCCAACATTACTAGTCTTCTTTTTTTCTCTGCCTAGAGATTTTCAATTTTTCCAAGTTCACATCCAACCACAAACCTACAGAAAATTAGTTTAATCCATTCTTCTGTGCTGCTTCCATTTATTGCAATTTTATTCAGGTTAATGACCAGCTCTTAAAAGATCATTTCTCACTTCCCTAGATCCTATCTAGGAGGTGCATGGCAAATGGTTAGCATATTAAAGAATTCAATGATGGAGCAATTATACAAAAACAAATATAATCCATAAGTGTTACATGGACTAGATTTCCAAACTGTCACGTGTTCTTTAAAGCTTCCCATAGGAAAGTGTTCAATAGCTACAGCAAAAAGGTACCATTCAGAACAACATGTCACTGAACTATACCAGGAATCCATCACTGTTCTCTGAAAACGGTGAAATACCATAGATTAAGTCATCTTCCTCTAAGGTGCATAAGCATCTCTTGGAACAAGTAGAAAAATATCCTTAAAGCTGCTCTATCTTCTTTTCTATTTCAGATCTTCCAATCTAGAACTTTCTCTAGTTCCTCCTTCCTGCCCAGTCTTTTAGAAACTGTAAATATATTTTCATATACATACTTATACAACTTAAAATAATACAGGACATTAGCTTTTATAAATAAGCCAGTACAATCTACTCACAAAGTTTAATTTTGTTTTCTCCTTTTATAAATATTCCAGAACCTCGATGCCTTCCTCCTGCAAAAATAACGATTTGTAAACTAGAGGTATATAGCACAGCAGTAAACAACTATGCAGGACTGCAGAGGTACTCCAGCTATTTGCTACTGCTTTTTTTCCAAAGGGCACTGCTTCTCCAATCAGTTGTGTGGCACCACTGATGAGCTCCAGCTGATCTAAGAAGCAATACTCTTTGAAGTCTTTAATTTGGCATCCTGCTGCAAACTAAGCAGGTTGCAAACCACATGGATATGGATGATTCTTCTCTATCAGCCAAAATCACTCTACTTCTCGTCGTCATTCTTATTTTAATTTTATCACTTATTCTATTCTTTTCAAGTTATCTTAAATATCAGTTTTTTTCTGAAATTTATCACTTGAATTTACTTAGCACATATAATTTGGGGACATGGATAATGTTTTCACAATATGTGTATGCAATTCCTATAATCATGTAACTCCAGGTCAAGGATTGTCATTATTAGTAAATAATAATAATAATATTCCATGAACAGCTGTCTTCTGACCATTTTTTGCTGTCTTATTTCACTTAGTTTCCTATCAGAGACTCTTTATCCTCACGCAACTGCAAAACAAGATAAAAATTAGACTAAGATTTGTTTGTTTTATATTTTAGAAAATATAATTCAGAACAGAATACATTGTACATCTCATCAGACCATGTGAAGTGTTATGAAATTTCTACAAAACTTAAAAGCAGTATAAAATAAATGCTTTCTATGAAGATAGGTAGTATTAAAAGTTATACTTCTATACAATGGGAATAATACTACTTCCTTTCCACCTATTGTTTTAAAGTCCTTTTTAAGTGGAAGTTAACTCTTAAATTTCTGTATTGTTCCTAAGTAAACAAGATTCCAACTTTTATTAAAGACTTACTGTAATACTGGTACAGCAAAAGCTTTGTTATATGGCACCCATGAAGAATGCTGGGGCTGGATAACAAAATATGCAGGTTACCTGAGAGGCCTAGGCCACCTCTCTTGCTGCATCTGGGGTGTTGCTGCTGCATCGCCACCCTCCCATGGGCCCTGAGAAACAGGGAGACGGGCCTTGTGCAGGATGCTATGCCCTGGAACATAGGGGCTCAGCAGTGCAGGCTGCTTTTCCCCAAGCCATGGGGACTCGGTGAAACCAGAAGTGCCAAGGTGGGCACTTCCAGTTTCACTTTTCTCTTACAAGCTGGCATGCCAGTTAATACAACATGCTGGCTTGTAAGATGCCGGTTAACACAGCTTTTACTGTACTAATAGTTCATAACTGAGGTACAATAGCATTAGAATAAACAGAAAGCTAATATGCAGTATTTTACAAGAAAGGTGAAGTAAATTGGTATTTTCTTTCTAGAAAAATGACAAATAAAATGTTACCATCTAGTTTTAATTTAATCATCATATGTTGAGGTATGTAGTTGAGGACTATTTCAATGCCATGTTTGAATTCTTAAATGGAACAAAGATACCCATTTTTTTTAAGTGTGCATGTTGCTATATAGGCAGTCCTCAAACTTACAACACAATTGATTCCTGAAAATGGCATCTTAAGTTGAAACGTAACTCAGAACCAATTTTCCCATAGGAAACAATGTTATAAATGGGGGAATGGTTCCTGAACTGAGGCCTGATTGCTATTTTTGGTAAAAATAGGGTCAGAATTTTGTACCTAATCAATTATAGATGAGTAATATGGTTACATTAATGTATTTATATTGTAAATAGCAGTCATATTGATTTGAAAGGACTTCTTTGAGGTGACTTTGCTGGACTTTCTGCAGGGCTCTTGGTTGGACTTTTTGAAAGGTTCTTGGCTGATTTCTTCTCAGGAGTCTTGGCTGCAGGTTTTTTTCTGGAGTCTTTTCTTTCTTAAAGGAAGTGTTCAAGGAAGTTTGGACAGGTGTTCTCCAGGGAGATGGGTGATGGGTCCAGCGACTCATTTGCTAGCTTGGCATCACATCCGATCAAGCATTGTAAAGTTGAAACTGACATCAGAAAGTTGAAGCAGGGTGTCAGTTTAGAAACTTTGTAAGTGCAAAACATTGCAACTCAAAATATTTTAAGTCGAGGACTGCCTGTATTTCAACATTTTCCCTGCAACTATATGTTTTAACAATATGGTTGCAAGAACTTCTTTGCACCTTATTCAGTTACTATACAAATACCACAAATATTTCAGATGCTTTTCTGTTGCAGCTGTTCTGCCTGGCTATAGGAAAGCTCAAGGCTTTGTGTTACTGAAGAATTTTAAGTAGACTCATGAGATTATTAGCAAACATTTTCAAAATTAGAAACAGTAATTGGTACTTCTTAATATCTCGTCCATGACTAATCTATTTTCATTTACTTTTGTTTCAAACACATACCTATGCTATAATAGCCATAGTTTATTTTCTTCTTAAAAAGAGAACTTTATTTTAGCAAGTCTGCCAGAAATATTATCTTAATGGTCAACAGGTATTCTACACATGACCCTTCAAATTACCTATTTGATTTACTAGTCATTTTTCACATACATGCTAAAGCTTCTAACAGTATGTAGTACAAGTAGGTAACACAAAATTCCTTTGCCAAATCTGGTCAATAATTGGACAGCATTTTCAACTATAAATAAAATAATATGTAATCTATATCCATATAGCATTATTTGAGGTTAATTAGGTATAGATTACTGCAATATAATTTTCATGTTATAGATTTCATTTGTTACAAATTGCATGTTAGTTCACGGAAAATGTACAGAATACTTCTTAATTATAAAAGTATTTAGAATTTTAATTACCATTCTAGATAATAATATCTTCCTCCTATTGCCTTTTAACAAAAGAATGATCCCTACTGTCTTGGAGATATACACATAACTGAGTGCTGGTACAAGAATCATCAAGGTCAGGGTAACTGAAGCAATTTGGATTACCCAACCTGGGTATTACCCAGCCCGAAGAAAGGGACCTGAGGAGAGGCACTTTGTCCCTGAAAGTTTGTCGAATATCTCTCTCAACTATAAAGTTGGGCCACTAACAAACAAAACCCCATTACTTTTCACATATTTACTGGATTTTCATGGCTATGATAACATTCGAACACTACCAACCTATTGGGCATGTCTACATGAGATGCTAAAACCATAATAGACTAATTCTACCATGTATTACTGTGTCACAGTGAAAGCCATGCTAATGTGCAGTAGAGTTAGTCTACTGTGCATTAGCATCAGTTAAAAGATGAGCACCAGTGCTACTGCACAGTAGCGTCAATAACCGCACATTAAGTTAGTAACTGTTATTACAAGTACTAAACTTAAATGAGCCATAATTTAGAAATAACATGCAAGTGTAAGTTACTTAGGTGATACAAGCCATTCAGGACTCAGAAAGAGTGAACTCTCTTCCACTCTTCATAGTTTTCTTTTAAGGGAAGAGAGTCAACATCCATTTATAAGAAGCTTGGGCATAAATTAAAGATGCCTAGGGAAGAAAAGTCTTCATTTAACCAACTTAGCATTGGTCTCCAAAAACTGTATCTTTATTACCTATGTGCATAGCATCTATCTTTGTGTTCCAAGGGTGCATCCAGATGAGCCCCCAAGACTCTAGGTAAGGCTGCTGGGGCCAGCTGAGGTGCTAGCTCCAACCTCCCCTACCCCTACCCCATCTGGAGGCAAACTGCTGCACATCAGAATGCACATGGAAATGCATGTGCGCACTCATCTGGATGTGCACTAAGGGTACATACAAGTCTTACTTTAAGATTGACCTAACCAAAATTAAGTCAATTTAAATGCCCCAGCATGCAAGTGTTCCCAGGACTTAAATTGTCCTAAAAATGACACTTCTGAGGTGAACAAACTTGAGAATGGCATGGGTTAACCTGATCTAAAATGTGTTAACCCAGCCTAGTGAATAGCACACATTCACAGCACAGCTCCAGGGCTGAGAAAGTCCAGGTAACCACCAGGGCTGTGCTTTTTTTAACCCTACCAGCTACTCCCCAGACCCACCAGCACTCCTCTCCCCTGCAGACACACCAGCCCCCTAGTCTCATTAGCCCCTCCTCTATGACTTACTTCTGGATGCCTGAGTAAACACCTGCATTCAGCAAAACCCAAATCAGATTTAGGCAACCCAAAGCAAGCTGTGATGTTTGAATGCTTATTCACATCCAAAATGACAGGGGAGATTAGTTGTACTGAACAAACAGCAATCTTGGCATAGAAGTTATCTACTTCTAGATACATGATACCTATTCCAAGTAAGTTTTGCAGTGATTTTTTTTCCTGAGGTACTCTTCTATTAAGTTTTATTAGTATAGCTTCTACTTTTTGGCCATGTCTACACAACATGCTGACTGCACAGTAGTTCATTACTACAGCACAGTAACATCAAAAGGCACGGAGTGGGATGTGAAGCTACTGGGCAGTAGTAATGAACTACTGCACAGTCAGCATCATCTAAAAGCCGTTCAGTGATGCTACTGCACAGTAACTCCAGTTACTGCTCAGTCATTTAGTACTTATGTATGCAAGTACTAATTGACTGAGCAGTAACAGTTAGGCATATGTGAAGCAGCTAGTATTCACTTCAGATTTGGATTCGACTGATATGGGGGACAGTGATTCAATTCAGTGATTTGAATTACTGTCCTGAATTGGTTCAGTAGAATCTGATTCCGAAATTTGGCCACCACGAAATTGGCTGAATCTCTGATTTTAACAGGCCCCATCTCCCATTCGCTCTCCCAGCCTCATCAATGGCTGCCCTGCCCAGCCCCAGGTTTCCTGGCACTTAAAAAACCCTAACCAAACAAAAAAAAAGCCCCATACTCACTGGCTCCTGCCAAGCAGGGATGGGGGGAGATCCCCACTGACCCCCGCTGCCCTGCACTGTGTGGTGGGCCTCTGCCATGAGTCCCCAGAGGCCCTGATGGCCACTGCAGCAGCTGGTGAGTGCAGAGATTTTTTTCTTTAAGTGCCAGGATGCTGATGACAGGTGGGGTAAGCCATTGACAGGGCTGGGAGAGTGGGCAGTGTTCAGGGGGCACTCAAGGGGAGCAGGCAGAGGATGGGGCCTGGCAGGTGTCCCCCCCATGGTTCCCTCCACCCTCCTCCAGTCCCCTGCTCCCAGCCTCTACTTACCGGCAAAAAGCCCTGGTCCAGCTCGCTGTGGCAGTGAGCAGGGACTGTCTAAATCTCGGAATCTTCTCCTAATCATCTCTGAATTCTCTCCAAAGAAATTCAGAGGCTTTGAACATTTCAGACCTTTTCATTGGTATCCTGATTTGATTCAGATTTGGAGATTCAGCTGCTGGATTGAGATGAATCTCTTCTGAATCGGATCAGCAACCAAAGCTTCATACAGTCCTAGTAACAGATGCGCAGTCAGCCTCTCATGTACACCTAGCCTCGTGTCCCCTTGTTTATACTAATGCAAAAGTTGATCATATTAGTGGAAACGGGTCTTGTCAAGGAACTTTGTATCAATACTTTTCATAAAACCCTTAAATCAGTAGCTTTCTTTCTAAACACATACATAACTCAGCATTTTTCAACAATTCTTATATAATAAAGGGCTGAATCCAACTGTCTGTCTGTAACACTCTTGGAGCACTCTGATTGGTTAGTGAAACAACCGATCAAAGTGCAGAGTGCCACCATAACAGCAGGGATGGAGCGGATGGAGTGGCACTGCTCCCCCAGCCCTGCCCCTCAGTGGTGACAAAGCACCACCATGATGGCGGGGATAGAGAAGATGGAGCTGGCCTTGCCACCCCCACCTCCTACTTCTTCCCTACCATCATGACAGTGCTTTGTTGCCTCCGAGGACCAAGTAGGGAGGGGAGGGCAGCGAGTCCAGCAGCAGTGGAGGTAGTGGTGATGCGGGGTGCTGGTGGAGGGAGATGGAGAGGACAGTGGGGTAAGCTTCCCTCTTCCCTCAGCTTCCGGCAGGCAGTGGTGGCATAGACTGGTGAGTGCCAGTGCTCTGTCCCTGCCCGCCTCCCACCGCATCATTCATGATGGGCAATTTGGTAGTTAATAATAAGACACATATACTAAACTACAGTCAACACTTGCTTTATTAGAGCCTTCCATTATTTTATGTCATTTTAGTAAATTCTGAAAAAGTGCAACCGAAGAAATCATATACTCTGGGATGGTTTACTCTTTCTCCTCACCTCCTTTTTTGAGAGCTACTTATGAATTTTCAATTACCTTAAAAAAAATTTTTAAAAAAAAGCATTTAGTTTCTGCATGAATTCAAGGAAAAATAATGTGTGTGTGTATTTTTTAAGTATAATAAATGCATGATAGAGGATGCACTAGACATTCTTGGATGAGGTATTGCTGTGAGCAAACTGTAATGGTCCACAAAGCCTTTCTTTTTGAAAGACAGAGGCTTGGCATAATCAAAATCCCTGAGTGTTTGCTGCCACTTTTACCACAGAATCCTAATTATTTTGTACTGTACCTGTCTAATTTGTAATGTTGGTTCTAGAGAGAAGGACCTTGTAGTCTAATGTATTTACAGAGCACATTTATGATAATGCGGTATATTATCTCCTATGGTCAGAGACCATGTCCTTACTTCTTTCAGTAAGGCTCTCTTTTGTGTACTCTAAAATAATAATAAGGGGCACCCAAGGTCAAGGGGGGATTACAAAGGCATATAACTCAGGCATGATCACATTATGCTTTAAAAATCTCTCTGATTTTTCAGTGTTAAGTAAATAATTCAAAACTATCTATACATATATTGGTTGTAAATTGTTAATTTCCTTTGAATGTACCTGTGCCTCTTTATTGTTTACTTTCTGATAATATTTTAATAAATGAGTTTATTAGGAATAATCAAAAATTAAAAACTGCATTTTAAGTAAATATATTCACTGCAAATCATATAACAATATAATGCACTTATAAATTAAACCAGCTTTATAAATTCATGCAGTACTATTTGAACGCTAGTATCCTACTCCAACACTACCATTGATCCTTTGCTGAACAGTTGCAAATTATAGGGCCTGGCTGGATGATTTTCATTAAAAGACAAATTGAGCATACAGGCCCTTTTGACATCTAATAATATAGTTCTTTGCATCTAAAATTCTGATTTCTATTATTTATTCTTATCCACTTACGGAACAGAAATACATGCCCTGTGTGTCCCACCTATATAAAGCAAATCAGTGAGATTTACTTGGAATACAAAGCTATTCATTCACTGTCAAAGGCTAGGGACAGACATTCAAAAAGCCTAAGCCTGAATTGATTCAATTTCTGCAGGTTAGTTTAACCTGGATAGCTAAACTGGTTTCTAACTGCCCAGACATCCCCTCTGGACTGAGGAAATGCACATGCCTGAGGTGGTTCAGGCTAGAAGCCAGGAAGCACTACAGCAGCCCTCCCTTCCCTTGCAAAGTGCTGAGGTGAGGAGGGGCATGACCAGACCCAGGCAGAATGTTCCTGATTAGGGAGTGTTGTCTCCATTTCCCTCCACCCCTGGAAACTCCCTGCCACTTTTGATAACAGAGCATTAAGTTACACAGCAGGGAGTTACACAGGGAGTTGTTAGCATTTATTACCCCATTGAATAAAATAAAATTTCTCTCATTAGATCAAGCTGTGCTTAAACAACTTTTTCCAAGGAAAGAATGGGGGGACATTACCAGCTACCTGTTGGTTAGCTCCAAAAAGCCCTAAGCCAATACTTTCCTGTCTGCCTTTGTCTCGTCTCCCACAGCAAGGACCATAGCCAGCATGTGGTATGCTAGCTAGTGCTGAGAGGTGTCTATGTAAGGCAGAGGGGAGGAGAGGATCCCTGCTTGAGCAGGGAATCATGAGGGGAGTGGGGGAGCAGGAGAAAACCAGGCAGATCCTGCTGGGCCTGCAGTCTCTGCCAAAGATTCAGTCAGGGAACAGAGCGGGGAGGTCAACCCAGCCCTGTTGACCTGGAGCAGAGAGCAGATCCCTGCCCAGGGTTGCAACGCATCTGGGATGCTGGAGGATGCTTAAACCATGAAGAGATCTGGGACAGACATTGCACAAACCAGTTTGATCCAAATCAGTTAAGTCTGATACTGCATTCATGTTCTGATACTACATTCATACATACATGTTTATCTCAAACCATTTTTTTTCAAATTGGCGTATGTGCACTGAACATCTGTTCTGTTACAAGTTTAAACCAGTTTCTAATCACTTAAACCAGTTTATGTGTAATGTTTGTCCCTAGCTGAAGATGCTAGTGTGTCCCTGTCATGGGATGGGGTCCCCAAGGATGGCCATGATACCCCTAGGGCTCCTTGTCCATGCTAATCTTGCCCACCAAGGCAAGATCTTTCTTGTCTGCCATGTCTTGCTGGTACTTTTAATATAGGGAGTCTGCCCTTGAGCTTATTGTCTGGACACGGTCTTGCTGGACCCCTCTGAACCCTGTGGGTTCTTAGACCCCTTGGCGTCCTACTTCAAAATGGATGATTCATGGGACACCCTCAGCCTTATGGGCTAGATGTGTGGCTCCAAACCTCCCCTTTACTACATCCCAAGCCTCGCAGATGGTATTGACATTGTTTCTCCTGGGCCTTGCTATAACTCAGCTCTTTGTCCTCACTGGGCTCTCTGCAACCCTGTCTCCATGCCCTTCTCTGGTGCTGGGGCATTCTCACCCTTTAAGCGCTGCACCCTTCTCTGGTGCTGGGGTCCCCACACTGTCGTGGGTCCCCAGTGAGGCCTCCTCCTTCCCCAATAGCCTCAGCCCAATCCACTGATCAAATAGCAACTAAAATCGGAGCTCCTGGGCTATAACATAATATAAGCAGTTCCAGGTATGCTCCGTTCCTTTAAAACATCCAGTTTCTCCCAGTACTAAACACCTTGTAAGCCAGAGTCATGGGTGAGCTCCAGAACAAGCAGCTCTCTCATGAGCCTCTTTTCCAAGAGCTCCTTTTCCCTCAGCTGCTGACAAGGAACTCCCCTCCTACTCCTAGCCCTGGGGTTATATTTGCCCAGGGCCCTACCTCTCCAAGTCAACTGACTGGGTGTAGGCTAATTTACTCGTTGTCATGTTGCCACAGTAACCTCCACCTGTAGGCTTCTGCCTGGCTTTTAGGATCCTCTCCCTAGGCAGTTTCTGCTCTTATAACAGCAGGCACCTTAGTGCCCTGTGACAATCTCACCCTCAAAACTTGAAAATTCAGAAGGAAATGATGGCAATTTGCAGATATCTGCCTTTGAACAATGTAAATAAGTAGTGCACTAACAACATATCATAGAATCATAGAAGTAGGGTCGGAAGGGACCTTGTAGATCTTCAAGTCTGACCCCCTTCCTGGGCAGGAAGAAAACTGGGCTCAAATGACCCCAGCTAAGTAGGCATCAAGCCGCTTCTTAAAGACCCCCCAGGATAGGAGCCAGCACCACTTCCCCTGGAAGTTGGTTCCAGATCCTAGCTACCCTAACTGTGAAGTAGTTCCTATGGATGTCTAATCTAAACCTACTCTCCAACAACTAGTGGCCGTTATTCCTTGTTATCCTGGGGGTGCTACAGGAAACAAGGTCTCCCCCAAACCCTTCTGGTCCCCCCCTAGTGAGTTTATAGATGGTCACCAGGTCCCCCCTCAGCCTTCTCTTGTGAAGGCTGAACAG
>JAGPOW010001543.1:23959129-23982372 GCA_030014935.1 Caiman crocodilus | reverse complement strand
CTCAAGAAGGGAGTTTCCCATCTTATAAGTGTGCTGCTAGTTACTACTGCCCAAGTGCAGCACCCTGCACTTGTCAGTATTGAAATGCATCCTGTTTTTGTTAACCCACCCCAGGTCTTTCTGCAGTCTTTCCCTCCCTGCTAACGTGCCCACCTCACCCCAAATTTTGATATCATCAGCAAATTTGAACAGGTTGCTTTTCACCCTGTCATCCAAATCATTGCTAAAGAAATTGAACAGTGCAGGCCCAAGGACCAAGCCCTGGGGGACTCCGCTGCCCACTTCCCCCCAGGTCGAATATGACCCTTCCACCACCACCCTCTGAGTACAACCCTTCAGCCAATTTGTAATCCATCCAACTGTGTAGGCATTGATGCCACAGTCATCTAGTTTTTTTAATGAGAATGGGGTGGTCGACAATGTCAAAGGCCTTGCTGAAGTCCAGAAAGACTACATCCATGGCAACACCTGCATCCAGTGCTTTTGTGACCGGATCATAAAAGGCAATCAGGTTGGTCTGACATGATCTGTCCCTAATGAATCTGTGCTGGTTGCCCTTGAGCATCATCCCTGATGCTGGCCCATCACAGATGTGTTCCTTGATGATCTTCTCAAAGAGTTTCCTCAGAACTGAGGTAAGGCTGACAGCCTATAGTTGCCTGGGTCCTCCCTTCTCCCTTTTTTAAAGATGGGGACCACATTGGCTATCTTTCAATCATCTGGCACCTGGCCCGAGCACCATGAGCACTTGTAAAGCCATGCCAAGGGCCTTGCAATAACCCCTGCTAGCTCCCTCAACACCCTGGGGTGGAGAGCATCTGGATCTGCTGATTTGAACACGTCCAGCCCCTCCGAAGCACTCTAACCCGGTCCTGCTCAACCTTAGGTCTGGAGGCATTCCCCTCAAGTCTGTCTTGAATCATGGTGGGGGAGTCCTGGTCCCTGCACAAGAAAACAAAGGTGAAGAATTTGTTAAAGATGTCTGCCTTCTCCTCTGGCACAACCACCAGATTGCCCAGTGTAACTTGCAGGGCCCCACATTTCCCAGCGCCTTCTTCATCCTCCCTATCTATTTGAAAAAGGACTTTTTATTATCTTTGATCTTAGATGCTAGTCCTAGCTCTATGTCTGCTTTAGCTTTCCTAACAGCACTCTACAGGCCTGAGCAGTGGAGGTTTACTCTTCTTTGGAGATAGCGCCCCTCCCTTCCACCAGGAGTATGCCACCTTTTTGGCAATCAGGCATTCCCGGACATCCTTGGTGAGCCGGGGGGCTTTTGGGAACTCTTGACCCCCTTGCTTCTTGTTGGGATTGTCACCTCTTGGACCCTGAGTATTGTCTCCTTAAGGAACGACCACTCATCTTGGGCACTGAGTTCCGCTGCCCTCAAGAAATCGAGCACCTCTCCCACCAATCTCCTTAACTTGTTGAAGTTGGCCCTCTTGAAGTCTAAGGCTACCGCATTGCTGCAGGCCCTTGACACCCTGCGCTAGATGATGAATTCTAGCAAACAATGATCTCTATCACCCAGATGGTCAATGACCTGGAGCCCCCTTACCAGACATCATCTGTGGCCAGGACCAGGTCCAACAGAGCATTTCCTCTGGTGGTACTGTGCACCCCCTGTGTTAAGTAGAGGTCCTGTATCTCGGCCAGGAACCTGCTGGAACAGTCTGACCTGGCTGACTGCTCCTCCCAGCAGACATCCGGGTAATTTAGATCACCCATGACAGCTACATCCCTTGCCATATATTGCAACCCAGAGTAATTTTGATCAATCTAGTGGATCATTATTCCTGAATTATTGAGGTAGAAACCTCTAACAGTATCAACTGCATCTGCTTACACTAACCTGCAAAGTTTGAATTGAGTCAGCCTTGTTTTACAGCAGAAGCCTTTGTGCTTTGTGCTTCAGGACAAAAACCAACCACAAATAACAGATTGTTACATATGTTGTTCTGTTTACTGCTTGTAGAAGCTGGTAGCTATGGGCTAACAGGATAAAGGCTTTTAGAATTATATTCTCTCTTAAATAAAAACACTTCCCTTTTGCCCAGTTCAGGGGGTGCTGAATTGGGTCCTGAAGCTTAGGTCAGGAGTTTGAGAAATATTAAGATCAACTGAACATGCTCTTTTGCATAAGAGAAACTTATGTCCAAGCAGAGGTTGCTGGGCCCTACTGACTGGAGTAGCTGCATGACTGGTGCTTCTGTTGCTTTTCAGGAGCCAGTTGCTTAGGCCAAATACAGTTTGGGTAGACTGTGATGGACTTTTGCTTGAATAAATTATAATAATAACTCTAAACACTGTGACAACATCATGTGTATTATGCATTGTTATTTTTGTAAGGAAAGATGAGTGTGATCTACTGCCATATGGCCTTGATCTATGATCAATGACTATGTTTCAACATTTCTGGTATACGATAACAGTAAGTTTGTGTGGCTTAGAGGCAAACAATATTTTTTAAGTGGTCTTTCTAAACAGTTATATTTGAGATAGCAGAAAAACAGTTCATGACAAGTCAGCCTGTCAAAAACTAGAGTTGCAATATAAAGATATATGTCTGAATAAGCACATATGTACATAATATAAAAATGCAAGCATACAGTAATGCATAGGCTGCACAGTGATTTGGTTCTACTATTGAAATCCTGTAGGCCACAAAAATGAAATGCATCCAGAAAGAGGTTAATACCAATTATAAACTCACAGCTCATTATATACTTCTCAAACTAATACAGATACAACATGATTTAAGATTGGAAACTGTAGCTAAAGGAATTAGTCTGCTCTGCATGAAACTAGGTTTATTTAATCAATGTTGCTTCCACTAGAAAAGTGGATTAGTTTTTCTTTAAGACAGAGTTAAAAGTTTTGCAGCTAATTTATTTTAATAAGCATTCAGTCACTGACTGCTGCAGAAAAAGGCTAAACTGTAATGAAGCGCCAGGAAAGAAAGCATGACTTAATTATTTTTCTGGGGTGGATAATGAATAAATTAGCCACGCTGCAGGCTTGCCGTTTGTATAGAATTTATTACTTTTGCTTTAAGAACCATATCATGACAAAGTCAGTTTTTCTCCTGACTGCAAGCTGATTGATGGGGTAATGTCTGGTTGTGAAAGACTTCCTCTTCATCATTGTGTTGCTCATGTTGGTATCATAAAGTGAGTTTGAAGTTTTCCTGAGTTCGTGTTCTCCAACATAATTACAGATGACAATTATTTTAATTCCCGTTTTAACAAGCCTTCTAATCATGTAAACCACAGAATGAATAACTTAGATGAGTCCAACGATGTACATGGTCGATGCTACATGCTTGGTACTCAGTGTGCTGCCACAAGTGTCTTCTGTTTTAGAAAGATAAATATTATATTTGTGACAGCTGATATTTTCATATAAAGCTTAGGGGAAAGTTAATCTGGGCTTTGCCAAAGGATGACTGTGATGAAGCTTTCTAAATGTTAGGAAAATTGAAATTCCTGGGTGAAATATTCATGATGGGGGATATGGGTCTGTTCCAATTCCCACACAAATCAAGAAGAAACCATGATCTAAGTGGGAGGTGAATTGTGCCCTGTAACTGACTGCAATATGATCAATTTAAAACAAGAAAAAATGTTGAACAGATATCATGGAAAAGACTTTTTGTGCTTTAGGATTAATTACATTGTGCAGGGATCTTCTCAGTGAAGTGGAGAAGCACATTCAGTTAAGAAAATGAAACCTAGATTAGATAAAGCATTGCAAGATGTACAGGAGAAAACTATGCTGAGAGGACTGATTGTTTAATATGTCCTTTCATTTTGTAACCTATGTGGATCTGTTTTTGAAATACACATCTTAGATGCAATAGAGAATTTAGTATCATATGGACAATGTACCAGTCTCTGTTCCTTCTAAAATGATCTTAATAAATACCTGAGTGGTGTAAGTCTTACCAACATTACTTTTCTTTTTTCCCATTTCCTTGGTAAGCAAATTTTCACTGGAGAATTTCAGATGCATCACCAGAAAACTTATTTTTTTTAAATGCTGTATTTCATGGTTTAATATGAAAGTCAGCAATGTGCTATACTTAAATAAGAATGGGAAACATCTATTAAATCAAGGTTATTTATCTTGAATAAACTTAAATAATAATGCATAATCTCACATGGTTTGTTGATTTCAACTTTTGGGGGGGAACAGTTATCTTGAATAACCAAAGTAGAAAATGAAAATAATCAAAGTAGCAGATTTAGCTTGGCAAGATACATTACCAAGCCACTCTCTATATCGCCGTCAACGGTCCTTCGTGGTTAAGGGTCAGTAAAAAAGGACAAGCAAAGAGGATGAAATAGATAATCCTGTCTGTTTTTACAGTCTCCAGGGTACCGTGTAGTTTTGGGGGTTGTTCATCAGCTGCAGAGGACACTAAGTGCTTATCTCTACAGAAAGTGATCATCCTTTATACATTTTTTAATACAAAGCTAAAACTATTAAGACTTATTCCATCAAATTCTTCACTGTCAATGGGAGAAGCCTTGGAAAAGGTCAGCTATTTGACTCCCTGGCTGTAATATTTGCCAGTGCAGTATATATAGCTCTGTAGTATTTATAGTATTTTCCAAATAAAAGTTTGAGAGATGCTGCTAAATCTTTATATATTTATTCTACTTAATTGTTATAGTCAAAACAATAATTCTCAATTACTATTATGTTGTTAAATTTTACTAATAAGGAAAATGTGCACAGATACTGTAAGCTGCATACATACATATATATATATATATATATATATACACACACACACACACACACACACACACACACAGAGAGCGAGAAAGAGAGAGTTTCTCCTTTTCATCAAGCTTTCAGTTCTTTTCTTTGTATCACCTTAACAGACTTTTTTTTTCTATTGCTCCGAAGGACCCTCAGGTGCATATACTATTTTTATGTACAATAAAATAACTAATTAAATATCCCATGTGTGAGTTCACGTTAATTTTAATGTATTTTTGATTTGCCCTGTTCAAAAATTAAACCCATTCACTATTGAAGGCATAAGGATGAACACAGTCTCTTCTAACAGCTCTGTGGAGGTCTTTAATGGTACTATATATATTTGAATTAAAAAGGAAAAATACATTAATGAGTACTCAGGAAATCTGCAGGGGAAACTGCATATCCCACTGCTTTTCTGACGTGATGGACTTGCTCAACGCCTTTGGCAGAACTCTGTCCTAGAAATAATGAAATCCAGATGAACTGGTTGCAACCTTCACAACTAGAACCACATACTCATACACAATGACATATTATGTGTGTTACAAAGAAATGTAAATGTAAAATCTGTTAGAAACACAGTAAATATAACTAATGTCTTTACCTCTCTTCCAGTAAAGCAGGAATCCAGGCATTGTAAAATCTGAGATCTATATATAAAGCCAATTTGGCTTTTATTTTTGCAAATAAGGATGGGCATGACTTAAAATCTCCAACCTCCACTTTGGGCATGTTCACATGTGCTTTTATGCATGCCTAAACTCAATGAGCATTTGCTTAATGTGCATTAAAGTGATTTAAGTGCACATCTACATATGCACATGCTGAGGCACATTAATGCAGTGTGCAGACTAAATTGGGACTAAAGTTAGTCCCAAGTCAGCTGACATACACAGTGTTAATGTGCCATAACACATTCACATGTGTGTTAAGGCACTTTTATCTATTTACCTGCTTTTGCAGGTATCAAATTTAGGCATAGGTAGCCTAAAATAGCCATTTTTAAGGTACATTAAGGGTACACACATTTAGACCCCTACCCTTAATGCACCTTAAAAACAGCTAATGTACCTTAAATTAGCACATGTGCCTTTTGTATTTCTAGAACTATGTCTACTATCCAGTTGAAGGTATGATACAGGCATGTTTCCATCAACTTCTATCTCATTCAAATAGGTATCAATGTAAGTACAGATCCAGGGGCATATCTTTAAGCAGGGGCTTGAAGTTGGCTATACACCCAGGATTTCACCTGGGCTTATATGGGCTGCAGTGAAGGGTGTATAGCTACCAGCAAGCGTACCCATGCTGCACTCAAATGTTCAAGTGTGCTGTCTTCCATATGTCCCTCCCTGTCCAAAGTACAAACAGTAAAACAGTTTTGTTGTGAAAAATCATGGCAACATTTATGTAAGTTCAATCAGCAAACAGACTCAATATCATGTGATGCAAGCGACCAATTGCTTATTACAAACCCATGAATAATAAATGTATTCCATTTAAGAGTGGTACTAAACCTGGAAAACAATCCTGAAACAATCTCATTAAACAACTCCAAACAGAGAACAAATTTGTGAAAAACTGCAACCTCTGAAAAGAAATCAGAAAAAGGCTAAATAAGCCAAATAAAATGATTTCTCACATATTTTTTTCTTGCTCTGTAGGGAAGTGTCACTTTCAGTGAGGCCTTGCAAGAGCTTATTGTGAGTAAAGAAGGCAAATGGACAGTGACAGCCATGTAATCCAGTGTCTGATTGCTTTTCCACATGTCGTTGGTGAAATGCATAACTCTCCCCTCATTCTCTATAAGGTCTACACTAGTCAGTCTTGTAAGTCAGATTAATATATTCAACAGCAGAGAAATGATGCCTTGAAGGAATATTGTTCTATGACTGTACTGAGAAAGACTGTTTTGACACCATTATTTTCTACCATGAAAATATATATGTATAAGGCTTGGAGAAAAGTTAGAGATGGTTAATATTTTTTTACAATTTTTAAATGAGGAAAAGTCGCAAAGTGCATAAAGTAATTGAAAAGTGGCATTTTTTTGTGAAAGTTTTGCAAAAAATATTTGCAATAATTATATTATATTTTGAAAACTCAAAAGTTTGAAAATCTGTACCAGAGCTGTATCAATATAGGGCTAACAGAGCTATCATCTCAGATATTTTTCAAGGGAAAGAAATACTGAAGCTCTCAGTTGCTTGTGAAATGTTGTTTCTCATATGTTAGCTGTATGTGTTAAGGCTCTTGTAGGAAACTTTCGTAAAATATTAAGTCCTTTTAGGGAAGCAGTCCAGGGCTAGATACACACATTCGAAAAGCATGAGGTGCAGTTGATCTAAGTTACGTGGTTTTCTGTAAGTGGCGTAGTTTAGAACAGAACACGCATTTGCCGTTTGGTGGGGGAGGGGAATCTTAGACTGGGTTCTGCCATTTTTAAACCAGTCTATGTGTGCCAAACTTCTGTTGTGTTATGGGTATAGATTGGTTTGTGTAACAAACTTCTGGATATAGACCAGTTTCTGACCACTTATACTGGTAAAAAGATAATGTCTGTAACTGATCTGAGTATCCATTTGAGAGAAAAGATCTGATCAAAGAGGGCCAGAACTACCATGCATTTTAATAACCCTTGATATCTTTTTTATCACTCTCAGCAGTAACTGAATAGATAGTTTTTAAGAGATATGTGTTGGGGTTCATATGTTTGAGTCTTCATGGTGCTATACTAGTTCTTTGCACATGTAATTTAATTGAATTCAGGGTAGTTACCTTAGCTTAAAAAATGGAGTAAATCAGCAAAAAGCGAGGCTTGGCATTGTAAGAGCTGAATGCCCGCCCCTGGATCTGTTTGTACTTTTGTGAAATACGCATAAGGCACATAAAGGATCAATCTTATTAACTGTAAAAGTACAGCACCTTTTACAGAACTTCTTCATTTGACAAAGAGCTTCTCTTCTCCCTCCTTCAACAACTCTGAGTTTTTTTTATCTTCTGTCTTTAGTTTCCCTCTTTAATGTGTACAGAAGATGTGGCTTTAGAGTAAAATAAGGAATAATTAAAATAATACATTCAGAAAATCCATACAAAATAGTTACTTATTGGAAAATGAGGAGCTGGGTATGATCATATTAAAAATACTGGAAAAGTCTCATATTCTCCCTTTATTATTTTTCCTTCTTTGCCTTATTTCCAGATAAGTACTTTACTGCTGTCCTGTGGCATAAACATCAGATTCAGTTGGGGTAGGCATGTTAATGATGGCTCAACCTTATTGTGATCCACCTGTGCACCTTATTAACTTTTTTCCCAGGCATATTTCCATTCCATGGAAATTACATTATTGTATCTTTCACTTTAGCTCAATTACTCTGGCTGTTTCCAAACCTGTTCAGCATCTCTGCTCGTATTCAAAGGTGGTTGTCTTTTCCTGTAAAACATTTCTGGTCCTACACATAAGCCAAATGGCAGTCTAAGGAAAGTGTGTCTTGTAAAAAGTGGTGTTTAAGGTGAACAATTGAATGTTCTGGTTTTTTTCAGGTCCCCTGCCCAACTCCACTGATGCACCAGGTGCAGATAAATGTTTGGCTTTACTGAGCTCTCCAAAATTTCTTCCATTGTAGGTAATGGAAAACATTCCCCTTACACATATTTATTGAATTATTTTGGATCAGTGCATAAGTGAGTGGTCAGCCACCTTGTAATACTAGTCTCTCTATTGCTTCATTTACTTGTTTTATCATTCCCAGAGAAATGAGTCTGTACAAATCATTTTGTATGAGCGAGACTCATGTTAGAGAGAGAGAAACTTACAAGGGGTTTTGAGCATAGAGATAGGTGAGCTCTTTCACCTCTAGCCTGCACACTGTAGACAACTTTTGTTTCCCTTGAAAGACATCCTCAAACTCTTCCTTAACTGTTATGATCCCCTCCCCTCCATTGGCTATATCTACTAGATGAATTCAAGACCTTGCCATGTTTCCAATGGGTACAATTTTTCCCTAGTATTACTAGAAGTGTTACTTGTCCTGTTCAGTCTTTTCCTATATATTTATTTCCCATATTCCCCTGATGGAGGGAGAATTCCGCAGTGTAAGCTCTGAGTTGCACCGGTTTGCAATTCATTGCCCCTTGATTTAATTCAATGTTGGTATCTTCAGTTTTGGCACCACACTGACTTAACATGCCAATTAAAAATGAATAAATTTCCCATTTTTTTTACATTAATAAATCCTATATCTTCTTTATATTTGCTATAGCAATGTTATCCATCACACCAAAGAAGAAACTTCTCTGAGCCTCAAAGGCCCTTGCAAACTATTGTCAAGAGGTACAGTCCATTCCTATTCTGGACCCTTTTTTACAAATGCCAGCTAGTATTTGCAACAAAACTAGTTGCAAAGGAACAATGTCAGTTCCTCCCTCCTCCCCCCCCCACCTTTTTTTTTCTTTTCTTTTCTTTACTGGAGTCTTATTCTGAGCACTGCATGCCTTTCTGCACTGGGCCTCTCACTGCTGTAATTTGGCTCCTCTAGCATATCAATAAAGGCAGAACATTGTCCAAAAGCTTCAGTTTGGTTTGAGTAACCCCTTTGGCTTGGTAAATTATAATTGCTTTGTTAAGAGTTAGTTCTGAGTCTTCCAGCTGTTGCTCACGAGATTTTTTTTTTGGTCTATATCTCTATTGTAATCTAGTCTTTTATCGGTAACTCAGTAAACGCCCCAAACTGTAAGATTGTCTCAAAGATCACTCAGGAATTCTTGTTTTCTCCTTCTTTATTTAGTCTCTGTTTAAAAGCATCCATCTCATATGTTTCATTTTCACACTGAGTGCTGTACTCTTCGCATTTTTGTACTGCAGTTTCATAGTTAACCTCTACCCTTCCTGAGTTAACTGAAAGCTATTAAAAGCATTAATTGCTTCAGAACCAGCTATTGTTAGACTGTCAGAAGTTTGCTTGCTTTTTTCCTGCTGTTACCCAGTACTTGCAGATACAAAATAAGGTGCTGTTCAAAACTTCCCCAATCACTGTTCATTTTTCCAAGGACTTTGAACTCATTGCTTCATTTTCTTTCTTAGATATTTTCTTAGTTCAGTTTATTCCTGATGCCATGTGTTGATCAATAATCACCAAAAGTCAAGAAAACTAACAGAGGTCAGCTTCATTCAGTGCCTGTATTTTCTCTGATCAGCATAGAGTAACATGAACACTTGTGTAGTCACAACAGATTCCAGCAGGCTCTTGCACAAGCTTCTTAAAGACATAGTTCCCTACATACTGTCATCTTTTGCATGGACACAAGTCTGCCATTTTAAAGCTCACCTTCTTCTCTTTGTCCTCTTCCTGACGACTGTTCACGACAGCTCTGGTGCACTGAAGGCAGCAGCAGTAGAAAAGGCTAGTTAGAAGCCCTTGCTATAGAAGATTAAGAAAACCCTACTATTTCTCTCTGTTGGTTTAAGTTTTAGCACTGAACTCCTTTGTATAGACCCCAAGATTTCTGGTTAAACTCATAGAGTATTTTGAAACAACATTCTCAGCTTTGGAGTTAATCATTTTAAGTGTAAAACAAAAAAAAATGGATAGAACATTTCATATCAAATCCTTCATAAAACACAAAACCTACTATTGTAGTTTTCTCTTCAGTAATATATGTATCATATTTAAGTTACTAGTCCAGGGAACTTTAACACATTGACCTGTATTTATTATCTTTTTAAAAACATTTCCTGATAGTGTAATGCAACTAACAGTAACATAGCTTGTGATTACATTTCAAGATCCTTCAGTTATTGCAGTGTTGCCCATTTCCACTATAAACCACATTTTTAGCTTTTATAACTGTGTTGTAACATAGTCTCTGAGAGTTGTTTTTGTTGCAAAATGCCTCAGCTTGGCAATCATATTTTACTTAACCACATTTGATAAAAATGTATTTTAAATGCACAAAAGAGTATGTCTTGACATGAGGCATTTCAAAAGTAGGTTTCTTTTTGAAAACATGAGCCCAGTTTTCAAATACGAGATCCTTAAAACAGCATCCAGATCTCATATTTGGGCACTTTATTAATCTGTACACTGGCTTGATCATATAAATGCAAGCTTTAAAATGTCCAATTTGTAAGAATTGTAGTCTGTCAGTTCATAACACAATGGTCGAAACACAGAATGCCACTATGATCAGATGTAACCCTGCAAGCACTCACCACATAACTAACTTTATACACAAGCAGTTCCATTGAGCTCAGTGGGATTATTCATTTATAAGTGTTTGTTCAGTAGTGGTCCATGCCACTACAATATATTAAAATGCTTTAGGCTACAGCTCAAGAACACAGCAGTAATTTTTTTCCCCATTAAAAGAATACTAATTTCACTGATCTATACACTTTTTGTTGGCCAGACAACTGACAATTAATAGTATATATGGAATTCTGTGAAGTCTTTGGAATGATATCATTTTTTACAAATAAATCAAAGTTGAAGAATTCCAGGATTTTTAAAAATAAAATAAGTGTTTGATTGTAGTAAAATGCAAGACTTGGCTGCAAGAGATGTTGAGATGTAGGATTATGAGCATAGAACGATCATATTATTACCAATGTTGGCCGCACACCTGCAACTCACATAAACATATGCATAACCTTAAGCACATGAGTAGTCTATTGTTTTCAATAGACTGACTTACAAATTGACATTACACAGGTTGCTTTGCCTGCTGGTTCCTGCAGGCTAGTTTTGGTCCCTGGGGAGCTCCTCAGCCAGTCCCTCTCAAATGAAAGCATAGTCTTTGAACTGCAAACAAACAAATACATCTACAGACAAAATCCCCTCAGCCCTTCCCCTGGCCAATACAAGGGAGTTCTGTGGCTTTGGCCCCAGCAACATCTGGCGCCTCCTGGATGCATATACATGAGATGCTTACTGCAGTTGCCTAATTAGCTCTGCAGTAGTGTCTCTTCTACATGAGTGGTGTTATTAGGCCAAGATAAACTAATTCTTTCTGCCATACGATGATACTGCCCAACACAAGTACTATTCTAGGGCAGATTTATTTACTTCACTACAATGCACATGTAGACAATGACCAGGGCTGACTGGGGCATGAGGGTCCTACAGTGCGGGGCTGCCTGCCACCTAACCCTGCACCGTAGCATCCTTGTGCCCCAGCCAGCCCTTTGGTGGCATGTTGAGCTTGGCAGCAGCAGCCCAAGACTGGCAGGCCAGGGCCCCGTGGCTGAGCTGGGCAACAGCAGCCCCAGGCTGGGCTGCTCTGCCCCAGCTCAGCATGCTGCAGTCCCAGGTTCATGGGTAAATGCTGTGCCCAGGAGCAATAAATTCTGGTATGCCCTGGGCCAGAGTTTATCACATAAAATTAATTTCATGTGTAGACAAGCCCCCTGGGTAGCAAACATATTCAGCTCATAACTTACCTCTTCCTTGAAAACTACTCCTTCACCTAATTATACCTTTTCTGTTCTTCCCTTGGTAATTTAAGCTTCTAGTGGAACACTCTCATTATGTAAATGCCCAATGCTGGGTTTCCTCAACAGGGCTGACTGCTCTCACTTAAAGGGCCAGGATGCTCTGTTACAACACCCTTAAGTGCTTTGCTGGATCAAAGCCTATGGACCAAAGTCTAAACAGGATGCACATGAAGAGTCTTTCTGAAGTAAATGGAAATTGCATGTATTAATGTAAAGGCAAAAATATATTAATGTTCGTATGCCAATTGCATTTGTATTTAAATTTAACTGTAATGATGCTAGATTATTGGATACTTTTTTGTACTTTAGCAACATGAAGCCAGTATACTAGATACTCATACTGTGTACAGAGGGAATCAATATTTGCTATATCGGTTTTGGATCTGATCTGTATATTTTATTCCTTTGATAGTAAAAGGCCTTGATCCAAAACTGATTTAAGCCTACAGAAGTCTTTCTACTTAACTCAGGCTTTGGATCAGGCCAAAAAACTTATGACTATGTTGGAATGAGAAATATGATGATACCCTGTAAAGATTCAGTGCCTATCAGTTATGTGCCACTTACGTCTAAGACTCTTTGTGGATTTGTCCCATCATGCCTCTCTTAGCTTTATTTTCAGTCTTGTTTAAAACATGGAATAAAGATTTCATTATGAAAAGAAAGCATCCAATTCTGAAATCATACTTCCTCATATTATAATCTTTGTCTACACTATTATGTTTTCATAGGAAAACTATAAAAATATCATTGTATAGTAAAAGATAATCAGTACAAATTCACTCTCTGTCATATCGAAAATATATACCTATATTCCAGTTCTTCTGATTTATATATACTTTTAGCACTAGAGGCCCTTGAATGAGCTGCAAGTATAGTAATGAAATCATTTTAACTCCTCTAAAACCACCAGCTCTTCATCAAGGATTTCTCACGGCATGCAGCTTACCTCCTTTCATATAACATTAAACTTTTTCATTGTATGTAATATGGACTACAGAGCACTAACTCAATATGAATTCAGTTCAAGTTCCCGTTAGAAGAGAAACAGTTTGGAGGCGAGTATGTTTGCAAATAACTTCTTTTCAGCATGAAAATAATCTAACAGCATCCATAAAATTTCGATCATTACTCCCAAATGAAGACACCTTTAAATCTTCAAGATTCAACCTTTCCCCATAGATCAAGAACCATGGAAGTTAATTGTTGATGTAAAATAAGCAGAAGATCCCAACAGCTTTTCTCTTTTACCTCATTAAGCCCTGGGTAGACTGTGGAGTCATTAAGCAGAACTGTGGGAAACACATTTTTTGTGTTGTCTGGTATGGTGATTCTCAGGTGCAGGTAATTGCTGGCATGCTTAGATGAACTCTAGCATTGCAGCTGTGCTGACAGAGTGAACAGCCAGGAAGGCAAAAAGGAAAATGGTAGAATCATGTCTTTTTCTCAGAGGCTCCCACTCAGAAAAATGTCCTTTTTCTGGATAACATTTAAGCATGCACCTAATTTCTAATGGGACTTGATGAGAAATAGAGAAGGATGTGAGCGTATGCTTCAGTGTTTTCCTGAATTGGAGCAAGTCATAGGTTAAATCTGTTCCTGCTGCACAGTTCTGCCTATGTGGAAGACGATAGCATTTCTTATGTTCTCCCCTAGCGAGCTCTGTCAATACATTTCATTGGTCATCTGTAGTACCTCTCTTGTTCCCCCACAGGCTTTTCTCCATGTGTAGTATGCTAATGATGGCATTTATAGCGGGTTGCTTGGTTAATGTATGGTATGAATCTCCAACTTAATTTGCAACATTCATCAGCCAGATGACAACCACCATAATGCACCATTCTGCACCACAGTGGGGAGACTATGGTTCGTTATGGGGGATGTAGCCTGCCTAGAAAATCTGACCATCAAAGATAATGTGGTGTTTAGGCCATCCAGTGTATCATTCTCATGAGACACTGCCGCAGCTCAGTGCACAGAAGAAGGCCGAACTAAACCGAAACAAGACATTTGAATCCAATTCAACCCACTGCAGTATTTTGACTCCGGTTCACCTCTCCCTCCCCCCGACAACCAAATCCTTTTTTCTGTTTATGGTAAAATTAACATTTTGGAAAATGTTGATTTTGTGAAAATAGTATTCTCCCAAATAGATCTACTGCATGCATAAAATTAATCTTTTGATTCTAATTAAAAATCTAAAGCCCCCTCCTTCTCCTCCTCCTCCTCCTCCTCCTTTTCTCTTTGAGTAGAAAAGCAGGCAGCTGAGTGCTTCAGTATGTATATAACTAATTATAATATATAACAGGTATAAAACTTTTTTTTACTATGTTAAAGTTAGGAAACTGGAAATGTACAAGTACATCAGACTCATTTTAGTGAGGTTCATAGCTAGCATATGATGCATTGTTGGCCCCAGCTCCCTGTCTTTAATCCCCAAGATTTTGTCAACAAGGGTGTAAAGGAACCTAAATATTGAGACAGAGCAGTAGAATACATGGGCAGGTAGCTGGGAGGTCAGTGATATCAAACACCTTCACAGCTAGTAGGAATTGTTCTGCTTTTCCCATTTCCTGCTTGGCACACAACTGCAGAACACAAGTCTGCGAAAGTGGGTCAGTAATGCATAAAAGCTAGACTAGCCCAATGGGAATTGAAAAAAAATGGGTGTGATTCACGCACACCAAAAAGGGAAGACGATTCATAAGTCAGACAAGTTTGGGGTCACTTTCCCACTTCGTAATGTTTTGCATGACAAAGATTATAAGGAATATTTTTCATAAAGAAACAGCAGTTTATTCTTAATGTGTATTGCATTGAAAGAGGTGATTTTAAATGGAGTGGCAAGACATATGAGAAACTATAAAAAAATCCTATTTTTATGTTATGAATCAGCACCTTCAAACTCTTGAAAGCAGTCTTTTGAAATCTTTCCAGAGATTTGTAGTAAAGTGACATTGAAAAAGGGTTATTTACTACAACATATATGCTTCCCTTCACTGCAGCATTTGTCATAAGGCTCAAAAAGGAAAAAAAAATAACAATTACTGATATAAATATAATAAATGGAGGTGATTAGTTTCAAGTTTTTTAATATGTTCCATTAAGTAACTCATCTAAAATGTTTTATCACTCAAATCTCTTAGTAACACACGTTCAAAATATACTGTTGTGCTAAGGCTACATTAGATCACTGTACCATAAGTATGAGCTGTCTTTCACTGTTGGCAAGACGGAAAATGGAAAGGATTAAACAAGTATTTCTTCAAGTATCCTGAAATATTTTCTGTAAAAATTGTCAAAATTACTCATGCCTATAATGATCGAGTGCTATACTTATTTGATCAAAATAATTATAGGAAAACATGACATTTAAAGTTGAAATTGTTTCAAGTACCACTTTCAAAAAGATTATATTAAAGATAAATCAATACTCTTTTTTGCTATCTTCAAGCAAGATCTTCAAAACTTGAGATAATTGAGTATTTGAAGAACCACAAATCATGTATTGATCTGGGGAATTTAGGTATGGCATTGAAGAGAGGATGCTCACATCACAAGCTGCCATGTATTGGTACTATAGCTGCCTATTTCTATATACCTCAGCAATTTTAGGGATGAACTACTAGGCATAGAAATGTATAGTCAATGGCTTCAAAACATTCAAAATATTTTTTCCATATATTGCTCTTGATATACAACTACAAAGAAAATAATCTGGTTGATGTGTTATAAGTGTGTGGCCATTTCTCTTATAACACAGGGTTAGGGGAGGAAAACAACACCAAACAGAATTGCATTACAGTGAAGAGGTTTTTAATTTTGCCTCTTTTCTTTTTCTTTCTCTTGGTGGTCTATTGTGCAGCATTTTTGTAAAAATGGCAAATCATATAAGCAACTAAAATATTGGCATCTTGACTTTTTTGTCAATTTTACAACTATTTTCTTTTCTGCAATACTTTTTCTACCATTATCAAAGTTGAAGAATATTTAATAGGACACTTTTTGAGCGCATGACATTTGAAAATATACTTTCCTTTTTATGAAAGTCTATGCCAAAAATGTTAACTATGGAGAATAAAATATGCACTGCTGTGTACTCAGAAAACAGGCAGGTTTGGGGGTTGAGCCACCATGGAAAATACAATGGAAAACTTTATGCACTTTATGTACTAGATACATAACTTCCTTCTGAAAACTAGTTCTTGCAGCTACCTCAGCCTCCGATATAGTATCTGCCAAGTCTTCCCAGAACCAACTTCCCAGCTTTCCGAGTCTCTTGCAATGTAATTAGGTTGGGGTAAAGGGGACACCCATCCCAGGTGTCCACTATGAGGAGGTGCCAGGATTCCCCCCAAACCAGCCACCCCAATGGGAGTCTTTACTATGGCAGAGGAAACTCTGCTTGGCATGGGAACCAGGCAAGGCAGTGTTGCACCAGACAATATACCCAGGAAGCAGGTGTGGGGGCAGTAAGTAGAAAAGTGTTTCCCCATGCCTTCCCCACCCTATGCCACTGGTTCTTTCTTACACAATTTGGGCATGACTGTATATATGGTATGGCCTCCAACATTTGCTTCTTAACAAGTCATACATGCTAGAGGTAGGTGTTCATCAGCTGACTTCAAAATTATGCTGTAGAAACAGCAGAATCATCACACAGTCATCATACTGGAGCTAGTGACCTACTGCTGCCCTACAACCAAGAGTTGCATCCCCACAAGCAATTACCCAATATCCAGGAAAGCCAGATGAATGCAAGCAAGGTGGGGGTTAAAAGATTTAACTGTGTCTACCTTAAAATAAACCATGTGCCAAGTGCATCGTCTGAAATTTGTGTAGAATAACAAGAGGCAAATGTCAGAGGAACCAAATCTTGACCAAATACAAGCAAAAATCTTGACCAAATTCAAGTTTACAAAGGAAAGAAAAAGGGGCCAGTCAGGTCACTGTTTTTTGGAGGAGGGCCATATAATAACAATCACATAATAAAAAGCACATGTCATTCAATACAAATGTGAATATGAAGAAGTTTTTGCATAAAAATACTAGACATGACCTGAATTATGTAATGGTAATTTCAATAGACAGCATGCTGATGCCAAATAAGTCATGGATATCTCAGAAACATACCTACATTAGTAACTTACATCTCAGTCTTCCTCTGGGAGAGTGAGTTGCAGACAGGGGGATCAACTCTAAAATACAGTATATGTGGTTTTCATTGTTGGTGTTCTGATGTGTTAAGTTGCCTATATTGTACATACCATGTAAAATTCCATCAGGTCTTAACTTGTTATATTGCATCATTCCATAAGCAGCTTCTGATTTGTAATAAGCAGCATATGATTCTGCTATTGATTATAAATGCAACCCAATACTTCTGTACGTTAAACACTGGTAACTACTTAAAGACAACTTGTGACAGGGATAGAAAAGTTGAAAAAAATCTAATTTCAAGAAATCAAACTGAAATGTATACTGCAATTGAATCACATTCTTGTCATTGAATATTTGGTAAAGAAATGTACTGGTTAAAAGACTATTTCCCCAGCACAGATGGGGAATATTTCCAGCATAAATGGGGAAATGGATATATAATATTAGAAAATGATCCACTAAAAGGAAATATGTTTCTAAAATAAATGCACTCTGTTTAGGCCGACCTGCTCACAATATCATTCAAATAACAACTGAGTTGAGTCTTACAGGAATTTTGTTAAAGGAACAAAATTGTTGAAGATGCAAAAGTTTGTTTTTCCTGTGTCTTATTTTAATAAGTATTCAGTCTACTGAAAAAGGCAATTTTATTCAGTTACTAGAGAATATTTACTTACATGGCTAATTGGCTAATGCAAACTCAAAGGATTCATATTTACAGTCAGCAGTTATGAGCAACTGCCCCTCCGTGTATTTTAACCCCTATTGTGTTGTCCACTCTTCTCCGGCTGAACTTATTGAACAAAGACTGACTGAGAAATCACATGTAAGCCACAGAGACGTCATTAGACGATAAGATAAAAGTCTACAAGGTTATCAGTAGGAAATATTTAGCTCATTAATTTTAGAAACAAACTCTGATACAGTATCATAAACTTATACAGCAAAAAAACAAATAAATTGTAATTTAACCACCGTGGCACTTTTGTAGTACAGTGCCTAAGAGAATTAAACATGTCTGTTAAAATTAATTTCATTTCTCTCTAAGGTGCAAAGTTGCAAATAAAAGACAGAGCATTGTGGGGATTCTTCTAAACACCTGTGATAGACTATGTGGTGTTTATTGAATTTTGTTAGTAGTAAAGTGGTAGGCTTATGATTAATGTAAAATATTGTCTTAAACGGACCTATAGTTCAATAATTACAGAATACAGAAGTGTAATGTCCCTCTTCTCTCTTTCAGAGATTGTAGATAGGATAAGATTTAACCAATGTAACACGTGTACCTTTCTACAGATCTAACTTCCACAGAAATAACAGTAAACCTTCCTTTCACAGCTCTCATCAAGTTTGTCTTTCTTGATGTTCACAAGAGTGCTGTATTCATGTCCCACATGTTAAACCCATGCATTTTTAAGCTTTCCTCAGTCTGAAAAGAGTTCAAGGACTACCTCTCCCTTTGTGCTTCAGGCATACTGTTGGGCATTCTGAGTCTACCTTTGACATATGCAGTCATTTTCCTTCAGCTGTAGCTGGTCTGATAGTCAAACAGCTCCTTTTTTCTCCAGAAGTCTGTTTCTGCTTCCTCTTTCTAAGCTTTTTAAATCTCATTTAATATTTAAATTATTGCTTCCCAGAAAGGAGCACTGTGTTAGAGTCCCAATCAACACAGAACCAAGATTTACCTCCTAGGCCACATCCAGATGCACAGGTGTCTCAGCATATGCCCAGCATATACCCCTACACAAATTTCTTCAGCAGATGCCCCTGAATGTATGTTTTGTTGCTGGACAAATTGTCCTGCCATGGGCAAACTGTCCTTGCCCAGCTCCTTCCATCTCTTCAGGCAGGGAGGCTGGGGCCAACACATATGCTGGCCTTAGCAGTCTTACCTTTGTCCTGGTGGCATGCTGGAGCAGCACGGGCATAAGATGGGCATCATGGAGGCCTGGCCAGCAGCCAGAGCATTATTCTGGATAACCCAGCCTCCATTTGTGCTGGTGCATACATGTTACGCATTTGTTGCACCATTTCTGTTTACTGGGGTTGGGGTTTTTTGGAGGGGAGGGTGAGTTTCTGAGGGGGGAGGGGAGGGGTTGGTACCAGGAAATCCCAGTAGCAAATTTTGCCACCACACTGCACAATTGCAGTTTGGTGCATGTTTTAACCTTCACAGCATGCAGCTTATGGTGCCACAAAGAGGTTTGTGTCGTCACAAACCACACACCCCTGCTCATCCAGATGTGGCCCTAGGCTCTGTGCTTTTAAAGAACTATATCAACACCTAATCTGTTAGCTCTCTTGGGAAATTCCATTCCTTCCAGTTTAGGCCTCCAAAGAAATTGTAGTGAACTGATTTTATCTGGAATATGGTCCCTCTTTTGTTCTGCCCAGGCAATATCTGTTAGGCTCATGACAGTCTTGATGCAATGAACCCTCCCTCTAATCACAAGGAGCAGGATGCAAAAAATGGTATGAGGCAGCTATAAGACCACAGGCAATTTCTTTTTACAAATATGGAATTAATAAATTGCACATATCAGATTCTCCAAATTTCCACATCTATTTACTATGATAGGAGTCAGCTACAGTTATACCAGACCAAAACAAGGTTTCAACTACTTTGGTTCTTTATAGCAAGGAATACCAAATACTTCAGAAGGAGAAAAGCCAATAAAATGGATGGTAAGAGGAATCTGCCTTTAGTGGGTTGTTTTATAACACTAAGCAGTTGATGTTTGACGTGACATTATTACACAGAAAAGTGAGAATAGCTATTAATGAATGTGAAATTTATAGCTTTCCAAAGGACAAGGAAATAAAGTTATTTGCTCTTGTTTGTATTCATGAGAACAGGCTTCAAAATAGTCTGAACTAATATTGAAAAGAAGCATTATAGAGTTGAGTGACAAATATTTTGCTTCTCCACAAAAGTTCATTTTTTTTAATACACTATTTCTGAATTTCAGCCAAATTTGGTAAACAGTTTCAGCAATAAAATAGGGTGGTGGAGGGGATCAGAAAGTTTGCAAGGTCTCATTTAGTTTTAAAACAGAACATTTTATTTAATTTTGCAATGCTATTCTTTTCCTTCCTTGGAAATTGCTCCAGCTTTTAAAAGAAGGATTAAACACCCTGAAAACAATATAATTTGAAATATTTGGTTTTGGATAAACACTCAACTTTTTTTTTCAATGGAAGCCCAACAAAAGTGCCATTTTGGGTTCACCCAAATTTGGTCAGCCACCAGGAGTTGTGGCAGTTCTAGATACCTTATTCTGCTTTTATAATCAAACAGTTAGCAATGGTTGTTTTAGATGTGTTAGACCCAAACGAAATGTGAAAAATAAATCAATCAATAGCATTCTGTCAAATTAATGTTACCGTCCTGCAGACTTCTGGCATAGTTTTTCATTAAAATTGTCCTCAGGAGAATCACCTCAGTTTTAAAGTGAATTTTGGGGGTTTTGTAGTGGCCTAAATACTGGGGCTTTTACTGAGTCTTCTTGCAATTGGTGCTACAACAGAGGAAGAAGTGTTCTCAGAATATATGGGCCATGATCAGGTTGCCTATCATAAGCCATTGTCTTTTGTAGGTCAATGTATGTTAGATCATTCCTGGCAGAACAATCTAGGATCTAGTTCATGCTTTATGATAAACCATTTTAACTCTTTCCATTTTTTTCCCTTCAATCTGTGCAAGAAGTCACTATTGGGGTTCGTCGTCTCATAAATGTGAAAATGCAGGTATCCATTCTTCTACAAAATAGAATGTGTAGTGGTACTTGCTCTTGCTTTTCTCCTGTGATCCATAATTTTTTTTCTAATGTTTCTGATGGAAAGTCACAAATTGTACTATCACAAAAGGGATTTACAGTTTTTGCAATGCCAGTGAAAAGTTAAATTCAACCGTTCTCCTTGACATGAAAAGCTTTTTATGGCTTCCTAATGCTTCAAGAATTTCATTTTCTCTCTGGTCAGAGAGTAACAAACATCTCCCAACAAAGTATCAGTAAACTAATTGATATGGTAAAGCAATAGCCCTGAAAATAGTGGGAGAACACTTGGATTTTATGGACTTCTGTCTATAGAAAAAAAGTATCCATATACTTTCAGCCTAAAATTACTTTTATTTTAGGGTAAGAAAGATAACAATAAGAAAGAAATGAAAGAGCACACTATGTTTTTTCCATGTAATAAGCTGTAACAACTAATGGAGGTTTTTCAGTTGTAGTCATTACATAGTAACCCTGTGAACAAAATGGCTGCTGTTTCTACACACAGTCCATATAAATCTAATGGTGCAATGCAAAGAAATGAAAGTTAGCACAGTTTCATAACTACATAGAAGTGGTACCTTAGATTCCCAGAGAAGAAGTTTTGATGGCAAACTGGACATTGTTACGTGTGGTGAAATTATTTCTGAAAAATCAAGAAAAACTTAAATTCCTAATTACAGTACAATAATATTCTTTATATTCAAAGAATTAATAGTACAGGATAAAAAAAAATGTTTGGGCAGCAGGTAACTTCCAGAATAATGCATATATAATTGGCTTGTGTACGGGAAGTGTTAGGTTCCAATTATGAATGAGCAAGTTTGCTTAATTTAAATCTTCACTTCATAAAAGGTGTGTTTTTGTCTTAAGTTAACAAAGTCTTAAAGCAAGGCAGTTTAACTTTTAACTTGTGTTAGCAGCTTGAGTTCAACATCAGCCTTCTCTACTTAACTTGCCTAATTCACAGATATCTTGGCAGTCCTGGATTCCCTTAGGGATAGCCTAAATATGCATACATGCACATACACACATACACATATCTATGTATCATATATATACTCTTTGTATGATAATTACCTTCTTTTAATATATACTTGTACCATCCCAAAGGACATCCAAATTTGACATCTTAATGCTTTTTGGGAAAGGTAAAATGACCTTTCAGATGAAGAAATTACCTTTTGTTGTTGATAGCTATATCCATCTCATTCCACGTACATTATAGCCCTAGTTTTTTTCTTTCCTGTTTTGTTTTAGGTTTTATTTTCTTTCTAATGCTGTTTCTGGTGGATATGACCTCTTGTGTATTCTGTCTTAATTATTTTCTTCTATCATTCTGATTTATCCCAACTATGCAAAATCTGTACTCGTAAAGGTTGGGGGACTCTTGTTTTCTATTTACAGAACGGGCCAGGAATCAGAGGGCCCTTTATATCATCTTAGTTCCACTGCTGAGTCACTGAATATATTTGGGAAAGATCACTGTGTTATTGACACTTCATAGAGTCGCATCGCAGTCTCTGTATCAGTAAAAGGAGGTGATGAATTATTATTATACACCTTTGTAAATTACTTCAAGTCTCTAAGATGAAAAATGCTACAAAAGAATAATAAATTAGCATTCTGAGCACTTGTTTGAGGGATGGGGAATCAATTGACTGAAAGTGTTTCTACTGCCATTTTCATTATGTCCATGTTTTGCTGAATAGGGAGGGTAACTTAGGTTTCACGGATCTCTATTCTACTCCAGCTAGCCTGCTTCTACTAAGCCAATACAGTTCCTTACAATTAATTTATCTATCTTTATTCTACACTACAGTGGGCATCATAGTATCATAGTATCTAGGGTCAGAAGGGGCCTAAAGCAGGCCATCTAGTCTGATCCCCCGCCAATGGCGGGAACGAGTGCCAGGGTCACAGGACCCCAGCCAAGTACCTAGCTAATCTACTCCTAAAGATGCCCAAGGTAGGAGCAAGAACAACTTCCCTAGGAAGCTGGTTCCACATCCTAGCCACCCTAACTGTGAAGTAGTGTTTCC
>JAGPOW010001543.1:23883000-23959029 GCA_030014935.1 Caiman crocodilus | reverse complement strand
AGTCCCCTGCCGGTCCCTCACAGATGTGGGACTTGAGAATTTTCTCAAAGATCTTTCCCAGAACTGAGGTGAGACTGACAGGTCTGTAGTTCTCCGGGTTCTCCTTCCTCCCCTTGTTAAAGATGGGAACCACACTGGCCACCTTCCAGTCCTCTGGCACTTGTCCAGAGCTCCAAGAGCATTCGTATAACTGAGCCAAGGGCTCAGCAATCACCACCGCCAGCTCCCTCAACACCCTTAGGTGCAGGTCATCTGGACCTGCCAACTTAAAGACATCCAGCCCTTCCAGAAGCCCTTCCGCCAGGTCTACCCTTACCCTTGGCCTAGCAGTGATTCCTGAGGGGGAATACAGGCATCATAGGCATACTCTTAAAAGAGCAGGGCAGCACAGCACCTTAGAGACTCATTGGTTCATAGATGGTGTGTCTACCTGAGATGCTCCTGGTGGTAGCCAAAAAATATTGTGCAGTAGCATGTCACAGCACAGACAGTGCTAACAAGCTACTGTGCAGTAGCATCACTTAAAACATGTTTTCTGGCACTACTGCACAATAACTCCTTTTACTGTGTATTTATTTGGTACTTTCTAATAAAAATACTGAATGAATGCACAGGAACAGCTACACAGTAGTTTCTCATGTAGATGTGCTCAGAGGCAACAGAAAGTCTGTTGTTTTCATAGGCAACAGACTACTTCAGCAGATGCTATTAATGGACTTGCAGAAAGCAAGGGTTCTAAATAGAAGCTAATGTAAATAGAAAGGATAGGGGAGGAGATATTGCTGAGAGAGGCAAAGGTGGTTTGAATAGGTCTATAGGGATAAACAAGGTAATTAACCCATTATGGGACACAGGAGATATAAAATCTAGCTCAGGTAATGGTATATGAATCCATAGTCTCTGTTTAGACCATACTTAATGCAATCCAGTTGTTGGATGACCTCTTTTTCTATAGTTTTTCATTCAAGTCAGGTTTTAACGTTACTTTGATTAGAGAGGGAATGTCCAGGAAGGTTCAACTATTCTGTCCTGGGCTTTTGTGTCTGTCTGTAATTTGATGTCAGATTGATGTCCATTAATTCTTTTATATATGCCAATGTAAACAGCAGAGGGGCACCTGTAAGCAGGTGATGTCACATATGACATTGATAGAAGAGGAGATGAATAAATCTCAGCTGTTCAATTTGTGATGTTGGGTCCAGTGAGTTAGGTCCTGTTGCTGGAGAGATGTCATTTGAGGTTGGGATTTGCCTGTAAGTCAGGTCAGGCTTGTCTCTCAAGGCTTCCTTAAGATGGTTGTAGTTTTGCAGGAACAGTTGGAAGTCATTAATGATGTGTCCAAGGTGTTCAAGCTGAGGGCTGTAAGTGATAACCAGAGGGATTCTGTTGCCCTTGTCAGACTTAATATACTAGCAGGTCAGAACAGGGTTTGAAACTAGTTTTGTTGATTTGAGTGGCTATGGTTTGTGGATTTTATTGTAAATATAGGAAGTCCTGATCCAGATCCTTCAGGTATTCATCCTGGTTGGGAGATTAAGACCAGATACTGTTGTAATGTAGAGCTTGGCTGTAGCTAGTGGATCTAGTGGTGTTCTAGAGTTAGCTGCTAGAGATAGCTTAGCAGTGAGCTGATTTCCAGAACAATGTGGTGGTGATGTGGCCGTGGCAAAGTTTTATGATGATGTTTAGTAAATTAATTAACTGTGTAGAGTATCCAATAGTCAGTTTGATGGAACCACTAAGGCAGTTTCTTTGGAGTTTCTCTAGACTTTCCTTCCCATGTGTTCTTAAGAATAAGATGTCATTGACGTATCTTAGGCCACTAACACATGTTTAAAAAGAAGGCATGATGGACAATCTTAACAACTGCAACTCTAGCCATGCCACATATGCATGACAGGAGCCATGATTATGGGATCAAGCATCAGATCCCAGCCCCCCATGTCATATTGTTCCCATCATGATCCCAGGATCCCCCTGCACTGGCAGTCTTTGGTCCTGTAGCTGGGAGCTCTGAACACTGATTGAGTATTCCCAGAGCTCCCAGCTATTCACTGTGTTCCCCAAGCTGGAACCCCCAGTCAGCTGACCAGTGCTCCTAGCCTTTAGAGCACATGGGGATGTGTTCTAGAATCTGGGCGCGCTGACCACACATTCAGTTCAAGACGTAACAGGAACCAGTGACATACTATTACACAGATTTTTTGTAATAACCTTGTCACTTACTCCTGTTTTTCTCATGCCATTAATTGAATGAACATGTGGCCAGGTCACTACTTAGGCTGTGATTACTGAGTTAAACATAACATGTGCCAGGGGCATTAGGTATACAATGGATACCACATCATCACTGAAATAAACAACGTGGTGATTTCCTTATTTATCTCTACTAACCAATTCAACCCTGTTTCTCTCAGCAATGCCCCCCCGCATATCCATTATATTTAAATTCCCTTCTATGAAAGTGCCTACCTCTCGATCTTCTTAAATAGATGGTAGATTGCAGAAGACTATATAGCTGATGTGATTATTCGCTCATGTACTGTTTATTGTGTCTCATTTGTGTCCGGTATTTGAGGACCCTAAGTCATGGAGGCTGAAGTATTTTTCTAATACCAAGTTCACGTTTGAACTATTTTAAAATTATTCTTATCTAGGAGGCTGATTCTATACAGATTTATACCAGTGCAATTTTGTTTACTTCAACAGCGTTACTCCTGATTTGCATCATTGCAAGAGAGAGAACTTTCAGTTCTGGGTATCCACCCTCTTTTTCTTTAATATTATCTATACCAAAAGCAAACAAAAACAAACCAAAAACAAACAAACAAATGGCCCAAAGATGATGATGATAATATCAAGGAGCCATGTAGAAGATTCAGTAGGATAATTTCATTCAAATTTCACCATAGTCCAAAGTAAGATAAAACTCAAACTGGCTGCTCTTTAAGAAGTAGCTACAATTCCTACCCATCTCTAGTGTGAAGTTGAGCCCATATTCCACTTAACCAGTGGGCCCAGTTCTGCAGCTGTTAAGACAAGTTTCCCTTGATAAGCACTACTTGCAGTAAGTAAGCATTCCAAAATTAGGATCCATTTGCTTTGAGGTCTAATTCAGTAGAGCATTTAAGAATATGCTTAAATTTAGCTTGCTTAAGTCCCTCCTTATTCAGCAGTCTTGATTCAGTATCCATCAATGGAAATATCCCAATTATCTTCCATTCACAGTGCAAATAACTTGCATAGGCATTGTCTATATATTTGACTCCTATTTGAGTTGCTAGATCCAAGCCTTTGCCTTATAATGTTTTTCTACTGGCATTGAATTAATATAAACTCTAATTATTAAGCACTGATGTAACTCAGTAGTTGTAAACAGAGCTACATCACTACAGGCAATAAATAGCAACTGAGAATTGGACCCAGTATGTTTAATCTTTTAAGATAATATCTGAAATGCAAAGTAAAAAAAAAGGGGGGACATAAACCAAACCTAACAAAACCAAATGTAAACAAACAAACAAAATCCAAAGGAAAAAAATATGTCCTTTGTTTTAATTATTATCTGCTTTGGTTTATAAGTTTAAAAAGTTAAATGTTAGCTTGCAAAGTATCATTTCCAAGTTCTCACAGGTTTAATTCATATTTATTTCAATATTTTGTCTTATTTGTTCATATTTATTTCAATGTTTTGTCAATAACCACTGTTATTATTTCCTACTCCCTACAGACAGGTTTCAGAGTTCTGGTTTCTAATAAGCATACTGAGGCCATCTACGCTGTAATTGCTGGGAGGGGAGGAGTAAAAAAAAAGACTGATAGTCATGGTCATCTAAATATATCTCAGTAAAAACACCATCAGAACAACAACAAAAAATAACCCAAAAGGCAGATATCAGAGTCAGTAAAGAGTAAACAAAAGATGTAAAGAGAACATGACTGATCTAAAATATGTTCTTCATGAATTGCACCATTGGAATCTCTTGGACTTTGAATATATTTCTGCAACTTGACTAAATAAACCAGTTTTCTATAGTGGATAATGCAAGCTAAAATTTCACAGTTTAGAATTGTAGAACCAGAAGGGACCTGTACGATCATCAAGTCCAGTCTCCTGCCATGGGTAGGAAGTTATTGGGTTCACACAAGCTCAACAAGGTGCCTGTCCAGTCCCCTCTTGAACACCTCCACCTCTGCTGTGAGTGTGTTCCAGATTCTGGTGACCCTTACAGAGAAAAAGTTCTTTCTTATATCTAGCCTGAGTTTACCCTCTATAAGCTTATGCCCACTGGTCCTTGTCTTCCCTTAAAATACTTTCCTGAAGAATTGCTCACCTAGTTCTTGGTGTTCATCCTGATGTACTTGTAGGTGGCTATCAAATCACTTCTCAGCATTCTCTTACTCAAACTGAACTGAACGGACTCTCTTTTCATAGGGCCTATCCTCCATGCCCTTGACCATGTGGGTGGCCCTTCTTTGTACCCTCTCAAGCTTACACATATCCTTCGTGAAGCATGGTGCCCAGAACTGGACCTAGTACTTCAGCAGAGGCCTCACCAGTGTCGAATAGAGAGGGAGGAACAACTTCCTGGATGTACTGGCCACACAATGACTGATGTGCACCAGAGTTCTATTCGCCTTTGTAGCAATCTCATTACACTATTGGCTCATATTCATCTTCCAGCTGATCATAACCCCCAGGTTTCATTCAGATGCTATGCCAGACAGTGGACCACCACCCATAATGTAGTTGTGGTGAGGGTTCCTCCTATCCAGATAAAGGATTTTGCATTTATCCCTGTAAAATTGTATCTAATTCCATTCTGCCCATGAGTCCAGTCTGCCAAGCCCATTATGGATTGTAATCCTATCCTTCAATGTACCTTCATTTCCCCACAGGTTGGTATCATTCGTTAACTTAATCATTGAGCTTTCCACTGTCTCATCCAAGTCATTAATGAATATATTAAAGAGCATGGGTCCAAGCACTGATCCTTAGGGGACCCATTGGAGACGGCCCATCACAATCAAGCCATTCCATCAATTGCCACCCTCTGGAAGTGGCCTCTAAGCCAATTGTCCACCCAACTCACTGTACACTGGTGAAGTCCAGCATCCTCAAATTTGTTAGAGAAAATCCCATGGGATAGAATCAAAGGTTTTACTGAAGTCTGAATAAATCATGTCAACCCCATGTCTCTCATCCAGATGACTAGTTACCTGGTTATAGAAGGACACAAGGTTTGCTAGGCATGATCTACCCTCAACAAAGCCATACTGATTGCATCCATTTTCAGCTTGCAAACAATGGCCTTCTTAATACATTTTTCAAAGATTTTACCCAAGACCAATGTCAGACTGACCAGGCTGTAGTTAGCAGAGTCATCCCTCTTCCCTTTATTAAAGATGGGCACCATATTGGCCCTCTTCCAGTCATCCAGGACCACTCCCAAGTTCCATGACTCTTCAAACAGCTTGGCCAGTGGTGCTGCTATAAGCTCAGCCAGTTTTTTCAGTACTTTTGGGTGCAGGTTATTGGGTCCAGCAGACTTGAATACATCTAAGTGTTGCAGGAGATCCCTCATCTGTTTAGGACTGATTTTGTGTAGCCTGTTGTCTTCCCCATGTTCCCTGGGCCTCTGGTCAGGTGAGCACCCCTGGAATATGACTGTGAAGTATACATTTCAGCTTTTTCATTGGCATCGACTGTGAGTTACCCCTGAGCATTCAGTAGGGGTCCCACAGTGCATCCTGACTTATTCCTGCTCCCTATGGATTGGTAGAAGGGTTTTTTATTGTATTTTATTCTGTTTGCCAGCTTGATCTCCATGCCTGCCTTGACTTTCCTTGTATCTGCAGGCCCAGTCTCTCTGGTTGCTGAGTCATTCTTCTATGGCTTATATGCTTCTTTTTTCTTTTTAAAAGCTCTCTGATATTCCTGTTGAGCCAAGTGGGCCTCTTGGGTTCTTTCCTGTTTTTGCCCATGTGGGGATGGCCCATTTTTGGGCTGTGAGAATTGCCTCCTTAAGGAAACACCAATGTTCCTAGACTCCTAAATTGTCCAGTTGCTGGTTGCAGAGGGCCTCTACAAGTAGCCTATTGAGTCTGCCAAAATCTGCCTTCTTGAAGTCCAGGACTTCTGTTTTGCTGTCTGATTTCCCAGGCTTATGGTGAATGGTGACCCTAACCAGGTTGGATCGCTGTCTCCTTGAGTACCACCAATCCTTAGTGTGTCCGGGCACTGTTGGTGCATTCCACTTTAAGGGTTAGACCCTGGAGAGGGCAGGTGCCTGGTGAGGGTGGCCATTTAATGCCCAGCTCTGTGTGCTGAAGGAGAGCAGTTTGTGACTAGCTAGCAAGGAAGAAACATCTCCCTGCTGAGCTCTGCTGCTCCAGGAAGACCTAGAATTTATGGGGATGGCTAGAAGGCTCTTGGTCCTGTGCATGACCTAAAACTGCACCCTGCTGGGGTTGGGTGGCTTGATGGGGCTCCTAGTGGTGTGGGAGCCCACAGGAAATGCCAGGCCAGTTACTACTCCAGTGAAAGATGGGTCAGGGAGCCATAATAACCCCAACTTCAACACCCAGGTGGGTAACCCCATAGAAGGGCCCAAGAAGGCAGACCTGTGTTAGAGATTGTGGGCTAGATGTTCAAAAGCCTGACTTGAGGCACCTTCAACTGGTCAATGCTGGGGCCAGGACCAGAAGGGTCAAAAGGGCCAGGGGCCCACTGCAAGGGACTCACAGAGTTGAGGGCCTGGGGTTTCAACTGGCTTTGGAGGTGAGGCTAGGGCCTGTGTGGCCAAAGGTCCCGGGGGAGGATGCACACACAAGAGGGGGAAGAGTGCAGGGAGATAGACATCCAAGAATAAGGGCAGAGTAGGCTGCCTGATAGAAGGGATCCAGTTGGGGTCCAGACTGGAGGGCTAGAGACATCAAGAACTTAGATACCATCTGCAAGGCATGGGCTGCAGGATAGGGAAGATTTGGAGGTGCAAATAATGCCCCCTGGCATCAGGGAAGGAAATGGGCAGCCTCCTGCCTAATTAACACCATAATCATTTCCCAAGGCGAGCAGTTAGCCCAGAAACATGTGGGTGGGACAACATTCAACTGGGCCCAGGACCCTCCCTGCAGGTGGGGGACAGTTGGTCCCTTCTACCCTTACCAGTGCCAGAGGTGATTTTTCTCAATGTGAAGGAGCTGTGGTTCCCCGGAGGGTGCTCTGCCATATGTGGGGCAACTGGGAGGCAACTCAAGACTGAGTGTGTCCACTGGTAGCCCTCCCACACACCCTCCCACACAAATTTCTGTGCTAACTCATGAGCCAGGTCAGAGCACGACTGTTTGTGCAGCTCTAGTTGTGCAACTCTCTTGGGGCTGGACTAAGTAGGATCCAGGGCGGGGGGTGACCCCTCCCAGCTCCACTCAGGTGCCTCCCACCACTAATCTTCACTACCCACCACAGTCCCCCCTTCCCTTCTGGCTCCACACTGTGGGGTCCAGGTTCTTCCAGGGTGACCAGCTCTTGTGGATGTTTCAGGCTTCCACCCATGTATCTTTGCCAGAAAGCTGGTCCTGATTGAAGTAAAAGTTTCAGATGGAACTCTTTAAAAGTTTTAAATCTCATAGACTGTTGGGGAGAGTCTCATGAGATTATTCACAGTGCACATGCGCAGATAGTCATACCTTGCCACTTGCAGGGTCTAGAGTACCAAACCCTGCCCTGACTATGGGGAGAAAAGGGTTGGTAAGTACCCAGCCCCCTTTCTCACTCCTGCACTAACTCACACGTCGGGCCAAAGTGCACCTGTTCGCATACTCTGTTTGTGCAGCTCCAGTTGCGTGGCTCCCTGGGCATTGGGCAAAGTAGGAATTGGAGGGGGGGGGTCTGCCAGAGAGCCTGTCCCAGCTGTTTCCTCATGACCTCTTTAGATTGTACCGCGATGTACTACTTGTTCTCTCTTCCAAATGATGAACTATTTCTTCTGCTATTGCATCATCTCCACATATGTTTTCCAGGGCTTCAGGGCAGTGGCTGGCAGAGGTGTGAGTCAGAAGATCCTGGCTAAGGTCTGAGGTCAACTGGTTTTCCAACCTAGCTGCTGCCACCACTGATACTTTTCTGTGACCCCAGTTGTGGTACAGGAGTAGCCCTCCATTGCCTGGCCCCAACACAGCTCCTTACTGCCCAGCCCTGGTATGGACATGAGCAAAGCCTTGTGATGCTGGAATGCTGCAAAAGCCCCTCGTTCCACAGGCCAGATCCAGTGGCTCTGTGGTTTGCATGTTATTGGCCCCTGCTTTAGTCAGTAGCGTAACTAGGTGTGGACAGCTGGGTTGCTGTTATGTATGTCAAGGGCATTCAGAAATAAATGACCCCAGCTGCAACTGTGGGAAAGACTGCTGTCAGCCTACATGTGGTAAACATAAAGTAAAACCATATATTAATTATCTTCAGCAGATTCAACAAAAAGTAGCTGCAGAGTCATACGTGCAGATTCAACACAATTATATATTTCACAGTCACTAGATCCAGGCCCCAATTTTAAAGGGCTTCAAGAATGGTAGAGTGCTGCCACTTCTGCTCAGGGTGCAGAAACTGCTTGTTATCCCTATGGCTTTGAAGGGCAGCTAGGGGGGGCACCAAGGGTCATAATTTTCTGTTCAACTCAAGTTTTACAGGTTTTCAACACACAAAAACAACTGAATCTGGCTTTGTCTTACACTGGTGAGGCCACATCTAAAGTACTGCATCCAGTTTTGGGCCCTCTGCTACAGAAATGATGTAGACAAATTGGAAAGAGTCCAGCAGAAGGTACCAAACATGGTTATGGGACTAGGACACATGACTTATGAGAACAGGCTGAGGGAACTTGGCCTATTTAGTCTGAAGAAGAGAAGACTGAGGAGGGATTTAATAGCAGCCTTCAGCTACCTGAAAGGTGGTTCAAAAGAAGATGGAGTTAGACTGTTCTCAGTGGTGGCAGATGACAGAACAAGGAGCAATGTTCTTAAGTTGCAGAAAGGGAAATTTATGTTTGATATGAGGAGGAACTTTCTCATGAGGTAGGTAGTAAAGCATTGAAACAGGTTACCCAGAGAGGTTGGGGAATCTCTATCCTTGGGGGTGGGTTTTAAGACCAAGCTAAACAAAGTCTTGGATGAGATGATCTAGTTGTGGATGTTCTAGCTCTTTGAATAGGCGGTGGACTAGAAGACCTCCTGAGGTCCCTTCCAACCCTAATTTTCTATGATTTTTTGAAGGAAGCTAAGATTTGCAGTCAAAAGGTATACTGTGTGGCTCAGAAAAGATTTAATTCCTTGAAAATCCAACATATTCTGAGCAAATTAGTGCTAGCATATAAACAAAAATTATTCCAAACATGGCTTAGATTATTTCATTTTGCTACAAAAAGGTGGACTGTCTGTGGAACAAAGGCACTTTTAAAAAAAATATTTGGAGCAGTTTTTTATACTGTGATATATTGAAAGCAAAACCTATTACAACCATGCAGTGCCAAAAAATGATCACTGCCTTGTAAACAAAGAGAAATGAGAGTTTGGTACAATGGAAATTTTTCCAGACATCAGATCAAGTCTTGACTGGTAGAAACCAACTATGGAGAAATGAACTATGTTTTCTTGGTGAAAACTTCCCCTCCCAAAATTACTTTCATATCAAAAAAGGAAACGGTCAAGTTGACTCAGAAAATATTATTGGAAGTAAAGTCGAAAGGAAGCACATGTTTTGTCAGCTGGGGTTTGAACAGAACTGATCCCTGACATACATTCATTGTCTAATCATTAGTAAAAGCATGAGTGTTCCTCCTGAAAATGATGGTTAGCCTGGGAAACAGTCATTTCTTTACTATCAAATTATCAAAAGAGTATGGTTGATGGTTTCAACATAACCCTGAGCTAGGGGATTTGAGTAGAATACACCATGGCAGGATTAAAATCATTCCCTCTCTCCCACTGGGAATGATGATTCACCAATGGACTGTCTCATTAGTAAGCTACTTTTCTGGTTCTGACTTGAGTATGTTGGCCAATGAGTAGTGGGAATAAACTAAAGTAATGCCCTCCCCCACCCCGTATCTTCCACTTCCACTTGCTCTAGGGAGGAATTAAATGAGAATTCACTCACATTACTCACATTCACCCTGCCCCAAAGTCCAGGCGATCCACATAGGCACAGAAACTGAGTTCTGACATTCTTTTGGAATGAATGCATATTTTGAGTTGCTAGATTCACTGTAGTTGGTTGGATGCATAGTTTCAGTCACAATCAAGCCCTCAGGGAAGCCCTTTTACAAATCCTTCAAATCCAACATCAGCGAGATGGGAAAACATTTCTTTATTTCATGCAATCTAATCTTCAGTTTCTTCCTAGTGCCAAAAATGGCAAACTTTTGAGGTGGTATGTAATAATGTGCCTCAGTGCAGCTGTGAAAACAGGATGATTTTTGGTCCTGATTACACTGAGAACAAAATTTGCTATCAATTCTCAAAGGTGAAAATTCAATGCATTTTTCCACCAGCCACTTAACCTCTGAAATTTAATACATTCACAGAAAAAAAATCTAATAATTTAGTGCATACTGGCTATATTCCTTTGTGTGCTTTTCCACATCCCTGGTGATCAATGTTAAATATTTTATTAGTTCTGAGGCTGTAATATGCTTTAACAGCCTAAATACAGTGGGTTCATCTTATCTTATCCTCCTCTCATTTCCTCTCAGCAGGGTAAGTTAAACTGTGCCTAATGTGGTGACTAAAGTAATGAAACTCCCTCCCCTCCCAACTTAAAATATTTAGACTTACATTCTATATTATATAGGCATTCTCGTCCAGTCTTGAAACTAAGCAAATTTGGCAGTATATCATATGTCAAGGTTTTTAATTGAGTGAGAAAATTAATCAAGCCCACGTGGGTTCATTGTGTTCAGCACTGAGGACAATGTACATCTAAGCTTTTGTAGTGTGACTTAAGATCTGAAAATGTTTGTCTTCCATAATCTCTAAGGTACCTGAGAAGCATATTTTAGACAAAAATAATACCAACTCTCACCAAATAAATATTACTTTTAGTAATTTTTTTTTAAGGACTAATAGAAAGAGTCCTGAAAAAAAAAATCTAGAGCCCTCAGCCTCAGATGAGAGAGACCAACAAGCTGCTGCAATTCAGTGCTCAGAGAAAAAGGAAAAAACATTTTAAGTAATTGCATAACGATGTATCATTTAAATAATTACACAAATACAGTTGATTAAAAATGACTAAGCTTTAATAAAGCAATCAAACTGACACAGCCAGTACAACGTTAAAATAAAGCCAGCATAGTGTTACAGTACCACAACAAATCTCAAAATATATGGTTTCCACACCTAGGGCATGTACAGGCATTACACTTAGGCTGGTCTAAGTTAAAGTCAACCAATCTAAACCTGTAATCATGTAGAAGTTCAGCATACATAGACCAGTCTAAAAATGGTGCAAATGACCTATTATAGACCTTGTCCGAGGTACACTCAGTTGAGATCAGCTCTGACGGGCGTATCAAACTTTTGTACTGTTCCCCTATCAATTCAAATTAGATCACTGTCCTCCAGCATCCCAGCCTGCTGGCCCCTGTTCCTCCTCCCTTTCAGGAAGGCACACTAGCACTTGGATGCTGTTCCCAAATTGTCCCAGCACCTAGCAAGCACAGCATCTCTCCCCATCCCCTTCTCCATCTACTGGACCACTGCAAGGCAAGCAGTGGTGGCAGAAAATGAAGCATCTGTGTCCCTCACATGATCCTCAGGACCTGGGCATCTGAGTCCCTGGGCTCACAACACCCCTTGTGAAGCACATTAGGATGCATATGCAGACCACAGCACTAAGTCCAAGAGAACTGGGGTGCGTTCAAGCACATTGCTCAACAGACAGAAGTACAGGCCCATGATAGGGATTGGGTGCAGCCAGGTTGAGACAAAATGGATGAAGATCCAGTATAAGCATGTGCATGACATCAATAAAAAGTTTGGGAGCAGGAAATACAGCATGCCCTTCTTCAAGGAGCAAGTGCCTTGTTAGTCCAAAGCCCTCTGTGCAAGCCCATCTCCCAACCCATCCTCCTTCTCCCACTCCCCACTTCCCCTGAGGGACCGCTGGCCACTACAGACCATCCCCAAGGTAACAGCCTTCTCCCAGCCCATCATGGTGGTGAACACTACAAGTGAGGAACCTGATACATGGATGGAGAGGTGTGGGGAGCTGGTGATTCACCCTACTCTGACTGCTCAAAGCGTGGAGGCCCAGGCTGCTAATTGCTTGAGAGGTTTCTGCCTTTCAGCACCAGACAGACCCTTTCCTACCCTCCCTCCATGGAATGCAGCAGAGGTATCAATTCTTTCCTCCTCCACACCACCCCTCTTCCCCAGCCTCAGGCAGTTAGCAGCCCATTCTCCATTCTGTTGGAACATAAATCTTCCTCATGCACACTTCCCTGCCCTCTTTGGGCACTTTTACATATGATCCAGGGTTGGAGGGGGGTGCCCTCATTAGAGCAGGTCCAAGAGCCACTCTAATTACAGCACTGCAGTATCTCATGATCAGCGTCCCCACACTTCAAAGTGGTGGTGGGGCACTTGAACTAAAGCTTGCTGGCAAGTTTTAGTTCATATGCCCCCACCACTATTTTGAAGAGCAAGATGCTGATACATGAGATGCAGAGGCTGGCTGCAGTGCAGGAATTACAGTGTGTCAGAGCAGACTTGATTAATCAAGTCTGCTGGAGTGTTACAGCACATTGGAGCAGATTCATGGCACATCTACAGGTGCCCTTTATCTCTCATGACCATGTTCTGGATAGTGGGAGAAGCTGAGCCTCCTTCCAGCTGTCCAGAGCATTAGCATTGAAACAGCACCCCCCCGCCTCCTGCCGCCTTTCTCCTTGCACTCATGGAAAGGCACTGAATGTGTTTACTGAGCTCTGGAAGCAAAGTGTAAAAAGCAGGTATAAGAGTCAGCTCTTTGCACCCCATCCCAGTTGGCAGCACCATAGGGCCATCTGGCAAAGAAGACAATGAGGTCAGAGACAGGAGATAACATACAACTATCTATGAGAAACAGTGGAATTGCAGCACAGCAGGAATAAGAATTTCCCCCTTGCTAAATAGCCACTCTTCCTTCCTTCCTTGCTTCCAGTCCAAGAAAAGCACTGATGTGATGGCAGGGGTCCCACATGGGAACCACTATCTCAGCCAATCCAGCCCCTCTGTCAGGGTGACTTCTGAGTCATGCATCTGGAAAGGATCGGAAGTGGCACTCCACACCCCATCTGATCTGATCCCTGGTGAAAGTCCAAGTCTCATGGCACAGGCAGTCACTGTACTAATCCCTCAAGGAAAACCCCATAGACTCCTCCCACAATTGCAGCCCCATCCCAGCCCCAGACAGCACTTCCACTGCAGCCTGTGAAAGCAAGGCAACTCCCACCCCCTCCAGATGTTTGCAAAGCAGAAGAATGGTGCTGGAAAGCCAAAGGCAGTATACAGCAGGACTCTTCTTAGGCAGCAGGGGTATGGGGCTCCTGTTGGCCAGGTCATAATGGGTTCAGAATTGTGTCAATAGTTGTGGTGATTGCAACTTCATCCATGGGTGTCAGCTCATTATAGCAGAGCAGAGTCACTCTGGTACCATGTAAGCCAGACTTTCACACTGCATAGTAACCTGGCCTTCCCCTGCATGCCTTCAAAGCAGATGGCCTCTCCTTCAGCTATAAAATACTTCCTGGGGCATCATGTCCTGCAGCAGAAGCATGGTATATTGGCTGGCACTCCCCCAGGAATAATGATAATGGCTCATCCCTCTGGGTCCCAGCAAGACCCTGAATCTCTGGACCCTCTGAAGGCTTAGTTCAAGTGTCCACCACAGTTCCTGGAGAGAGACCCAGACTCTCACTCCCTGACAACCCATCCCAGCACCACTGCGGGGCCTGCTGCCCACCAACAGCACAGCTGGGGCCCTGATCTGTGTTGGAGGAGAACAGTGCCAGGTGGAGAGCAGTGGCATGGCTACTAGCCATGGGGTGGGGGGAGTGGAGGTGGGGCAAGACAAAAGACTTACCATAGCTACCTTACTGTCTCATGGGTGCCAGAGTGAGAGCTGGAAGGGTCCAAAATACCTGCCCTTATACTTAATTTTATCAGCAAAATTTCAACATTACACAAAGACTCTGTGTCTTCCCTGTCAAAGTGAAGAAACACCACCTGTGTCATGGAGGCCAGTGTGTGGAGGACACAATGGTGGCACAAGACCAGGGGGACACAGAGCTGCAGAGGAGGGATGTTTGCTGAAGGTATCAAAGGAGCAAAGAGGAGATGCTGTAGGCCTTGGTCATTGCCTCTGAGTGCCAAGCACACACAGGTGACTCCAGCACCAGAGTCTGAGTCCTCCACAGAGATGGTCTGACTGTCAGAGCATCTCTGTGGTTGGCCACTTGCCCTGGTGTTGAAATGTGCAGCCTACCAGACAGCATGTTCAGCACCAGGGCTCCGGTGTCAGTAAGTAATGGGTTAGGGAGGCTGAAGAAAGGAGGGGGGGACCGTGGGATGGACCCCTCCTGGCCCTGCCCACTCCCCCATGCCCCCCACCCCTGCCCTGCCTGGTCCCACTCCCCCTACCCCACCAGGCCCTGATCACTTCCCTGCCTAGCCCTGACCCCCATCTGTCCCCTTGACCCCCCAATCATTTCCATGCCCAGCCCCGCCCCTCACTTTCCCCCTGACCCCCATGATGTCCTGTGCGGCCTCATCCTCATCAGTCGCATGGAATCTGGTGGCCCAGTCCAGGATCCTAAGTGGGCACATGATGTGGTAGGTGGTCCCATGTAGGATGGCAGGCTGCTGGGCAGGAAGCTGTGTCCCACAGCAACCAGCTACAAGATCATGTCCTGATAGCCACATGTATTTGCCCTCAGCCTACAGCAAGAGTTGTTCAGGGAAACAAGCAGGACTTGTTATAGCTCCTGAGTCTGAGGACTTGGGCACAGGTGGCTGGGCACCATGGCAGGTTGTGGGCAGGCCAGGACACAAAAGCATATGAAATTAGCAAAGGAGGACACTCACTCTGGGGCTTTTCTAGAAGCTTATTGGCAAGGTGTGAGGGAGGGCCCATGGTGAGTTAGTGGGGGTGGGTTGGAGAATGATAGCCTGCACTCAGCTGTTGATCAGGTGCTTGGTTGTACTCAGCAGTCTCCAGCAGCCTATGAATCCAAAGGGCATGCTGAGTACCCTCCTGTCTTTGGGCCTCCGCCAGAGGCCACTTTTGCCCCCGCTGCCCCCTGCAGGGGTGATTGTGTATAATGTTCACTCCCAATCTAAACTAGGTCCCTCAGAGAAAACTGTGTAACTTAGATAAATTCCTATCCCAGCTTTTTGAACATGGCCCTAGATTTGTCTACTGTTCACCTGACACATAAGTAGTTCCTCCTGATTTCAATGAGAAGATTCATTGGAGAAAAGTGAATATGAATTAACACTTAATCTCACCTTGCCAGTAGGAAATGGCAGTATTTTAGATGCAATGGGCCCAATTCATCTGCCACTTTCCATCTTTATAACATTATTATTGTATTGATTTAAACTGATTTATGTTAGTTTAAAGGAGAACAGAATTGGACCCTGCATACCTATTTGTGGACAGGAAGGCCTCTTGTCCCTTTCACTCAAAACCATAAATCAAATTAAAGCTGAAATAGTACAGTGAAAAAATTATATATGTTGGCATGACTATTCAGTATTTCTTTCAGTGAATACCATTTTCCTCCTATACATGATGAAACCACAGGCACTACTCATGTGATTATAACAAGCACAGACTTATTCTGTCTGGGGCTATAGCCCAAGCTACTCACCTGGAGTAAGGATCCTATTAAGCAACCCATCAAAACTAGTGGACATTTTTCATTGACTAGAATAGGAGAAAGATATTTACGTGAATATAAGATGACCATGAATATATAACAAGCTCCCAATAATCAGTTTTCATTAATTTAATTATTGATGCCTTTCCTTGAATTTGTCCCCTTCTCACTGATTCTGGGGAGTCAGGTTGCACCTTTGTCTTCTGCCCCCAATCTGCCCCTCTTCAGCCCCTTTCCTCCCCCTGCAAATTGTCAGATCCTTCTCTCTACAACTACATGGAAGTGTGGGGCAAATTTGAAAACAGGATGCAGCACCTTGAGACATTTACTACACAGTAGATGAATTAGCTGAACATTAAATGTGGCAACACATGTGCTCCTATAGGCCAGAGTTAGCTCAACATGCTACAGTTACACCTGCATATGAAGATGTGTGCTCTGGAGCAATAAACCCCAGAGCAATAAACCCCAGAGTTTATTCAAGTACATTAACATGTATATGTAGACACACCCACTGACTTTGAAATAAACAAACCTTAGTAATTTGCATATAGGCAAATTACTGCAGATACCCATAGACTTAGTTCATCCAGAATTGATGAATTTCACTTTCTTTAAACTACTGCAAATTTTAGCACAAGTACTCCATAAAAACACTTTTAAGCAACACTTTTCGACCTACTTATATATAGTACAAACTATGCCTGATTATGTCCAAAGCCCACCAGGATGCCTGCCAAATGAAGCATCTGAAGTCCTGGGTAGAGGAGGAGAATATTTGCCAGTAGTAGGGCCAGTTGTGGTAAGTGAATGACACACAAGCTTGGAATTGATTTGGCTGACTTTTCCTTTGGGCAGGAACATTTTTTCTTACAAAAAAAAAACAACTCAGCATCTCAGGCTTTTGACTTTTTGGTCTCTTACAGGGTAAGATCAAGTGTACCGAATCACAACTTCTTGTGGGCTAAGATCGAGTGTAGTGAGTATCTGAAGTCCCACACTAAAGTGTGTGGGATGGAGGATGGTTGCTTGTAGTATCTGTAGGCATTCAATACCCAAGACATCTGGGTGTTGGCCTGCACATAGAATGCCTGCCAATGGATTTGGGAGTATCCGAAGTCCCAGGGTGATATGTCTGGGATGGAGCATGCTCACTGGCTGAAGCACCATACATGGTGTTTGGAACAATTGAGTTCTGCCTGCTCAATTGATATGGTTTTTGGAACTACTGAGTTCAGATCAATTGATATGTTTTGGAACTGATTTGGTTAATTTGATCTGGAATGCAAAATATATTTGAATTTAAAAGAATCTCATCCTTTTGGCTAAAATCAAGTATTTTTGGCATGCAGGGGAGTGTCACAGTTGGCTCTGGCCCTTATAATGCCAGTCTAGTATTGCAATTCCTCCAGACCTGCTAACAGTTCCCTGTGGAGGGGACGTACACTCATTTTTTTGTTAAACTGAAAAAAAAATCCCAAAACATTCCCATTTGTGTGTTTGCCTAATGTGGGCCATGTGTTTTATTGTCCTGGTCTGTGTTGGTTGTGCTGAATCAACTTCATAGCTAGTTTTCATTACTGAGAACACGCTGCTTTTGGCCAAACTTTAATGATAGACAATGCATTTAATAAGGTTTCCTTGTATGTATACAACATAAGAAGCTTTCTTCCCATGCTGACCTGGGGGTGGGGGGTCATCTTAAATTTGAGCAAATGTGGTACTTCTATGAGAAAAGAGTGGTACGTGCTCCAGAAGGTAGGCAGAGAAGGGGTCAGCATATGAAAGTTGCCTTCGCTTTTCATTGAACCTGGACCAACCACAGCCAGACTTCAAAACACAAGCCATGCATTGAGCTGCTATAGCTGGCTTTCAAAAGGTAAGAAAGCAAGAAGTATAGAGCTCTAGTAGAGATGGAGCTAGCTTGTAGAACTGTGACAGAATCAATCATTTTTTCTTGTGGGAATGTTTTTGTAATGCGAATCCCAGCTCATCCCATCTACTAGAAGGATGCATTATAAGTCTGATATGATATGACTCATCATATTTGAATTCCCTGTTTCCTGCCCATTCCCCACTTACTACCGTTCATCTGGTTCTCTAGTCTGGTATGTCAAGTTAAATATGAACAATGATGTTATTCCTGTAAAGGTCAGGGCAAAAGTAGAGCTGCCATAAGTGGGACACACTGTTAACTTTAATGCAGTTTCACTGGCCTTCAGAAGGTCTGAATATAACCTTATGCTAATTCGAAGTTAATTATAATTCATGTTATCACTGAACATGCAATCCCAAAAGAAAATACAAGGAAAATGCAAAAATGTAAAAGGAATATAGTAGGAAAGAAAGAAAAAAGTTAAAGAGAAAAAAAAAAAGAAAACACTTAGAGGAAAAATAACCTTTACAGAGACTTGATGAAAGAAAAAAAAAGAGGAAATAAGACACAGACACAAGAAAACCCAAGAGGACTTTAACAGATATAGTAGTTAATTAAAAAAAACAGAAATAAAAACAGAAAACGAAGGTATTCTCTGTCTTCAGTTTGAAAAGGGATTAGGTAGCTTCAAAGCTCCAGGAAATATTTTTTTTCTATTGCACTGGTAGTAATAGCTGTGTAAAAACCTGTTATAAATGCTTTACCAGAGTATTGTGCATACACTGTCATTAAAAAATGACCTTTTAAAATATTCTGCAGTTGGCACTGCACAAGGAAAAATGATAAATACGTTAATGGATATAGTCCACCCCTACATAGAAGCTGAATTCATTTCTCTTCGTATTTTTTTCAAGTAATACATATCAAAACTATATGACCAAAAGAAGCAAGGAAAGATGATTACTATTACCTTTTTCCAGTAGCTGTACAGTATCTAGGTTGGCAATCTATAAACTTGCTTTATTTTTCACATTTTTGTACATTAAAAATACAGACATATTAAACTAGGCTCAAATTGTGGTATCATTTAAAAGAAACACGTCATCATTGATTTTAACAAGCCAAAACCCAGGGATAAGTCCAATGTTTTCTGAATTCTGGGTCTTGTTAAGGGACTTATTTAGATTTCTTCATGGCACTTTCCAGGAAAATTCGCTTTTAGCTTGACTTTTTTTTTTTTAATTTAATAGTGGTAGGTTAAATACATGTCATGCAAGATGAAAAGTTTCAGACGGACTTGCTATTCCAAGCTATTTCACAGTAAATTTTCAAAAGCACCTACCTATGGTTGTATTTTTGTTTGTTTGCAGTGGCTTCAGAGACAAAGCCCTTCTCTTATACTTCATGAGATATTTTGTAAATATTACACTAGACACCTATATGCATCTTTAGGCAGCTAAGACAATGTAAAAATTGGTGACTGAGTAATTTGCCAGAGATTCCATATGCACCTGCGACATAGCTGAGACCTGAACTCAGAGTCCCCCATGACTCCTTGCATTGCATTAACCTTAAGATCAGCCTTCTTTCCTTTGCAGTTCCTATATGGTGTCACTAGCCTCTTCCCATTGCACCAGAATTGCTTTGACTTCCTCCCCAAGCCTACTATATTTGAAAGGATGTGGTCTCTAAAGTCCTATGCTATAACACAATGGTTATGGTTGTCCAGGGAAAATAAGATCAAACATCTGATTCACTGTATCTGACACAACAATGTGGGAAATGTAAGGAAAAGTGCCAGTTTAGACAGATTTTGAACTGAAACTTTAATTTCAGAAGTCAGTTTTCTTAATACAACACTATTTCAAAATATGCACTTGGGACATATTACATATTGCTTTATAGAGTAGATACAGACTTAAAAAATAGTTTGGAAGATAAGAGCAAGCTACAAGCTATTATTACAATATGTATACTTCTCCATTGCTTATAAAATAGTAAGCTAAACTACTATTCTACTTCTCAGAAATACAGAATATCTCTGAAACAATTGCTTTTTCTAAATTCCTCATAATTACATTTAATTATTCTATTCCTTTATCATAGCCAAGACTTAAATAATAGAAGAAAAGTAATAGATGGTAATTATTGTAATCCATCTGTAGATGTTATTAAAACATTTTTGAAGAAGAAACATGTTTTAGTTACTAGTTATACGGAGAAAGTGCTGAGCTGTATTCATATTCCTCCTCCCTAATCAGGATTATGAAATTCAACAATTTCTGCTTAGTACCAGCAGCTGAAGATTTAGAATGAGAATAAAGCACACACAAAATGAAGCAGAAGACTCTCTTGTGTTGTGACAATCCCTGTCCCTGATCTTGGGCTCTGTTTAGCTATCTTTGAGATTCTGAGGGACAACACTAAAGAAGAAAGGTTTATAATACTCCAACAAGCAAATCCTTGCTTGGCTTGTCAAACTGTACATACTTGCTTTGCAATTTATCACAGCTGGTATTCCCGACGCAACTCCAGGCATTAAGACTCAAGAGCAGCAGTCTCCATACCTTTTGCATTCTAGCCTATAGAGGTATTTGGTTAGCTTCTTTGAAATACTGTATCTTATCCAAAGGTAATAAATAGCACCACATCTCTTCATTTTTTAAAACATTTTAAATGTTGAAGCACTTTTATCTTCTCAATTAAAATATTTCCCCTGAAATAAAATCACACATAAATAAATAGGATGCAATTCAAAATAATAGGATGCAGTTCAACAAGCACAAGCGCAAGGTGCTGGACCTAGGGAGAGGGAATCAGCAGCACACCTATAGGCTGGGGGATGACTTTCTCAGCAGTACAGCAGCAGAAAGAGATCTCAGAGTCTTTGTTGACTCCAAGATGAATATGAGTAATCAATGTGATGAAGTAACTAGCAGAGCTAACCACACTTTGTCATGCATTAGTAGGTGCACTGCGAACAGCTCAAGGGAGTTGATCCTCCCCTTCTATGCAGCATTGGTCAGGCCACAGCTGAAGTACTGCATCCAATTCTGGGCACTGCAGTTCAAGAAGGACAACCTTAAGAGGGTCCAGAGGAAGGTCACTCATATGATTAGAGGCCTGCAGGAAAGGCCTTCTGATGGAAAGGCTGAGGGACCTGCACTTTTCCAGCCTCTGCAAGAAAAAGCTGAGGGGAGAACTTGTGGCTGTATACAAATTCACTGAGGGTTGGGGAGGAATGGGCAGCAGGGAATACAAGATACTCTGTTTACCAGAGTACCCCTTGGAATAACCAGAAACAACAGCCCCAAGCTGATAGAGAGCAGGTTTAGGTTGGACATCACAAAGAACTTTTTCATGGTTAGGGTTGCCAGAATCTGGAACAGGCTTCCAAAGGTGCTCTCCCTATGTTGGGGGTCTTCTACCTTGGTCTTCATTGATAAAGATGTTGAAAAGCACCAGTCCAAGCACGGACCCCTGAGGGACACCACTGGCCATTACACACCAGGAAAACACATATTTATCCATGAGAACTCTATGGGTCCTACCCTGTAGCCAGTTTCCTACCCACCAAACTATCGAGCAGCTGAGCCCACAATCTTCCAGTTTTCCCAAGGATATTGTAAGATACTAGATCAAAAGCCTTTTGGAAGTCTGTATATATAACGTCTACCTCATCTCCCATGTCCAGATGGTGAGAAACCTGGTCGTAGAAGGAGATGAGATTGGTAAGACTAAGCTGTTGAGCAGCTGAGCCCACAATCTTCAGGTTTTCCCAAGGATATTGTGGGATACTAGATCAAAAGGCTTTTGGAAGTCTAGGTATATAATGTCTACCTCATCTCCCATGTTCAGATGGTGAGAAACCTGGTCATAGAAGGAGATGAGATTGGTAAGACCAGGCCTAGCTGCAACAAAGCCATGCTGGCTGTCATTCAGTATCTTACCTTCTGCAAACATATCATACATAGATTCCTTAATGAGCTTTTCCAGGATTTTCCCTGGGATGGTGGTTAGGCTGATTGGTCTATAGTTGCCCAGGTCCTCCCTTTTTTCCCTTCTTGAAGATAGGTACAATGTTGGCCCTATTTCAATCCTCAAGGATTTCCCCTGTGCATCACGAATTCTGAAAGTGCATACACCTCTTTTTTCTTTTTTAAGCAAACTGCAATGTCCCTATTAAGCCAGGAAGGCCTGCCAGCCCTTCTGCTACCTTTCCTCTTTGCAGATATGGTTTTCTTTTGTGCTTTGAGGATTGTATCCTTGAGCAGTGACCATTCTTTATACAACACATTTGCTTTCCCTTCTTGGTCCCACTTTGTCTCCCCTACTAATGCTCTGAGGAGACTGAGTCCAACCCCCTGGCAGTGGCAGGAAAAAGTTCTGGGGTCATGTGACCCCATCCAGCTGCTTGCCCAATGATCCTTTCAGGTCCCTTCTGACCCTAACATCTATGAATCTATTAAATATAATATGAAAATATAGATTTCTTTGTATAAAGATATGTTTATTCATCCGAAGAGTATGTGTCGTATACAAGGTTTCAGATGGACTTTGGACTGATCACATCTACATTCAACAGATTTCATTATGACTTAAGCCCATGGGTATGCTATTTGCCTGGTGATAAATAGGAGTAAAAGTACTAGTTTGATAATTCAAATGTGTTGAGAATAACAAAACTATCTTCACTTTTACTTAAAGGAGGTGGGAAAGTTATCTGCCAAAGTACATAAAGCTTGAGTTAATGCATTCAGTAAACTACATTTTCTTCCAGTTATTGTTGTAGCAATAAAAGTTGCCAAGTTTTCTATGCTTTATAACATAAAGTTAGAAGGTGTCTCTGATTTAAATAATCTGGCACACTGACAAGGGTCAAAGTAATCATATATTTGTATTAATCTCTGTTAGATCATCATTGGGTATTTTACTACTATAATTATAACCACCAAAATTCTGGTTCAGGAAAGCTTATGTAATCAATAAAGCACTTAAGCAAAATTTTAAAATATGCATGTTCTTAAGTGCCATCCTGAACTGGGGTTAATAGCTAGATTTCTTTTACATTTTTTAACCTTTTGCTGTAAAACGGAATGGATACATTAAATATTCCAAATACAATATGATATTCTAGGCTCTGTGCACCCAATTGGCACCAATGAAGCCCTCGGAGGCCCTCAGGACCCCATGTTCTGGTCCCAGCCTCCCCTCCCCTACCCAAGGCAACTTGCTACATGCCAGAGCATGCATGTAGTGTTGTACACATACGGCATAAAATGTGAAATGAAACCAAGTGGGAATCTTATCAGGGATAAAGCACAATGCTGCATTTATTGAAAATATAAGACAAAATAAAAGAAAGTATAACAAAAAGGTAGTGTTTCCTATCTCATACTCTCACACATACATTCATTCACATACTTACAAAAGGAGACAGACAGACAATCCTGCAAATATAAAGATATTACCAGTCCTTAAGATGCTCGGGTTAGCTTGATAGCCAGCCAAGTTAATCACAAAGATGAAGCCAGGTCTTGTCAGATACGTACTGATGCTTCTTCTTCTGTGCAGAACAGACCCAAAACCTTTTTTTCTCTTCCATATTTATAGTAATTGTTTCCCATACAAGTCTGCCAGTCTTCCTGTGTCATGTCCCCTTGATGGTCCAGAGAGGTTATATACGCCCTCTCTACACTACATTGGTCCCTCCGGCCTCAATTGGATTACTGCGTCCAGTTCTGGGCATCGCACTTTAAGAAGGATGTGACCTGCCTTGAGAGGGTTTAGAGGAGGGCCACCCGCTTGGTTGAAGGGCAACAGGGCAGGACCTATGAGGAGAGGCTGAGGGACCTGAACTTGTTCAGTCCCAGCAAATAGAGACTGAGAGGGGATTTGGTGGCTGCCTACAAACTCATTAGGGGAGATCAGCAGCAGATAGGAATGGTCCTAGTCCCCCCAGCACCACCTGGGGTGATGAGGAACAATGAAGCTGCTGGAGAATAGGTTCAGGTTGAGAGAAGGAGACATTATTTCACCGTTAGGGTGGCTAGGATCTGGAACCAACTTCCTAGGGAAGTGGTCCTTGCTCCTAACTTGGGTAAATTCAAAAAGAGGTTGGATGAACACCTGTCTGGGGTCATGTTATCTCAGCGTGTGCTCCAGCCAGTGGTGGAGGGTCAGACTAAAAGATCTATTTAGGTCCCTTCTGACCCCTAACTACTATGAACCTATGAAACTATGATGATGACATGATCCTCCTCTTTGGTTGTGATGTTATGATTGACAGATTCTTCTGGCTTTGTGGTCTGCAATTTTTCCACCAGTTGTCAGCAATTTCTTCAGCCATTGGAACAAAAAATGATCATGTAGTTTGTAATTCTTAACTGTTGATCTTGGACATTGTTGTAACCTTTGACTGCTAAATCACAGAAGGCTATTCGTATCCTTCTAGTCTAAGATGCAAGACAGACTGTCTTAACATATGCATTTCCACACACACTATTTATTCTTTCATTACCTCTTTTCAAATACCCCAGACATACTGCAGGCCTTGCATCCACACCGATTCTGTTATACTACATTTAACTTATAAAATAACAAAACAAAATGACTGTTATACTTATGCTAAACAATGTAAAAATCAAAATGGAGTCTTAATTAAGGCTAGTTACACAATTATTCAAGCAAACTAAATGGATATTGGTTACAAAATAATAATTATCAAAGCAATAAAGGATATTATAAAGGCAATATCAAGAGTGTATAAAGGCAAATTAACTTTAGCTCAATAGTAGGGGCATTTTCTGGGGACAAATATGTGCCACTGTTTGTTGTCCCCAGGGAAAATCATGTTCCCACTCATAGGTATGCAGCCAAGGTGCCTAATACCTACCTAAATTCCATTGTGATTGAGGTTCGTTCAAGGAGGTGTCCGTGTCACATAGCGAGCTGATCAGTGGTGTAACTAGTTGGGAGTGATAAGGGCAACTGTTCTGGGCAATGACTTTGGAGGTGGGGTGGGGAGCACCTGCTTTCAGTAGCCACAGTTTTACATTTACTATCACAGGGGCAATTGGAAGTCATTGCTTCTGTTTTGCCCTAGGTGCCCAGCTCCATTGTTACACTGCTGGACCTGATTAACTCTAGTTGATCAGAGCATGGTCAGAGAACACCTAACTCAGACCAACAACATTGAGTTCACCTCAGAACAATGCTAGGAGTTGTGTCTAAGTAAAACTGATAAAGAATATTGGACATCTTTGGTCAGTTAGGTGTCTGTCCTCAGAAGCAGGATTAGGCTTCTGAGAAGAGCAAGAATTCAGTCATATCCCTATGTTTAATGTTTCATCATACTGACCTTTAGACATCTTTAGGTTTTCTAAATCACACTTGGGAAAAACCTACCTCTTTCCATTTTTCCATAGAACACCGAGGCACATATATTTGGTTAAAATGTTTCACCTGGTGAAATGATGTGCCTAGATTTTTAGACAATGTGATACCTAAATATAGGTAGTTCCAAGTCCAAAATGAGTTGAGCTTTTTTTTCAGTTTTCATAACTGGGATAGGGTACAGATTCAATAAGCAATCTTTTTGCAAGGGTGGGACAAAATGACCCAGTGTGGATCTGAGATGGGCCAGCGCTAGGCCCCAGCTACCATCACTGCTGTTATTTCTCCTACTTCTTAGCCTTAGGATAGATGTAGGTCCCCACTGCCCAGCCATGGCACAGAATGGGCAAAGTCCCACACCCTTGAGCCCCCAGACACTCACCTGCAGCACAGCACAGGCAAAGACCCCTGCTGCCAAACATAGTTGAAACTCACTAGGTCCATGAGCCAGATCCAATGGCTCCTTGGGCTGGAGTTGACACTGGGTCCTAGGTTGCTGACCTCTCATACACATGCTAAAAGAAATTTTCCTGTGCTAAAAGGCTAACAACCTAAAAGAAACAACTACCAAATAAAAACATGGGCAAGATACACCTTGACCCAGGTGGAGATTGCATATTTCCTTGTTTAGGTAATACATTGTTTATAAATGTTTGTATGTGGGCTCCAATCCTAAACACATTACAAGCAGGCAGATCCCTGCACCCGCACAGGGTTGTACTGAGCTTAACAGAACTTCAGCCAAATCCATGAATGCACCTAAAAAGAACAACTTGCAGGTTCAGCCCCAAACAGACTACCATCAATTTTCCAAAAACATAGCTAGTAGCTGTTATATTGTTAGCTGTTATGCAAATATTATCTCATGTTCTTTAAATCTAGGCAGGACATTATAATGTAAATATTAACCAAAATGAGATCAAACTAAAAAGAAAATTATGAACTGGAAAAAGGAAAATACTGCAAGTATTATTCTCTGTGTTTTAAAAAATTTTAAACAATGTCTGCTCATTATAATTTTATCTAATTCACCATCATATTTGAGCACTTTCCATTAGGGCATTAAATGACAAGACTACCATCTGTCATGTGTAGTTTGATCTTTTTTTTTGACCATCCCCCTGAGGGGGAATTGTGTGTGCACACTCAGGCTTTTATTTTGTACGCCTGTATTAAAAAAAACAACAAAAAGCAGTATATGTTTGCCTCCCCTTTGTGTTCACTTGTCCAACACCTCCCCAATTAATGTGATCTAGTTGACGAGCATGAGTGCTTATATGTTGAAATATTCATGGATAATGAATTTTAAAATCATTCTCTGAGGTTTTATGCCAGGGAAAGGCATAGCTCTAGGTCATATATGTATGGTCTATTTGACCAGTCATAAGTTAGCAGCAAAGCTCAAAGAGTAATCCTTAGAATAAAAGAATTTCAGCAAATGATTTGAATCAATATGTTATTTGAATAAATGAAAAGCATTTGCTCACTTTTACTCAGAACTAACAGACCAAACGTATGCCAAGTGTAAGTGCTCATTCACTTCCATTGTTGCGTTTCTCTTACCTTCCTTTGTATTTTTGGTTCTTCGCATTGTAAGTTTAGGAAACTATCATCTAACATATCTATAAAATATTAGGTAGACCATATAAAAAACAATAACAACAAAAGCTAAACAATGTTACCATTCAGTTAGTCTTGAGCCCTAATGTAGAAGGGAAATTTGCTCGGGAATTACATTAGAAAATATACCTCTGCTTTCTGCCACAGAAAGTTCACTTATCATAAAGGCAAGTGGCAGCCCTACATTTTGTTTATTTAATCATCGTAGGGAGGGTGGTGACAAGATAACCTTTCATTTCTTGGAAGTTGCAAATCCAAGATGAGCCAAAGCTTCTTATTTAATACATTGAATGAGAGGAAGGAAAATGTCACAGTAGAGGCGTATAGAGAAAATGAAAGGGATCAGCTGAGTTTTACTGAAGCTAGTGGCAATACGATACTGACCACTTTCAGTGGTATTAAGTCCAATGTGCGGAACTAATCTAATTTTGATACAATAGGCAGGATGAGGAATTATTAAAAGATACCATGTTCCCAAGTCATATGCCAGACTTGTCCCACATGCAACCTCCTTTATTTCCAGATCCAGCTTTCATAGACTCCTCTGTAGTCTCACCTCCACACCTCATCTCTTCTGTGGTCTTTTGCAGAACCAAATCCTATCTATCTTCTTTCCATAATATTTCCAGCTTCCATAATTTTAACATAATTTTCATTTGTATGTCTAGTAGAATTATCATCTGAATGTTTTAAAAAAAATCAAATGGAAGTCCATTTCTGGCCCTCTTAGTTGAAGAGAAAAGCTTAGAAATGTGAATCTTAAGCCTCAAAGAGCTAAAAAAAATACCAGAAGGAGTTGCATCTTACAGTCTCAGGAATGTTAAGCCATTTTTGCAGGGGCTGACTCATGATCTTTTAGGCTAACTATAAACAGTCAAAAAGCCTGAGCCAGAATCTATTCAATCTACACAGCTTTCACTAAGCTGCATAGATTCAACCATTATCAGCCAGAATACATGTTCACTCATGAGTTGGCCAAGCCGGACAGATACCTGCTAAGGAAGGGAGGGGCACTCGTACACATCTCCCAACACTCCTGGGCTGCAAACACCCTAGCCCTCCCCTCACCACCCTCCCCTACCTATCAGCATAGGGATGGGGTGAGTATGGAGGAGAATGGACCTCCACTTCAGGCCCCCAACTGAGGTCTACACAGCAGGTGGGGAGGAAAGCCCCAAGGCAGGGGCTTTCCCCAGCAATGTGGATCCACTATGTGGTGAACACCCCAGACCCTTCCCTCACCAGCACCCAACCTGTGAGCTTTGAGAGCTTCCCAATGTGCAAACCCTGGCTGGGGGGCTTGGGCAGAGCCCTTACCCCCTGTGGTTGAGAGGCAGGGGGCAGTGAAGGGGTGGGAATGGGGTGGCAGAGCCACACAGTGCGGGAGAAAGTCACCCCTCCAGGGGCTCCTCCCACCCCCTCCCCACTGCACAGACTCTGGCTATGGAGTCAGGGCCAGGACAGGGGTCCATTCTGTAGTCACCTGCTCCCCTGCCACTTTCAGCAGGGCTGAGGAGACTGTCTCAGCTCCGTGATAGCTGTGGATAGGGTTGCCTGGCTGGGCTGGAGCAGACAAGTTAGGGCAGAGGCTAAGCAGGTCAATCTGTGAGGGAGGGGCTAGTGGGGGCTGCAGTGCATCCTGGGATACAAGGAAACTGAAAACTAACTTGTGTTGAGAGGAGATCTGGGCAGAAGTTCTATAGGCTGGTTTAACCTAAATCAGTTAAATCTGATACTACATCTATCCAGGTCTACCTTAAGCCAGTTTCAGCCATTTTAAACCACGCTATGGGTGTGTCTACACATTGCCATATGGTGTGCTATGGAAACGTAGCAATCATTCGGGTCTATACGTGATCACCAGCTATATCACTGTAGCAGCGCTCTGCCCTGGTATAGCATGTCACTACAAAGACTTAGTGGTAAAATCTAACCATGCACACAGTGCAGTAACTGCCCTTGCTACGCTGTGCTTTAGTACTTCCAAAAGAAAGTACTTAAGCATGGTGCTATAGCAACATTTTTGTACAGCAACATGTAGATGTGCACTATGTGCACTGACAGATCCTCTGTTCTGTTACAGGTCTAAATTGGTTTCCAATCACTTAAAGCACTTTATGTGTAATGTCTATCCCTAGCCTTGATGTTTGGGATTGGAAGTATTGTCTAAAGTATAGGGGGAAATAGAAAAGAATCAGAACTAAAAAGCAATGCTGTTCAAAATGTCCTTGGTGGAGGCCAGAGAACAAGGCAATAAGATCAACACAACATCTGCTTCCTTCTATGGCTGCCTGAAGAATCAGGAAGCTATAAGACATGCATACCCAGCTGTCAATTCCAAGTCATTACAGGCTTAGCCTTATTTTTTACCTTAGTCCTTTTCTTAGGACCATCCCAAAGTTTCCACCCTGGCATGCTCTCAGCAGAAAGGCCCAGTGCCCTTTGATTGGCAGAAGGCTAAACTATTCTCCCTAAGACTAGAAGTATGTGGACTTCTTAAATTAGAGATAATGTTTTCTGATATGAACATATACAACAAGAAGTAATAAAGGTTGCAAATGTGAGACATACCAAGCCTTTAATATATTTGTCTCTTCTCTGAAATTCAAGGAATCCATTCTGAAATAATCCACAACCATCTGCAATAAGAGTAAAAAGTGTTTATCCTTGGCTAGCTGCTTGAATTTGCTTTTGTGAACCATGTTTTGATTCTACATTTTATTGCTAACGAGAAAGATGCAAAATATCCTTAAATTTAATATCTAAGCCACTTTGTTTAAAAGCATTTTTCCCTGATAGTTATTTTCTCCTTTAACCATATTTTACTCTGAAAAAAAAATAACATATAGTCATTAGTTTTATGAACCTCACTGGAGCGTTTGCTTTTGATGCCCAGGAGAGAGAAAAATTATCACTCAATTTTTTTTCTATTTTATAGAATTCATCCCAATTTACTGCAAGAGATGCTCACTGACCAGTGTCCCACTCATTCTTAAAGTCAAACATTTTGGTATTATCTCAAGGGAAAAGTCAAAGATATCTTTAAAATATCCATCAACCACGTTCTAGAGCATGTACTCACTGTACCCCAATGTCAAGCTCTGATGCCCTAACTCCAAAATTAACAGCATAGTGTACCAGTGCCACAGACCCATCCAAGGGAAACTCCAAGAATCCCAAGTTTCTGCCCTGCTGTCTCTCTGCTTATGTCAAGGAAAAAAACTGAGGTTACTGTGGGCTTCTTATCTCCACAAGCCTCAGTTCCACTGCCTTTATACTGGACCCCACAGCTGCATTGAGGAAATCTCTGTCAGCTCTCTGTGGTCTCCTCTTTGTCTATGAAAGAAATCGTAAGTACCACTTTCTGTAGAATGGGTTAACCTAGAATATCACCCTCCAAGAGATCACCCTTTCCCAGGCAACCAGTAAGGAGACAAAACAACAATGCTGCTGACAGACATGGAAAAAACCAAAACAAAAGAGCGCTTTACCGAAGAAGAAATCATGTCAGTTTGATCTGACTCCCCAATGTCTATACAGATCACATGCTCCAGTGGGGCTTTATGGCATTTTTTTATTGCATAGCTGATTCAATCAGCTGTGAGATAAAAGCACTGGAAAACTCCACTGAAGATTTAATTTCTACAGACACTTTGTGAGCCAGGTCAAACTGATGCAATGCCTCTTCTAGTCATGCACTGGGTTTGGTGCAGGGCCATGCCAAGTTGAAAGTAAAGCACTGTTCTGGGGTTTTTAAATGTCTGTAAGTAGTCTTTAAGCATGTCTTATATTGGACAAAAGAATTATACAAGAAAAACTGTTTGAAGACAGCATACAAAGATATGTGAAGTTTCTTACTGTCTCATCTGCCTTCCAAATACTTAAATGAAACAACTCTTCTGTTTAGGCGTTCTTTAATAGCAAGGGGTTTTATTTTACATAGTAAGTTACAGAAAAGTTATTCAATATAAAATTTGGTTTTAATAATTCATATGAATCCCTGCAAAAAATAATAGGCCCAGAAACAATCCAAATGCTTAATTAGGCAAAAAAAAGAGCAAACAGGAAAATCAATGTCTTTACCATTAGTAGTTCAAAAACAGAATTTCTTCATGTCTCCTTACCTTCAATTTCACGTTGATAGCTACTGTAAATAGTTCCCTGATCTAAACACTAGAGGGCAAGTAAAGGTTGCTTCCCTAGCATCCTTGATTTTGCAACCTCCTTTTACAATGCTGTGCACTTAAACAAATTGTCCTTCTGAAAAACTCTGTCCTTTTTTAAGTTGCCTTTCCAATCAGAGCAAATATGAGCAATGGCCACTTGGGGACAGAGAAGGGGGATAAAGAGATGAGTCGGTAAATGCCTTATAAAAAAAGCACAGAAGAGTCTTCTGAAAATATATGAATCTTGCCCTTAACCATAATACTGGAAGAAATTTTGATTATACCTCTGACTCAGGCTAATGTTCTGAATAACTAGTAGGAAAGTTTTAATTTAAATTCTCTCTAGCCCTACCATCGTCAAATGCAATTCTTCCTTTAAATTAATGACAGCAGCATCTGACATCTCTGAACACACAATGCCAGTCTTTAAACAAAGTGCTGTAAGAGCCCCAAATCGGTGCTATGGAATTACTCCATAGGCATAAACTGCTTAAATGATATGAGCTTCCTTCACAAATCTTTCCTCTCTTTCTCCTTCTCCTCATGATACATCTCTTCCTTATTGCAAACTCTTCACCTGCTACACTGAGATGTGGGAACCTGCTGCTCTTCTAGCAATTACTGACCTTGCTGCTGTTCAGTCTTAGACAAGAGGGCTGCTGAGACAAAATCTCCTCAGACAGCTGGCCTGGGGATTAAAAAACTCTCGTGCTGGGATTTCCACTCCCACTGTAGATTTCCAATAGTCCTCAATGAAGCGTTAACATCAAGAGTTAATATGAAGCCTTGTGGAGAATAATTTTTCTCTCTGATAAATACTCAGTATAGTGGACTGTAAGGTATTTGGTCTTACAAACAAAGGCTGCCCTGCACGTTTGTATCAGCATCTAAATTGGCAGCCATGAAGTGGAGATGGCACAGATGTGTTTAAAACAGCTGTTTTTGTCCTTTTAAAGAGGAACTGTGGCGTTCAACAGAGAAAAAGCTTCTAGGATTCATAGATATAAATAACTATCAAACTATGATTTTGCTTCAGTAATCTTTTATTCAGTGCATTGCTGATTCTAATATTATTATTATTATTTTGATATGTTTGTCAACAGCTTCTTCTAAGTGGTGGTCAGGGTTATGCCCTATGCTATTTTTGGACTTGAGGATTTATTATCACCCACTTTTTCACAAAGAAAGAAACACCCTGAGTTTAAGTTATCTCCATAATACTGTCTGCACTCTCCAAATTACATTATGCAGGGATTTCTCTATAATTGTCATGGGGTTTTCTGCATGAATGAATGGAAACAGGGTGAAGTAGTTGGGCCAAAGTAAGAGAATTCATATTCCAACTAACTGAAAATTAGTACTATACACACACACACACCTGGGATATTGAGTACAACTGAAATAAGGAGGTCAAGGTGGAAAATAACAAGCATGCCACAGAACTTCATGTGCTAAAGGGTCTGCAGCATTGAAGGACAATTTCCAAGGGCTTTTCTATCAGGGAGTGGGGAGAATCCAACTGCCATGGTGGGATGATGCTAGGTGATCACATTGAAAAAGTAACACAAACACAATACAGAATAAGATGCATGCTATCTCAGACCAGATCCTCTATTAGGGCATGCCCATTGTCACATGCCCAATGAAGTTAAGAGATCCAAAAAAAAATGTCTTATATTAAATGACTAGGGTGAAATTTCATTTTCATTATACCTGTGCAGGTCCATAAGGGATCAATGATGTCACCTTTATCAAAGTTATATTCTGGTCTTGAAAAAAGAATTGAAAAATAAAAGGTCATGCTGATTTTTTTTTTCTAATGAAAGCTGCTTATTAATGATCTGAAAAAAACTCACCAACGATTTTTTGAAAAATAATTACTTTATTTTGAACTTAAAGAGATTTCAGTGCTTGATTTGACACTTTCTTTATATTTCTCTTACAAAGAAGAAATAAACCAAGAGGCAGGTCACATTTCCTTGTGCAGTTTGGGATTTGGGGGGAAAATTGTTATGCTTCAGTTGTTTAATTGTTATCAACAAACACAAGAGCATGGAGAAGATAGAAATGAAAAGGAATGTTTCTTTCAGCTTTCTTTGTTGAGAAAGCTCATTGCTGGTAATTATGCTCAGAAACAGCAAAGCTGCTATGTCTGTAACGACAAGTACTCTATAAGTGTTACATATATACCTTTGTTATTGATAATTAGTCATTTTCCTACAAACAACAGTAGGAAGAGCTCATGGGGGGACAAATCATGGAGGAGAAGGAGAAAAGAAAGAAGAAGAAGAGAAAGTAACAGTTTCATTAATATCTTTTCTAGGTGTCCAGGTTGTTTTCTATTGTGAGCATCTGTGCTTTAAATCACCAGGCTTTGAGGGAGGGATTCTTAATATGTGCATCTGTTAATATGTGCTATTGTTGACATGTGAAAAATAACAAATAATAATCATTAATGATACATGTGCAAGGCACCTCCTTTCAATGGTCCCAAAGACAAATTAATATGATTGTTTTTGTCAAATACATTGCACTGACATGGTTAAGTACGACTGCCACACTCAGCTGAACTGTAAGAAGATAGCAATGAAATGGAAAGCTCTTTTGTGGTTTTAATTAGCAGTGCCCATCATCTCCCCATTAGTGCTTATGAAAAAGGAGCTTCAGGCTTAACACTATTAATCAAAAATGTGTAAGACAGACATACCATCCTGCTTACATTCTCCATTTTTAGCTATATGTTGAAGTGACATTATTTCCTTAGGACATGTAATATCTCCCACAACCACATTTTAATTCTGTTTTCATTCAATCTTATGGTTCAAGGATTTAGAGCTATTTGCTCTGTAAATAAAGCAATCACTGGTCTGTCATGGTGCCGATGGCAGAGACTACTCTAATTCCAAGGAAATGGAAGTCAAGATTTAGGTTATGTTCCATGATTCATGATGTTCTGCAAAACACCATTATATTATACAGAATAATGTACCAGCAAAGGTTCATATAATAATAAAGGTCATTGTTTCCTGGGCTAATACACAGTGGACAATTTTGTTTTATATGTAACATTTTACTGTAGGGCATTGTCTTAAACGTAATTTGATTGCCCTATAGGAAATTATTTAGACTTATAGGTATGTTTAAGACAGTGGAAAAATTAAAGCAAGGTATAAAGAATGCATACTGCAACATTCCTATTTGCTTGTGTAATGTTAGCCTATTTGCGAGAAGGAAGTATTTGCCTTTCAAGAAAGAAAATTGAAGTCAAGTTAAATTGTATATTGTATTCACAGATATATGTGCATGTTATGAATATAAATTATGATCCTCAGCTAAAAATCTGGCTTGATATCTAATAAGGTATGTTGGGACATGTTGTCACAATTTTTTAATGTTACAAAGCCTTGGAATAATAAGTTTTCTTATATCACATATGCACAGTTTATACAATCAGCACTATTACTGTACTGTTTTGCTCTTTCAGTTTCTTTGGACTAATAACATAATATTTTTCATTGCCATCAGAAATGTGCAAGTATCTTTTTATCTGCTTTCCCATCATTTTTCTGCTTGATATTAATGTCTTTAATAATGTGCATTGTAATACTGACTAAAAGACTATAGGAGAAAGTAAGTTTAAAATTTAATTGGAAAGCTGCCTTTAATTTTCTAGAATACAGAAGTAATTTGCATTAATAATTTGTTATTAACAGGAAAAAAATACAATGGTCCAAATTACCATCCTCATTTAATTGGGCAGAAGGCCCCTGAGACTCCCATTGGCTTTGGAATGTTGCTTCTATAGCATCATGTTCCATTGACATAGTTTTTTAACCATATTTATCTTTCTGTTTTTGGGATTACTCATCAGAGTGGTTCATAGCTGAGATAATGAACATTTCAACACTCAAAATGTGATGCATAGCTACTGTTTTAAGATAGCCAGCAACTCCTCTGTTAGTCAAGCTACCTTTTGCATTATATTCCAGTTCAGCATCAAGGATACTTGATGCTGAATTGGAATAAGAAGAACCCAGCACTTGTTGTTTTCCCATTGGTTAACATTATGTGAGAACAAACAAAAAATGATACATGGCAGCAATCAATGCCTTGCTTTGTTTTGGAACTTGCTTAATTATTCTGAATACAACTAATGTCAAAAGAAACAGTAGTCCTGATCCGAATTCTAAAGGCCAGTGTTAGTCTGTGCATGGATCCAGTAGACATTAAACCAGACCTCCTGAAGCTTATAAGTAGTGTGCTGGCTTCTAGACAGGTTGAACTGCTATATTGCTCCTTGGAAGCTTTTTCTTTATTTAAGGTACTGTAATAGCCTGATTTTTAGTGGTGTTGATAGTCTGCAGGTACTGCTGATTTCAAGTAGGTATGTGGGTGCTTAACAGCCCTGAAAAACAAGCCTTTCAGCATATTCTAAATAAATCCAACTGGGGGTTGCTGATACTTCTTAATACACTTTTCTCTTCATTATCTAAATGTCATGTTGGATGCTGAATATGTTCAGATAATTGAGATTCAAGATAATAAAGAGAATTTTGAATGTAATTAATAAACAGGAGGTGGTAACTCTATTGTGAATAAAGAAAAAAAAGAGGTTCCAGTAATTGTGATTTGGGTAACAAAGGGTGTATTTTATCTAAGGTTTTGTTTTGGGGTTTTTTTAATCAGAATCCTTTTCTCTATTTAAACTGTTGCTTTACACTTCATTTTTTTAAACAATAGACATACCTGTCAGCTATTGATTTTTATTAATTGTCATAGTAAACCTATTTAAATAACCCACGGTGAATACATTTATTTCAAATATTTATTTTTTCTCAATCTTTTTATAAATATAGGTTTGCATTCACCAGCTATCACTAACAGTCATGTCTGGTGTTTTTAAAGGGATGTGGTACTGAAATGGTTCACTTCAAAAGCTTTATGAAGAAAATTAATATTTAAAGAGTACAAAAAATCTGTTTTGTGTCCTCTTTGAACATTATTGGAAGCACTAAAATGTATAATAAAAAGACAGTCAAAAACTACAGTTGTCATATTTAAAATCTTTTCAATGTGTTTTGTTTCCAAATAGCATTATCACAATATTTCTAGTTAGAGCTGATTTAACAGCAATTGCTCAATAATTAATTTCTGAAAAGTTAATGACAGATTTAAAGTTATTTACATTTTTTAAGTTATTTATGCAGTTTATAAACCTGGTTAAATAATTCACAAATAGATTCACTGAACCTCTTTTGAATAAATGTCACAAAATAATCTGGATTTTTTTAAATACAGCTATTTAACAAATAATTTTTGCAATTCTTTATCTGGACCCATTCAGCAATCCATACCTATGCGTCTGGGAACAGATTTTCAGTGACATATTTAGACAGGTAAAAATGAAGATCAGCAAAAGTAACTAAGCAGGTTAAGTGCCTCACTCCCAGGGACCTCATTGGGCCATATTATATTCTACCTGATATTTGCACTGGTGTATTTAGGCACCTAAATGCAATCCTGTTTCATCCCACTGAAGACCCTGAAAACCTGTCAATACAAAAGATGTGGGGCTTCTTCTGCTTTTTGTGACTCAGTCTTAAGAGTCAGATGACAGTGTGCTACAGACATTGATGCTTTAATAGATTTTTCATGTAAGTGACTTGAATGGGGTGGAATAGAAATGCATTTAAGCATCTCAATCTATTTAGGCTGCCAGGAGATGAAATAGAATCTGGACCATTGTGCCTTTCTCATTAGTTTCATTCATGTGAGTGGGAGCAAAGTCCCTAGCCTCGAGCTGCTTTTGGAAATCCAGATCAGCAGTTATCTTCATCTTTATGGCATTGAATATCTTTGAAAATGTGAACCTCAACACATGCTTCAATCATATTTCCAAAATATGTACCTACATTTAAGCATGCGATTTGCTAAAATGGAGTTTTGTCTCCTTTTGCAGTGTTTCCAGATTAACCCACTTAGATAAACCTTTGGGTACAGTAGAGCCAATGCTATTAGGGAATCTAATGTATCAGAACCAATACCACATTTAAGAAATGGCCATTTGAAGAAAATGTAGCTATATAATACTTTTGGTCATGGATATGAGAAGTGATTAACCTTTGCTGTGTTCAAGCTACTTTAGAAGTACACAAATTATACATATTGAAAGCACCAAACTTTTTAAAAACAACAAATAGCATCATTTAATTCAGAAAAGACTACTATGTATTGGCTGACATTATACTGACCTCTTTTCATAAAGCAGAAAAAATAGATTTTTCTGTACCTAAGGTAAATTAAACTCAGCTAACACAAAAGTGTGCTAAGAGTAATTCTGGCAGCCCACATATGCAGCTGCTTGGCTAAAATACAAGCTCATTACCAAGTAAGAAAAACAACTTTTATAACTGAAAATCTGAAGAACCCTCAACTTTCAATGTTGAAATTATGCCATATTTGATACAACATTGCTAGATTAAAAATAAACATACCCAGGCTTTTGAGGCTAAAAAAAAGCTGGTTCAAAAATATTTTGTTTAAAATTATCTTTAAAAATGATTACACCAGGAGGTAAAAAATCATAACATTTGTTGCACTTGGGACTTCAACTGACTTCAAAGTACCAGTAGGGCATGAGCTCTTCACCTCTCCTAAAAGGTGAAAGCTCAAAAGGCAAGTTACTGTGCATAAGCTCTTTCATGGTCTGATGCTGCCTCTAGTGGTGTAGGGACAAAATTGAGGACACTGATAGGGGTCTCAAAGTAAGTGGAGGGAGCGCTCCCTTGATTCAAAAGTAGTTATAGTTTGGTGGCTAAACCTGAAACAAAACTAGAATTTAGGATCATGAGAACTAGTAAAGTCAGCTACATAAATGAATATCCTAAGTACTAAACAACATGGGACAGAAGTTAGTGTTTCTGTTTAGTGTGCTACTGGAAGGCCGCATCTACACATTGCCCTATGGCAACGTTGTTACTCAGCTGTGCTTCAGTACTTCTTTCTGGAAGTACTAAAGCATGGCGTAGTAACCAACCATACTGTGCCATATATGTGGCGCACAGTTATTTTTAGTAGCAACTTTGCTGTAGTGGGATGCTATAATTGGGGAGGGCACCACTATGGAGAAGTAGCTGCTGGTTATATGTAGACACCTGTGGACCCTAGGTCACCATAGTAATTCCCTACAGCAATGAAGCATCATGTGTAGATGTGCCCAAAGGTGGTTAAAGTGCTGATGAGCCTGGCATAAGATCCATGGACCACAGGAGAATGGAACACAAACACTACTCGCTTAAGATCAGAACAAAATTATGCAACACCACAGGAATTTACTTTAAAGATTAAACTCACAAACTAAAAAGAAAAAGATAATTTATGTGAAAAGAGGGAGCTGGAAGTCCAGACCAAGTAAAATGCATTATCTGCAGACACAATCTGTCAATGGATATTAAAAAAATTACCTGCTTTTCATAAATATTAGATTTTGCTTACAGTACATATCCAATGTGGCTTTGAAACAGAAGAAATGCATAATGAATAAGCTCAGTTTCCAGATTATTAAATACATCTTACCATAAATTCTTGTTTGGATGTCCCTTCATCAAACTGAAGAATTTAAGGGTACAGGCACAAGTCAGTAATTTGTGGCCATATTGTATTTCAAGACTACTCACTGTGTAAAAAAAATAATTGCCAGGAAAATGTAAAGTTAAACATAAAAATACAAGAAATGTAAACCTTTGAAAGTCTGGAAATTTTGTTAAGATAACCTGCTGGGAAAAGTGGTGTTATCTTCCTTTAATTATGAAATAATGCTGCTATGCTCCAATGCTAAACATTACCAAGTCATTTTTAACAAGTGAAAAGCCTTCAAAAAAATTGAACAAAAGATTTGTATGATTTTTGTCATTTTTTTCCATTGGGAAAATTGAAACAAGATTTATTTTTAGGCTAGCCCGAATCTGTGGGATTTTTTTCATGATGTAGATCCAAAATGAAAATGTTAATTCTACATCTACATTAATCTGAGCATTTAGAGATGTACTCAATTTAAGTTTAAGATGAAGTCTACATTGCATTTTTAGCTGGAGATGGCAGGACATGAATATTGGTTATTTAGCAGGGACACATTTATCACTAGAGTAGACACTGAGAAGGTTTTTTGGGGAAGGTGGGAGGGTTAGCAAAGCAGTAGCAAGTTAGTTGCCATTAAAGTTATGGCCTTTAACTTTAAAATCTTTCCTTGTGGCTTGATCAATATAGGGCCTAGAACTTTTTCTACTTGTCTGTAGGAAAAAAACCCACTTACAAATGACTTATAATCAAGCAGTGGGAGGAAATATCCCTGGGGAAACTGCTATTTTGATGTGGTCCAGAAAATGAAAGGGCTGAAGAACTTCCCAGTTAACTGAGTAAACTTCAGCACATTCCTTTGAGGAAGGCAATCAAGGATTATCCTTCCCATTTTGCTAATGGGAAAAGTGAGTCTGTGTCTACATGTATTCAGAATGGTGATTATGACTGTATGTCCATACTAAAGCTAGGTTGAACTTGCTATTCGTTTCACCTATTTAGGGAATTGATAGCAGTGAAGCTATGGCTACACACAGGACTCCACCCCTAGTTGTGTACCCAAGGTCCCATACAAGGTTTTGGAGACTGTGCTGGAGACTATGCCACCAGTGCCTTCCCTGCTACTGGCACGCAATATAACTACACTAAAGGTAGCTCAAGTATGTCTGTATTCCCAGCTCACACACACAACATAGCTATACCCTGATACACACAGATGGGATCTATATGATCTGAACAAGGCCATGTAGTGAATGAGTAGCACAACCAAAAACTCCACACTTTTCTGATATAATGTATAGGCTATAGCCCTCTAAATTAGCACAGTGTCTTTCAATGACTCCCCAGAGCTAGATTTCTGTTATTCTTTCCCAAAAGCTCTTACTGAGCATCCTGATTGGAAGTATCATGCTAGTAGTGTTTTATTGGATATTATGCATGGCAGGTGAGGGTGAGAAACAGCTCTGAAGTCCAGAAAGATTGCTGTCCCAGCAGCAAGCTGAACATTTTATCTTTTGAGTCAGGAAAAACCTTGATGGAAGAAAACTTATTTTCTGATAAACAGAGCCCCAAACTATTATGTAATTGGCATCATTTACTCTGTATTTATGGCATTATGAGTTTACTGTATTTGGGTTTGTTCAAATAATTTCACCTATCTAGTAGAAATTGTATTTTATGTGATGATTTAATCTAACCACAGCTGCAGCAATATAAATTACACTTAAGACTATGCTGATTGATTATAATCAGTTGTAATCATGTCTTATAATTACATTGCATTCTGGAGGCAGAGGACATTTAAGCCTACTCAGCACCCTGCCACATAAAGATTAGCTGTTACTTCTGACAGTCTCAGCCACTTCTGAGATATGCATATGAACATCAAGATTTATTAAGTTTATTGTCCAAAAATTAAATAAATTTATTTGTGCAACCATAAAAGGTAAAATACAAGTCAAAACAAGCAAAAAATTTATTGAATATCGTGCTTGTATAAAATACGCTCACTAAAATATTTATAAGCCATTTGGCTTGGATATTTAAATACATATAAGGAAACCCAAACCCAAAATTCATCTGATCATTGTTTATTCTGGACCCAATTGTTTGTGCAGACAACAACAGACTGGTGCAAGATGCACAGATGGTGTGTGGTGTAACAATGGAAACTACACCATGCACAAGTGAATTTTGTTATATAGATGAAAATTAAAACAAACAAACAAACAAAAAAAAATATATATGTGTGTGTGTGTGTGTGTGTGTGTGTGTGTGTGTGTGTGTGTGTGTAATTTTCCTGTTTTCTTCTTGTTATTCTGAATGCTCCCTCTTCAAAGGCATCTATCACGTAAACACAAAGCTCCTCTGTAGTTTCAGCTATTTGGTAGACATGTTTTAAGAAAAGGATAAATGGAATCACCTGTCCTAGTCAGAGATTTGGTTCCTGGCAAATACTTCTCTTGTGTTTCACTTGCAAAACCACAATTTCTGATGTTTCTTCAGTAAGCTCAGAATGGAAAGTTTGCCTAAATGTTCTCTTTGTTTATAACCTCCCTGGTCCAATCTCCTTTGTTGTAGTGTCCCATATTGCTAGGCATCTCTCCATAAGCATGTTTTGGCAGGTAGATATCTATATTTATTAAGAGTTTTGCTTTCTTTGCTATGTAGTATCCCGACTTCCCAACAATTCTAGTAGCTTTTTCACTTTCTAATTGGGAGATGACAAACATCAAACCAGCCACAAAAAACACATGCACCTGAGTAATATAATATTTTCTTTCTAAAATGCCAGCACTAGATATTTAGTTATGCAATAAAAAAATCCTCTTGTTTTAAGCCTCAGCTTGGCTCATAAATGTTGAACCTATATCTTTTGCATTGCCTTGCAGAAAGCTAGATCATGAACTGTAGTTTGAAAACTACCAGTCTAGTCTTTGTAGTATACATCAGATCTAGGAAGGGATTATGCTGCGAGAAACATTTTCTCCATTGCTTTCTGCATTTCAATATAAAGCATAGCTTTTTCTTTCAGCAAATGTGAAAAAATGAGTCACTCAGGTTTAAAATAACAACAATAAAAATCCATTGCTTTAAAAAAATATATATAACAAAGCAATGCCTCTGTTATAAAGACAATGTTTTCATATAAATCTGTATGAATGGCCTATCCCTTATGCCTCATGGGTTATTACATAGTAAATGAAGTGAAAATGCCCTGTTAGATGTAAACAGTAGAGTTATTCTTAAGCAGGCCTAAGAATTAACCTAGTTCTTAACAAAATCAATTACAAAATATCCTGGTTACTCTGCATGTTTGCAAAAAGATTACCATTTCCTATGAAAATTTATAAAGATGAACATAAACATTTACAAATCATGATCAAGCAAAATATTTATGTAAAAAAAGACACTTTTTTTCAAAATTGTGTTGACAACACACATCTTCACTCCAACAGAGAACTCTCCAAAGAAGAGGTCATTGTTACTGCTAAGAATGCTAATTAATAGAATATTAATAGAACAAATAACAGAAAATGATATATGGAACTCCCAAAAAAGTTACAAATGAAATTGTTTCACTGAATCAAACATTAAGACAGGCAAAGATAAAGTACCAATTTTTGCAATATTAAAGCATTTTTACATATGTTCGGGGGGAAGAGGGGATGGCACTCTCAGAGCCGCTCTAATTAAAGTGCCTGAAGTGTATTGTATTGTATTGTATTAGTGCACTCCAGCAGTCTCCACCTCGCATATATCAGCATCCCCTCACTTCAAAATAGAGGTGGGGGCACTTTAACTAAAGCTTGTTGAACAAAATGTTGTCGAACTTTTAGTTAAAGCACCCCTGCCACCATTTTGAAGCATGAGGATGCTGACACATGAGAGGTCAAAGCTGCTGGAGTGCATTAATTAACATGCTCTGCCAAACTATTAATTGAGTCTACTCTGACGTGCTATAATTATAGCGTGTTGGAGCAGCCTCCGCACAAATCTACAGGCACCCTAATATAACTTCTGTGATGGTCCAGCTACTTCTTCAAGATGTTGGATGCCAAACTTACCAAAAGAAATTTTCTACAGCAAGCTCACCTCTGGTAGACAAAACTATAGTAGACCTCAGGCACCTTCCAGTTCAACTCAAGGTATGCAGCATTGACTCCATTGGCTGGCAGTAATTTGAATAGTATGAACAACATGGTGGGGGCAAACTTTTCAGCTAGAGTTCTTTTAGAGAGTAGGGCATCTAAGATGCTGAGTTGAAACATCCAAAGGAGAAAAGATTTTTGCTTGTTATATCTTAATTGATAGCATAAAGAACTGTTTTCTTCCATGCTGAAGACTTTTTTTTAAAGATAAATCTTTAGATGGAGAAGCCTTATTGATTTTTATTCTATGGCTGCTTTTTTTCTATTAATTTTGAACAGTTTTGTAGGATATAATAGAAAATTATATTCTTGCTATAGGCTTCCATGGATTAAAGTACATATTTTTACCATTTAAATTCAAAATGTTTTATGAATATTTGTATAGAAACCTATCATGTCTTGTTATATGTTTTGTCTCATTCATTTTTTCTCATATATACCTTTCCTCTAAATAAAATCATATATACCTTTCCTCTAAATAAAATCTGTTATCACTAAGCTGTTTAGGTCAAAGACCAGCTTGCATTATTATAGCCTGATACAGCATTGAACAGCAGACTGTTGACATTTAACAAACGATCAACAAGTGGATAAAGGGAATTCAGAAGATATAACATATTTGCTTTATATTTTTTAAGTAAAACATTTGATAATGTATCTCATGAAATCTTACTTCAAAAGAATTCAAATTGGCTTTAAAGGAAATAATGTATTGAAAACTGGCTGAAAGATCATAAATGGAGTAATATGAATACTTGAATACTTTAAGACTGGTAGAATCAGTGTGAAATAGAAGACTTTTGCTAAGTTCACATTGTGGGTTATGAAGTTTTCAGCGTATATTCTTTTGTTGTCTACTCTACTCCCTCACTTTGTATTTTTCACACACACATCCCATTTTTTCCCAATTTAGGCCATAAGCTGTTTGGAGCAGAAGCTGTTTTTTAAAAAAAGGTTTATATAGTGCTCTATATTATAATGCTCTGATCTACCTTAGTGCTTCTGGCCATTACTGTAATAAAATAGATTTTTATTATTTTACCTGATCTAAATTGCTTAATTTGTAAGTTATATAACTCAAAAAAGACAAGATCATTTACCATTTCACTGTAAACTTTATATGCTCTATGTTCATACTCATACACGATTTAGTACAAGGTTTTCTTATATCCTGCTATTTCTGGGTGAGTTTGCTTTTATTGGCTGTATTGTTTCACTGGAAAGCATAACTTTAAAGTTAAAGTTTAATAGCTTTGTGATTCTTTACAAAGCCTTTCACAAAGTTTGCTAACATAGCCCAGTCCTGACTTGAAAATCCCCAGCTATTTCAGAGGATATAGCATAATCTTTATGTTTTGGGCAGGAAAATACATTTGGACACACTTCATGTCCCCTTGAATATGGCAGTTTTGCAATTGTATTATGCAAATGGATGATTTTGCATGTTTTGTGTTGTGATCTGACTCATTTACATTGTATGGCATGCAGGTTAAATATTTAATCTGTGCTGCCAAAGCATGGCTGAACATGCTGAGAATCCGAGTAATTATAGGCTTTGATGCTTTGTGTTCTTGGTGGTCTGTTGTGGAGAATTCAGTCCTAGATGAAATGATAGAGACTAGTTATGGGGATACGGACATGGATCAGAAAAAAAGAAATTGGAGGAGACAGCCTCCAAAAAGAAAAAACAATAACTAAAGAGAAAGTAAGAATTGTGTGGAAGAGATAATTGGGAATAGAATAAGGAATATAGGAGAAACAACGTCTTCTGACTTAGGAATGAGAATTAAGCACAGAGGGCCAAATTTTGCATTCAGTTACATCATCAGTGAAAGCCTGTACCAAGATAAGTGAAAAGAGCCTTTGTCCCAGAGAGAAGGAACTGTGAACTGGAAAAGAGTGAAGGAGAATTGTTGTTGGGACTGATAGACCTAGCAGTAATTTAAAACATTCAGGTCCAGCACAGTAAATGAAAAGACAAGTTTCAATTAAGCATTTTTCCCCAAGTGTTGCTGACTTGCAAAATACTTTAATACATAGATCAAAATACAGACTAGTCTTGACAGAATTTTGGAAAGGTTAGATCGACCTAAAATGGCCACGCAAACTAACTTATTTTGTCTGAGTGAGGACCTTACATTTAGATCTCTAATTAGGTGGATCTAAATCCAAACTGTACAGAAATGCAAGACAGATCAGTCTAATGGCCAACCCAAACTAAGTTAGGCATACCTCCAAAGTCATCTAATTTTAAGTAGATCCAGTGAGAAAGATCTAACTGAACTTCTGTACAGTTCCCAGCACAACCCCAGGACTGGGATAGCCCTGCTGCTGGCCCCAGGTCCAGGGCTGCGCTTTTTCTATTCCACCTGGCACCAAGCTATTTTTAGCCCCCAACCCCTTGTCCCATCCCTAGATAGACAATCCCCCCTCCCCCACACAAACTGGCCAGCCCCCACAAAGCCCTCTATACCCCCCATCCCACAAGCCACTCCTCAAAGTAAGTCAGAAAGGAAGATTGGGGGGGGGGTTTGGTTCATTAGGTAGTTGTTTGTCTGTGGGTGAGGGGGATTGAGGAGCTAAAAATAACCTGTGGTCCTGGGGCAGATGGGGGAAACAGGCTCTCCTTCCCACCTTCCAAAAACTCCATGAACCCCCCTGATCACACCAAACCATTCTGGGCCACACGAATCCCCACCCTGACCCTGCTAGCCCCCCTAATCCTCCCAACCCCCCGACAAAACCTGCTTGCCCTCCTCAATCCTGCCAAACCTTTGTGATCCCCATCAACCCCACCTTGCAGACTGCACTTGCCATCCTGATCTCCTTGAACCCTCATGGTTCTCTGCCTGCCTCCCAGATCTCCCCAAGCTCCCCACAGATCCTGCTTGCCCCCCAATACTGCTAAATCTTCCTGATCCCTGCCAATCCCCCTTCAGACCCCACCTGACTCCCTGAACCCCGTTATGGACTAAGGTAACCCCCCAAATCCCCCAAATCCCATTGACTCCCCCACATGGACCCTGCTTGCTCCCCTGTTCCTTGCCATAGACCCTGTTTTCCCCCAACCCCCGATCCCTACCCCAGACCTCACCTGTTTCCCTCCAGTTCCCCCTATATCCCTGGAGTCTGCTTGCCCCCTCAGTTCCCCCCAGACCATCCCCAGTAGTCCCCCAATCCCAATTTACTTTAGATTGGGTCACCATTTTTAACTTGCTCTAACCTGCCCCTAACTTTCCCAAATGTCTCTATGTAGCCTATGTGAACATGTATACATGTATAAATAGTTCATTATTTTAAAAAAGAACAATGACACTTTGTAAAAATCCCATATACCTAACCAGAAAAAAAATGAAGCAATACTTTCAGCTATACATCCCATAAACTATAATAATCTAGCCAGCACTGTGATGTCTTATTGGGCCCAGTTCCAGCTGGAAGTTACAGATATGTACAAATAAACTCAGCAAGTAGTAAGAAGAGCTCCAAAGGGGAGGGAATGAGACTGTAATCCTCTTTAACTGAATAACCAACATGAAATTGTGATTCCAGTTGGGAACAGCCATAAATTTAGGAACTATTATGTCTTTTTAGCACTTAGGAGATATTATCCTTTCCTATTCAAAAAGAAACTGCTATGGCTATCTAGCCAATGTCAGTAGCATATGAACAGAATAACCAGCTGAACTTAAAAATGGTCCACTTGGTGAAAATCCATTGAATTAATGCCTTCAGTATACAGGGAATGGCATGACAGCAGTAATGTAAGAACAAAAGGTACATTGGGCAACTCTTCCAATCCTGCCTTATCCCAGGGAATAGACTCAAACCTAGCGTAAAACAATGCACATTCACAATTACTGATTTGGGAAAATCACCTAAATTGTGGTGATTTAACTGGGAATCATGCAGACTTTCACAGACTGAACTCCTTACGATCCCCAAAGGTCCAAACAGGGCTTGCTGCATAAGGTTTCCTCTAGTTTTGGAATGGGTGTGGAATACTGCATCATATATCTCCATCACTTCATTTATGCTGTTCAGCCAAAGGCCTTGGAACCAGCTTATTGCTCCCCTTCTATGATGGAACAGATCCATAGCCTGAAAGCCCTGAGCTTCAGCTCTGCAGAAGTAGCAGGACTGAAGTGTTAGGTAGTAAATCTGTTCTATTCAAATGAAGTAAAAAAGATGGTTTAGTGTATAGTTCATAAAGTGCTTTGCTAGTTAAAATTGATCAGAACTCTGTTTTATTAAGCATCATGCATTATCATGAAACAAAAAAGAGGTTGCTACTCTCTTAGGTTTATATCTAAATATAAGACAAAAGAGAATGCATGTCTCCTAGTTTCCCTATATATCCCTATCCAATATTGATCAGCATACCAGCAGGATTATCATTGCCAACTATTTTGTGATCATCATGGCAAAAGGGCATATGTGTCAAGATTTTGAAAGAAGATAATGAATACATTTTATACATGCATATGGGAAACTCCTCTTAAGTGTGACAGACTTCATAGGAGAAAGCATAAAGGTAAGTGTAAATTTAGCAAGTGCACGATAGAGGTTGGCACCATGGATCAGAGGCAGGATTTGAAGAGATGTAGGAGCAAGGGATGGAGAAAAAATCCATGTTAGCCATGTTGAACATGATGTAATAATATCTCCTTAAGCATGCATCAGAGACAAGTTGTGGTTTTTGTTTGGACAGAAGGATTTCATAGATTTCATAGACTTTGGGGTTGGAAGGGACCTCAGAAGATCATCGAGTCTAGCCCCCTACCCAAAGGACAGGAAGTCAGCTGGGGTCATAAGATCCTAGCAAGATAAGCATCCAATTTTCTCTTGAAGCTGTTCAATGTAGGTGCTTGAACCACCTCCGGTGGCAGATTGTTCCAGACCTTGGGGGCTCGGACAGTAAAGAAATTCTTCCTTATGTCCAGCCTGAAATGGTCTTGCAGTAGTTTATAACTGTTCGACCTTCTCATCCCTTGGGGCACGCTGGTGAACAAATGTTCCCCCAAATACTGGTGGTCACCCTTGATAAACTTATAGATGGTCATCAGATCACCCCTGAGCCTGCATTTTTCCAGGCTAAAGAGCCCCATAGCTCTCAGCCTGTCATTGTAAGGTCTGTTTTCCTGACCTGTGATCATGCACGTGGCTCTCCTTTGGACTCTTTCAAGCTTCTCCACATCCTTTTTGAAGTGTGGGGCCCAAAACTGGATGCAGTACTCCAGCTGCGGCCTCACCAAGGCCGAGTACAAGGGGAGAATGACGTCCCGAGATTTGCTTGAGAAGCATCTATGGATGCAAGCCAGCGTTTTGGTCACTTTACTAGCTGCAGCATTGTACTGAAGGCTCATGTTCATCTTGTGGTCAATGATGACCCCCAAGTCTCTTTCTTCCATAGTGCTAGCCAGTGTAGCACTGTCGAGCCTATAAGGATGCTGCAGGTTTCTCCTCCCAAGGTGGAGAACCTTGCATTTTTTAGTGTTAAACACTATCAGGTTCGAGTCCGCCCATTTCTTGAGCCTGTCCAGATCAGCCTGGATCACCCTCCTGTCTTCAGATGTGGATGCTTTGCCCCAAAGTTTGGTGTCATCGGTGAACTTGGCCAGTCTGCTTCTGACTCCAATGTCTACATCATTAATGAAGATGTTGAACAATATAGGTTCAAGGGGACCCTACTAGTCACAGGGCACCATGATGATCCATCAATTACCATCCTCTGGGTTTGACTATGGAGCCAATTTCCCAGTCAGCAGATCATGGTGGACCCAGGGCCACAATTGGCCAGTTTCACCAAGAGGTGAACATGGGATACCAAATCAAAGGCTTTTCTGAAGTCAAGATATATGACATCAATCTCTTCTCCTTTGTCCAGGTGATAGGTCACCTGGTTGTAAAAGAAAACGAGATTGGTCAAGCAAGACCTACCCATAACAAACCCATGCTGGCTATCCCTCAAGATGTTGGTGTCGGCCAGTCCATTAAGGATTGCCTCTTTAATAAACTTTTCTAAGACCTTCCCCAGGATAGAGGTGAGGCTGATAGGTCTATAGTTTGCTGGATCCACTTTCCTCCCTTTCTTGAAGATAAGCACCACATTGGCTTTCTTCCAGTCTTTGGGCACTTCACCAGAGTGCCAGGAGTTCCAAAGACATGTGCCAGGGGCTGGGCTATGGTGCTCAACAACTCCTTGAGTACCCTGGGGTGTAGATTGTCAGGGCCAGCTGACTTGAAGGTGTCCAGCCTCTCAAGGTGTTCCTTCATGAGGTCAGCATTGATGGAGGTCAGGGGATCTCCCTCACCTCGACCTCCCTGTCCCACAGTGGTCCTGGGTGTCCCATGAGACTGATGAAAGACCGACACAAAGTACTCATTTAATAGGTTGGCTTTTTCCTGGGCATCAGTTGTCATTTGTGCCATCTGCTTTAGTAGCGGTCCAATGTTGCCCTTGCTTTTCCTCTGGCTCCCCACATATCTGAAAAAGGACTTTTTATTGTCCTTGGTACTCAGTTCAGTTGCAGCCTTGGCTTTCCTGATTTGCTCCCTGCAGGACCAGACCAGTGCAGAATATTCATCCTTGGAGGTGAATCCCATCCTCCATCCTTTGTAGACCTTTCTTTTTAGCCTCAGGAGGTCTCCTAGATCCCTCCTAGATCCCTGGAAAGCCAGGGATGCTACTGTGTCCTCTTGCTGCCTTTCCTCCAAAATGGAAGAGAATTAACTTGTGCATTGAGGATTGCTCCCTGGCACTCATTCCTGCCATTGGCGGGGGGTCAGACTAGATGGCCTGCTCTAGGCCCCTTCTGACCCTAGATACTATGATACTATGAATACCACGTGGCAGGGAGGCCCACAGGTCAATTACTATGCAAAATCAATCAATTAGTTTTTTCTCAGTTTTATATCAGTTAACTTTGCATTTCATTTAGTGTCTTTTTATCAAATATTATAAGGAAGAAAAATATAGAAGCTCTGATTTTTCTCTACAACAAAAGTTCTGTGGGAATTGTAGTGCTGAGAACCTTTGGAAATTGAACAAGTTAAATTGTGCTAAATTACTGATTTAGGTCCCAAATTGTAGACAATTGAGTTTTAAAATGTGGGTTCGTGTGTTAGTTTCCGCATGTAAAAAATAAAAATGTTTCCTTTCATGGTGAGAAAAATGTGAGACTTGCATCATTTATGTTTATAAAACTTTCTGTGATCCTTCAAAAGAAGGTGTTTGAAGTGCCAAATATGTGGGTTTGTTCTTATAAGCACAGAACAGAAATCTTTTTTTTCTCTGTAGTGTAGTTTTTATTGCAATTGTTGAGAAAATCCATGAAGTGAAAGCCGCACTACATTATGCTGTCCAACAGTGGATACTATGCTTTTATGTCTTTAATAGGATGGCATAATGGTACCATTACTACTGTTATATGCCAACATATAGATTCATTCTATTGCCTTAAGGTGCTCTTTGAACAGCTGTTCAGCCCTGTTTCCTGTTCTTAGCTTCCTTATCTTTGATTTGTACTGACCCTGTACCCTGTCAATGTGATTGCTGTATTTTAAGTATTAGAGAAATATTCCACTGAGGTATCATTCTGATTTCTCAAATAAATGCTGTATATTACTGAAGAATTTTTATATGGTATAGAAATGTGAGGATGGCATTATTTAGTTAATTTTGTATTTATTCCAGATATACATGCTTATACACAGAACACACTTGAGAGATGTAGGTGTTTAGAAATACAGTACTCCAACTAATCCAAGGCTCTACTTATTCCCCTCTTGTGACTCACCCGCCACCCCAATACACAGACAGATGAACACATGTAACAGTTCTTTGAAAACAAATGCTCATAGTACTGGGCATTGCCGACAGAAGTAAGCATTTGCAGGGTTGATTTTAAAATGCTAAAACCCTTTGTTTATCTGATGGGAGAACAGCACAGTACTATGGAGGCATTTTGAGTGCTGCACTTGTGTTCAGTCTGCCACCCTTTGTGCACGAAAAGAAGAGAGCAAGAGATGGCGGTTTATGCCATCAATGAGGATGGCTGCCTGATGTTGTACCTCTAGGAAGGAGCACTCCTCCTCATTATTTTCTATTAGATTAAAAAGTGATGGTAAGTAGGCACTCCATTTTTCTCCCAGATGCCTGAAGCTGAATGGTATCCATAATGTTGAGGGAAACATGCTGACTGGGACAAAATAATCAGAAGATAATTAGAAGGGAATAATTATTAGGTTTTGTAAAGAATTCCCATGTATCATCCCAGCATTTGTGAAGTGTTCATCTTTATTCAATGCAAATGCAATAGAAATATTTTAGTGCTGATGGACTGGCCACGCTATTAAAGCAGGTATCCCAAAGACAGCAACTAGCGAACAAATGAAGGAATTTCAACTTGCTGGGCATATTATAAGATTAACATGCAGCATGGTAAAGAAAGCCAATAGACTAGGACACCTCACCCTCTTTGATCCCTTTGTAAATCCTGTTTTATATAAAGAAGTTGCCATTCTTTAGGCACCACAGTCACACACCTCTCCAGTAAACATTTTCTGGTGCTAGATAAGAGTTGGAGGAGGAGCAGAAGGTAGTTGGTTTGCACTGTCAAGATTGCCTCCAGTATAGTCACCAACCTGGGTAACATATGTGGAAGCCCCAGGCTTGGAGAGGTCTTATTAAAACCTTTTGGCATTGAGTTTTAGAGAGAGAAAGGTTAGGGGCATTATAGTAATTATAAAATATATATATATATTAGTCATAGAAAATAAAAGCTAGAGATTACAGCTATGACAATATTTGCTACATGCTTTTATTTTATATATCTGCCATAATAAGGCTGCTATGCTTTGTTTTTATAACCACATCTTAATGTTCAACAGGATAAAGTAGCATATATGCTGTGAGGTTAATTTCTCTATTCAGATTATTTTTTTCTAAATGTATAGCACAGTAGAGTTCAGTTCTTTACAGCAAAAATGAAGAATACAGTGTTCAAATAACAATATTTGAATAGGATTAATAATTTCCGTTCTACCATAACCACCCACAAAAGAAAACTGCATGGTGCTATTTTTGCCCATAATATTGACCCTGAATGATATGCTCAGTTGCAAATGAGAAGAATGCAGCTCAGCTTCCAGTCCAGGCTGAGCAGCATGCTAGGACACTCCCATGGCATGACTTACATGGGTCTGAAGGCCTCTCTAACTTGCACTGGACACTTAATGGTGCCAAATAGCCATTATGGGATACAGGAGTCCCAGGATACCACCAAGCTTTGGCCAAGCTTCCTACCTGGTTCATGAAAAATAAATAGCATAAGTTTTATGTTACCATTTTGTCATTGTAGATCTGCCTATGCTGATGCTCTCCATCCAGGATTGATTGTTCTGGTACTAGGACTGCTTGCCATTGGAAGACAGCAGGTTAAAGCAGTTTCTCAGAAAGGATAGAAGAGGAAGAATCAAGGTGAACAGTGTTAGTTTATTTTCAGGCATATTTCCTATGCTGTTTTTTCTCTATATATCTTCTAATTGTTTTATTATCATTATTGTTGTTGGTTTGTTGCTCTTCTGGGTTAAATGCAAGAGGATATTCCCAAATATTACTCATTTTTGACAGCTTGTTAAAATTCTTGTTAGCATTTAATGACAAATGCTAATGCAGCAATTGTATTTTATTCATTAAGTGCCCCACAATGAGGTGACTGTATCTGTGACCTTGCAGTAGATGCCTGAGGACTTCCACTGGCTATGGAAGCCACGAGCCTTCATTTGCTACTAGGGTCATGCAACTTTCAGCTGGCTTCATGTATGCTTTTAAGTTGATATGCACCACTGATCAGCTACCATCACTCTGACAAGAGAAAAAAAAATGGGGTTCAGAAGCAGGAACTCCTATAGGCATATGAACTTGTTCTGCAGTAATTTAAGGTAGCCTGACATTTCTGCATTTCAAATTATGCCTTGATTATTCAAAGACACAGCTGCCATTTTCATGCTAATGTACAAAATCTTATTGATAATAAATTCTCCAAAAAAATTAAACTATTCAGGCAACAAAGCCAGCAAATTCATGTAACTCTACCCACCAATTTTCTCTTGGGAACAATTGTACAACTAGAGAAGGGCAGTAGTGCCAAGACCTTTTCAGCAGCCACATCTGCAAATAGAAAACAACAACATATATTTCTGTACCTTCATTTGGTGTCTTAAGTAGAGCACCATGACACTCAGTCCCAGCGAAAATGACACAGACACTCTAATCCTATGTCAATTCATTTTTGTGCCCTTAGAACTGCAACCTGTTTGCCTCCAGCCTCCTTATGTGCTTTTTCCCCCTCAGCTCTCATTGCTTCCAAGTATATGCAAAAAAAAGATTGAAATATAAACATAAACTTTAAAGATGCAGATTTGTTTCACTGTTCAAGTCTCCTGAATATTTAAACAGGAGAAAATAATCTCACAATTATTAAAAGTTCAATATCTGACAAATACAAATAAAATGTCAATCTTATCATTCCTTGCTGCAGAATTCCTGGTCAGAAAAAATTGCTGCCTTACAATTTGATTTTCAAGAGTAGTTGGGATCAATGCAATTGATTTAACAGAAAGTTTAATTATTTATTTTTGATGCAGTTTATTGTGGAGTTTGCCACACGTAGACTAATTATTTAGATAGGAAATTGTGACTGTCTAAATTAATATTGGAGAAGTGCAGAATTTACCCTCAGGCTGCAAAACTAGGATCAAGCAGGAAACTGTTTTAAGGAAGTTAGAAATGTATATGTCATTAAAAGCTTCAAACTTGCACAAAAAAAAGAAGGGCAAACTACAGCAGTTATTTCCCACTGGAGAATATTTAAATACAAATAATAAAGACTGTATTGTCTCTGATGTTATGCATTTCTCCTTCTCAGAAAATGTATTCTTGAATGGCAGCTGTCAGAGGGCCTGGCTCGGTGTGACACAATCTATTTGAAGATTTCTAATTGTGTAGTCTCAGAAGAAATGCCATTACAGACTGTAAGAGCTCTCGTTTTTGCTAGAGCTGGTGGATTGTGTGACCACAACCTGGGACAATTGAACGGCAAACGTGGAGAAAAAAGAAGTTAAATAAACAAAGCCTTCATACAAAGGTCACAGTCAGAACAAGCTCCCTTTTCATAAAGAGAGAATCTAAGAAAGTGACTTTCAGCACTGTTAGGGCAAAAATCAACAGAGGACTGCAACACATCCTTTGAAAATTAGCTTGGAGGGCTGGCATGTCACATAAGGATAATCAGTCAAAAAACCCGTGACAGGAACCTTCATCAGTAAAATCTTTTATGATATTCCACTGACATTTATGAATGTACAGGAGAGTTCTCGAACTTTCCCGCAACTCCTGCTTTCTTTCCAGATTAGGGAAGAAAAGTGGAATTATAATTTGAGTTTACATGCAAAAGAAATGACTATGTAATTATTCGCACACAGAACTGGAGCTATGGCTCAGTGCCTAATTGGCTGTTATTTCATGAAGAAAGCTGATATGCATAATTTGAAGTGGACAAAGTCAAGTCCAGGCTGAGACTTCCTTGTGAATCAAGATCACAGGTGAAAGTCTTACCTATCCCTGGCATGTTGGGCTTTGAATTCAGGGGACACAATGAGTTTCACTGTCAAAATAGAGGGAACTGGGGGGCTCAAATATAGAGCACTACGGAGCATATCTTGAGAGGCTCTCTGAATTTCTTTGCACAAAAAGGCTCAGGAGACCGGCTGAATTATTTCGTAACTAAACTGGTATTTACAACAAATCACTTCAATAAAAAGTAACTTTTTTCAGCGGGACAAAATTTCTCAGGCTGCTTATGGCTTTTTTTTCCTGAAGAAAGGCATAAAAACCATCAAGGTGATACTTAGCATGGTGAACGTGGACATATACTGTAGAAAAATAATCTTCTGGAAAACATTAGCTAACTTTTCTTTCTCGTTCCAATTCAGTGCTATTTCAGGGTGTTCAAAATGTAGTTAATACAGTGCTCACATTCTGGAGTGCTACAGGCATTTTTTCTGATGCATATAAATGAGCAGATATTAATGCGTATAAAACCTTTACCAAAGAAAATGTCAGGTCAAAGTAGAAAACTTTTCTTCTTAAACAATTTGTGAAAATTCAAAGAAAACAGCATGAGATTTTTCCCCCTTCCCATATGGCTAAATTTTAAACCTGTTTTTGTTTTTTTTTTCTTTAATCTATTGGTCTAATTTAAATGCCATGACTTTGGATCCAGCAGAAAGCATGCTAAATCTTCTTTAGACAAAGGTAACTTTTTCCCAAGACTGTGCTCATATTATTCATTTATTTTTGTTTTACCTTTTTGGTTCATAACAATAGAAACTTCACAGCTTGATAAATTACATGTCAGAACCTGTTTCTGTTTATTCTTTTGGGGCTTAAGGGATTATCAAAAAGGTTTTGGCTTTTTGTTCGGAGGTTTTTATGGCCACTTGAATACTGCAGGTAGATATACAAGTGTATACAGAGTACTCTAGGCAGCTGATATCTATATTTTTTATATTATTCTTGTTTATAACATATTTAGCCAGTTCTCACTCATTTTCTAAAGATGCTCTAGGCACATCTGTTTATCTTACCTTTTCTTAAAAAGGACAGTTTTACCTGCAGAAATAATTGTTTCTTTGTATTATAAATCACAGAAATGCAGGGCCCCTAAAGCTATACTGTATGTGATTTAAAAACTGAAATATGCTAAAAGGCTTAACAGAGGGTGAATATGAAATCTGAAATTGCTTTGACAGTAAGGATATAATAATTTATTTCTACTGACTATTAAAGGTTCATTGATTCAAAGACCATTAAATATTTCTATAAAAAGGGAAATTTTAAATTATGCTCAATCATTAATTTAAAAAATACATTCTGAACTTTTACCTTTTGATTATTGAAGAGATTTTTCCTCCACTAATTTGAATTTTATCTTAAATGAATTAGCAAACAAATACAAACAAAAGCATCTTTTCAGGAAAGTGGGTTTCATGTTTTCGGTACCATCAGATTTATGATTAGTGCCATTCTGATCACCAGGGATTTGGTTTTCCCTGACAAAAAATTGCAAATTTTATGATAAAAAACCCCAAATCCACAATTAAAATGAAACACCACTATGTTAGTGTGTGTGGAGAGGGAGAGATCAATTGAACACAATGTTTTATTGATTATATTTACCATTTTAAAGCAATTTGGAAGCCTACCAGTGCCTCAGTCCTTATAGTGAAATAAATACTAAGTGCCCACAAATTTTGGTATTTGAGTTTGGTTTTTTTTATCATGGAAAATCAGAGATCCCCCTGTCCCCTTAACTTATCAGGATGCAGGTCCAGACCCCTCACTCCTCCTCCCCACAGCCCCCAGCCCTGCTAGTATCCCTCACTCTCCACCTGCAGTCCCCTGGGCCCTACTGGTGCCCCTCATTCCCCACCCACAGCCCTGCTGGTGCCCTTCACTCCACATCCACATCCTTCTGGCCCTGCTGGTGCCCCTCATTTCCAACCCACAGTCCCCTGGCCCTGCTGGTACTCCTTATTCCCTACCCAAAGCCCCTCACAGCCTTACTGGTATCCCTCACCACCCACCCACAGCCCACTATCCCCCCCAGCCCTGCTGGAGCAATCTCCCAGCTGCCAGGGCTATGGGGCCAGGGACCCAGAACTGCAGCCCCCTGACCTCCACAGCAGCACCCAAGCCCTGGCTGTTGCCCACAGGTGGTGATGGATGTGGTGGCCTGAGTGGGGAACCTGGCTCCCCTCTACCCCCATGGGTAGCACAGCCAGAGAAGAACCCATGTGGGGGGGAGATGCGGGCTGTGTACTGAGGGCTCAGGCAGGGGCCGGCTCCCTACCAATGCCCACACTCCTAGAGGGAACTGGGGGGACCCATGCCCCCAAATCTGTGTGGATGGTGCGAGGGGGGTGCAGCAATGGGCTTGGGCTCCCTGCCCACGTGCTTCAGGCTTGGGCTCCCCACCCTTCTTCCCTCTCTTGGGGCCTCCGCAGCCCAGTTGGTGCATCAGGGCACAGCTAGGACCAGGTGGGGATGCTTCTTGCTGCTAAGAGCCCTGTGCTACCCATGTGGTGCATCCCCGCTTGCCCCAGAGCAGTGGGGGTGCCAGCATGAGTTTGTGCCCCTTGCTGCTGTGGGGAGGGCAGGGGGCATGGTGCTAAGGCAGCATGGGGCTTACAGAGGCAACGAGCTTTCCCTTCTCGACCCAGCTCTGCCCTGAGGCTCTGGGTCTCACCTGCTGGGCTGAGGAGGCCCCGGGGGAGACAAGCAGGATGGGAAGTCCAAGTCTCCAGCAGGCAGCCCACCCCACCCCACCGCACAAACAGATTTGGGTGGGGGGGACATGTGGCCCTCTTGCCTGCCTGGGAGTACACAGTAGCAGAAGCCAGCCCCACCCATTAGCTCCCTGGACAAGCCACCTATGGCTCTTCCCACTCCCTGCTAGGGCCCTGTGGCTGCACATTGTGGCCCTGGGCCCCAAGCCCCACATATCACCTGGCTGGGCAGCAGCCCCAGCCCTGCCCTACCTAACTCCCTTTCTCTCTCAATTCCCCCCCACACACACACACACTTACCTGCAGGAGCTGCTTCCCAGGCTGTCATGTGCCTTACCACCCTCTGTACCAGGGCACCCCCTGCCTTACTGCCCTCCTCCCACTCCGTCCAGCCCCTTGCAGGCTGGAACACTGCCAGCCTGCGCAGAGCTATTTGCAAAAGAGCAAAATCTGCACATTTCTCTGCTAAACTGATAATTTCATGCTTTTCTCAGGTAAAAGGGAAAATCTGTGGGTTTTTCTGTTTTTCCATGGGAAATGGAAAACCCAGACACCCACTGATAACTCCCTACTGAATTATCGTCTATTTCTGAAACTGTAGGGAATAACAGAATTTAGAAATACAAAAGAACTCTGACTTCATAAACCTTGACAACCCAAAGAATATTTGGAACTTCATTGAAGGATCCCTTGAAGAGGCTTCCCCTTTTTTTATTTTTCTTCATCTGATCTTGCTGCAGCAGAGGAAGTCCAGTCTTTCATATTCCTTTTCGTTTAATCCTTCAAACTTACTCAGCACCTGCTCTGAGTGAGTGAAGGTAGTCATTCAGTTTAATAGTAGTTGGTGGTATACAACTCTTCAGAAGAATCCAGACCTCTTTCATCAATTTCTCCAAGTTCTGGACTCTTGGGATAGCCAGTAGGAACTTTGAGGGTGAGTTACTTGCTGAATTAAATCTTAATTTTGTCTTTAATTCTTAATCTTTAATCCTTAATTTAAAATGTCTGAAGACCTCTCAGTATGCTATTATAACAGCCATATAAATTCTCAGTTGTGGTTTCAGCATTCATTTTAATGATAGAATGATTAAAATGGTATGCTGTGCAGTGAAACTATTATCCTCTAGCTTACTAGGTACTGCTTAGGTCTAATTCCTGCAGTTTGAAAACAATCAGAACTCCAGCTGATCTCAAGTAGAAAGATAAACTGTAGTGGGAGTATTGTAGGCCCTGAGAGAAAGCTATAATGATAGATGGCATAATGAACTACCCTTTTCCTGGCCCACAATGTGTATTTTATGATTCAGCAATACAACCTTGTCTCCTAACCACCCAGGAAAACATTATTTTCCAATAAACATTACCTCTGATTTTCATACCCATGATATATAAGTGGTACTATAGGACTCTGCAAAAATTGGCAGGCACAGATTTTAGTGGGCTAGGGTTTTTATATAACTTCTTTCAATATCAATGTAGTTGTTCCCTCTGCGCCCTGAATATCACACTTACCAATGCTAGATTTTATCAATTAAATATTGCAAATCTATTAAAACAACTTAACACTGGTGAGCTATTGAGCAAGAAATGAGTGTGTAGGTCCAATGAAAAAGGTAAGCTAGTCAGAAAACAAAATACAAGCTTTTAAAGCAGTGACAACCAGAAGTCCATAAATAAACACGTAATTTAAAAGCTCTATAAACTAAAGTTGTTTTGTTCATTTAAAAAAAACAACCCTAGAATAAATAGGCAAGTAGAGTTTTACAAAAAGAGAAAAAATAATACACTGAGTGAGGGGAATCTTTTTCTCTATTGTTCAAAACCAGCAACAAAAAAAACTGCTTAACAGTGTGAATTAGAATTGGGCAATAATTTTTCAGCAAAAAAACCCAGTTTTTTTGTCACTGAAAAATGAAGATCCAGTCATGAAACCAATTAGCAAGTTTATATTATGTTCAACAACTTGTCTCAGTCAAAGGGAAAAACCCTCCAAAATATTTTTCTTCTACAGTTGTAAAATGAATCATTTTGATTTTTTTTATTTGAAAAGCTATTTTCAAAATGTTATTTCTTTTTTATTTAAAAACAGCTCAAAGGTACAAAGCTATAGTGAAATATTATGCCTTGTTCAAAGTGTTTGGTTCAGTTTGGAATTGATGTATTTGGTGTATTTCCTTTCACTGAAAATTTTGGAAGAAAATAATTTTGGGTTGAATCGGATGTTTTCCTTGTTCCCATTTTTTAAATAATCCCAGGAACAAAGAATCATGTGTGTACACTTATGCTTCTGTGAACCATGACATGATAGGGTGGAGGTTCTGATAGTCTAAGGCAGTGGTTTTCAAAGTTTTTTTCATTTTCAGACCCCTAAAACATTTCAAATGAACATGTGCAAATTTTAGATGGAGGTGCAGACCCCTTGGAATTGTAAGTGTGGGTATTCCCATACTTTTGATTAATCATAGTTATCTTTTACAGACCCCTTAGACATACTCTGTGGATTCCCAGGAGTCCATGGACCATGGTTTGAAAACCACTGGTCTAAGGATACCTATCATATGCTTTAAATTCAAAATGACACAATGTATATGATTTAGAGGGGAATCATATTTTATCAAAAAATTGGTACCAGAAGCAGAATTGACAACCGTCATGTTTCCCAAGTGCAACATTCTTAGGTTTCTTCTTTCTTCAAATTTAAGCAAAGAAGTACCTTTAAACCTAACTGCTGTTAGGTATGGCAGTGCTATTGAAAGAGTGCCAGGAGAAGACATATCTGTAGCCTTCTCTCCTGGCTTTATTTAAGGTCTACATAAAAGTTACAGTGTTTGCAGTTGCAGCATCTGGGGTTACAGGCACAGTCAAAAACCAATGGAGGGATTTTGCCTATATCTGATCTTGGGCTTCAAACTAGTTTCCTCTCATATGAATAACAGAGGGATTACTGCAGTCTATATTGCTACCAAAGAAGTAGAAGCTGCAGCAGCTTCTCTTAGTTATGCCAATGATTACAAAACCAGCAGCAGGTGCCACCAGAGAACTGGCCTTAGGCCTAGGTTGCAGTCACTGCTAGAGATGGCGTTGTGTTCTACCTCCAGTATTAATCACTTCCTCTTGTGACTTCAACAGTGAAACATCAGAAGCAAACCCCCGTCGTGGTAGAAGCACCGACAGCTCTAGTACTGCTGCAGAAACCGCAGCGGTACGAGTCTGACATTACAGATTAGTCGAAAACTGCATGAGAAAATGATTTTGTCAGATTAGCCAGACCATCATGACAGACCACCTCCGCATGGCTCCCTGCCCTAGGCAGTGGGGAGGGACCGTGTGCATACATATAGCAACAGGGCTGCGTTCCATTTTAGCCTGAAAAGATTACGCACATTGAAAATTACTTCATGCAGTGCTAGTCAATCAACATTTTTTCATTCTTCAGATCACACTGTTTTTCTTTCAAAGGGGCACAGGTAGTTTTATGTTTCAGTGGGAGGATGAGGGGGGAGAGCTATAGTTGATTTTACTTAATGAAAATTATTACTTGTCTTTGTTTTCAAATTCTAACATCATACTCTGAGTGTGCACATATAATTACATATTAGTTATATATATCTTCTTTAAAAATATTAGTGCCGGCTGATTTGATGATGAAATATTGCAATTAGCTTTGGTGTGACCCCTTTCTAAATTTAGAAATTTCAGTGTAAAGAAATGATCAAGGCATGTGGTGGCTTTGGATAATAAATGTGGAAGAACTGCTGATCTTAACTGCCACCAGCAGTCATTGTCTTAGTTGGCAGTTAATTCTCCAAGTACTGTGTTAATCCAAGGCTGCTGGCACTACTGCCACAAATATATAGTTTTAGGAGAAGTCATTAGATTACATTGTATTATATGGTCTTTCAGGTTCTACTTCTTACCGTTTGTTGTGTGCAATACAAGCCTTATAAGGATGGCATTGTTAGTTTTACAATGCTGTTCCTCTAGGAGGAGCCTTATAAGTAGGAAATTTCTCTTTAATCTGCACCAGTCAGTTCTTTATGAGGAGTGATTTCAACAAACTAGTGTGTGGATGTCTGGGTTGAGTTCTGAAAAAGCAGATTGTGACCACCTCTGTTCAAGGACTTATAAATATGGGAGAAATAAACAAGCCACACTATGCACAGTCTAATTCCACATTATTAATTTATTTTCCAACAGGAAACTGTGTATATAGGTATTGTGTTTTATGATAAGTGCAATTATCATGACCAGTTCTACAGACACTTTGTGTATATTAATGAACTTGCTCATGTGAGTAATTCCATAAAAGAAAGTGGGTCTAGGCAAGCAAGTAAAGTTATTTGCATATATTACCCACATATTCTTTCAGGATCAGACATTTAATTACTACTGTATATAAAGAGTATTTCTTAAGAACTAATTTCATATGTAGTCAGTCATTGCTCTCAAGAAGGTGTTGAAAGAGTGAATTAATTACTGGTTTTAAAACACTTTCAGATCTTGGAGTATTTTATTATTACTGATTGAATCAACTCTCAACATTTCATTCAGTTTATATTCATTAATACAAGATCTATTCATTAAAATTCAAAAGCAGGTAAATAGCAATTATGAATGCTATTTATTTGCCAAAATCCAGCCCCTACCCTTTCAAAAAATGAATCTATCTACTACCCTTTGTGGAATACAGCCCATTTAGTGGAGTTCAAGGTTTTATTGAACAAGTAATGACTTGATAAAGCCTTTTACATTTTATTCCAATTTGCCTGGTTCATTGCAATCTACTCAAGGCAGTTGAAAATCTGCTTTTAAATATCTGAAATCCATTTTAAACATCTAACACAGCAATATTTTTCAGCAATTCCCAAATTGGCGTGTAGTTTTCAGGGGACTTATTTTGGCAGCTATTGATTAGCTTGTGAAAGCACCTTCCTGAATTCTCATAGGCCTTTCACTATCTGCCACTGAGTTGAGCCCATTGTCATTTGAAAGTGTCCTTGAATAGCAGGCAAGTCGCTTGCTGCTAGTCTTTAACCTCTTGGTCTGAATAACAATGGATTCCTTCGACATGTTCAAAAATCCATTATACGGTGTCAAAATTATGTATCTTCTGGTAATGGGCATCTGCATGAAAGATTGAGTGATAGGACTGAACAAGAAACACATTCAGCAACAGAATGACCAATCACAAATGATTCATAAGAATTCCTTTACTTTTTCCTTCCTACAGACCCATTCTTTTACCTTGCACTCTTCTGCTCTGAGGAACTATAATATAACTTCTGTTCTTCTCGAAAACAGGAAAGGAGTAAGAAATTGGGCAGAAATTTGTATAGTTTTCTTTCAGTTAAACTATTGATTCTGAAAACAGTTCCAAATAGTCAGACCCATTCTGCATTTGCACAAATTCCCATTGTAACCTGCAAGGAGTGAGAGAAGAGCTATAAATGAATCAGACAGCTGGTAGAGGATGGATCCATGATTATGCAGAGGTTACAGAATAAAGTTTGGACAGCAAGAAGGAGAAAAATAATAATAGTTGCAGATAGCATTTGCTGTCTCAGAATTCATCTTGGAGCTCAAGGGGCAGAACCTCAGCTGATGCTACTTGTCATTGCAACATTGATTTCACTGAAGCTATGACAATTTACACAACTAAGGATCTACCCTTCTTCCCCTCATCCCTTCATTCATTGGTTTACTCAGCTGAGCACCGAAAGGGCATCTTATGCACAGTGATGCTTTGCTTTCTACAGCAATTTTTATTTAACTGAATAAAAAGAGACCTTATATTCTGGAAAAGAATATAAGGTCTCTGCAAATAAACAGCTAAAAATGCTCCATGAAAGGCAATTAAATTAATACAAAGAGCCTGTTCATTTTCCAAAGAAGGAGAGAGGAAGGGGGAAAGGCTCAAAGAAGCCTGAGAGGTCTGAGAATCAACAGAGTTAAAGTACAACCGTAAGTGGAAGTACATTATTGTCATGAGAATGTAAACCATATGATTTCAAGATTTTGTTGCATCAGTTAGGAGTTTGATGAGTTACAAATTGATATTCATAAATAAGGGAGGTGGAGGTTGGGGACTGCTCGATATCCATGAAACAAGCAAACCATACAGAATGTAACTCTTTGCTAGATTACGGAAATGGATTGTGTGCCCTGGATCAACTATTCCTCCCCCTTTTCCCACCCCATCACCCCCTTGAATGGAAAAATGCCTTAGTCATGCTTACAAAGCACAGTAGTGAGCACCTGCAAAAGCAGATGGAGCCTGGTTTTAAAAGGCAAGGTCTTTGGTTTTGTGCCCTGTATTTGAACACAAAAAAATGTATTTAGGAAAAAAGGATATTAAAATTGCTGTGCCTCCAGGGCGGCAATGACAGATGTACTGACCATTGGTTATTATTCTGCAGTGTAAATGTTCTTGCACAGCTATTTAATAACAAAATGCATAGATTGCTCAGTGTGCTATATATGGTAGTATTTAGGCCAATTCTTGGATACGGGCACCTTCTTTAAAAAATGCTATGTTGTTTGTGCTTTTGTACGAATCTAATAGATAAGAGTACTTTTTTATGATCCTGAAAAACTGCTCCAGTGTGGGTAGCATTCTATTCACAGTGAATCCCTTCATAAAATCCATTATTTTATGAAATAGTGAATCCACTGAGTGTTGGGGGGAAAATATTTTGAATGTTTTTTCCTTCAGTTTCACAGCACAAATTCTGATTTAGCCAATATGTGAAAGGAAATAGGGATCACAATGTTACAGACCTGGAATTGCACTACCAAGAAGAGGGATTCATTATTATGGGTGCCATAGAAACACAAAATAGCAGATGGGCTCTTACCCAAAAAGCTTTCAGTCTAAATAGATGGAATAAAGGGACAGGAGAACACGCTCCTCTGTGGCTTAGGGGGTTCAGAGCCAGTACCTTAATTTGGAATCTCATTATAGGTTTATGTTTATATAGCAAGATGGTATCTTTATCCAAATCCAAGCTGTCTCACTATTCAAGGAGGCTAGGAATCTACTCATTCATTATGTTCATATTTAATGAGTCATCTACTTTCTCTCCAATGCATGGGAATCCCATTGGCAGGTCTAGTAATAACAGATGTGTTTTGAAGATACTCCTTAGGTTCTTCATCTTTTCACCAACTTGAGACATATATACGGGGTCTGTTTTATTGCGCCCCATTCTTTTCCTTTATAAAAGGCAGAAAAAGATGGACCTTTCCCTTTGCCTCTACATTGCAAGTGTTTGGTATATACATACACATGCATACAAGATCTATTCATTAAAATTATATATATTTAAATTATATATATACATATGCGTGTGTGTGTGTAACGCATGCTTGCTATGGGGAAAGCATATATATATGCAAAAGATTTGGGCCAGCAAGAAAAGATCCGTACAACCCTCTGGAATGCATGACCGCAGTGGACTAGATGTATTGTTTGAACACCAGGTTTACTTTTTCAGGCAGAAAGTGCACAAGGGGAAAAAGGAACTCATTCTACAAGGCAGCAAGGATCAGCTGGACTGTGTAGTGCTTGGGAATACATGCAAATGAGTTCTGCTCCTTCAGTAGCACACCTCATTCTGAATCATTGCTTTTATTCCTCTGTTGAGGACACAAGGGGCTCCTATACACATGCAGAAAGCTTGCTCTGATGCGCTGTAACTTCAGCACATCAGAGCAGACTTAATTACTTGAGTCTGCTGGGCCATGGAAATTAAGGCACTCAGCAACCTCCAGTGTCATATGTATCAGTGTCTCCATGCTGAAAAATGCTGGTGGGGCACTTTGAACTAAAGCTGATCGAGCTTTAGTTCAAAGTGCCCCATCGCCATTTTTTCAGTGTGGGGATCCTGATACAAATGATGTTCTGGCTGCTTTTTAATTAGCGCAGCTCTTGGAGCTGTGGTAGATAAAGCAAACCTCTTGGAGCATGTGTATAAATGCCTAAAGTCCTCAAAACTTAGAGTTTCTGTTGGGTTTTTTTGTTTTGTTTTTAAAGCCCCTTGTGAATATCACAACATTGCAAAAGAGAGAGGAGTTTGCATCCTTTTTAATATATGAAATATATTCACCTGTAAAGCCCAGACAGCTTAATTTTAGAGCTACAGGTGGTGGAGATTCCATATAGCAAATGGTAATGAGAGAGGTGCATTTTGATTTGTTGCTGAGAGAACATCTACCCATCACCATTATACTTCCCATCTCCTTCCAGCATATTGTCATCTATAAAGTGAATTTTTTGACCAAATTGACCTTGCCCTCTTATCACAACAGAGTTCCATCACAAAGAGAGGGATTTGGTCTATCCAATCTCGCCTTTCCTTTTCTTTTCTTTTTTTTTCCAAGCTGACATTCAGCCAGAGAAAAATCTACTCCCTGCTAGGAATACAGGAAATGCACTGTGATGCCAAGTGCATCTTTAAGTATCAAATCATTAGTAAGAGTCACAGATCCTACCTAAAGGAAGGAAGCAGTCTTGGGTGTCTGTTTGAAGCTGAAAATGCATTATGCAATAAATCATCTCCTCACAGTAGGCAGTAATTAGCTGGATAGGGCCTTTGAGTCTTGACTGAGCAAAGAACTTAAACAACTACATTTATGTCCATCCCTCCTTCAGCAAAATATTTGCCTAAATATTCAGAGCTGTAGATTTAATTGTAGTTTGATTTTGGTAGACTCTATCAAAAATGTAAATATTTACATTTAAAAGTATATATATTTAAAATCACAGCACTGTTTTTGGAAGGCATTCATTCACATAGGATTACTACAATGAGCACAAACTTCAAGAACTTTGCAAAGGTTTTTTGAGATATTATCTGTGAAGTTTTATAAAGTTCCATAATACTGGTTCTATGTTCTCTTATCCCAGCTGTAAATAAACTTTAATAAAAAATAAGTGTCAATAATCTCAAACCTATTTTTAACCTGTCTCCTACCCTGATGTCTATAGTAATGATCTTCCTCTGACGGATCACAGCTGATCAGGGTCAGTCACTGATAAACGCATTTCAGAGGATTTTCCCCTTCTATCTCAGTTTGAAATTGTTATCCTATAATGGCATGTCCTTGTCGAAAATGCTTTTGACTCCAAATTTTTCATTCTTGTATCTAGTGTTATAGTACTTCTGGTAACTTTCCAGTTTCAACAGATGAAGCTAAATTCTGCTTTTAGCGGCATATCTACACTTTCAATGTATCAGTTTGCAAATTAGGGCAGTGTTTGAGCCAAGACAGTTATTTATGGAGGATAAAAATGTGAATATGACTTATGAAAGAAAATAAAAATAATTGCTATCCTATTTTGTGCTATACACAGGAGACTGGAAAGTTGCAAGTTTTTTCTGTATTTTTTGTTATTTTTTTTCCTGCCTTTATAATAGAAATGGAGGTGTTGCTTACACCATTTGGAGGTGGGAGGTGAGGGAAGGAGATGGTATGTATAACTACAGAGCTGAAATAGAGTGTATAGGTAATGATAGGTATGATGTAATTTGTAATAATCACAGCCTTTGAAATTCTATTTGATTCTCCCTGATCATTAATTAAAGGCCTACACAGCTCATAACCAAAGTCTACTAGCAAAATCAGCCTTTAGGGGTAAAAGCAGGACTTCACTGAAGTCAATTAAAAAGCATGTATTAACTTCACTGGAGTCAGGATTCCACCCAAGTTTTCTAGTATTCTAAAATTAAATAAGTGGACAGAAATAAACATTTTTTTAAAGTCCTATAAAAAATCTCACTGATTTTATACATCAAAAGAAGAAAAAAAGAAATTAAGACTATTTATTTCTTTACAGGCCACCTTTAATGATATTTTAATGGATGCAAAATAATTTGCATGAAAGTGCATTTGTGGAGAATTCACTGAATACAGCTCAATGAAATGTAGAGAAGCATTTGCAAAATATTCCTATCTTACTCTAACTCTCTTGTATATGTGTCACCAAGGTGCACTGGAGTAACAACATATGAATGCTACCCTCTGGGTTTCTCACAGTATGAAATGTTTATCCTGTGAGGCTCTCTGTTAGAAACAGATTTTTAAAAAATAACCCAAATGTCACCCTACTGCATTTTTTCAATTTATGCAAATGTAGAGAGTCACAGGACCTGTCTGAAGACTATTAGCAACTCTTGTAAGCAGTGGGCCAAACACTTGTCTGACTTAATGGGGTAAATCTGTCTAAGACTAAATATAGACATACAAAAAGCCCAAGGCAGAATTGATCTAATCTATGTGGGTTTCTCTAAGCTGTGTAGGTTGGGGCAGGAGTAAGTGGAACATATGTTCACCCTTCAGTAGGGGGATGCAAGTGATGCCTGCATTGGCTGAGGGCAAAAGGAGGGGGTGCTCCTGGATGCCTCCCAGTGTGCTGGATACTGCCAAGGGTAATAGAGCACAGATGAGCAGGGACCATCCTTGATTGGCTGTCAGGCACATACCCCCAACACCATACTCCCACCCCCCTGCTCCCACTCTGTACCCTCCCCTGTGCCTCTTGGAGCAATGTGGGGGGGTGGAGGTTTCAGCTCTGTCAGACCACAGCCCCTCTGCCTAGCCATGGCTCCCAACTCAGCCAGCAGATAGCCCAGACTAAGGAGGGGAGTGGGAGAAAAGCAGAGACCCCTGAACCCCCATCCCCAGCCAGAACATTGGAAGGGCACAGTGAGGCTCCCTGTCTTCCTTGCTGACTAGCCCAGTATGGTTTCTGTATCTATACCACCCCTTCCATGTGTTAGCAGCCTGGCAGGAGGGGGAGAAACTGGGGAAAAAGCTGGTATCCATGCTCCACCCCCCAGATTCAGCCAGAACCATTGGGACGGGCACACAGTGGGGGCTTTCCCTCTCCTGCACTGACTGGTCCAGTGAGGCTTCTGTCTTCTAGTCCCAAGTCTGGCCCCACCCCCTTTCCCTCCTTCCCCCCAGCCCATACTAGTTGGCAAATTTGGGCTTGGGGACAGAATCAGTGCTGGACCAGTCAATGGGGGAGAGGGAAAGCCCCCATCATGCACACCCTATAGCTGTTCTGGCTGAGTCTGGGGGAGAAGGGACCTCTGCTCCCCCATTTTCATGCATCCGTGCTCTCCTCCCCCCTGCCTGGCCTGGCTGGCAGGCTCAGACAGGACACAGGGCTGGGTGGCAGAGGCTTTACTGCATCAGCTCTGTGACAGAAGCAGATGAGCATGGGTGGAGTCTAGCCTACTCACTCTGAACCAGGGGCTGGCAGGGAGCCCACAAAGGAACCTGGGATGCCACAGAACAGCAACCTAAGTTGAGTCAGAGTGGATCTGGAACAGAAGTTTAATAGACCAGTGTAACCTAAACTGATAAAATCTTAAATCTAATACTACATCCATCCACATCTGACTTAGACTGGGTTCCACCATTTTTAAACCAGTTCTTGTGTACTGAACTTTTGTTCTATTAGGCTAGGGATAGAAGTTACACATAAACGAGTTTAAGTGATCAGAAACTGGTTTAAACCTGTAACATAACAGAAGCTTAGTGCACATAAACCAATTTCAAAATGACTGAAACTGGTTTAAAATAAACCTGGTTGAATGTGGTATCAGATCTAACTGCTTTAGTTCAACCCAGTTTATGAAACTTCTGCTCAGACACCTTCCTGGTTCAAGTTAAATCACAATACCCCAGCATCCCAGCATGCTTTGCAGACCTTGGCTGGGCTGTACTGTCTGCTCCAGAGAGCTACCCCCATTCCTGTGCTCCCTAACTGGAGCAGTGAAGGCTGGCTGACAAAGGGGGAGGAGGGAACAAGCACAGCTATGGATGCATCCCACTCTGCAGGGGTAGGGCCTGCCCCCCCAGGCAAACCCTAGCTGGGGGGCTAGGGCCAGGGAGGGGGAGGTTAAACACCCTTTCCTCTGCCCAAACTTAATGCTGGCTGACTGTAGACTACATATCCCAGCGGTACCTGGAAGTAGGAAGAAGAAGTGATGAGCAATTTTGCAGAGTCCAGCTGCTGGGATTTTAGACTGTATATCCTAAAGACCTTAAGGACAACAGGAAGAGGAAATTAACAAACAGCCTGTGCTGGCTATGTGCCAGAGAGCTGTGTTCTAGTGCCCCCTGGCTTCTGACCTGAGCCATTGTAGGTATGTGACTGCATTTCCTGAATCAAACGTAAATGTCTGTTCACTTCTATTTAAATTTAATCTGTGCAGTTTAGATGAGCCTGCAAAGACTGAATTGATTTGGCCTCAGGCTTTTTAACAGTCTGTACTTTGCCTTTCAGACTTTTACCAGTTTCTAATCACTTATAGCAGTTTATGTGTAATTTACGGACCTAGCCCCAGTTAACCAAAATTTTCTGGGGTTTTCACTTAGGTAATACAGATAAGGTTTTGTTGCAATTGTAACCCGGGTGGTACGTGGGAGGTACTCCCTGTTCAAATGGAAGGGATGTTAGCAGGAGTGTATGTACTGTGTGGAACGTGGCTGCCTAGCTGTAGGTCAGCTCACCAGCAGACCAGGAGTCACAATGCTTCTTAACTACATACAGGTTTAATCTTACAAAATAATATAGAACTAATAACACCAAACTTTCATACATATACATACACGTGTGTGTGTGTGTGTGTGTGTGTGTGTGTGTGTGTGTGTGTGTGTGTGTGTGTGTGTGTGTGTGTGTGTGTGTGTGAGAGAGTCATGGGAAAAGTTTATGAAAAATGTAACTAGTTAAAGTTAAAAGTTATCAGCCTTTAAAATTAAATTGAGTTAAGTTAAAAGTTAAATATTTCTACTTTCAACTAGTTAAAAGGTAAGTTAAAAAGAGAGTAACTAGTTAAAAGTTAAGTTGATTCATGGGAAATGAGTGAAACATGGTGAATTGCTTCTTAGCATCATTTTTCATTTTCAAATGTAATCACTGGGTTTCTTTTCCATAAGCCCACAGAAGCCCACTAATTTACTCAGAACTCACCCTGCTTTACCTGAAAACAATGTTGTACTTGTCATAGAGCTTTCAGAATAACAATTTACCAATACCTATGTAATGTTAGATCCTTCTCACCCTCTCCATGAGAGGTACTTTGTAAAAGCAATGCATCATATAAGTATACCAGAATAACAGAAAGGAGATATCTATTGCCAGGTGACAAATGAAAGCTGTTTTCACAGAAAACTTCTGTTGTTACAGTTTTTATTGCTCAAAAGGTAACAAAAGGGTATGAAATACATCTGAATTAGAAATAATGAAACAGTCTGAAAATCAAAATTAGACTGAAATGAGAAAATCAGTTTAAATGAGAAAAAGATTGTTCAGTTGCATAGCAGAAACTGTTTAAACATGCTTATTGACCATCAGGAAAAGCTTCATCTCAAAATTTCATCTGACAATTTTCCTTTTCTGTCTTGCAAAACTAAATCCCCACTACTGAACAAGCACTCTACATGGGCAGATGGGGGAATACTTGTATTAGAACAGATTAATCGTTTTTTCATAGTAGGTGACATCTCAGATAATTTTTTTCACAGGTGAGAAGTAATGCTCAACTTCTTGGGCCCTGGGCTGTTGGTTCTGATCTTCATTAAAATTAAAGAAGTCATCATCTGCTTTACCCTCACTACTTGCTACCACTCTTACTGGGATCAATGTCTCTGCTTACTTATGCGTGTTCCCTCTTCTGTAGACAGCTGGCTGACCTATTGACTTCTGCAAATGCACATGAAATGCCAGCATGAAGCAAGGAACTTGGGGACTTGTAGTTCTTAAGAGGCCATATATCATAGGAAGGCACACTACTCTGTCTCTCTGCACTCTCCCAAAGTGCTACTCTGATCCTTTTCTCTTACTTTGCTTTCTGCTCCCTGCCCCATCTGCTTGACCCCCCTTCTCCTGTCTCATGCCACACACTGAGGCTGCTCATGCAACTTGTGGCACATGTGCCATAAGCTGGCCACTCCTGCTCCAGGGTACAGCTATGAGTTAGGCATGCATTATCTACACTCTCAGTTTGATATCTGTGGCAGGGCACAGGTTGTGTCTGCCACTTTAAGGGCCTGGAGCTGGCAGCTGCCAGGTGCCTGATGAGGTCAGCCATTTTGGAATCAGGGGCTGCCCATATAAACAGGCCAGTTTGGCTGCAAGGAGGTCAGGCAACAACATTGCTTGGCTGGAGAGCTCTTAGTATCATCTGGAGGTAAGGAGACTCCTGGTCCTAAGTATGATCTAAAACTGCACCCTGCTGGGAGTGGGTGGCCTGGTGGGGCTCCCAGTGGTGCGGGAGCCCCCAGGAAATGCTAGGCCAGTTACTACCCTGGTGAATGATGGGTTGGGGTGCCTTAATCCTCCAGCCCCCACAACCAAGTAAGTTACCCCTTGTCTGGAGGGCCTGGATAGTGGACTCTCAGAGAGGGAGAAAAGGGGCATAGACTCAGGCCTGTCTGAACTTCCCCTGACTGGTCCATGCTGGGGCCAGGACTGGAAGAGCCGGGGGGCCACTGCAAGGAATGCCCAAGACCTGAGGGCCTGGGGTTCTGACTGGCCTGGAAGTAGGCCAGGGCTAGTGAGCCAAAGGTCCAGGTGGGGGGGAATCACACCTGGAAGGGGAAGTGGTTCAGGGAGCTATGCTGCCTAGTAAGAAGGCTAATGAGACTACCTGATGAAAGGAATCCAGGTGAGGTTTAATCAGGAGTATTCTGGGGCCTAGAGTGGGGGCTGGCGACTTATGATAGCACCTAGATGCCATCTACAAGGCTTGGGCTGTGGTGTAGGGGAGGAATGGAGCCACAGGTAGTGCCCCCTGGGATTCGGGCAGAAAATGGGCAACATCCTGCTTGATTAACATCTATTAAATAATTAACAAGGTGTGATGGTGAGAAGGCAGGTGGTTAGCCTAAGAACAGGTGGGCAGGACACAGCGAGGTCAGCCCCAAGGAGGTCCCCTGTTACAATATCTCTTTCAGAATTCTGTGCTAACTGATGGAGGAGGAGTGATGGCTCACTTGACTCCTCTTTGTGAGGCTAGCTATGTTGCCAGTCCTATGTGTAAATATGCAAGAGGCATGCATGTTATACTATTCATAAGAGATTAATTTCTTTGACTTATGCTGCCAATCGTCTACAACTTTTCAGGGCCAGTCTCAGTCTTACTCATTGTTTTATAGGTTTCTGTTTTAAAGAGGCTGGGTCTTACAGGGCTTTCTGGATTTTTTAACTTCTCCAGCTAAAATAACATTCTAAACTTCATCTCAGTTGCCAATATCAATCTGAATTTCACTTGTGGCAAAGACTTTTTTTCACTTTGGGTAACGTGGCTTGTTGTAATGATGCCACACACAGACATGACCAACATTTTGAAAGCATTGCAATACAGCAGGAGCAGTGGTAGAATGTTAGTGTCCCTTAAGACCACCCATTAGAAAAAAAGATGTCAAAACCGACATCTTGGATTTCCTACAACTACATTTTGAAGCTTTTAAAGTTTTCATTTTTGCTTTAAAATGCCTTTTTGAGCATTACCTATGCCCAGAGGAACAGTTTAAAAATGAAAAACAGGCTTTTAAAGCTTCAAATGCAGCCACAGGGGAATTTATATCCCTCCACAATTGCTTTGCTTTAGTTTTATGCTTCTATTATCTTACAAGATAAAGGCCTGAGAGTGTGATCACCTTTGGAACTCCCATTACTAACAATGGGAACTCCAGGCATGGGGAGTTTGTAAGATTGTTTCTTTGTCATCATATTACATCAATTTATATACAGTTTATTTTCTCCTGGATAAATATTCAAAACATTTACGGATCTAAACCACTTATTACGCATTACAATATTTCTTTCAGAGTAGAAAATGTGACATCTTAAACTAAATTTTTAAGCATTCGGGCCCTAGCTAAAGAGGGACCTGTATTAATGTTTTCTACTCATCCTATTCGTCTATGAATTCAACAAAAGTATCTTTGATTTGTCTCAGATTATAATAATGTTTTGGATAGTTTCTTCAGGTATTGAATGAGCAAGCTGTACCCTCTTATAGGGGTTATTCATCTTCCTTTTTTGTTGATGGGAAATCTCCCAGGGGAGATGAATGAGGCTCTCATCAAGAAATAATTCTGATTTACTCTTTATCCCTGAATATTATCATTGTATGTGTAACTTGCCTGGAAGACTGACTATTACAGTTTTCAGTCATATCTAGCAATGATAGAAATGAGTTCAGTGAACAAAGGGATTAGTAAACGATAGAAACATTTTCTCCAATATACAGTTATATACTTATGGTTTCTCAACATTAGCTAAATAATTGTCATAACAAAAGTATTATTAGCATGAGATTCTTTACAGCAGTCATGTATTTTGTTAGACATCTAGAGTTTTATCATCGTTAAAAGGATGCTTGAACATTTCCTCAAACTATTCTTCAAGTATGTTAAAATGTTAGTAAGTGAATCTTAAGAATACCATGCACTAGAAAAGTAGCTTACTAATGTGACCTACTAAGTGTACTGTTGCACCCAATCCTTCATGGATATGAATGTGTTACAGCTCTATGTATCGAGCTATAAAGACCCTAAAGGGTCTAGATCCTACCTAAGAAACTACCTTCTCCTTTGTCTCATGATCCCTGAGGTCAGCCAAAAGCAAACTCCTGCAAACATAATTAATGCATCAAGTCTGCTGGTTCAAAACATGAGAGGTCTTTCTCAGTAGCTGCTCCTCAGCTCTGAAACTCCTCCCTCTTGTAGCCTGCCAAAGCCCAAACCCAAACATTGTAAAACATTCCCTTTTTGGCAGGCATCTAGAAAGCAAGGCTGGGCTAGGATAGTTTAGGGCAGTGGTTCTCGACTTCTTTAAACTCAAGGCACGCCTGAGAAAATGCCAGCTCTTAGCTTTCACTCATTTCTTGACTAAAGAAGACTAATATAGCAATTGTTCTGTTGCAAAGAGCTCAGAAGGACAACCAAAGGTCAGAATGTTTTTGACACAGTGGATTTCTGTTTGAAAACTGGGTTAATTTTGTGAATCATGTATCAGTGTTTGCATATCTAACTGCTAATACTGTGCACCGTGGCACCCTTAAAAGAATTGGGTACCATGGGCACTGCAGCACAATGATGAGAATCAGTGATTTAGGGGGTGCTGTTTTATTTTGATAGTCTATTTGATTTTAAGTTGTTTTGTTCCCCTGTTGTCTTGTTTTCTTATTTAAGCTACCCTGATCCTTTGCTGTGAAGGGCAGCATATAAATAAATAAACAAAGAAGTTTAGTACAGGCTCTAGTAGCTTGTGCTTTGTGCGACACAGAGGATGTTCTCTTGGACCCACGCAGTATCCAGAAAGTATGACCTCCCAGGAGGCAGTCTAGTGAGACCAGCATGTTCTTCTAAACCGCTTACTAAGCATTTCAATATTTCTGAGTAGAAAATGTGACAGTAGCAGGCCAGCCACAAAGTCAATAGCAAACTGTGACCTTTGTATTGTAAATAGCTGTACATAAGCTTCTGTAAAGTGGTGTTTCCAAATTATAAGCCTCCAGATATTTTTCTCTGAGTTTGGCTATCCCCAGTTCAGTCCTTGGCTGCCATTTTGCCTGACTTCTCCATCACACCAGCATACGGAAGGCTACCTATAAATGTGTCAGTTCTCAGTTTTAAATTTTCATCCTAACTGTGCTTTAACTACAGAGTAGCCTGAGACATTAACATTAACTGTAGAGTAGCCTGAGATCACAGCACAAAAGCATTCTCTGAAACAATGGTATTTAACATGAAGAAAATATGTGGACTTATCTCCACATACTTGACAAGAACAGCAATATTTCCAAGCTTTGATTAACCTTTTGCTTTTTTTCATGATTGGTGCTTCAGAACCCAGCCTGAAATGTCAGAAATAGATAATACCACATTCACTCAAATAGAAGATGAGCATTTTTTCCCCCTGGTCTGAATGGGGCGGAACAAACCCCTTCATTGCATACAAGGAAACCTCATTAAATACATTGTCTATCATTAAACTGCTGCCAAAAGGAGCATGTGCTCAGTAATGGAAACCAATTATGTAGATAATTAAATGCAGCCAACACTAGGCGTGACTCTAAAACACATGTTGGGCAAACATACTGATGGGAACCTACCATTTGTGGGGGGGTTTTCCCTGTAAAATTTCATTTCAATGGCTGAATCAGTTCTGAATTAAATTACATATTTTGACTGAGCTGAACTCAATTGTTCAAACCTGTGTGGTGCTACTACTGGCAAGTATCCTACCTCTATACTTATCAGTCTGGGGCTTCAGATACTCCCTAATCCATGGCAGGCATCCTATTTGCAAGCCCCAAGCTTACAGATCTTGTAGTTCAGAAGTCCCTCATCTCACTTGGCCCTAGCCAAAAAGCTGAAGGGGGAAAACCCAAAAGCAATCCGCCATCACCATAAATTGTGTAATCACGATCTTCACATCTAGAGGCATTTGTAGACTCTTGCCGGAGTCAGCCTGCCTACAGTGCAAGAAACAGGCCTTTACCCTCAACTGTCCATGAATCAATTGTGACCTGTCCCCGCCCTTTTTATTTCTTTATTTATTTATCTGTCTGTTTTGCAAAAATTTTTATTTCTAATTCTGGAAGATCACTGAAAAGTGCCTGGAGCTGTGACGCTTCCAGTTGTGTAAGTGGTAAAAAGTGCATCAGCAGCAGTGCGTTTTTGAACTAAAACACATTGAAGGTGCTTTAGTTCAGAAGGGCACCACCACCATTTTCTATTCATTGATGCACATTTAGCTATTTATACAACTGCACGTGGTGTAGCACAGTTTGCCTCAGCTTGCACGTGGAGCAAATTCAATTAATCGAGTCTGCTCCATTGCGGTGGATCACCGGCATGTTGTGGGGCAGAAAACTATGTGTATAAATGCCCGATGTGCTCACATGACAGGTTGTTAGAGGGGTGTGTGTGTGTGTGTGTGTGTGTGTGTGTGTGTGTGT
>JAGPOW010001543.1:23872745-23882900 GCA_030014935.1 Caiman crocodilus | reverse complement strand
GTGTGTGTGTGTGTGTGTGTGTGTGTGTGTGTGTGTGTATAAACACAGGTGTGTATGTGTATACACACAGGTGTGTGTGTGTATTTTATGTTGTTTTTATTTTTTGGAGGATCCAGGACTTGTGATATGAATGCCCAGTTCCAGTCATGTGTGGGGCAATAATTTATATTTGGATCCATGGATCCTTTGTGAGGGGTATCTGGAGTACACACATATACTGAACAGTGCTGAGTTTTGGGGTCATCATGGCTTGAAATGTACTTAACTCTGCTGGGGCCCAGCCCTGTGAACTATATGATAAATCAGGAGTCTTTTGGCTTCAGACTAATATCAGGCTTAGTTGGCATGTCTACACCTACAATTCATGTGAAGCAATAAACTCCAGAGTTTGTTGCTTCCAGGTGCAGCATTTAAATGTGTGCCTGAGAATGCAGCAAGTGGAACTGGGTTGGAGCAGCCTTGAGTAGTAGAAGGTCAGCCTGCCAACTGGGAGCTGCTCACCCTGACTCACTGTACTGTGGGAGGCTGACTGAGGCATGAGGGTACTTCACTGTGGGCTTAGCTAGCAGGCAGCCCCTGCACTAAAGCATCCTCTTCCCCCAGCCACCTGGGGCAGCATGTACACATGCACTGTTGCAAAGCTTTTTACTCTGTACCAGGATAATACTTGTAGTTACACTCTGTATCCATTTATTTATAAGTATTATCCTGTTGCAGAGTAAGTTAGTTTACTCCAGCCTAATAGGGGTGCACCTGTAAATGCTGAGATATCAACTGCATAGCTAATTAGTTTACTGTGCAGTAAATGCCTTGCATAGATGGGCCAAGCTTGTACTATATGTAAGTAGGCACAAAAGTGCTGCTTAAAAATGTGTTTATGGAGTACCCATGTTAAAGCTTGCAGCAAGTTCAAAAAAGGTGAAATGCATCAGTTCTGGAAGAGCTAAGTTTATGGGTACCTGTGATTAATTTGCTTATAAGTAATATGTTTATTTTAAGATCATTGTTTTCAAATTTGCCCCTCATTTCTGTGTGGTCAGGAAGAGCAGGGTTTGGCAGTAAGTGTGGACAAGCGGGGGAAAGCTGCTGTAGAGTAAGGAAGTTAAGAGGGGTAGAGCTCAAGGGAGTTACCTGACTACACACATTTATTTTCCCTGCAATAGAAATGGGAAAGGGACAAATTCGAGGCAAACCTCCAATAATTAGATTCTATAGCTGGAAAACTATAACAAATTTATAATTTTTTCCATATATAGGATCTAATTATTGGTGGGGTCATCATATATTTAGGTTCATCTGATAGTCAAGTAGATATAGTATTAAAAAGCTAAAAATGTAGGGTCCTTTAAACACTTAGTAATTGTGAGCCTATAATACATAAAATATGCCTAATACAGTACTTACAAATTCAGGGTTTGTCTATAATATTCAGGATTAATCCTGACATCAACCTCGGCCACCCTGAACAGTGATCCTTAGTTGGGAGGTAGTGGCTTTCTAGGAATACTTTTTTTCATTCTGTTTATACTTTTTCTCTCTGTTGCCATAAAGAATAAAGTGCAGGATGGCCAGACATTAGAAACAAGGAATTCTGGGATTGAAGTAAATATACTGAAAAAATGGGTAGTTTAGGAGTCATACAGACATGTCGACCTTGTACCCTGAAGTTCAACAAAGGTTCTAGGTTTGGGCTTGACAGCTGCCGCACCAAGTTTAGGGGTTTACAGGACCAGTAATCAGCATATACAGGCTTTAAGATGACTTCAAGGCTAACTTGAGCTATCAGCATAGAGACAGTATTGGCACTTATTGTAATAACTAGCACGGGTTAAAGTTGATGGGTGAAAATTTACTATTTCAGTTTTAATGGCTTAGTAGTTAATACTTTGGATTGCCTGCATGCAAGAAATATATGTACAAGTACAATGCAAGCTGGTGCAGGTCTAATTATGATCACTTTTATTTAGCTAATTCAGTATTGTGAAAGGTAAGAGACACTAAGTAATGAATTTGTGTCCTTAACCTCAGCTATGCACTGGGTAGCAGGAAGTCTAGAATAGTAAATCTAATACCATAGTTTCATAGTTTCTAGGGTTGGAAAGGACCTGAACAGATCGAGTCCAATCCCCTGCCCTAGGCAGAAATGAGTGATGGGATCATAATAGACCAGCCACGTATCTATCCAACCTCCTCTTGAAGAAGAGAGCAGAACCTCCCTTGGGAACCCATTGTAGAGCCTGTCAGCCTTAACCATAAAGTAATGCCTCCTGGTATCAAGCCTGAACCTGCTCTCAATCAATTTGTGGCCATAATACCTTGTTATCCCAGGTGGTGCCCAGGGGAACAGAGCATCACCGATTTTCTGCTGATTCCCCCCCAGTGAGTTTTTATAGGTGGCCACCAGATCCCCCCGCAGTCATCTCTTGTGGAGGCTGAATAGATTCACACCCTTTAGTCTGTCTTCATAGGGTCTGGCCTGCTGCCCCGTGACCAGGTGAGTTGCCCTCCTCTGGACCCTCTCAAGGTTGGCCACATCCCTCTTAAAGTGCAGGGCCCAGTACTGGACACAGTACTCCAACTGCAGTCTGACCAGCATTGCATAGAGGGGAAGGATCATCTCCCTGGACCTGTTTGTGTTGTATCTGTAGATGCACACCAAGGAGCAGTTAGCCTTACTGACTGCTTCCTCCTATTGGTGGCTCATGTCCATCCTGGGGTCAATGACTCCAAGATCCCTTTCAGCCACTGTGCTGTTGAACAGGCTATTCCTCAGTCTATAGGTATGTTGCTGGTTCCTTCTCCCTAGATACAACCCCTTGTACTTGTCTGCATTGAATTCTATTCTATTCTCTTCTGCCCACCTCTGTAACCTGTCTAGATCTAGTTGGATTCTGTCTCTCCCCTCCAGTGTGCCCACTTCTCCCATCTTTGAATCATCAGCAAATTTGGACAGCATGCTTTACACGCCCACCTCCAAGTCGCTGATGAAGATGTTGAATAGCACAGGCCTGAGGACTGAGCCCTGGGGAACTCCACCACCTACATTCCTCCAGGTCAAAACAACCTGTCCACCACCACTCTCTGGGTCTACCATCAAACCAATTTGCCACTCATCTGACTGTGTAGGCATCAATGCCACAGTCGCCTAGTTACTTTATAAGCATGGGGTGAGAAACAGTGTCAAAGGCCTTGTTGAAGTCCAGGTAGATAACATCTACCTCAACACCCGCAAGGACTTTGTGACCTGGTCATAAAAGGAAACAAGGTTAGTGAGGCAGGATGTGCCTGTAATGAACCTGTGTTCGTTGCCCATGAGCATTACCTCCCATGCTGGGCCCCCGCAGATGTTTTCCTTGATAACTTTCTCAAAGGTCTTCCCAAGGAGTGAGGTGAGACTAACTGGCCTATAGTTACCCAGGTCCTCCTTTCTCCCCTTCTTGTAAATGGGGACCACAATGGCCCTTTTCCACTCCTCTGCAGCCCTTTTCTAGGTGCATCATAATATATATATGTGTGTGTGTGTGTGTGTGTGTGTATATATGTGTGTGTGTGTGTGTATATATATATATATATATATATAAAATATGAGTGTGCAGGGGAGCCCCCCCACACTTCTGTGGGACACTCCATGTGCCCCAGCATTGCAGTAATCATGAACCCCTGCTACCTAGAGGTATGTAGAAAAAACACTGTAAGCTGTCTCTGTCCAAATCTCTGAATTCTCCAAATCGCTGGTTCTCCAAATCAGCATCGAATCTTCAGATTCAGCCAGCTTGAATCAGGGACAGTGATCCAAATCAATGAATTGAATCACTGTCCCTGATTTGGGACAAATCCAAATCAATTAGGGACCACTTTGCACACCCCTAATATATATAAGCCTCTCAGATGCTGAGCAGACACTCTGTAGCCATCAGAATTTGAGGTTCATTCTGATTTATAGTATATATTATACCTCATAGAATATATAAATGATAGAATATATATGTATAAAAAAAATCAGAATGAACCTCAAAATCTGATGGCTACAGAGTGTCTGCTCAGCATCTGAGAGGCCTGTGATCTTCAGTGAGAGCTGGAGATACTCAGGAGCCCACAGGGATTGGCTCAGAAATGTATCTGGATTTCTATAACATGTCTAGCACCCCTCATGCTGTCCCTTTAAGTGTTCTTACTTCCTCTGTCCATTTTTCTCAACCAATAAATTTTCAGTTTCTCAAGGCCTTGGGGGACGGCAAGGGGTAATTTAAGATACCTCAAAATATTTGTTGATGGGAATATAGACTTGCTATTGTGGTTGCATAATAACTTTGTTAATTACAGGTGACTATATCATCAGTTCACTGTTAGGGAGAATATCCGTGTCATTAGATCTGAGAAAGTGTCTGACCTCAGATCTACCTGTTTGATAAATTCTTTTCCTTTATATTAAAAGATAGAGGAGACAGCTCCAATTCAGATACTGTCAAAAGCTTCTTTTGCCTTTATCTCTATCCTGAGATAATCCATAGGGGAGCACTTTGAAAAAGTGTGAGCTCAATTGTAACATGTATATCAGACACATTATGATGTTTCAGAAGAACTCTGGGTTCATAGATTCATAGACTATAAAGCCAGAAGGGACCACTGTGAACATCTAGTCTGACCTCCTGTCTAACACAGGCCATAGGATTTCCCTCAATTAATTCCCATTTCAGCTGAAGCATATAGTTTAGAAAAACATCCAATTTTGTTTTAAAGATTTCCAATGATGGAGAATCTACCAAAGCCCTTGGTACATTATTCCAATGGTTAATTACTTTCACTCTTAAAGTTGCATCTTATTTCTATTCTAGCTACAGCTTGTATCCATTGATAGTTCTTGTTAGATCTGGTAGACTAAAGAGCCTTCTATTATAATATTTTGGACTATGACCAATTCACCACTGCATGTAAGCCATCAAAGCCTGTTTATTTTAAACAGGTCTAGAATTAATAGATTGTTTAACATTCTCCTTAGTGACAGGTAGAATTCACAGTGTTTTACCATCATCCTATGATGCGACTAGATCACCTGATTTCTCCCCCATTCCCCTCCCCTAAAGAAATACAGAATAGAAGTATTTATTGAACATTCCTGTATTGTTTTGATTATTACTGACAGTTCTATGATTCCACCTAATAACAGAACAGTTTCTTTATTAGGATTTTTTAAATTCCTAATATACTAGAAAAATACCTTCTTATTGCTCAGCTGTGTCTTGGAGTCGATATAAAATAATGTACATGTTAAGCAATGCCTGCTATTGTCAACTTTGTTTTTCCTGTAGGTGACATACATATACATTATATATATTATCTAATGCTTTCAATGAAGCATTAGATAATATATATATATTTTTCTCATATAAGGTATATTATGCTTTTTTGGTATCTTTTAAACCATTCTTTAAAAGTTATCAATTATCTTCCATCCTTTTCATTTAAATTCTTACTCCAGACTGACGTGGCTCATAATTGTTTTTCGTTTTATGAAATTAGCTGTGTTAAGCCATTTATAACATACTTTTGTTATGCAAAAACAGAAATATAACTGAATCATGATCACTAGTATTTCACCTACCACTGACTTTTAGTTTTGTGATCAATCCTCCTCTTTCTTTTAGGTTTAGGTCTAGGGTACAAGTCCCACTTTTGATGCAGTGTTCTTTGAAATAATCCCATCTATATGTACTGATAAAAGCACAGTGGGATCTAATGTGTGATTCACACAATTGTCTCTTGCCATGCCACACGTGGATGACAGGACAATTGTGGGAACATACATTAGTTCCCATCATGCCTTATTACCATTAATAGAGGAAGCCTTATCTCAGGCTCCTCCTCTACTGGCAAGAAGCAAGCTCCTACATCTGGCAACCCCCAAACAGGAAATTTCAACCCAGGAGTGCAGAAAAAAACCTCCAGGGCAGGGGTACTGCCACTATGGCAATCTCCCCACCCTGAAGGTCTAGGAAACACCTGGGATGGAGATAATGCTTCAGGGGAGATTCCTCCCACTCTTGGGGTACAGGAAACATGCAGGGTCAGAGGATAACCACAGGGTGATTTCCCCAGCCTCAGGTATGCAGGAAACCTTTGGAGCAAGGAGTCATGATAAAGGCAATCTTCCAGCCCTGGGGGTTTCTCATGCCCCCAGAATCAGGGAGATCATGCACCAGCATCCTCTAGCCCCAAGGTTCCCACGCACCCAGGATGGGGAGGACTACCCTACAGTGATCCCTCCTGCCCCATGGATTTCCTGAGTGCCCCACAGGGGGGGAATCTTGCAACCCATGATATACAAGGCCCAGAGATTTCATGCACCCCTGAGCCCTGATCACAGCTGCCTTGATCCCCAGGGCCTGACTCTTTTATGTTGGGCATGATGCACCTCTGTGGTTGGGAGCCCTGTCAACTGTCACAGCTCCCAGTGGCAGGGGAGACAGTACTACATGTGCAAATTAAAGCTCAATAGTAACCAACTGTAAAGTTCATACACATTTCCAAGGTCTACATTTATAGATGGTTTGAGTGTTTTTATTTTGATAGCTACTTCACACACATAGCTGATCTCCAAGTAATTGTGCAATATTGGTAACAGGTAGAGAAGGCTGTAGGCACAGACGAGGACTATGGTTACTCATCTTTTGTTGAAGCAAGGGAAACTGAGGTTGGTTAGTGAAGGTGGTGAGTGATCAAGTAGAGGAACACTACCCAGCTTGTTTCAGATAGACTGACAGTACTAAAATACCTGATCCTTATAGCCCAAGTTTCTTTTCTCCCAGCCAGGGTGTAAATCTTTATTGTCTACTATGTATAGACAACCTCATCTTCTGGATCATTGGGTGGGCGTTAGTGGGTTCACATTTTTTGAACGTTGTAAACTAATTCTACAGCCTTTTTCAATAAACCCTGTCTCAGAATTCCCATACTTTGTTGTAGTCCCATACATGGACTCTGCATATGTATTATAATATGTGCCGGGTCCATCACAGGGGTTTTTGCTCACAACCAGTTGTCAGCCAGAGCTTGATGTGAATGTTATTAAGTTGAACCAGCATCATTTCACAATCTCCTCTTGACTGAGTCAGCTCATTTATCATGGCATGCAAGTATCTGTCAGTAGGACTGTGGAAAGCAGCTAGTATTCACTTTGGATTTGGATTCAGCTGGTTCAGGGCACAGTGATTCAATTTGGTGACTTGAATCACTGTCCTGATTTGATTTGGCCAAATCTGATCTGGAGATTCGGCCGCTGCTGGATGTCCAAATCAAACAGGCCCCTTCCCCTGCCCGCTCTCCCAGCTATATCAATGCTGTCCCACCTGGCCCCATCTCTTGGCTTTTTAATTAAAAAAACAAAACAAAAAAATTCCTGAACTCACCAGCTCCTGCCAGGCAGGAGGTGATCCCTGCTGCCCCCTATATGCCCACTCTGTGTGGGGGGCTTTGTCATGAGCCCCTATCCACTGTCCAGCTTCAGGTCCTGGCTCTGTAAAAAATAAATAAATAAATAAGCCTCCACTCACCAGCTGTTGCTAGGTAGGGGGGCAATCCCCGCTGCCCCATGCTGCATGGGGAACTCTGCCACGAGTCCCCAGAGGCCTCAATGGCTGCTGCAGCAGCCAGTGAGTGGGGCCTTTCTTCTTCTTTTTTTTTTTTTTTTAGGAATCTGGAGCTGGGGTGGGTGGGGCAGCCATGGGGGGGGTAGCCCGGAGGGTGGGTGGGAGATGGAGGCTCATGGAAGAACCCCCCTCCCTTCCAGCGGGGACTGCCCGAATCTCTGCAAACCTCTCCAAATCTTTCCCAGATCAATTCAAAGAACTTTGAATTGATTCAGACCTTTTGAATGGTCTCCTGATTCAATTCAGATTCAGAGATTTGGCCACCGAATCAAGTTGAATCGCCTCCGAATCGAATCAGCACCCAAAGCTTCATACAGCCCTATCTGAAACTATTGTTCTACCTGGTGTCCAGCACCATCTGTCTCTTCCATTTCAGTCTTAATAGCCCTAGACCTCTTATCATTTATCACTGTATCTATTTGAGCCTTCAGAAATCCTTTCTGGATTTTTTTTCCCAAGCACCATAGGAGAACATATGTCTTTTGTTTCCTGTGAGATTGCAGCATGGACACTAGCTCCAATTTTACAAAAGCCTCCTTCAAATCACACTACGTTGATTTTATTTGCTACCAGTATCTGTCAGAGGCCTTTTTCTAGAGCTTTCCTATGAGGATACGTCCTGGGCTTCTGCACTGGTTCAACCATTATAAACTGGTATGTGTTAAATACCCCTGGATTTCATAGCATTTCTTGTGGTTCATTTCCTGGGCCTAAGCACAGGCTTCTTGTTTAGTAACATATTCATGTAATTGGATCCTGGTAGGGTCCTGACCCATCCTTGTCCTTAATTTCTAGAATGTAGGCACTCTAAGGATATTTCACCTTTCCAAGGACATCTGACCATGAGAGAAAACAGATGCACAGTCTTTGTGTTTCAAAAATCTATCTCTACCTGGTGCAGGAAATACACACATTTAGACAGAACAATAAAACACCTGTTTACATTCCCTTAGTGTCCTCACTATTTTTTTTATCACTCCTGAGGTTTAGATCAGTCTTTCTAGAAGTCGGCTGTCTTCTGAAAGTAGATTCTCCAAATCTGAGAGTCCCCATTCTGTAGTGTCAGTGCCCTGATATAGTGCCAGTGATCCAAGTTACAGACTGGGAAGGTTGTAACGTCAATGCTGGAATTGGAGTATAGTAGGCAAGCACAGTTTATGAGCAAGCTGAGTGGGGAATCAAGAACAAATCAGAGTCACCAGATCACAGGGTCTTGGAACTGGAAAAATGCAGTTGTTCCTCTCCCTGATTGTAAGGAGGACAAGTGGCTGGCTATCTGTGAATGAGCCATTTAAATCCCAGGGAGCGAGCAGGATCTTAGGCATTTATAGAGGTTTTAGACATGCCCCACCCAATCACAGCAACAGCAAGGGTACTGAGTGAGAGTAAGCTGCTCTGTTATTTGGGCCAAGGTAGTGACTTTGATGTTAAGCTAGTTTACCTTTCTTAATCAATTGGTTCAGCAGTTAAACAGAAGTCCTGCTATATGAAAGAATGCTCTCTTTCCTTTTTTTTTCCTCCCCAAGCTTCTTGTGGTGTATCTATAAGTCTTCTATGAATCAGTCATGCTCTGTGGCTTTTAAATCTCAGTGACTGCATCCAGACAAGTGCAGCCATGTGGTATGTGGCACCACAGATACGTCTGCAGCACCACATACTGCATATTCAGCTGTTCTCCACACTGCAAGGGAGTAGCGCGGGGGGGGAGGGCTGACCATAAAATCCCAAACGAAAAAAGGTGGAGTGTTGCACATGAGCCCAGTGCATACCACTCAAAACTGGAGCCTGGACAGCCTGAGCCATGCTTCAGCTGCCAGCCAAGCTTTGAGTGGCCAGATCACCACATCTGCAGCCTCAGAAGGCCCTCAGGACCCCAGGAAAGGCTGTTGAGGCCAGCCCAGTGCTGACCCCACCCCACGTAACCTGTCATGTACAGGAGGGTGCATGGCACAGGCATTCCCCAGGAACAACTAGTGGTAGCACAAAGCATCCCACTGCTTATCCCCAGGGAGTCAAATGTCCATGCTCATGTGTACATGGTTAGTGGGTACATCTACACCTGCAGTAAGCATATAGCAATATATTCCAGGGTGCAGTACGTTAAAGAAGGGTGGAACAACCCTGAACTGGTAGGGAGTCCCTGAGGTCAGGCTGCCAGCCCAGGGCTGCTCTGCACTGGCTCAACATGCTGACAGGGGCAGGCTGGGGCAAAAGTGTTTTGCAGTGTGGGGCTAGCCAGCAGGCATCCCCCACACTGCACAACCCCCATGCCCTAGTGAGCCCCAGTCACCATTTACACATGCATTTTAGCACACATAACTACTCTGCTGTAAAGTATCACTAGTGCCAGGTAGTACTGTCCTACAACAGAGTTAATTCATAGTATCATAGTATCTAGGGTCAGAAGGAACCTAGAGCAGGCCATCTAGTCTGACCCCCCGCCAATGGCAGGAACAAGTGCCAGGGTCACAGGACCCCAGCCAAGTACCTATCCAATCTACTCTTAAAG
>JAGPOW010001543.1:23843392-23872645 GCA_030014935.1 Caiman crocodilus | reverse complement strand
ACAAACCCGTGCTGGTTGCCCTTCAGCATATAGTCCCCTGCCGGTCCCTCACAGATGTGGGACTTGAGAATTTTCTCAAAGATCTTCCCCAGAACTGAGATGAGAATTACGGGCCTGTAGTTCTCCGGGTCCTCCTTCCTCCCCTTCTTAAAGATAGGGACCACATTGGCCACCTTCCAGTCTCTCAGCACTTGTCCAGAGCTCCAAGAGAGCTCTTATAACTAAGCCAAGGGCTCAGCAATCACCCCCGCCAGCTCCCTCAATACTCTTGGGTGTAGGTCATCTGGGCCCACCGACTTAAAGACATCCAGCCCTTCCAGAAGCCCCTCCACCAGGTCAACCCTCACCCACAGCCTAGCAGTGATTCCCAAGGGGGGAATATAGGCTTCCAATGGGAGGGAAGTCCCGGTCCCCCCTCAGGAAGACCGAGGCAAAGAACCCATTGAAGATCTCTGCCTTTCCATCAGCTGTGAGCACCAGGTTGTCCGACGATTCCCTTGGGGGCCCGACATTTCCCAGGGCTCTCTTTTTGCTCCCGACATACTTGAAAAAGGACTTCCTGTTGTCCTTGATCCTAGTCGCCAGGCGGAGCTCTACTCCCGCCTTGGCCTTCTGTTAAGCCACGGGGGCTTCCAGGCACTTTTGCCCATCTTGCATTAATTTACTGTGCCCTGATATAGGGACATATGTAGAGAGTGATGCTTTACTGAAGACCTAATTAGTCAGCCCTTCAGTAAAGCACATGTGTAGATGCAACCAGTGTTAACTTTTTGCCTTGATTCTGGGGAAATTCCACTGTTCTCAGTGGAATCATTAGTTTTTCCTCCCGGCCTAGGCATTAAGGTTCACCTAGCTGAACGTAATCATAAAGGTTTAATAACTTTCCAGTTCTCCCTAGTTTGGAATATACAAAATGAAGGCCTGTGTGCAAATGCTGCATTCTACATACTACCCAGACACTCAGTACAGGAGTTCTATAGCATCTACCAAACTTCGGAGATTATAAAAGTATTACTTAATACGTCACTCAAATTTAAATTCCCTATTCCAAATGCAGCAATTTTCCATTCACATTATAGAAAGTGTTAAAGAGCCAGTCATTCTGTTCTTTCATGTTATTTGATTTAGAGCAGACACCAACTAGTATCCTCCTTTATGCTTTATCTGTTGAGACATTGAAGTTGGTTAAGTACCTAAACCACAAACACCTTCATCATTGTCCTTACACTTATCACAGTTTTCTTCCATATTTCTTCATAGAGACTAGACAAGGCAGCAGGATCAAGACAAAGTAGGAATTAAAGTATAAATCAATTTCTAATGAACTATCAACCTGCAGTGTAAAATGTAAGAAGAATATTTTGATTTAAACTGTGTGCCCTACCAGCAAGCAAGCTATTTAAGGATGATGAGAATTATAGGACATCCCTCTACAGAGCAAGGTAGCTCTCTGCAGATACCCGAGTTAGCTCTGCACACATTAGCTTCCGAATCAGGGGGAGTACTAGCCACATGACCATGGCTTTGCACCCAACCTAATTAGTACTGCTGAAAATCTGGGCTTTTGAGCCCAGGGGTGCTGCACTATGCTAACCTGGGTATTAGCTGGTGTGGAAAGAGAGCTGGGATATCTCTGCATGGCACTGCAGGGTGCAAACTAGCACATAAGCATTTAGTTTGGCATATTCTTTCATGGCACTGCATAGTGCATTTATCTCTTTGTGAAAAGTTTCTGAAATCAAGCCTGGTTTTTAACTATGAAGAAGCTTTGATAAAATACTCAAAAGAATATATAGTATTTGGTGAAGGAATCCCTGTCTCTGTACAGAACTCACGCACGCACGCGCACACACAGTCTCTTTCCTGACTACAGGCTTATGCTGATCTTCAATCTGCTACACGTCATGCTCATCTGCAGCAGCATAAGGTGTGAGGTGAGTCTGAAGAAGAGCTAGATGCCATAATGGAGGAGTTGTCTAATTCATCATCACAAATTACTGTCTACCCACATCCATATTTTCCTTTCTGGAGGCTACTGATCCTCTTCACATGACAACACTGGATTTATTCTTTAACTGCATTGGTGTTAGTCAGAGAAAAAGACCTAAAATTAAGGTTAAGTGGAATATTTTTTGTGTAAGTTATCTATTTCTGAATATGCAGCACCTGCATCAAATGCTGAGAATAACAGCACCAGAAGTCAGAAATAGAGAGCCTTTTACTTCTCTTTCTCAGTGGTGTTCACTTTGGTGTTGCTGCAGTTATTGTGGATTTTTTTTTTTTTCAGACAATGCCACCCACCCTAAGGGATGATACAATTTGTTCACTGAAGCATGCTTAAACTCTGGATAAAACACCGAAAGTAACTACAAATGAGAGAGTTGTGTAACATTTTGGTGAATTAAAAAAAAAATCCCTTGTTCTTGATGTGCATAATCATGTAAAAACAACTTTCCATGTGTGATAACCTAAAATAGTTTTAATTGGAAAAAGACTTTACAAATTCATAAAGTACCTTCACATTTCAGGTTCATAATTAACGTGAATACAGGAGTCCATATGGCATATGAGCAATATTTAATAAAAATAGCTGGCTAGCTTGCCAGGAAAAGAAGTGATGTTATTGTGGGGAGATTTGCACATTACATAATTCATGATTTTTATAGAAGACATAGGGTTATGCCTGGGAACTTTTGTGTTTAGATTCTAACCAAGGTATACCACAGTTTCAGTAATGAATAATGCAGATAACATGGTGCCCTCAGTGAACTATAGAGCAGAAAAAGCCGCTGACTATAAGAAACAGCTCATTAGCTTAAAAAAAGATAAATGTGAGCAATGCACATTACCTTGATGGAGAAACAGAAAAGACAGATTTTACTTTGAAAACTAATTTGTAAAAACAAGCTTGCAAATTTTCTAGTTCCTAAAGCCTGTAGGCAAACTGAGAGCTAATTAAACAAAAATGATCTTTATTTCCTTCTTTTCAAATGAACTGGTAAGATATTTCATCATGAAGGTTTATGTAGTGCAAATGTAGGCCATCAGCACTATAGTACTTCTAAAAATGAAACCATGCCTGTGAAAGACACAATGAGTCTGACTCATTATAGCACTGCTGTTTGCAACTCTAGGCTGTAGTTGAAGATGGTGTCAGCACTTTTGTTATATAACCACCTATTTTTGGTTGTTTATAACTCAGCTATAAAAAATCACTTCAGGCTCAAACTTGGTATACAAGATCTCAGATATTGTTTTTAAAAAAATAAGTTCAGCTATATTTAAACTTATAGTGAATGTATTTTGTTAACAAATTTATTCTTTGTGAATAATGCTGAATTTGCCATGTTGGAGATCAGGGTCCTTTCTTTGACTTCAGGATGATCTGGCATTGAAATGGTATCAATGACCATTTCAATGCCAGACCATGCTGAATCTGTGTCTGGAGCTGAGACTAGCACTGATTCCCCTGATCTATTCAGGGCTTGTTCTCCCTGAGGGGCGTGCCTGCCATTTTGGCTGACACCTAAGACCTAAATGGGAAGCTGCTACAGCTTGAGGTAAAGAAGGATCTCTAACTGTCGATGTAACAGTCAGAACCTCTGTGAATCAGGAAAGAAGGTAAAATCCACAACACACAGTCCCCAGTGGGATCATGAGTACGCTTTTTAATGATGGTCATAATGAGCATTTAGCAAAAGTTGAATATTTTTTCATTTACTATATAGATTACTGACTTGATTTTACATGGGCCATTGTTAAACAAACACGTGGGTGTACAGCATATGAGTCTTGAAATTGTCACCATGACATAAACGACTGAAACCATTAATAATCTCCCATCTGATCCAGCTCCCTGCACTTCCTGTGTTTTGGACGTGAATACCACGTGCTGAATGGAACTTGCTCTTCTGCATTGCTTTTTGTTCAGCTGTGTAAAGGAATTCTTTTAATGGCTGATTTATACAGGTAGACGTGATAACCATTATGCATGTGGTCGCATATACAGCCTTCAGCACTGCAATCTGTTTTATTAAATGAATGAATGATGGCTAGGATCTCACATTCTTTTGAAGAAGCGTAATGAAATCTTTTAACTTCCGTCTGATGTAGCATTTGTTATGATGTGGCTTTGAAGTCCCATTAGTTGGTAGATGATGTGCAAATACAAACCACCAGGCACTAGACACAACAGCTAAACTAAACTTTTAACATAGTTACGTTCCCACTATGAACGAATATAAAATATTAATATAAATATAAAATATTAACATAGAGATTCCCAGTCTACAACTAACTGTCTTTTTTTTTTTCTTTGTGCAATCTATATAGTTACTGGGGTGAGCAGTGAAATACCAATGCCATTTGGTTTGTATGTATAACTAATTACAGGGAAAGGGAAAAGCACAGCATAGTCACCTCTACCCATTTCAAAGTCAAGCACATTAACCACGCTCCTTTGGAAACAATCCTGACCAAAATGCATTTTCATTTATTAAGTCAACTAGGTTTTTTTTCCACTTTGGGAGTCCTCCTTTTTCTTTTCCCCTGCTGCGGTTTTAAAGGAACTAATTCTCTCACTAAAAACATGTTCTCAATATCTCCTGTTAAATGGGACTTATATCCCCTTTGTAAGTAACTTCTTTTCTTGATGCTTATGCTGAGCAGCTGCCTGGAGGAGTCTCTCTTCTGCATAATGTTACCCCCCACCTGCCTCACTGTCCTTGCAAGCTGATTTCCATTCCACAGACTTTTCCTCTAAGCCTGTCTCTTTCCATTTTTCATATCATTAACTTAGCTCCCCTTCATCTAAAATGTAATGTCTATACGTCTCTTCCTCTTTTCTGACCCTCCTTATTCTTTCCTGTCCCGTCTTTTATTACTTTCCATCCTTCTAGATTCAGTCCTATGAAGCTGCATATGAAGCCTTTTATTTCTTTTAAGTTTACTACATCCGTGCTTTTATACCCACAGAGCCATGAAAGGAAAGGGAGAAAAGAGGGCTAATTTGTTGCTCTGAGGATCTTTCCTTCATGGAGCAGAGGAGAAAATTATTAGGGTCATCTTCGGCCTCTTGCCATACGAGTGGTCCAAAGAGAAGCTGGATGAAGGAACGCTTCATTTATGTAGAAGAGGCAGGTCCATGCACTTATTCTGTTAGTTTCTGCTGTTCCACCTATGAGTAGAGAGCTGAGAACCCAAAACCATCTTAGGCAGGTAATCATCATTGTCATCTGCTCCACCCAGTTTGGATTCCCCTACCTATTGAGAGAGACAGAAGGAGCAAAACCCTTCAAGGTAAGAAGCAAGGTGTCTTTAGCAAGGCAGGTAGTTTTGTTCCATAATTTCCCCTTTATCATGACTTTAACACACATTTTCCACTTTCTGTGGGAAGGTAAGCCTCCACCTACTTCCTTCTCCTAACAGAAAAGACCTTCTGAAAAACCAATGGGCAGAGACAGAAGTCTAAAACAGTCTGTAGGGTTTTCCTGGTTTCTTCTGACTTTCCAGGCACCTCTTTTAAGGATTATCACATCCAATATGGCTTTGTCATTTGGACCATTTCCAACTCTTGGACTATGTTAGGATTTTAATCTGTTTTCCAGTTTCCACGTTACTGGAACTGTTGTTTTTATCCACCTGTTTGAATATACACAGGGGAAAGAGATTTGTCTGGTCTGAAATGTGATACCTGTGCTTAGTTTGCAAATTAGCTATACTCTCTCTTAAAAAAAAATCTTATTCCCTAATAGAATTATGTAAAAGTTACCTTCTTACTAGTATGCATTTTCTTGTCTTTTATCTAGAAGCTTAAACTTGGGGGCTAAAATTAACTGGGAAATTCCATTGTACTATGAAATAACCTTAGGTAACAAATCATGTAGGTGGGTAATAAATATCACTATGGGCCAAACTTGATTCTCATTGACATTAATCTATCCACATTAATATTAAGAGAGTTGCTTGGGCATGAAAAGGTTGAAATAGTCCTTTTCAAATTAAGAACATAGAAATCAGAAAAAATTAGGGTTCGAAGGGAGCTCAGGATGTCATCTAGCTCGAAGCAAGAGCATGCCCAACTGGGTAATTCCAGTGAAGACTTTGTCTAGCTTGGTCTTAAACACCTCCAAAGATGGAGACTGTACAACCTCTCTGTGTAACCTGTTCCAGTGCTATACAACCCTCCTAATAAGGAAGGTTTTTTTTCCCACATATCTAACCTAAACTTCCCTTGCTTCAATTTTAAGACTATTGGTCCTTGCTCTGTCATCTGCACTAAAACAGTCTAGCTCCATCCTCTGGAACCACCCTTCAGGTAGTGCAAGGCTGTTATTAAATCCATCCCCACCCCCTTTCCTCCTGCCAGCTCCATCTTCTCTTCTCCAAACTAAATAAGTCCATATTCACCTGCTATTTAGGCATTTTAATTGCTCTCCATTGTACTCTCTCCAATTTGTCCACATCCTTTCTGTAGTGGAGGGCCCCAAAACTGGACACAGTACTCCAGATGTGGCTTCAGAGGGGAATAATCACTTCCCTTGACCTTCTGGCAACAGTCTTACTAATACAGTCCAAAGAGACTGACATAAGAATGACTATGGGGTGGAGCAGCAAAGTAACAAGATGGTGACTTGGCAGCAGAAAAAACTCTGAGGACAAAGTTCAGAGTAGCTTTAGGGGTTTAGGACTGAGCACACTGAAGAGGAAACAGCTTTGGGATGCACATGGCTCTGTAGCATGGATTGGGGGCAAAGTGACTGTTTAATCCTTTGTACATGGGCAGAGAACTGGACTGGTAGCCTTTGGCTCAGTAAATGGCTTAATTCAAGAACAGCACCTATACAGAAAATCCTCAAACAATTGCAACCCATACTGGAAGAAGACCCCATTCTTAAAGAGATCTTTGCAGAATCATCCATCCTAGCCTTTAAACAAGCACCAAATCTCACTAACCTCATCGCCAGAAGCAAACTCTCTATGACCCAAACCACACCTACTGAATCCAGACCATGCCATGACAAGAAATGCAAAACCCGCCAACACACCTCCTCACCCTCACGATAACTACACGCCACAACAGAATCATTGCCATTCCTGGATCTTACACCTGCATCTCCAGAAATGTTATATATCTCATCCAGTGTACCAAATTCCCTGATGGAAAATATGTGGGAGAAACCAAACAACAACTGTGCACCAGAACCAACACACACCAAAAATGTATCAGACAAAAATACTCAACTATCTGTGGAGGCCCACTTCTAACAGGACAATCATTCCCTCTTTGATTGTTCAATTCTCAAAGGGAATTTACAAAACACCTTTCACAGACAAGCCTACGAACTTCACTTCATAAATCTACTGGATACAAAAAAATCCTGGACTCAATATAGACATTGGATTTATGACCTGCCTGACATTTGATTTGCCAGGTACCTGCCAGACCTGACTTCTTACATTTTTCTCCCCCATCCCTTCTCCCCTTCCCTCCCCTACTTTTTTGTCCTTTGTCTTCCTAATTTGTAGCTATTTCTTATTTCACAGACAGCCTCTTTTTTACCTTGTATTACTATCACTGTAGCGTCTCCCTGATTCACTTTTTGTATTTTCCCCTTCCCTGCTTTACTTTTTGTTTTCATAATTTCTACCTTATATTCTCACTGACATCGTGTCACACTTTTAGCTCCTCTCATTCTTTGGAGTCTCAGAACAGCAGAGAAGAGCTTCCTACACCTGAAGAAGAGCGATTGCACCCAAAAGCTTGCTAAGAACTTTTTTTCCAACTACCCAGTTGGTCTAATAAAAGATAGCACAATTACTCTAAGACTCTTGATTTGCTAAAGTCGAAGTACATCACGTCAACTACTCTCCCTGCATCCACAATCATCACCTCATAGAAAGCAATCAGCTTGGTCAGGTATGACTTGCCCTTGGTGAATCCATGCTGACTGCTCCTCATCATGAAAGATCCTAGTTTTCTCTGATTAAAAAACCCCTCAATTTTGGTTTTTATAAAAAAAAAAGTAACCACAAAGCCACATATTTCCATGATATATATATATAGTGGTGTTTCATTGTAATGTGGATTTGAGGTTCCTTTTTATATCGAAAAATTGGGGAATTTTTGTTAATCAGAGAAAACCAGGATCCCTGCTAATCACCTTCTCCTCCAAGCTCTTAGAAATCGATTTATTAAGGACCTGCTCCATGATTTTTTCCAGGGACAGAGGTGAGGCTGACTAGTCTGTAGTTCCCTGGATCCTCCTTCCCCTTCTTAAAGATGGGCACTATATTTGCTGTTTTCCAATTATCTGCAACCTCTTTGTCAAGCATGAGTTTTCTAAGATAATGGCCAGCTGCTCTGAATTCACATCTGCCAATTCTCTCAACACACTCATGCGCATTGTGTCGACCCCATTGACTTGTACATGTGCAGCTTTTCTAAATAGTTCCTAACCTATTCTTTCACCACTCTCAGTTGCTCACCTTCTCCCCACACTGTACAGCTAGCAGCAATAATCTGCTGGCTGACTGTTCCTATAAAGGCTGAGGTAAAAAAGGCATTGGGTTCTTCAGCTTTTTCCTCATAATTTATGACTAGCTTCCTCCTTTATTCAGTAAGGGACAGTGGTATACTGGTATGGAGGTTGGAGGGGGCCCTAGCCCCCAGGCGCAGGCCTGGGGGAGGCACCAACCAGGTGGCTGAGCCGTAGGCAAATTAATATGCAGGCAAAATGGGCACATGGGCCTAGGGGCCTATTCCAATTTGGGACCCTGGGATCCTCACCAGCAGAGAAGTGAAAGCCATAGTTTAAACTTGGTGCCCATTTCAGTGCCAAGTTTAAAACTACAGCTTTCACAATTGCTTCCCTGGGAGCTGGAAGCAGGACCCCTCCCCCAGCAATGGGGCTGGGGGGACGGGGCTGGGGTCTTGCCTGAATAGCTGCACTGTGCCTGCAGGAAATGTGGCACTGCATCTGGGGGGGAAGAGGAATGAGCTGGACTGGGAGAGTCATACCCTACCTGAAAGTGGGATGAGGGAGTGGTTGGGACTGGGCTGGACAAGCCAGGAGCACCACACTACACTGTGCCTTTGTGGGCCATGGCACTAGGAGAGCATTATTGCCCCCCCCCAATACTCATGTTAGCGCCCCCACAGCTGAGCCCTCCCACGGCCACCGCTTGCCTGCAGAGACACAGTGCTGTGGCAGCGCTACTCATCAGCTCAGCCCAGCCTGACCTTCTGCATCTGTGGGGATGCTCAGCACAGCCAGGCAGCATCTGCCTACATGTAAGTGTAATAAGTGGGGGGGGAGTGAGACTGAGCTGTGGGGACTGCGGAGGTGGAGGGGAGATGGTGGATGGCTGTCTGTGTGTGTGTGTGTGTGTGTGTGTGTGTGTGTGTGTGTGTGTGTGTGTGTGTGTGTGTGTGAGAGATATCTTTTATTGGGGAGAGGGGGGCTTGCAAGCACTGCAATATCCATGGCTGCGAGAAGTGCTTCCAGTTTCACTGCTCCCAGTTTTGTGCTTTGCTGGTGTTTTTGCCCCTCCCTCTCTGTTCCTGCTATGCAATTGGCCACTGGAGGATCTGCACCCCCCAGTCTGTGATGGAGGTGGAGGGGTGGAAATGTAAGCATAGGCCCCCAGGCACCAGCGGCCATTGGTATGCCATTGGTAAATGACACATGAATTTCCTGATCTTCTTCCTGTGGCTGACATACTTGTAGGAACCCTTTTTGTTACCCTTTGCATCCCTTGTTAACTGCAACTCCAATTGCACTTTGACTTCATTCCAGCATGCCCAAGCAATAGTCTTATACTTCTCCCTAGTTGTTTGTTTAAATTTCAACTTCTAAGCTTCTTTTTTGTGTTTTAGCTTACTGAATTGTTCCCCTCTAAGCCCAGCTGGTCTTCTGCCATATTTGCTAGTCTTCCTGTGCATAGGGATGGATTGTTCCTGCACCCTCAGTAAGGCTTCTTTAAATTACAAATAGCTTTCCTGGATTCATTTCCCTCTCACACTGTCCTCCCAGGGGATCCTACCTATGAGTTCATTAAGCAAGTCAAAGTCTGCTTTTCTGAAGTCCAGGGTCTTTACTCTGCTGCTCTCTCTCCTTCCTTTTCTCAGGATCCTGAACTCAATCATCTCAGTCTCTGCTGCTCAAATTGCCATCCATTTCTATATTCCCCACCAATTCTTCCCTATTTCTGAACAACAGGTCAAGTAAAGCATGGCCCCTAGTTGGTAACTCCAGCACTTGCACCAGGAAGTTGTATCCAGCACTCTCCAAACCTTCCTGGATTGCCTTCTTACTGCTGTATTGCTCTCCCAGCAAATGTCAGGGTTATTGAAGTCCCCCATGAGAACCAGGGCCTGTTCTGGAACTTACTTGGAAAAAGTGTGAAATGTCTGTCTCCCTGCATTGTTTCTAACTTGCATTTATTACACCTGTCCTTTAACAGGCATGCTCTTACAGGGGAGGCAAACTCCAGGGCAAGCTGTGCACAAACTATCTAGTGCAGCATGTTTAAACAGTATCTTTAAAAAGGACTAAAAAGGGAGAACTGAGGTTGTGTTTCAATATATCATATGCAATAAGCAGTGATCTGGGTTTTCCATTTCCCACAGAAAATGGAGGAAACCATGGATTTTGCCTTTTACCAGAGGCAAATGCATATTTCTCATTTAATCAGAGAAACCCATGGACTTTTCCATTCTGCAGTGAAGACTGGCAAAGTTCCAGCTTGCAGGGAGCTGGAATGGACAGGGGGCACCACCTGCATAGACATGTACATGGCCCCAGGCAGCCTGTAGAGTGGCTTCAGCTGGTAAGTAGGGAAGAGAGAGGGGGATTGAGGCCCATGGAGGGAGGGAGCTGGGCAGGGCTAGGGCTGCTGCCCAGCTGGGTGGGGCTTGGAGCCTTAGGCCACAATGAGCGACTGCAGTGCCCCAGCCAGGACTAGGATGGAGAACTGGGAAAGGGAGAGGGAGGGAAAGGGGAAAAGGGTGGACTGGTTCCTTACTGATGCATACACTCCCAGGGGAAATGGGAGACCTGTACCCCCAGATCGGTACCCAGGGTAGGCGTAGGCTGTGGGCTCGCTTCCACCCTGCTTCCCTCCCCTGGGGCCTCTGGAGTCAACAGGCATGATCTGGCACAGCTGGGGACAGCAAGGCTGTGCAGAGATTCCTTGCTGCTGTGCACTTCCCCTCACTGCCTTGGTGATGCACCTCGAGTGCCTGCCACTACTTTGAGGAGTGCAGCCCCTCGCTGCAGCCATGCATGCTGCAGCCACATCACTGGGGCATTGGGGGGGGGGAGGGGTCAGCCAGAAGTGGCAAGAAGATTTTCTGCACAGCTCCTCTATTCCCTGCTGCACCAGGCTGCAGAGGTGGGGAAGCAGGATGGCAGGGAACAGCAGTGAACCCTTTACATGTTTGCAGCTAAGAAACACAAAAATAATGATTTTATGAACTTAACTACAACCATAGCCATGTACCTGGAACAACCCTGCAAATTAGCAGTGAAAATAACCAGTTCACTGGTGATTCACATGCAATGTGAATGGAAAAGAGAGTTGTTCTTCAAAAAGCTGAAGAGATTCACTGGACAGTCCACAACACAGGTTGCATACACACATTCAAATGGTCTGTGAGACTTCTCCTAGGTTTGTTCTTCTACTAGAAAATGTTCCTAGACATGTGTGTACAGACATTTGAATGCTGAGTCCCTGAAGAAAAAAATAACTTGCTGTGCTGAGGCTGCACAGCCAAGGGGCCCCTGTGCACACATTGTAGTATGCTCTGTGGGGTCTCTTAGTCTATCTGGTGACAGATGGGATCAGTAAACAGAGCAGCCCTAATTGGCTGACCTAGACGGCTCAGAATCAGCTTATGTGGGTCAGGGAAGGGGGCAAGTTCTGTTCCCTGATCAGCTGAAATAGTAGAGTCCAGTGAGCAACCTTGTCTCCCTGGTGGGGAGGGGTCGAGGATTAAAATATCCTGAGATGCTAGAAGACTGCACTGTGGCTTGTCTCAGAAGGGTGAGTTGTACAGACATTTGCTCTCCCAGGAGAATCTCTCTTGGGAGTGATTTGACCCTGGTTGTTCCCAGGTTATTTTTCTCCTGGAATGACATTTTTGGCACTGGGAGAAAAACCCAGAGCATTTGTATGCTTATGGTTTCTCCTGGGACATTGTTGTCTCTCCCTGGAGAAAATGAATGTCTTAAGAAGCTGTTCTTAAGAGTTGTATGGATCAAGGGATAAGAAAAGGCATGAGAAAAGCCTTTCTGTTCTTAGGTCACTCACTGATTTTAAATCTGGCTAAATTTATATTGTCCAGGTTTCACAATCATCTGATGGATAGTCGGTAATCTATATGTCTTGTTGGGTTTCAGCTCAGTGCCCAGCAGAAAAAGTTAAATATAACAAGATCCAGCTTCACAGCTGAGATATATAAAACCAGCTCGGCTAGGACAGCAATGATTGAAAGCACCCTGGGACTTCACTACTTAGCTCCCAGGTAGTTCTATCAGAACAAGTCTGAAGAACATTGCCAGGGCATTGTGAGGAAGACTGCCATGTGGTACCTGCTGTGCGAATAGAGGACTTCAGTCTCCATGCTGTTAATCTGGCCAACTCCAAAAGCAGTGAAGTAGAAAGAAAACATTTTCTGCTATCCTTTAATCTCCTCTCCTTACGTTTCTGGCATCTTTCCCTCTTTTCTGTGGCCAGAGTGCTGAATATTGATGACAGAATAAATGAGACAAGCCTGTCATTTACTGGTAATTAAAACAGGTTTCAATTACCTGAAGGAGTGAATTTAAACATCTAGTAACCCAGCAGAATGGAGTTGTTTTACTACCTAAAGCAACAGACAGGTATTATATATATTATTGACTTGTGTATATCTCTCATAAGCAGAACTTCTTAGAGTTTGCATTGTATCACAGTTATAGCAAATGTTAATCCTAAATTAAATTCAAGTAGCTGGTTGAATGATTGAGTTCTACAGAGTCTTCATAACGTTGAAATTTTACACCTCTTTCTATTTCCCTAAGGCCACACACTCAAACATGTAATAGGGAATCTACAAGCTGTGGAAATGTTTAGATGGTGCATTCTTCTGAAGCTTTTTTTGAAGATTGCTCTCTGTTGTTTCACTCCCATAATACTACATTTAAAGAAACATCTTTTTCTGTGGGGATGCACATTAACTCATTTTACATTTGTTACATTAATTAATTGCTTTTACAATTTTACTTGTTTTAGTTACACTAAAGCTTAGTGGTTACAGTATAAAGCTTATTTCCCAAGCAGAGAGCCAGTTATGTGTATTGCTGAAATTCCAGTGCCAGCTCTTTTTCAGCAAAACTATAAATAATACCATGCTTAGGAAAAAGTATCATGGGCTCAAAAATGTATTAAAATTATTTCTTTCTTCCCCACCCCCTCTTCCTTGGACAGCTGTGTAAGTCATCTACAGGCTAAGCTTTGTAACATATTTTTTTATCCTTAGCAGACAAAGGAGTAAGATAACTGGTTTATCCATGTCTCTGTTTCAAAAGCACCAAAACAAAATATGCAAAGGAGTTTGGGGTGGAAAACCCATACTGAAAAATGATAGATGAAAATATGTCCAGTTAATAAACTTCTGCATAACAAGGTTAAAGATCAAGGTCACAGCCAATAATGCATTGTGGAAGACTATAATTTTCTGATTATTTTTCCCTTGATTTTAAAAATATTTTGATTTACCATAGCTCATTCTAGGTTCCAGGGGTATTAATAGAAACATGTCCTTTAGTATATAAGTAATCTGTTTCACATAGAGAGAATATATTGTTCAAAATAAGAAGACATGTTTCATTTTATAATTGGTTGAAAACTCCTGAGAAATAGCTGTTCATTTTCAAAAGGTACTGTAGTGAATAAATTGCCTCTTCTACTTTAAAAATCTAGTTATTGCTAAAATGTCATGTATCTTTGATTCAAGGAGTTCCTTAAAATATGAACGGAGGGGTTGGAAGGGAAGAAAATTCTATTCTTATCTCATATAAAATAAGCAGGATATGAAAAGAAAAGACATCAAATAACCAAAAATGGGGTTTTTGTTTTCTCCTTTTGGCACAATCAGCCCATTAATAACAATCCTTTCAGATCCTCTTAGAAGATTTTTTTTTTTAGGTGAATGAAAATAAATTTCCCCTATATATTTCTTTTTTTAAATCCTAGCAAATCTAATCAAAGCAGTTCCTTTTCAAAGGCAAAAGGGGAAAAAATAAATTCCAACCTTCTAGAAGAACATATAAAATACAATAGGAAAAAAGTCTTAGTCAATATAATAAATCATAACATCATTGAGAGCTTGTTTGGAGGTAGTTTTAAAGAAATTAGGCAGGTGGTAGTTTTAAGGTTGCAACCAGACACCTACTTGGAGCCTTATTTTCACACCCTACCAATATTTCACAGAGATAATTTTCCCCTTTGAGCATTTTTCTGTCTGTGAGAATGGAGGAAGAAAAGAAGAAAATATTTTTTTCCTCTCTCTCCTTGCCCTCAACAAATATTTTCAGAATAAATGCTTTATGAGTTGCTGCATAAAAAAAAGATTTTTTTTTTTAAATTGGTACCTCACTGATGAATGCAACCTGTTTCAAATGTGCAAATCCATATCTGTGTGCCTTGTGCACTAGAAATTGAAGAAAGCAAAAGTAGTTCATAATACATTAACATTAGACTGTATAAATAGTGTCACTAGTCTGTGCCATTTAGTTAATGCAATACTCATGTAGTCCTATGGTAAAATTACATGCATAGAAAAGACACAAGCATTTTCCCCAATTTTACAATCAAAATTGAATAGGACATACCTGAAAGTAAACTAACCTGTATTATCACAGGCTGTAAATCTAAAAACAAGAGACCTGAATCTTTCTTTGGTTAAGTGACTATTGGAAATAATCCTAGTAGAATCAATGAAGTTCAAATGGTGCTAAGAAGAGCCAGACTAGGCATGTCTACACGTGCATGTATGCCTGCTGAAATTTACTGCACAGAAAGCAGGAATAGGGCAGTGTCTACATATGCAGGCATTAAGGCACATTAACACTGTGTGTGGACTGACTTCAGGCTAAAGTTAGCATACAATGCAACATGAGTTTGTGGAGTCAAAATAATCTCATAGAGAGGGTAATGGTGCAGGTATCAAATTTACGCTCAAGTCATCATAAGTCACTATCTTTATTGCTCAACATGGGGTGCACGTGTAGACGTATGCCCATCCAACATATGCCCTGCACAGTAATTTCAGTTATTGCACAGTAAATGTGCATGTGTAGACATGCCCACTCTATAGGATCTTCGTATTGTTGTATATGCAGCTCTATGGAAATGTAAAAGTGTGTTTATTCTGTGTTCCTTTCCATAGTTTAATTTGCCAGGTTTACCAATTCACATCAATAATTATGTGATTACATTTGCCATATTAAGTTCATAGAATAATATAATAATCAAAGGCCTTTGGTTTTGTATTGTTTTATTGATGATCTAAAACTTGTTCATCATTGTTTGATGCACTAAGCAAAATAGTTAATTTGTATATTCAACACATTCTCTTCCTGGAATTCACTTTATTCTCTGCTTCTTCAGCTTTAAATAATATTTATTACGTGCTCAAATATGGAGATATATTTTTTTGTTATTCAAATTATTCAGTGCACCAAAATGTGTTGCACTGAATTCTATATTGATTTTTAAGAGCTCTAATTGAATTAACCTTCAACCAATTGTATGTCTCAAAGTAGACCATTTACTATATCTTTTCTTTAAATAAGGTTTGTTCAGTAATGTAATGATTGCCTGTAAAAGCACTACAAAAATGATCCATATAGTAATGAATTTGTATTCTATTTCATTCCACTACATGTATAATACTCAGCACATCTTCTTTCAGTGGCAATGAATGGTATAAAAACCAAGGACATGACAATGCACTAGAAAGAAAACATGGCCCAGCCTAATCCTACTATGGATAAATTTTTATTGTAATATTTTTCTTCTTAATGAAATATGAAGAAAGCTATTAAGGACAAAAGCTATATGCTTCAAAAGTGGAAATCCAGTCCAAATTAGAGCCATCAATCTGAAAATCGGTGTCACTGGCAAGTTATAAGAATGACCTGGGAAAAAGGCAATATGGGAAGATCAGCAAAAGCTGAAAATACCAGGAAGCAAGACTTTTTGGTAATACCTTTTTATTGAAGCAACTATATAGCTGGAGAAATGGTAAATGAGTTTTTGAGCGCAGAGTTCCCTTCTTCAGGTGTAGGAAAGTAATACAACATAAGCTAAATACAAAATAATACAGTGACATTTAGTAGCAAATAACCTTGAACAGGAGAATCAGTCCTGGTCTGCTGGACCACTAGTGAATAATGGAGCAATTAAAGCAGATACTGCAGCTAATAAGAGAAAAATAAATTCTCAAGACTTCTTTATGACTGAAAAGGGTAGAAAAATGCACTTGCTCTTGCTGGATATGGGTAGCAGGAAGTGTGAATCCAGTGGATGAAATTCTTGGGATTTAGAAAACCCCTAACATGCTCACTGGAAAGCAAGAATGAATTACTCCTTGTTATTACTCAGAATAAAGTTGTGAAGCCAAGTCATATGCTGATACTGCAAATGTTAAAGAGCTGTTATAGTGGACATGTAGGAGTATTTTCAACTACAGATATCTATCTAGAATTGCTGTTCAGCAGACCTGTGCCAAAGAGTTCATTCAGGTAAGAGCTATTAAACTGTCAAGTTCTGTGAAAAATCAGACCGGGGGACACCATTGTATCTGGTGTTCCTAGATGCCAGGGCCCTGGCATGCTGGGACCTTAAAATATCATGTATGCAACCAGGATCCACACAATGTTTTCTAATATCCTGGGTATGGGGCTATGGGGATGTCCAGTGCAGTCTCCTCAGTTGATAGTCAGTCCCAGCCTTAATATCACCCTGGAGTCTCCAACCAGCTCTACTGAGGTCCTAGGACTAAAACCAAGAATTAGCTGTTTGCCAGTCTCAGCCCTCAGATTCCCCTGGTTCATTGGGCACCTGGCTTTCAACTGCAAAGTGAGGGGGAGCCTGGGATCATGAGTCTGGGTTCCCCCTGAATTGGCAAATAGTAAAGGCCAAATTGGAATCCCAAAATCACACATCCTACAATGGATATGGGGCATGGCAGAAGGCACGATTATTGAGAGGATCAGGGAATAGATCCCATTGTGCCATTAAATGAACATGTGCCAGGGGTCTCAGTAAGGAAAGGACAGCATTCTTAATGTAAAGGAACAGATGGTTTGGAAGTAAGCATGCCAAGGAAATGATTATAAGTACAGCAGAAAAGAAAATCTGTGGCTATACAACTGGAAAACACTCTCTCTCTCCCCCCACCCCCCAAAAAAATAAATAAAAAAGCAAAACAAATCCTAAGTTTGCATTTTTGGAATAGAACTTATGCAGCAATTCATAAGGTGAACCAGTTATCCTGACCTTGTCCCTCTGTATTGCACTGAGAACTGATGCACAGATTAATTGAAAGAAGAAAGAATGACAACCATTAAGAAGATTCAGTAGCCAATCTGGATGGATATAGTTTGAAAACAATCCTATAGGTTCATCTGTTCTGAAATGGGAAACTGGTTGTGGCATAAAAAATTGCTGGTATATCTTCAAGTCCTCATTACTGCAGTCTACCAATAACAGAAGAGCCTGGCCTAGAGGACATGAGCCCTGTACCCGCTTGTAAATTACATTCAGTTACAAACAGTATTCCCACGACTTACTGCAGGATGGGAAGATGATGATGAGAACCTGAGTTGTTGGCAAAGTACATGGATTCCTAGGAGTTACATGGAGTTAAATGTTAACTCTTTTTGTTCATTATTTTCCCATTTGCTTTACAGTAAAGGGTGGCAGGTTGTAACGATCCACCAAATGACATCTCCAGCAACAGGTGCTGTTGTGTTTAGCTTAGTGTTTTAAGTTGTTATCTGGCTTTATATTGCTTTGTTTTCTCTCATCAGGGTGGCTACAATGACGTTCAGTCTTCCCTGTCCATGCTGAGTTGTTACTTGAAATGTTTGAATACACTGTTTTATTTCTATAGAGTGAGGGCTACAACATTCAAGGGTGAGCCATGTGATGCTTTTTATTATTTTTTTTCTCAAAAGAGATAATAAATGCAATCAGAAATCATCAGCATCAGTTAAACTAATTAAGAGACAGCAGTATAACATCTGGATAAATATACAATGATAGGGACAAGCTATTAGAATTTCTTTAAAAGGGATAGGTGAATCTCAGGATTAAGGACTGGGCTGAGGTTCAGGAGATTGGGATTTAATTCCTGGCTCTTTGGGCTTCTACATGAGCTGCTCTACTGTTCAATAGACCTATTTACTGTGCACTAAGCATCACCACCTACATGTGTAAACACTTAGTGTGCAAAGTATTGATCTACTCCGTAGTTAATTTTCTACCTGCAAAATTGATGTAGCAAATTAACTGTGGAGTAGTTACTGCATAGTAACACATATGTAAACAGCTGACCAGGATCAAATTTGTTCCTGCGTAGTGGGTGGGAGATTGTTCCCTGCCCTCAGAAACTGCTTACTACTAGGGTGGGCTCTGAGCTTGGCATCTGGCCAGAACAACATCCCCCTGCACTGGCAGCAGGAAACTCCTGGACCTGGCTCCCCCAGCTACTGCAGGGGGGACAGAGAAACATGGGAGCAGCTCATTGGAAGCAAATCTGTTCCCAAGAGGGAGCATGTGCAGACATGCTGTAGGTTTACTGCACAGTATTTTACTGCGCAGTAAGCCTACTTTGAATTAATTGCATGTGTAGACACACCCATTCAGTGTGACCTTGGGCAAGTCCCATTGTCCCTCTGTGACCTAGTTCCTTATATGCAGAATTTGGGTTGAAACTTCTATTGGGAAATGTCTGTTTTGTTTCTTATCTTGGGGGCTGTGTGTTTGTTATTGAAAGCCTCAGCATTTCTGGATAGGGCAGGATATAAATCTAAATGATGATAATGATTCTTTCACCCTTTATCTGTTTTGTTTATTAAGACTGTAGAGTTTTTTTTGAAGAGGGCTGTTTCTTATGCCTGTATATGCTCAGGACAAGAGGGGCACAGATTTTGGTTGCATTTGCTAGATATCACTGAAACACAAGATTCTTTAGGGTGTAAATTTTGTTTAAAATATATTTGAATCAAAGCTAGTAGATATAATCTGATTAAATGACCCAATAGAGATACTGATTTCCAAGAAAGTGTTGTAAGATTTTACAAGTAAAAAAAATAATGTATAATTTCAAAAGAATTGGGGATATTGGAAACACTTATATTTATAGAAAAAAATACACTGAATGTTTAATAGAGAGCTCTTTTCTAGAAACATGAAGCATGCATGTGGTCAAAATGGTAAATATAGAAAAAAAAGATTAAAATAACTTTATTTTTGTGTTCTACTATGCATCTGACCACCCAGGTAATTGAGACAGTATGATCAGAAAAGAACACAGACTTATGCTATTCAGCACATCAAGGCCATCTCTTAGCAAATTATTTTGCAATCAGTGCAGGATTATGTGTATGCTGCCATGCCCTTTAAACCAAATTAAACTATTGTTTACACCATAAACATTGAGAAGTCTTAGCTTTCTTGCAATCTTATGCAATCACTTTAAAATAAAGAAGGGTTTGTTTTTTTTTCTTAAGGGGAAATTCTTGCCTATATGGAGGATTTATATGATGCCTATTTTGAGGAATTAAGAGGTTCACAAGTTTGTGCTGGCCAGCTGCATGTGAGCACATGTAGACCTCAACAAATAAAATAAAATTTAAAGAGGGAGTATTGTGGACATTTGCTATACAGCTCCCCAGTGTAATGGATGCCTCACACAATATGGGTGATATGGGTATTCCACCTACAGATACAAACCCAGGCGCTTGCAAGGTACAGGATTTTCATGATAAGGATAACTGGATGATAAAGACTTACACAAAAACTTGGTGATGATGAATTCATGCATTAAACTACAGCTTGAGTTACTTATTAATGCACTTCCACAGAGTTGTGCAAACACTGCTCTGTTTTGAAAATTAGATGTACCTAGTGGAGCTGAATAGGGGCGGCGATTCCATTTCGCAACAATTTTTGAGGATCAGATATAAACATGAACCTGCCTCTCCCATATTTCATGCTAGTGCTCTAAGAGTTTTAGAATCTCATGCTGTCATTGTATTTTGCCACCAGCTAATTGGCATTTCAGCATTAATAGCAGGATACTCATCTATTTAATTGATATAAAAATGGGTCTAACCACTACTTTGTCTGTGTATTACTGACTGTTAAGCAGCATAAAGTCATAAATAGAGACCCAAACAAATCCTGAGCTTGCCTTAAAAACATTGGTTTTTCTTTTCTTTTCAAGCTTTTAGAGTGCCTGTTTTCAAGTTTTTTTTCTCCATAACCACAAGGTTGGAAATGTTTCTTGTTTATACTGAAAAGTTGAGATTCCTACAAAAAAGCTTCATATTCTGGAGTCCTCTGTCATGGGGAAAAGCCACATAAGTTAGCAAAGACATTGACTTTTTCAGAATTGTACACAAAAACATTAACATCAGAATATTGGACTGATGTCTTATAAGCCCTTTCAAAATGTTGTCAAAGGAAGTGAAGAAATATACCAGGAGCACCTCTTTTAAACACCTCCTCATTGCAGTCCTTTTCTGAGTGCATGTATTAGCAGGGTGACCATCCATCAAAAGTGAAGAGAAACAAGTGTAAAGACCCAAAGTCACAACTGCACTCTTACTTAGCATTTTGCAGGCCGTTGCCTATCACAACACCGGGGGCAGTAAGCACACTACTCCCAAAGTTAGCCAGGAGCTATAGGCCACAGTATCTAATATATGGACATGTGTTTGCCACACCTCAATCTGTAACTCCACATTTTTTTTTCATGGCTTGATACCTCAAAATGGCATGCTTTTAAAAGGACTTCCTCAGCATGGATGATTTCTTGCTGAATCAGCTAGCCTTATGGGGACTCAATTTTTACAGCTGTCAGCCTTTCATTCTAGAGAAGCCTCAAAATATTTAGCAATGAATCAAGCTCTATGGTAACTTACTGGTATTTTTTTTTGCTGAAATGATAGTGTCGCTACAGCAGTAATTCCCATTTCCATAACAAAATTGTGCATTACTTATCCAGCTATTTGAAAGACAGTATTAAAGTGGATCCATTTTATCAATTTATGTGTTCATCCATAAGTCCTCCTTTTTTTAAATGTAGCATATTTTAAAGATAATTGCCATATTAAAATGTACCACTTTTGTTTCTCAGAAAGTGTCTATGCCAAAACAAAAAATAATCCTCTCTATTTATTGGGAATCAATCTGTAATCCTATTGTGGGTTTGTATGTTTTTGTTTTTTCATTCCATAATAAAAACAAAAAAACCCCTGAATATCAGATTCCAAAATGTAGGCCTTACAAACTATCTGTTTTTTCATATTTCATTTTAGTCCATCAATACTCTAAAATTGGTGCAATAAAAGTATTCTTCCTAATAATGTTTTTCAGTACATGGGCCCATAGGTACTAATACTTCTATTTCTATACTGCATTTATTTACATGAATAGTTCGTTTTCAATAGGACTTGCTGCATATTAATTCTGCTTTCCATGAGAAAGGACTGCAATGTCAGGCCTTTTATTACTTGCAAATTCTCCCAATATGGAACCTCAATCCTACATGTGGCAGTGTTCCTATCTAGATAAAGCTTATAACTACATGATTTGAGACTCCTTGCTTATTACCAAAATCAAATGATATTCTTTTGAAATCTAGGGAATTTTGCATCCAATATCCAAACATTGTACATTGGCTCCACCCCATATATAAGAGTATACTTGCAACATACAAATAATGTGTCAGGAATATTGTATTACAAATACATGGAAAAATCCCTGGCTCTCACGTGCTAACACATGTTGAAAGCAGGGCTGTGCGAAGTTTCATTTGTTGCTTTGATTCGGAGGAAATTTGACTTGATTCAGTAGCCAAATCTCCAAATCGAATAAGGAGACCAGTTAAAAGGTTTGAATTGATTCAAAGCTCCCCAAATCTATTTGGAAAAGATTTGGAGAGCTTTGGGAATTCCAGCAGTCTCTGCTCACTGCAGCAGGGAGCTGGACCTGGACTCCATGCTGGTAAGTGGAGGACGGGGGGGAGGGATTGGTAGAGGGGGGAAGAGAACTATGGTCATGTGTTTTACAGTTAAACTTAATGTGGATGCCATTTAATTAACTTCAGTGTTAGTTTCCATTACTGGGCACATGCTGCTTTTGGCAGCAGTTTAATAACAGACAATGTATTTTATGAGATTTCCTTATGTGTGAATGTAAGATGAGGAGCTTTTCCTCCTCATATTCTATTCGAGTAAATATAATAATACTTTTTCTTTTAATTTTCCCTCATTTTCTGCAATGAATCAGTGTGATCCAGCAGCTTTCTGTGATCTTTCAACTAGGCCTGTGCAAAGCAGCTAGTATTCGCTTCAGATTTGGCTCTTTCAGGGGACAGTGATTTGATCTGGTGATTCAAATCCCTGTCCAGAATCGAGTTGGCTCTATGAATCGGCCCCATCTCCCACTCGCTTTCCCAGCTCCCGGCTCGGTAAAAAAATGCCCTCACTCACCAGTCGCTGCCAAGTGTGGGGGGGTGCCCTGCGGCACCCCCACTGTCCCCCACTACTTGGGGAACTCTGCCATGAGCCCCCAAACCCTGCCCACTTTCGTAGACCCCCCATGGCTGCCCTGCTTGCTCCAGTTCCCAGCCCTTTTAAAAAAAGTCCACAAATGCCCCAATTCACCAGCTGCTGCCAAGCAGGGAGGAACCCCCGCTGCCCTGTGCTGCATGGGGTGGGGCGGCGCTCTGTCACGAGTCCCAGAAATCCCGAGGATGCTGGAGCAGGTGGTGAGTGGGGACTTGTTTTGGGGTTTTTTTTAAAGGGCCTGGAGCTGGAGCAGGTGGGGCAGCTATGGGGAGTGCTGGAAGAGTGGGTGGGGGTATGGGGCAGAGCCCCCCATGCAGCATGTGGCAGTAGGGGACAGCAGGAATCACCCCCTGCCTGGCAGCAGCCAGTAAGTGGGGGCTGTATTTTAAAGAGCCTGGAGCTGAGGCTGGGTGGGGCAGCCATTGTGGGGGGACTGGGACAGTGAGCAGGGGTCAAGGGGCACTCAGGGGGCTGGGGGAGCAGGCAGGGGATGGAGCCTGCCAGGGGTAAACAAAGGGTGCTTCAAGAAAGGTCAAATGTATTCAGTCCAAGTGAACTCAGTTACTCCAACCATATTTTTTTCAAGGTTAACATTTTTAATTTTGCCCCTCACCTCCATGTACTCAGAAAGATTATGGTCTGATAGTAAGGTTGGGGACAGGGGCTATGGAGAGCAGAAGCGTGGGAGGCAGAAGATAAGAGGGCCACCTGACCTCCCCCTGCCCCAAGATTTATTTTCTCTACTGTAGCAGTTGGAAGGGGACAGGTTCAAAGCAAATGCTCAGTAATTGGATTCTATACCTGGGATTTTTTTACAAACTTATACATTTCCTCTATATAGAATATAATTATTGGGGGGTCATCTTATATTCAAATAAAAAGTAGGAAAATGAGAGACAGCAAGTTCAGAAGAAGTGCTCTCTTATAATTTTTTTTTTTTAAATACACAACAGTTTGACTTGAATACAAAGTCAATTCAGCTAATTCTTCGATTTGTCCTGTTGATATGTAGAATCCCACTGAAATTAAGTATTATTGGCTACCGGGTTTCACCAATGTGTTACAAGATGGTGGCCTGAGGCCAGAGTTCTACCATTATTGTCTAATATATCACACAATGTTCCATGTTATACTTTAGTTTCTTTGTTTTGAAGATGCTGTGGGTGTTGCATGGTTGGTTTAAAGGCTCCCTTGAAAAAAATGTCTGACTGCAAGGAACTTAAGCTTGATGTTTTATTGAAAATTAATTGTCCATTAATTATTCCCACTCCTAAACACGATCCGTCATCACTGACAGGAATAGAAAGGGCTAAGCAGTTCTTGTACTTCTGAACTGTAATTTGATCCTACAAATTATTGAATGCCATTTACGAGGTGTATATAATTCCCCTTGTTGTTGGAAACTACATGTATACAACACCATAAAGGATTTGGCTTCAACTCTGAGGCTTCTGAACAAGATGTTCTTCTTTCCACCAGATTTAACACCAAACCATTTGAGTTAGCATTTGATGCTTATTACTCAAACTATTTTACATTGTGTACAACTATGCCAGAGTTAGGCTCATAAAGCTCACTTTTGCCCTCTGATCTAGACTGATCTACAACATTTAGGACCTATTCACATTTTTCAAATGTACTTAAATGAAAGCTTGTTTTCTATAAATTCTGGCACCTCTAATTTATCTCCCTTCAGAACTGAAGTTCTTCCATTAATCACATAGTTAGACATCTAAGTGACTTACCATCTAGGTGCAACTGCAAAAAATAAAAACTGACACAGATTGGTGCCAACTTTTATTTATATACTTAGTTTTGTAGGTGTGAAAGTCAACCATTTTTTAGTTTAGGTTGAAAATGCCTATGGGCATCAAAATCTGCATATACTCTGCTCTATAAAAGCAAGTCTCCAGTAAGTTATTTTACTAAAAGTAAATAATCTGGGCAAAATGCAAAAGTGGCTTGATTCTTATTTACAGTAGGCTACAGCAGAGTAAAGGGCTTGAAGTGAATGAAATCCGAAGAGCAATGTTAAATAGGTGTATAACAGGGACAGATCCAGGGGAGATAAGAGTAGTGCACCCTTACCTCCCTTCATCTGTGTGGCATATGCAATTCTTTAGTTCCTGCCAGAGCTCCTCAGGCTTGGTTAACAAGCTGATTTAGCTCAAAGCTTTGCAAGTTGAGCTAATGAGCTGCTCGTTGTGGCGCTCTGCCCAAGCTCAGCATACCCTGGGAAGTCTCTGAGGTCACTGGCTGATCAGCCCAGGTCCTAGCATTGTCAGTTTACTAGGCATGCTGAGTTCTGGTAGGGAGCTATGCTGATAAGCCTATGAGCAGCAGACAACTCACCTGACATGCATAGCACAGCCAAAAAGCATGTGGCCACACCACCCTCCCCTCCCCTCTCCTCTTGGATCTGCCCAAGGTGTATGGTGAGCATATATTGCAGTTGAGTAGTATCTTGGATGTATGAACTTATGTAAACGTTTTTTAATTGGTAATTCAGCCACTCTTTTTCCAAGTCTATTATCTTTTGCTGGTTTTCACATTATTATACACTGCTGTAACTTCAACCAGTCTGGCCTTTGGATTTTGTCTTGATGGTCTAAAGGTGGAGATGGTGGGTCTCAGGAAGACTCTGATCCTCCATGCTCTTGCCTAAATGTACGCACTGAAGGTCTTGGTGTGATGGTCATATAGACCATGATCCAGAGGCTGACAGTTGCAAAGTAGATTACACTACTGTGTAAGACTTTCTACAAGAAATGATGCTAATAGCTAAAGCTAACTTTTCTAATCTCTCTCTCTCTGATATTTCTAGAAACTTCATTAGGTAATTTAGTTATAGCTGTTGTAATATGGACCCTGAGTTCCAAAATTCTCTTAAGCTGCTAATATTTATTTGTAATCCCATTTTTATAAATGCTCAGAAGTGCAAGAGAACATGCTTTACATTTGCAAAGGCATTATATTGATGCCCTGCCCTAGAAGACAAGCAACAGCCATTATGTATGACGTGTATAAACAATTAGAAGATATCTGTGTATTAACCAGATATTTCATATTTCAGGCCCCAGAAACAAAATATCATATTTAAAGCTTTATCATATTCGTCATTCGTCATAAATTTATCATATTTATCATATTCGTCATCTTTTGATCCAGTAACTCCTTGTGGGCCCATATTTATCATTAGGCCCTGATTCAACAAGGTTTTTAGTTATATGCTTGGTTATAAGGATATGGATCGTTACGATGCTCTGGCCACTTTTGACATGCTCTAATATCTTGCCATACTGGAGCAATAGTGAGAAAAAAGTACAAGCGCCACTGAATATGAATATGAGTAAAGATCTACTGAACTGTTGAAATGATTCCTGTGTGTCTCAAAAAATCAGAACCTAGCCCTCACAAAAGCACCTGTGGATTTTTAGAGACCTGGTGTAGTATTTCATTTTAGCATTTTAAAGAACAGTTTATGTCTGAAATCTTCAACAGCTTTAGGCTTATAAGGTGTGCAAAGCAGCATATTATTTCTACTGAATGGGCAATAAAAGCTATACAGTAAGGAAGTTAAAGATAACTTTCAGAAATGAAAGGGTAGTATTCATAGCTTCTATTTTAGCTTACTGTAAAATGGCTCATGAAACTGAATGATCAGCAAGAACTCGGAGATAAGTTGGTCTGTTTTTGTTTGGTTTCAGTGTGTGAAACTGTTAAAATATTCTTTTATCTGAAGTGTAATTAAGAGACACAACTGCACTGTGAACAGCTAGATCATTTAACTGCTTTAGCAGAAAGGCTGATCTTGAATTTCATTCAGGAAGCTTTTGGTTGAAGAAATTAAGGGCTTTAATTTTATTCCTAAAAGAGAGAGATTTTCTTTCTCGGATTAGCTATAGAAAACTTTACTCTGAATTGCACAATCACGTTGCACACAAAATGTATTTCATTAAAAAGAATTAGATCAATATTTCTAATTGAAATGCACATTTAAATTTCCATCTGTGGCTCTAAATAAATGAGGGATGGTTTTCTTCATTTCTTAATTCAACTCTTCTCTAATACTATGAGCCTCAATTAGTGACATTCTAGCTGTCTTTGCATCTAGCTCACAAAATGTCTGTTGTTTTTTTTCCTCCAAAATTATCCAACTCTGTAATTCACAAAATAAATTCTGATCAAGCTACATTAATAGGAGTAGTAGGTGGATCAATAAATAGAAATGAATTAATTCATACACCTTATGTCACAAGGAAAAAATACATTATCTTTGTTTCTAACAACTGCTGTGTTTTCTCAGAAGTAGACAAGATGAAATGTACCAGAAATTAAGCTGGTCAAATTCACTAGGTTGGATGATAATTCAAACCACTAGCAGAAGAACTAATGCATTTTGGTGACCTGAATTAGAAAGAACATGATGAAAACTATTATTGCTTTTGCGGTATTGAATCTCTGATACAACAAATCCTTGATTTAACTTAACAGGTTTAATTATTTTGGGGTTGAAACTCAATTAGAGAGACAACTATGATTAATTTTCATATATATAAGAGGTTATTTTTCAGCGTACAATTTGGTATATCTTTTAAGTAGTAACATTTCTGATTTTTTTAATATTATTTTAAAATGGGACTGTGTTGGATTCAAACATATCATACAAACAAACAAAGGCCAGATTTTTCCAATTTTACTCATGGTTAGTGGTGCATAACTTTGTAACTCCACTGACCTCGGTAAGAAACACTGGGTACTCAGCACAGCTGAAAGATAGACTAAGGCCACATTAACGCTATAGTGGTACACTCCAAATCTCAAAATACAGCCAATGAGAATGTTCACTAGTTGCCCTTCAGCAGCCATTCTAGCCATACCCTGTTTTATATGCTCAAGAGCAGTTACTGGGAATGACTGCAGTGTCTCTCCATCAGCGTATGGGGGATTAGAGCATGCATATGAAAGCCAGTGGATAGAGCAGTGATTCTCAACCAGAGTGCCATGAAAGCCTTTTAAGGTTACCACAGGATGCCACAGAATGTTATTACTCTTAGGTGTGCAAACATGTCCACAAGATAAACCCAGAGACTTCACATAGGAATTTATAGTGTTCAAGCATTCTGACCTGTTGTGGTCTTTTGAGTTATTTGAAACAGAATAATTGCTATATTAGTTTTCTGTATTCAAAACTAAGAGCTAATATTTCCAAGGAACACCTGTTGTCTAGTGAGGGATGCCTCAAATCTAATGAGGGTTGCCTTGTGTCTAATAAGGTTGAGAACCACTGAGGTGTATAGCATGCTCTGGAATGGGCCAGCTGAGATGCATTTCTGCCACAGTATAAATATTCTATAAAAAAAATGATAAAAGCTCACATTTGCGAGAGCCCAGCAGGAAAAATTATGCTGAGGGGAAACCATCACAGGTTCATAGCAGGTAGATCATACCTGACTGATCTAGGCTTTTTTTATGACCAGGTTACAAAATGCCTGGACGCAGAAATAGGGGTTGACATCATATACTTAGACTTCAGGAAGGCCTTCGATATGGTATCCCACACCATACTGGTGAACAAGTTAAGAAGCTGTGACTTGGATGACTACACGTTCCAGTGGGTGGCAAATTGGCTAGAGGGTCGCACCCAGAGAGTCACAGTGAACAGGTCGGTATCAACCTGGAAGGGTGTGGGCAGTGGGGTCCCGCAGGGCTCAGTCTTAGGACTGATGCTCTTTAATGTCTTCATCAGTGAGTTGGACAAAAGAGTGAAGTGTACTCTGTCCAAGTTTGCGGATGACACAAAAATGTGGGGAGAAGTGGACACACAGGAGGGCAGGGAACAGCTACAAGCGGACCTGGACAGGTTGGACAAATGGGCAGAAAACAACAGAATGCAATTCAATAAGGAGAAATGCAAAGTGTTGCACCTAGGGAGGAAAAATGTCCAGCATATCTACAGCCTAGGGAATGACCTGCTTGGTGGAACAAAAGCAGAAAGGGATCTTGGAGTCCTAGTGGACTCCAAGATAAACATGAGTCATCATTGTGATGAAGCCATCACAAAAGTTAATGGCATTTTATCGTGCATCAGCAGATGAATGAGAAACAGATCCAAGGAGGTGATACTTCCCCTCTATCAGGGGTTGGTCAGACTGTAGTTGGAGTACTGCGTGCAATTCTGGGTGCCGCACTTCAAGAGGGGTGCAGATAACCTGGAGAGGGTCCAGAGAAGGGCCACTTGTATGGTTAAGGGCTTGCAGACCAAACCCTATGAGGAGAGACTAGGGCACCTGGACCTCTTCAACCTCCACAAGAGAAGGTTGAGAGGTGACCTTGTGGCTGCCTATAAGTTCATCATGGGGGCACAGAAGGGAATTGGTGAGGTTTTATTCACCAAGGCGCC
>JAGPOW010001543.1:23799040-23843292 GCA_030014935.1 Caiman crocodilus | reverse complement strand
AACTAGCAGAGAGCAGATTTAGACTGGACATTAGGAAGAACTTCTTCACAGTTAGAGTGGCCAAGGTCTGGAACGGGCTCCCAAGGGAGGTGGTGCTCTGCCCTACCCTGGGGGTCTTCAAGAGGAGATTAGATAGGCATCTAGCTGGGGTCATCTAGACCCAGCAGTCTTTCCTGCCTATGTAGGGGGTCGGATTCGATGATCTATTGAGGTCCCTTCTGACTCTAGAATCTATGAATCTATGCCCTTCATAGCCTAACCATGAATTCACATCTTAAGACAACTGCTCCCATTCCCATGAATATTATTCCTAATAAAGTTATTCTTCCTAGCTAAAGTTCCCCTGTGGCAAATAATTGAAATCCAGGCTAAAGAAATATGATAGACTTTTCTCAGTGTCTTTTGTTTACCCAGAAAAATCCCCATTTGACCAATTCAAGTGCTAATTTTAGAAATGTAAGAGGAAATATTATGGAATGTGTTGCAACATTATTTATGTATTAAAATAGACAAGATTTTGTGACTCTAATGCTACCAGAACCTGAATGTCTCTTTTGTGATCAAATTTAATTGCAGCCCTTTAAAAAAATACACATGTATTACATAGAATTCAGAATTACTGTAAAATCTCTGTTATCCAGCATCCCTGGGATAAGGGGATAGCTGCTTATGAAAAAAATTGGTTATCTGAAACCCCCCAGCAGAGCTTTTCAGATAATGGGGGGTGGGGGGTGGCCGCATGCAGAGCAAGGTGGGAGGGTGGCAATTGTTGGCTGCTGAGCAGTGGCAGCGCATGGTAGTGGGTGGTGGCAGCTGCCACTGCATGCAAGCTTTCCCCCACACTTCTTCCCCCATGTCTGGCTGGCCAGCTGGAAATTCCAGTTAGTTAAATGCTGGATAGCGGAGATTTTACTGTACTTCTTTCTCAGAGTCTGGCTATAAATAACCTTAACAATATTTATATAAACATAAAAATATCAGCCAAAGTTTTTCTCTGAGATTGCCTATCCCTAGATATCTCTGACCCAGACCCTTATTTCTCTAGCTACAATAGAGGAGCAATCCTTGGTTGAATAAATTTAATCCACCTATTAGCATATAACTAGGCACCAATTATATTGTGCTTTCATGTAAGGTTCAAGTCATCTGATAACAGGTTGACTCAACAGAAGACCCATTTTATACAAGTTCCTAGAGTCTGTCTGCCTACTAAAAGTAAATTTTTATGTGAAATAAATAAAGCATGTCCTTATTTGTAATTGAGTAGACACGCTGCATTACATTGCTAAACTGTGTGTCATTGACTTTAATTTATATGAGCAGCATTTTGTATTATATTAGTGGAAATGAATGTTACTGATATTCTATGGGAAATGAATGAAACCTTGAAAACATCCAGTTCTTTATATTATAAATCAATATTAGAATTATAGTTTTGAACAACCTAGTAATGTGTCTGATCTAGTTTCCATACAACTTGTCCTAAAGGAGGTATTTTTCTTTCTTTAATTCTAAACTTTGTATTACAATAATACTCATAGGGTATGTCCACACAAGATGCTTACTGTGCATTAGCCTAATAATACTGCCCAGTAGCTTGGCAGTTAAAAATCATGCTAATAGCCTACTTCACAGTGTTATTAAGCTAATAAGCAGTAGGCATCACAATATAACCATGTACCAGTGCTACTGTTCAGTAACTCTAGTTACTGAGAAGTTGTTTAGGATTTTATTAAGTAAGTACTAAACAGGTGTGCAGCATCTGAGATGCATTAATGAATGTGTAAATGCATGCACAAGGTACTTTTTCGAGGTTCTTCTTTTTCATTGTGTTTTTTCAGTCATAAACCAGACAGAAGCGAAAGAATAGACATTCCTAGTAGGTATAATAATAGTGTAGCAAGTATGATACCAAATCATTTGATTTCTATTCTTATGTGAAAGTAAGAAAAGATAATTTGACTAACTCAATATTTGCACATTTTTAACATGTATATTCACATTCAAACATGTTATGTTTATATTTTTATAACGACTAACTTACCAAAACTTTTTTAAAGCTGAAGCCTTGGTTTGGTCTCCAGAATGCTCGCTATTGTAGACCCCAATTACTTCTCATTGAAGTTAATGGAAAGACTATCATTGGCCGAGTGTAGAGGAAATGACAGGCATGTATGCATAACACTTTAAAGCGGGCTAAATGCTTTTGCAGCTTTTGCACTGCTTTAACGGTGCTGGTATTTGCACACATTGGCAGCATATTGGGGTCCAGCAACTAAAACTCCTTCAAGGAGTTTTAATTTGCTGCCCCTACAGCTGTGGAGTGAAGCACTGGGCTCCATGCAGCTCCACGGCTCTGCAGGAAGCCCTGCAGGCAGCCTGGGAAAGCAGCTCCACCCAAGAAAAGAGAGAAGCCTGATTTCACCTCTCCTCTGTACCTGCCTGAGCTGCATGGGGGACCAGTGCTTCCCTCCGCAGCTTCAGTGACCCCCAGGACCACCCAAAGTGGGTGCCTGGAGGCGGGTACCACCTGGAGGGGGTGGGGGGCACTGCTGTTGCAGAGGGACACACCAGCCCCACTCCCCTGCCCCTGCAACACAGGGACCACTCTGCCTTCTGACAGCCGCCTTCCCCTCCCTGCCAGAGAGGTGGGTAAGTCATCAGGGTGTGTGCATGATACGGGGGTTTAATCAGCCCTAAATTGAAGTGGTGTTTTTTAAAACCCGCTGCTTCAGTTTAGGGTCCCTGTTTCATCTACACGTGGCCATTGCCTTATATGCAAGTTAGATCGAATTTTGGAAGCATAAATCTGTTCGTATAAGAGCATTTCTAAAGTACCCTATGACATGGCTGGGAGTCGGGAGCATATCTGAAAGTAGACAAGGTTCCCTGGGTAGATGAGAGCAGAATTTCACCCATACAAGGGAAGATGGCTTACTTAGACCCTTATCTACAGCTCATTTAAGACAAAAATAGTCTTTTTATCAAATACATAGAGCTTTGGATGTAAACCAAGTTCATATATAACCTTACTTCAATCCAGGGAAGTCTGGAACCAATGTAGAAATACTGGAGGACACAAGAAAGATTGGAAGCAAAATGCATGAAAAAAACTTGGAAATTCCTCTACAGAACTATAGAAAATTGTTTAATGCTCCTCTCTTTCACTTCAGCCAAAGATGTGTGACAACTACATAGACAGTCGTCACAGTAGTTCACAGTCACTGTAGAAGTCAGAAAGGGTAAACTTCTTTGTTTTTGTATTCCATCCCTTAGTCTCTGCCTATTTGGAGATTTTGCTTCCAAGACTGGTCTGTGCTTTTCAGTATCTTTTGTCTCCAAGCAGAATGCTGAAATGCAATCCTATTTATTTTCATTTAAAATATTCCACAAACAGAATAATTTCCAACAATAAAGTCATACTGTGGCTGTGTGAAAAGCTATTTGCTACCAGAGCCCATCTCTCCCTCCCACCCCACACAAAAGCACACTGCATCCATATCCTGTACCTTGTTGTAAGTGTAGATAGATGGAAAGCCTTTCCTGGTTAGAATTCTTCTAGTCACATCTCTATTAGAGCTTTCATATTCAGGAAAATATCAGTTCTGTGTTACCATACAGTTTCACATAAACTTATTTTTTTATGAATCTCTGCATATTCTTTAAAGTACATCCAAAGTTCAATCTAATCTAGATGGCATCATCAAATTTTTATACCATTACTATAATTACATTTGCACACACAACTCAATTACAAAAGATATGGATCGTTACCTGTACAATTTGATTATGAAATTCAAATCAATGTATTTGATATAATTACAGTTAAGGTTACAGTACATTTTGTCATAAACCACATTTTACATTGCTGTTTTGTTTTATGCATTTTAATAATTCTCTTTAATCCAGTATATTTCAGTAAAATGGAATATTTTTCATCTGGAGTAATTTCATGAAGTGGGAGGAAATGTGAGAGTAAAGCATATGTTAGCAAGTAAAGCTAAGTTAATTATCATGCTTTTTGATGTTATAATCTGCATGTGTGTCTTTTTTTTTGGAAAGAAACCTCATTTGTTGTAGCTTTTTGTTTCTGTGTTCAGCGAACAAAGTTCATGAATAGGGAGAGGCAAAAATAGGGCATAATTTTGTGATAACACATGGGAACACGTTTGATTCCATCTTCTTTTAATATGACTGTTCAGGGTCGAAATTTACACATGTTTTAAATATAGAAATATTGATTTTGAGAGCAGAATGATTAGGAGCTAATAAATATTTATTAGAAAGATAAGAACGTTGTTCCCAAAAGTTTGTTTTGCATCTCTGGCAACTAGATAATTAGTCCAATAAGTTGGTCATAGCTAAGCAGGAAAGAAAGAGTGAGTCAGCTGAAAAATCAAGCTCTGTCCCTGCACTATGCAGGCATGACTCTGGAAAAATCTTTTTTTCTTCATTCTGCTGTTCAAAAGCAAAGTGCATATTTTATTTTAGAGCATGTTATATATGAGAAAATATGGGTATTCAAATCACATTCCTGTATTTAACAGAACAAGTTAATAAGTTATTCAGGTTTTAAAATGAGACCTGCAAAAATCTAGTCTAAGTTAGTGACTGCAATATCCAACTTCTAAGTAGCTATAAAAATACTGCTCGAGTCTGGGAATAGATTTTTTTGTCTTTGTAGGAAGACAGTTGAACAATACAAATTAACTGATAGCAAAGGGCCTGCTATGATTTCATTTAACTGTTTAAAAACATGAAATAGTAAAGAAATTGACTACAAGAAATTTTCAATCATGCATAATTAGAAGTATCAAAGAAAGAGAGATTCATTTTTTTTAGGTTATCAGCTCTTGTACATTTAATAGTTCTACTGGGTTGAGCATTCTATCTGATCTTTGCGCCATTGAGATCAGAGATGATGACATACCAGGGCAAGTTTCCGTTATTATCTCAAGTTGAATCTTAGCAAGCCTTGAGCCATTCAGTCATGACTTTGACCCTCAGGGTTATTTCATGAAAAAACACAGATTGCTAGAGATACAGCTACCTGTGGCTAAAATTGGATTGCTATGCCCTAGCCGGGTTCACCTCTTACTGGAGCCATATAAAGTGTGACAAGCTTTTTTCTAGCTGAAATATAGGTGGCATATTGGGAGTGTTTGCAATACATGCTATATGAACACATCCATTGGACTATATGCACATCCATTGGGATGGATATCAGCTTAGTCAACAGAGATAAAGAGATGGTTTCATTTATTTTTGTATTATCAGAGAATGTTACCCATCTTTAAAGCATGTCCCAGATCCTCTGGGAAAGACTAGCACTTTCAGGTCTATAAGGATCACTTTCTGCTCACAAAGCAATATCATAGGAATTCCTCTGTTTTGCATGCATAGATTATTCATGTAGATAGGAAGGTCCATCTCAGACCACTGTGCTACTGTATTACAGCACACAAGGGAATGGGGGTGGGATTTAATATTACATCAAGCAACCTGGGACTCCCCAGGCTGAATGAGCATGTACCCATTTACAGCTGGGTCAACCAAAGGTGGCCTTTGACAGAAGTCTAGAGTAGGGTTTGAATGAATGCTCGAGCTCTGGCAGGAGAAGTTAATCACTCTGTCATTGTGCCCCTTTGCTATGAGAAAGGGAAGGAAGAGAGGATACTCCATTCAGTGAAATCAATAAGAATGACAGCCGTCTTTCTGTCCAGCACAAAAGTCCTCTAGAGCTAAAAGAGTGAGTTTCTACAGGTTGAGTAACAGAACCAAAATACATAACTTACAACTGTATAAATTCCTTCTTAGATTGGGTACAGAGAGGGGCGCTTAGCACACACTAGGCATGTCTACACAAGATGTGTTACTGCACATTAATGAAGTTTACTCTGCAGTAATCAAACATGTTTACATGTATGCATGCTTACTGAATAAATTTGTTACTTGCCAATACAAGTACCAAATTTAAGTGAGATTAGTTCATGTGCAGTAGCACATGTGTAGATGTGACCTAGGAGAAAGTTTGCTCTCAAGTCTTTTCAGCCATTATAAAAGCCTGAAGACATTTTGAGCCCTGGGACACAGTTGCCAGAGAACCTGAGGGCAATGTTGGCCCTCTCTGTCCCTGTCAGCAGGACACAGGCTACCTGTGCCTGCCTGCCAGCACCCCTGTGCTGCTGCCTGGCACTGCCAAGGCAGTGCTGTCACAGCCAGCAAGGTGCTGAAGGGCTCAGCACACTGCTGCAAACCCTGACCAGGCCTTTTACCCTGCCCCCCACCCCACTGTCTGCAGGCTTCTGGGCAGCAGGGCCAATGCCACCTGCCTGTAGCATGCCCCTAGCAGCCTGTGCTGTGCCTGAAGGTGCTGTGGGGCATTGCCTCTGCCATTTCACTTCCAGTCCCATGCCATGTCTGTGCTGCTCAGGGCCAGCAACACTGGTACAGCTGCGTGGGAGCCCAGAGAGTGGTGGGCCCCCATGGTGTCATCCTCCCCACCCAGGCCCATAAACATATTTGCATGTCCATGTCCTCCACCCAGGGACCCAACTGAAGTAAGGATGATACTGGTGACCTTGTGGCATTTTAGGGCAAGGCAGAGGTGTTGCACCCATTTAAGTGGGGCAGGAGCTCCACTGCCTGCATTTGAGATACTGTCAGTTTGGACAGTCAGCGCAGCAGTGCCACATAAAAGTCAAGGCCTGTGAACACAGTGGGTCACTGTGACTGACCACAATCATAGGTCCAACCATGCCTGCAAGACCATACACATCACCAAAGGAGGGACCACTGGGCAGGCAGCGTCCTTTCCTGCCAGCTCCCTGGCTGCAGTTTCTACCAGCAGCTTGGGGAGCCCTGGCCAGTGCCTGCCACATCAGCTGCACAGCCCCAGGGCCAGACATGAGGTGTGGTTGGCTGTGACACATCCAGCCAACGCCAGCACCACCTCTTCCCCAGGCCAAGGACAGCAGGAATAGCCACAAGCCATTGCCAACTGGGAGGATTGTGCCAAGCCACCAGGCTCACCAGCCCTGACCATATTGTAAACCCCACATGCGGGGCTCTCTCCAAGGGAGGCCTTCCCCAGGGCAGGCCCTCTCCTCCTTGGCCCCTGCCCTTGCCCTTGCTCCTACTCTCTGCCTGACTCACCCTCACTCCCTTGGCCCTGGGTTCCCCCTCACAGCACACAGGGAGGTGGGACACTGTGCAAAACTTTATTAAGCAGTTCATACCCCACAGGTAGGTGGCCATGGGCCTCTCACGCACCATGGAACGTGTTGATACAGGTGGTGATTTCCTCCTCAGCAATGGGGGGCAGGGACACGTAGCACAGACACTAGCTTGATGTTCCTTTTGTGGCTACCAGCCTAATCCTGAGTCCAATTCCTAATTCCTCAGTGTCTAACATGACTCCAAATGGTGCAGGCTGCTCACTTCCAAAGATCTGTTACAAACATGGGGCTGTGAGGGTAATACACTTAGCAGTTGTCATGTAACATGGAGTCAAATACTCCTGCTCCACAGACATAGCAGGCTCATCAGCAGGGCCACTGAAATTAAATAGGCAATTAAGATAAGAACTGGTGGCCTAAAAATGGGCACCTTGGGCAGGAAACACAACCAATCCTCTCACATACAGAGGACGTGTCTACACGTCACCATATAGTAATGTTGCTATGGAACTGCTTTAGTACTTCTTTTTGGAAGTAGTAAAGCGTGGCACAGTACAAGCAGTTACTGTGCTGTGCATGCGGCACATGGTTAGATTTCACTGCCACGTTACCATAGTGGCATGCTATACCATGGGAGCGTGCCACTATGGCAACATAGCCACCAGCACATGTAGATATAAACCCACGTGATTACTATATCACAGTAGCATGATATACGGTGACATAGTGTGTTGCTATGTTACAATAGGGTGATGTGTAGACATGCCCAGAAGATAGACATGAGGGGCTGGTAAGTCACCTGACACAGACACTAATGAGAAGAAGTGGTTAAGAGCAGAATCAGGAGTACCAAGGGAGAGGAAAGTGTCTGGAGGATTGTAGTAAGCGGGAACCCCACAAAGAAATGGAGGTCCTCAAGCTAAGAGAGAGAGCTCTCACTGAGAAATCCTGGTAGGGGATCAGACTCTTGGGGACAATTGTATGTAGTTGATTACCCAGACTGGGCTACTTAAGCTAAAGTGATAGCAAAACTTTTATTAGGAATTGCAAATACCCATGGTAGGTGTATGTTTAGGTAACCTTGTCTGCCTATTTTTAGGTAAGGCATTAGCTAGCTTTTTAATTGGCTTTACTGGTGGTTGGGTGGGACTAGTAGGAATGAGGGGAGATCCCAGCAGTTCCTAGAGGGAGAAGAAGCAAGCCTAAAGTGCCCAGAGTCCAAAGAGGTGTGGAGACTAGGGCCAGGGGCCCATGACCCAAGAAGGGCAGAGCTGAGAGCCTGACAGGGCAAAACGGGCTGGAGCCCAGAAGCCAGGACCAACACAGTGGGTCTCAGCTAGAAGGCTACAGCAAGAGAAAAGGGGCAGAGATCAAGAAGGCAGAAACCCTAACAGGAGAAAGACTGAATGTTACCACCTGCAATGCATGGGCATTGGGGAGGTCAGAGGCCATGAATTTTCACCAAGGTTACTGATGTCTCGATAGTCAAGAAATGTAGCCGTAAGGGTCCCTGGAACTGGGTTAGCCAGAAGCAGTAGGTACATAGGCAGGATAAGATGTGTCCTGGGCAGCCTTTTGACAACCTCTTTCTCCCAAGAAACATCAAAAGTATGACAGGCAAAGGAGAGGAAAACCCAGGTACCTATTAAGCAGTCATCCAAGAAACACTGTGGGGCACAACTTCATGTTACGCCCCATCCTACTACAGGTGATGATGTTGTTAAGAGGTCACTGCTCTGCCTCAGTAGCATTAAGGATGCTGCTACATCATGCCAAATCTCAGGTAGCTACATCAATTTTCTTTTGTGCAAGCCAAAAGGATAACAGTTTTTAAACCTATTACAGTGCCTAACTTTCAACTTTCAAATTTGAAAAGTTTTGCCTTTATCTCTTTTCTAAGATTTGAAATGAATGGGTCATCTTTTCATAAGTACATATTCCAGTCCTATTGTTTGACTTTTAGTGCATTTACTATTAATGTAAACCATTGACTTGGTAGAAAGACTAAGGAAAAATAACAAAAGAAAAAGGGGGACTCCCCAGATATCTGCTTCTATTTGAGATAAATGCTCTGCTACCCTTTCCATTCTAATCACTGGGAGGATTTTACAATAGTCTTAATAAAAGCCATTTCCTAATCTGAACTTCCACAGTCAGGCAAACATTTAAATAGGACACTCAACTTTGTTGAACATCCTCTTTGCATATAGTGAAATGATAATAGTTTTATGCTTCAAGGGTATGTTTGTCTTCTGTTAAGCTCTCTCCTTATATTGGTGAATGCTAATCTATTTTTAATAAATCCAGTTTGGTCTCAGTTGATTAAGGAAGTGTAGGTAAGTGCTACATAATAATCCAGAATGCCTGATAAAATGGCTAATATCTTGGAATCAACTTTAATTAAAGAAATGAAGACCAGATTCTCAGCAGGTGTAAAGTGGCATTGATTTTAGTAAAATTATACCAATTTGCACCAGCTATATGTATGAACCTGTGCATCTGTGACAGGACAAAACATTTTGATCTAGTTTATTCTCTTGCAGTGTTAATTAAATGTTGTTTGTTATGTTTCATGAATAAAATGTATTCCAATAAAAAACAAACAAACAGGAGTATACATTTGTTAGGGACTCAGATCCCCTGCTAATGTAAACTGGCAGTGACTTCAATAGAGATATGTCAGTTTACACCAGTTGAGAAGCTGAGATTAATATAACCTTTTAATGACTTGCTACATTAAATCCTAAATTTAAATGGAAAATGTTTACTTAAGTCTTCTCCCCTAGACTGATTGTATCTCTTACTCCATTTCTATATTAATTGACAAGCAAAGGAAAAGAATGTTAAACTATCTCTACAGTGAGCCTTAAAATCATCTCAAAGTATCTAACTTCTTAAAATAATTCCATGTGTATGTGATAGCAGTTCAGCTTTTCAACAATTATATTGTCATAATAATAGCTTGATTAGAAAATAGTACAAGAAGCAAAAGTGCCCTGGATACTTGCATGCATAATTGTTTTCTACAAGAAAGTATGCTAAGTGGACATTGAACAATTGACCTTCTTGAAATAAGGACTAACTAGAGAAATGGAGACTTAATTTGAATACTCTCCATCATTCTGATATTGTCTTATTCTTCTTATTTTGAAGCACCTTTATCTGGGCATTAAAAATGTCAGTAAACCGTGATACTATGATAATCACCGCACTCTTATCAGATGCCTTAATTTTTTTACTAATGTATTTATTCCTCAGTCACATATAAAATATTCTGTCTAGTTCTGAGCACTGAAACAACTTTTCCATGTAAATCATTAATCTCCCAATTGGATATAATCTATGTGTTGATTTAAAATAAGGGGTATATAGTTATATTTAATTTGATTATGAGCTTGAGCACCGAAGTACAGTTTTACTCTGGTTGAGTGGTCACATCATGCAGGGGCTGATGAATTTAGAGGGATATTACCCAAAATTGGTGCGTTCTCAAACAAATTTGCCACCCTTCTTAACCAATGACATTCCAGAGATTAGAAATACTAGGATTAGTTGAAAGTCTCTTACCTACTATTTTTATGGGACTGTCATATAAATATAGTCTCACACATAACTATAGCAATGTGAGCAGTTTGAACACTGAGCGTATGTGTCTGTCCTATTAAAGTCTGTTGTTTTGTTTTTTGCCATTTATCTCAATAGAGCTGGATTTCACTTATGAGGCTTTAATTCTTTAATAAGTTAATAGGACTACCTCATGAATTCAGCACAGTGTCAAAATGTCAAAAATCTGCCCCAGCCTAAAAGGCCATTGACCAATCTTGGTTATGCCATAGTCTTTCTGTATCCAATTGCCCATACTGAAAAGATGTGGCTAAGATCATGTCTGGTCACCTTTAACTCTCCAGCCTGATTAAGCATTTAAAACTGAGTGAATGGCAGGCAAACTTCAACATGAGTCTGGAGGGGGCTCAAAATCTGGAACTACAGCAAAATAGAAACATAGAACTCAAAAAAGCCTACTGCCCCATTTGGTCCAGTCCCCATATTCACAGATAGTTATTGTCCAAAAGCATCCAGAAAAAATCTACCCTAACCACCCGCACACACCACAGCTAGAAGGCACTGTATAAAATAACCAATGGTGCTACAAAGGGAAGAGGGGTGAGGGGTATGGCTAATGCCTTGGGCCATTTGTAGATGACACGAGGGTTTACTTTGCCCTAAACTGAAGTGGTGTTTTTAAAAAAAACATGGCTCCCTGCACCAGTGAATGTTTGCATAAGCAGGACATGAACTATGATCACGCAAGTTAAGGTAAACTGCCTGATCGTGGATTGGATCCGAGGAATGTCTGTGCATGCCCTAAGATGCCACCTGCCTTCCTTCTGCCTAATTTCAGACTAATATGACTAATTACTAGGGGTGTGCAAAGCGGGCTCTATTCAATTCAGATTCGGCCTGAATCAGGGACAGCGATTCAATTAGTTGATTTGAATCACTGTCCCTGATTCAATTCAGCTGAATCTGAATCTGCAGATTTGATGCTGATTCAGAGAATCAGTGATTCGGACATAGACACAGCTTTAAAAGTTTTTTCTACATACCTTGAGGTAGCAGGTGCGTCTCGCGATCACTGCAATGCTGAGGCGCATGGAGCATCCCACAGGAGTGCAGGGGCACCCTCCATAAGCTCAGTGGTGAACCTGGAAGTACTTCTGGTCCACTTCCAGAGCTGCCAGGGAGCATGCTGCCCGCCCCACGCAGGGTTCCCTGGCTTGGCGATCAGCCACAAGTGGACCCTGGGTGCGCTCCCAGACTCAGCAGGAACCAGTCGCCTTGCCAGGGGGCACAGGTGCTTCTGATCCACTACCAGGTCTGCTGCCAAGTGTGCTGGGGAGCCCCCTGTGCTTCTGTGGGATGCTCCATGCACTCATGAGCCCCTGCTACCTACAGGTATGTAGAAAAAATATTTAAAGTTGTCTCTATGTCCAAATCTAACCAAATTGATTCAGAGGGTTCTGATACAATTCAGAGAGATTAAAAGGTCCTCTGATTCAATTCGGATTTGGAGATTTGGCCACCAAACCAGCTGAATCTCTGCCGAATTGAATCAGGGACCAAAGTTTCACACAGCCCTACTAACTACCTCTCTCTACCAATTAAAATATGATGGAATAAATGTGTCTGTAAACATGGTGAATCATACTGTCTGAGGCCCTGGCCCTGCAAGCCCATTTTTTGCAACGGACTTTTGTGCCCACATGAAGCTTCACTGACATCAGTGTATCTGCCCAGAGACAGAGATTCATCCTTAAGAGCAGAAAGCAGGATCTTTGTCTAAGGCTATTGGGACAATTGTTATTACAGAATGTGGCATCTCATTGCATTAATTTTTTCTGTATATATTCATGTTTAATTACATGAGGGACTACATTCAGTGTTAACTTGAAAAATATATAAAACATTTATCATGTAAATAATCCTAATCCTCAATAATCCCATGCACTGTAAAACCAAGCAGAGTATTTTTAACCATAGAATGAAAGGTCTCTCTGAAGTCAAAAAGATCAGGATTTCTCCACTAGCTTGTCTTTTTTTTTATTTCATGCAGATCCCTATATAGGTTCAGGTCTCTTTACACTATTCTACCAGTAAAGTGAAAGAGAATGTAGTTTAGTCCCACTTTCAGACCTGCTTTATATGGCCAGAGATGAGAAATGGGAATCTAACCCTACCTACCTAATACTACTTGAAAGGACAAAAAGGTTATTTGATTGATGTTTTGCAGTCAAGCTACTTCTGAATTTCTTATACTTTTTAGATAATGAAACCCCTGAAAATGTTTTAGATTAGGGCTACATATAATGTGTGTGTGTGTGTGTGTGTGTGTGTGTGTGTGTGTGTGTGTGTGTGCGCCTATTTTATGCTCTCGTGAAAATTCTAGTGAAAAAAAATGGTAGTGATTCCAAAAATTACGTAAGAAAAAAATAGCAAAATGTACATAAAAATGAAACTTGTAAGATTTTAAGTAGCAATCTCCTTCTAAGAATTATGCTACTAATATTATGAAGCTTGTATCTACAAACAATTCCTTACATGCTTAGTTTTATAAATGTAAATAGTTCCATTGAGTTTAATATAAATTTATTCTTTTGAATTTATAGAAATGATCTATCATGTGAATTGTATCAAATTAACTGTCCCATATTTAATATCACATACAGTTTCATAGATTTCATAGACGTTAGGGGCTGGAAGGGACCTCATGTTGTTCCTGAAGAATCTGCAATTCAAAAATTATGTACAGAATCTTTATGCATGAATAATCTAAAATAACACATTTGAGAATACAGTAATTGATGCACAGAAAAAAAAAGGAAAATTACGATCAGAAAACAAGGTAGAAACTGTCAAATAATCCAGTTAGAAGAAAAAATGACAATGATCAAGAGCATAACTGGGGGCAGGGTAGGGGAAGAATCAGGAGAATGTGATACTCTCTTTGGGTTTGTTCTTGATTGATACTTTGCTGTAATTTTGGCAGGGGGGAATAAAGTCAGCACATATGGAGTTACAGCTATATTTTCCAAAAAAATGCAAAATTGAAGCTGGACTGTCATCACTTCTATAATGTGTATTGCAATGGGATATTTTAGTGGAATGGAATATGTAAAAATTGTTAGTTCACTCAAAGAAGTAACTTACATGTTCTATGCTGTGTACCCCTTTCAACATTTTTCACGCTAAATGTCAGAGTTCTTACATGCAGATTTTGCATTATCTTGCATTAACAATAAGAATCTCACGTCCTTCACTGAATGGATTAAGGAACACATCCTCAACATGTAGAATTCCCACTGCACTCACTGGACTTTGCATACAAATAGGATCTGTATTGTCTTTTTTGGGAATATATTTAGACCTGATATAACCTAGTATAACTAAAAATATTTTGTGTTCCTGATTTATTTAGATAGTTATACCTATATCAACTCATATCTGTTATGAATTTAGTCTTTTTGTTTGTTAGCAAACTATTTTTGAATTGGTGCTGATTTTCTTTGGACATTTTAGTTATGCAGTGCTTACCTCTTACCTATGCAGATAGTCACTGCTTTATTTTCCCAATTTCACATTTATGCTAGCTCTCCAGATAAACTGAAAACTTCCAAGCTAATGAAAGTGCAAGACTTTATGCTCTCTTGTTCCCTATGGTCACAGCTCTCCTTTGAGAGTCTGTCAATTTTCTCCCCCTGCATCGAGACTGTAAGTTCAATTCAGATTCAGGCAGGTGTTCCATAAACTTCTGCCTTGAGGAATCAAGTAAGAATAAGCATTATTTCTTCTTCGATTCTCTTATTTTCTTCTAAAGCTACTTCTTTTGTTCCACCCCAGACAGCCCCTCCTTAGAATATCTTATCCTGGTCTTTTAGCTCTCTTTCCACAGATCCTTTTAAGGGTCTTTTTAGAGGTCTTTTAGGAACATCTTTGAATAAAGAGAGCTAGAGCCCTTACCTCTTTACAGAGGCACAGTCATTAGAGAAACTAACAGTAAGTCTTTTGCATTGAGGAAAAGATAATTCATCATGACTTTCCATACTAAACTATATGCTGGCTAGGAAAAACAGAAAGGCAGATAGAGGTACTTTCAGTGGCAAAATTAAATTTGTGATGGCAATGAAACTGTGATGGTTGTTGTGGGAAGAGAGGACCCATATATAGTAGGGGTGTGTGTGAAGTGGGCCCTATTCGATTTGGATTTGGAATCAGCCTGAATTGGGGACAGTAATTTAATTCACATCACTGTCCCTGATTCGATTCAGCCAAATCTGAATCTGAAGATTCGATGTTGATTCAGAGAATCAGCAATTTGGACACAGGCACAGCTTTAAATGTTTTTTCTACATACCCTGATCTACCAGCACAGCTTCTAAATGCTGTGATGCTAGGGCGCGTGGAGCATCCCACAGGAGCGCAGGGGAACCCTCCGCATGCTTGGTGGTGAACCCAGAAGTGGACTGGAAGCACTTCTGGTCCACTGGGGGTCCCCCCCTATGCTTCCCCAGCTCAGTGATTGGCTGAAGGGGGGCCCCAGGTGCCTTGCTTGCAGACCCAGGAGGTACCAGCCAGGGGGGTGCAGGAGGGCCCCCAGTGTGCTACTGGCAGACTCGGAAGTGGACCAGAAGTGCTTCTGGTCCACTTCCCAGTCTGCTGCCAAGTGCGCTGGAGAGCTCTCCGTGTTTCTGTGGGATGCTCCATGCACTTTGCAGTGTTCATGAGCTGCCTGCTATCTAGAGGTATGTAGAAAAAAACATTTAAAGCTGCGTGTATATCTAAATTGCTGAATCTTTCCAAATCTCTCTGAATCGATTTGGAGGTTCTAATTCAATTCAAAGGGATTAAAGGGTCCTCTGGTTTGATTCAGATTCAGAGATTCGGCCACCGAATCAGGCTGAATCTCTGCTGAATCGAATTGGGGACCAAAGTTCACACAGCCTTAATATATAGTACATGGTGGTTACACTAGTTTGTGTAAAGCTTGGACCATTTTGGGCTTTATAATACATCAGTCATCATTGGGTCAATTTGCTTTTGTCAGTTTTTGTTATAGAAGTGATAGGCACATGGACAGAGCACTGTAATAGCAGATTGCTGCTGAGATTGTGCTGATCTGCTCTGTGATGTGACTTGTGTTTCATAAATAATTGAAAACAATAAGTGGCAGGAGAGCCAGCAGCGGGAAGCACACAGCTCACTGTAGTCTGTCTGTGAGCAGCTCCCTTGGACTAAATAAAACCAATAATCACCAACCAGCCTTCCTTGGGTACTATAAAAGCTAAAGATCCCATATTGCTTTTCATAAATGAAAACCAAGTAATTGGCATCAGTGACAGCTGCAGGGAACACACCACTCACTGACTGTGCTCAGTACCTGTCTCTTCTCCCTATCCCCACCACCAGAAACAACAACAGATATATTGCATACATGAATGACTGGTGTTACTGTAGTGCACAAAGAAGAATTCACTTGTTGCCTTTTAATTGAAAATGAAAAAGTGAAAGCAGTGCCAGCAAAATGTTGTTAATGAGACACTCTGTGGGCTCTTATTTCAAAAGCTAAAATTTGCTTAAATCAAAACAATATGGAATAATTCTCTTGGATGCCACTGAGAATTCAGACAGCTCTTGATGTTTCCCCTCTACCCTTCTCAAGTTCTATACATTCCCCACCTCCTACTGGGGATAATAATAAGAAGGGATCTTGCTACCTACCTCAGTGGATTGCTGTGAGAATTATTAATCAGTCAATGTTTGTGAAGTGCAATGAAAATGAAATGTTCCCTATAAGTGCTAAATATTGTTATCTTTGTACAAACTCACTCTCCCCTCTAGCCTTTCATCCTACTCCAATTCCCTCTCCTCATGGTATATATATGTACCATTGGTATACTGAACCAGCAAAAGCCAGCTGAGGCTTCCAGCTAGCAGAGTGGGTTTTCTCAACAAAGTAAGGTCTGTTATGCCATCCATATTTGCTGCTTTTCTTTAATATTTGTATAACAAACATTTCCTGGCCATTTTTATAAAGAAGCCCTGACAAAAGATTCCTCACCAAAGTTCTTTCCTCCAACTTTCCCCCCTGGTCTTCCCTGCCAAAATAAAATAAACAGGAAAAAAAAATCCTCCAGGCAATATCTAAAGCAACAGATTAACTACATGACTTCTTACTTATGGATGGACTCTTGACTATTCAAGTGCATGACTCAGTCAATGCAAGCATCCCACAGAGGCAGAATCCCTTGCTAAGTTCTGTGAATCCCTTCATGCTTTGAAACCTTGCAATAGGAAGTTACATTCATTTTGGAAACAATGCCTTAAGCCTTACTCAAGCTGGAAACAAACATCATCTTTGGAGTGTGATCAGCTGTGCCAAAATATGTTGCAGCACAATCAATCCACTTCTAACAGATGTCACTGAGGTTGTCATCTCTCTGGGTCAGTCCCTTGGCCCTCCCAGGGCTTCAGGGGCCTGATTTTGAGAGAAAACACCCCTGGGTAAGGCAGGGGACTGGCCCTGAGGGATGGCAGCCCCAGCAATATCTGTTACAAGTAGACTGGTTATGCTGCAGCATATTGGCTAAGTACAAAAATTAAAAAAAAAAAACTTTGGTGGCAACTGCTCTGTTGCACTTTACTTAAAGTCCTATAAGTTAAGTATGACAAGGTTCTTTGGCTGAATCTGATATCTTTTATTAGACTAACTTAAACAGTTGGAAAACAATTATTAAGCAAGCTTTTGGGTTCAAAGTTCCTTAGCCTGATGAAGGGTTTTTGAACCTGAAAACTTGCTTAATAATTGTTTTCCAACTCAGATCCCACTCTGACCTGTTACAATACCAACCTCAGGACAAGGACAAAAGATCTTGTCCTGGGGTTGATATTGTAGCAGATCTGGCTGTCACCTATGGCCCCAGCTTGAACATCTTAAACACATCATTAATGACCTCCAACCTCTCCTGGAGCATAATGACCATCTCAAAGTACTTACAGGAGACAAACCTGTCCTGGCTTACAGGCATCCCTCCATAATCTCGAATGGTGTGTCTCAAATAGCAGGATGCCTAACTTCCAGCCTCACCAGGGCACCAGCCCTTACAAAGGACCCAGATGCCTTCTATGCCACGACATCAATACACTACATCATTGCTGGACCACATGAATGATGTGTGCCCCCAGAGGCTGGGGGGGCACAGCGACTGCCTGCAGGTGGCAACAGTGGGGACATGGTGGTGATGAGTGGTGAGCTTGCACAGGCAGCTGCGGTGGTGTTGGCAGCAGGGGTGGGGAGGTGGGGAGCACTGACCAGCAGTTGGTGACCACCCACAGATGCTGCCAGCAGTGTTGGCAGTGAGGGGGAGAGAGGTGGTGGTGAGCAGCAATCGCCTGCAGGCACCACCAGCAGCATCAGTGGCACTTCTTTCAGGGGGTGCATTACCACTCAGGTGCATGCACCCCCTACGCATTGCCAATGCTGGACCAAATAATATGCATTATAGCATGCAAGGTTCATCCACTTGCAACTCTACCAATGTCATATATGCCATGACCTGTTTATGCTTGTCTCTGCTTTACATGTAGGACAGATGGGGCTATTCCTATATGAAAATAATTCATGAATACTACTCTGACATCAGTTATAAAAAGAGGATCTAGGACTTGTTAAAGGATCAGATAGTGTCTAAACCACTATCAAATGAAAAATTCTGTCCCAGAACTTTATATTTAATGTGAAACTCCGAGATAGAAATTGGTTCAGGAAGGTCCAAAAAAATCCAGAATCAAATCTTGTCTTCAGAATTCACAAAGGAGTATATATGTAGACTCCAGCAAAGAATGGTAAGGGAATGATAATTAACATGATAGTGACCCTTGATTGAGTGCCTACCACTCTCAGGAATAAGTTGTTATTCTAATTTTATCTTACAAATTTTGAAAGGTTTTTCACTGTTGCCAACAGTCATATCTGCCCAATGGGTGAGCTTCTACTAGAAGATAAAATATACCCCCCTCAGACTTGTGTGTAAATGCTTTTATCATAATAGCTTTGCAGGATCTTGTTTAAACTTCTGAGAGTAGGTAAGGTGTAAATTCACTGAGCTTTAAATAACTCCCATTATAACACTGAATAAACATATTAGTTGGCAGCCTGGGCAATTATTTAGTACAGATACCATCAATTACCTCATTTATGTGATAAGCTGATATCACTGGAGCATGTACTTGGTAATAAATGTCTATACAGTCAGACCTAGCTGTACCACAATGAAGTTATTACTCATATAAAGAGAGTTTTGGGGAGGGAAATTCTGAGGAGATTTTCTTTTTTGTTTTAACTATAAGCTTATGTTATAAAACAACCAGGCAGCTCTCTCCTGAAGAGATTTATAAGCAACCTCATTGCAGCAAAACACGGCATCCAGCACCTGCACATTTATTGGTTCCAAAAAGCCAGTTCAGAGTGAATAATGTAATGGTCGTGCTGCAGCCTGAGTGACAGAGTTAAATTATCATATACAGCAGTGACACAGTTATTTACCATGTTAACATGAAATAATATGAAACCATAACCATCGTCACCAGTGAATGACTGAGGAGGTAATTTATATGTTGATAGGGACACAGCTCAATAGAAAGACTTAACTAGTTGTATTTACAGTGCTTTACTAGTGATATCACACCTTTGACCAAGGCTAAAACACATTCTAACATGAGGACAGTGACTTTTGAAATTATGCAGATTTCCAGCTGGTTATGCATATTGCCAAAGGAAAATGCTGCCTGACTGGACTAGTGGATAATATGTTAAAGGTAATAATAATTATCAAATACTTAAGCAAATGTTCCATAGGAAATTCTAAAAGATTTTGCTTCAATTATATTTACTCTTAAATGTTTTCTTTCTTTGGATATTTTGGCCAATTTTAAGCAAATGTTGGAGAACTTTTGCAGAAAAAGAAAGTTATGAGTGCCACAAATACAAGTATTTTGTTAAGGTGTAGTATCAGAGTACAAAAACATGCCATATGTGTCTAGTCTAAATAGCCAAGTTTTCAAATATGTGCCTATTTCAAAGAATTGCTTGCAAGCAAGCTATGGAATTATTTGCAAACATTATTTGGCAAATAAATTGCATAAATTATTTGCTATTAATTACTCATCCAGATCTATTACTCTATACTCACCAGGCATTAAGGCCATCCAAACTTGAGTTTTATTGTTAACTGTTATAATTATGAATTATAATTAATTCTTAACCCTGTTGTCAAGAGACTGCAACACATCAGAAATGACTGCAACATTCCAAAGGTATTACTGACACAGATAATTCTCTTAACGCAAAACATGGCATTAAAATAGGCTGAAAATAAATCATTGACAACAAGTAAGCAATATAACCATTTGCTGCTAAAGCAATTAACATTTGAAATGTTAATTCTCCTGTTCCCTGCTATCTTAACAACATGTCACTGAACTTGAGAAGACTGAAAACAACACCAACTGGGCAACACAAGAAAAGAACTAGCTTGTGACAATACCTATCATTTTGTGACAGTTGTTTAAAAATTTGCTTAACATTATTTGCTTCACAGCAAAGAGCTATGAATGGAGTATGCAAGTGAAAGCACCTAGCTAGGCATTCTAGGTGAAACCAAAAAGATTTTTTTTAATTAAAAAAAAGTTACTAGCTGCTTAGCTGCCATGATCTCACTGCTTTACACAGTTTTAGGTGATGATGAGACCGAGGATCCCTTGCAATACATTTAATCCTCAAGTATGTTGTCATACACAGATGTGTATGTCCAGTCAGAGGAATATGCCCAGCCAAGCTCCTGTTGTAGAAGTTGAACCCAGCTGATTTTTCCTTTGAACATTTTTATTTTGCCCCTTTAGGGTAGTAATCTTCTTGGGTATTGACCGTATCTGTTACTGTTGTTGTCATAAAACATTCTGATCTATTGTTGGAGCCTGGTCAATTCTTTTCTCAAGAATGATGAGATAATTTTGTCACTGTAATTGCTTCTTTCATCAATAGTATTAAGGTTCATTTCACTGGTTGATTTCTTTTTCTGTCTACATGCCTGCTAAGCTCTTCGAATGATATAACAAATTAGGCTGATGGAGATCTGAACCTTAAGTTTCCAGTATTTGCATGTTCATATGGCTCCCTCGACATGTTGCAGGAATGGCACAAGTAACTGGTTAATCATGCAATTAAGACCAGGTATATGTGCAAGGTATCTAGTACATGATAAAAAGCTCCAACCAGTTATTTAGACCTTCAAAATGTGTATGAACTTTACAGCTGGTTGATATATCAGGCTTTAACTTGTACCTGCAGCAGGGATGTACCTTGGCTAGCATGAACCCCCAGGTCTGGTGGATCATGGAAGCTGTGATCCCCATGATTCAGGGGTGCATGAAACCCCCAAGCCCACATGGGCAGCTGGAACTGAGAGTCCTACACCTGACAGTTTGTCTAATAACAAGTATCTTTTTGGAACCACAAATTCTAGTTTTTTGTATGTCTACACCTGACAGGGCTATCAGTCCCAGCTATACCACAAGTGTGGCACAGCCAGGACCAAGAGCCCCATGAAGCACAGGACTCTCAAGCCTGACTCTGTATAGCCCCCATAACTGGGGCCCCTCCTCAGAAAAGGAGGCTCCCAACCAAAGGAGCCTACTTCTTGATGATTCAGGGGGAGCCCAGGATCAGAGTCCCCATACCCCAGTAATAAGGTGCAATTGGATTATAATGAGTGATCCCACAGTTGTACCTCCTGCCATGAACATGCAGCATGGCAGGAGGCGTGATTGTATGGATCATGCATTAAATCAAATCATGTTTTTACCTGAATGTGTAGAGGGCACCTGTAAATTCTCTCAGCCAATAGAATCCTTACTCAGCCTGTATTTAAGAAGTGCTATCATTGAACGCCAAAAAGTATACTTACCAATGGAGTTAATGTTACATGAAAATACCTGATTTACTGGACACTACTGACTAGTTTGACATCTCAAGTAAGAGAAGGTGTAATCCTAGTAGCTTAACCAAACCCTTAAACTGAGAGAGGCCGACTAATGCCCCACTCAGAACACTACCAAAAACTCTAAAGGGTAAACAACAAATCAAATATTTTCTAGTTTAGGAAAGTGTAAATGTCTTATTCCTACTTCTGCAAGTGACATACCCATGTGAGCGAGGTTTTCAAAATCTGGGTCTAATCGTTCTTAAACAAATGTCACTGGATTATGTAACATTAAATGCTTCCTAGATGACTAGGGTTCAAGTTGAACATGTGTATATATGCAGTTTAGAAACAGTTACTCGAGTCACTATCATGTGGCAAAATATCTGGTAATTTGCTCAATATGCATGCATTCCTAGCACATCAGTTATGCTAAGATGTCTGCATATCCGGCTATGGGATTGGCTCTTCCCATTCATCCCAGGGTCTCTGGTTCCTGTCAAGATGACTCTAAATTGGCTAGATGTGCTGATGTAGCTCATTCAGTTTAAACTTCCCAGTTTAATCATGGCTTCTGACAAAATGGCTCTGGTTCTTGATTCAGTTTCCTGTTGTTAAAGCCAACCATGTGATGTGTTGGCCAAAAAAAGCTAAAATTAGTCTTGTTTCTAGAAGAGTCCAATAGAATCTTTACTCGGTACATATCTAACGAAGTGGTATCATTGAACTGTAAGAGGCGTAACTAGTTTAGGCATCAGCAAATTCTCCTCAAAAACACACCTCCAGGGCAAGTCAAGCAAAAGGTTTATTTTAAATAATAACTTCACTTAAACAACAGCCACATCAGTGTTGTGCAGAAGCAGTCAATTCACTATTACTTTTTCTTAAAGATTAAATTCATAACCCTTTCCTTGGAAGTGACTCTCTTAAATCTAGCACTCCTCTATCATCTATAGTATTGACTGCTGTCAATAAAACTTTTAATCATTCTGGCCTTTCCAGGTATTGAAAAACTTCTCTTTTACATTATGTTGTAAATTTGTATGTTGTTTCGGACAGTCTGAAGAGACTAACCTCATAATCATCAATGCTACAAATGGAGAAGCTAATTTTACTCCTTTTGAACCTATCATGTTTTGTTACAATGCTGATTTCAAAAGAATGTATTTGGGCTTGGAAAATCTGGAGAGGTCATTTTCCTCATCTCCCTGCCAATGCAGTGTTTTCTCCATAGAATATTTCCTAGCCTATAGCTGACATGTTTTAGCTTGTATAAGTAATTGTTTCTTACTTTATGCTATAGCAAAGTACTTCCTAAAAATCTGAGTACTCAGGAAGGTTTTGTTTTTCTTTTTCTAACATGTACATGATGTCAATAACAATTATAGGGTCCATAGATACATTATAGAAATATTGGTTAAATATTAGGTGTCCAAAGTCATATTATTTATAGTTAACCTATAACACAAACCTAATATTTCTGTTCTGTAAGAATATCAGATAAGAGCAAACAATCCCCTCAAACCATGCTATGTATTTTAACATGAGGTTAAAATAATTCCTGTACAAATAATGATTTCTTATGACTATAAGTCAGTGTGACACTTTGAATAGGTGTTGTGGAAAATGTCACATGTCACCACTGTAACAGTTGTTTTGGCAAAAAAAAATTGTTAAAAGTACCTTGGATGTTCATGGCTGTGCATGTTACCTGAATGCATTGGCAAACTAATTTAGTTTCACTTGTGATCTTGCAATAATTTCTGTCAATCAGGATGGCATTAATAAAAAAAACCTCAATCTAAACAAGTGCTGTGCAGCGTGTATAATGTATACACTCATTGAAAGAGGCTGAAAAGATTGCAGTCACACAATTAGGGTAACATTTGACAGCTTTAATCACTTTGAATCTCTTCACATCACTTTTAAATGTCAAAACCACCTCCAGAGATCTCATCAGAACAAAGCATTACTTAAATTGCAAATGAAACTATCCAAATTCAGCACACTATTATTAAAAATATAAAAACGCCCCACATTATTGTATGAGAAACATTCATGAAACACTCCACAGTGCAATACTGCAATGAGCAAAACAGAAAACAACTCGTTTATTTAAGAAAAAAAGTATTAATGCTGAATTTACTCACCAGTTAGTGTGTCACAGAATGTTAGTCTCCACTTTGTATTATCCTGTGTACCCAAGCAACTGAGGGTGTTGGGTGTCACATAAAAATATGATTATCTAAATCAGTAAATCCTTGTAATTTATTGAGAAAACAGCATTGCTGAAAAAATGGTTTTCATATTTATGTCATGTACCAAAAAGACTGTTTTGTCCTTTCCATTGTGTTAGTCCCTCTCCTATCAAACAAGTAGATGTCTACAGATGGGTTCTGTCTGGTATGTTGGTACCTATCCCATAGGTTAACATGTAACAAACAGTAAAATAATCAATATTTTTACTTGAACCTATAATGTACTCTACTTTGTGTATTTTAGGCTTCAAGAATTTAATTCTGTACTCTCAATCTGAAATCTAATCTAACTCAAACAAATGAGAATAACTCTAGGTAATACACAAGTCTCTGAAAATCCCCAGGAAGTATTTATGACTTTAGAATCAGATTTTCTTTAAAAAATATGTTTGTCCTCTTTTCTTTTATTCTGTAACTTAGCCATGAAAACATGAGGAGAACCTGATACAATAACTGCATATTTACCAACACACTAATTCCAAATAATTAAGCTTGAAAGAAGGCTAAATGTCAAAGCTACTAAATAAAGGTGGGAAACCAAAATATTTGTGCTTTTTAAGAGGAATAAGTACATTTCCTGGAAGCTACGGTTATGGTTACGATTATGAAGGCATCAGCAGGACTTTATACTGTCATATTCCTAGATAATCTTGTGGTCAGGCATGAAAGCTAGGATCTAGAAGGTGGTTGAGATTTCAGTCCCACATTTTCCCTTAGGGCCTAAATTGAGTGCCTAAAGTTAAGCAGATATATCCATATTTTGTACGTTGAATCTGATTGTCCTGGTTTTCAGAGGTTCTGTAGGTTCCAAAGGAACCATAATTCTTACTAGAATCAAAGTTTATGTCAGTAGGAATGGTGTTTTCTCAGCACCTTTGAAATATCAAGCTGGTCAAGCATGTGCTTAAGTATGTATAGGGAGTGTCTACACATCACCCTCTGTTGCTGTAGTGATGCACTATGGTGACACAGCAATCATGTAAGTCCACATGTGTCTGGCAGCTACTTCACCGTAGTGATGCTCTCCCCTATTTTAGCATGCCACTATGGCAAAGTAGTAGCTAAAGCTAACCATGTGCTGTGCACACGGTGCAGTACAGGTCATCACTGCACTGTGCTTTAGTACTCCCAATAGGAGTACTAAAACATGGTGCAGTAGCAACACAACCAGGCATAAAGACGTTGTCCTTATCCTTTATGTGTCTTGGTTTCACTATTAGTAATTTTAGGGAAATACTGCCTATCTTTCTAGGGAGCTATGTGTGACTTAGTTCATTCACATTCACAATGCTAATGTTACTTAGATGGAAAGCATGATCGAATGTAAGTTATTACAATGAATATTAAAGTTGAAACATTTACTAAATACAGTAAGAAGTAATAGATGTAAAAACAATAATAGACTATAAAACAACAGTAACTTACCTTCAGAGAAGAGCATGAAATGAGGGAAGAGAGGAGGGAGAAAAGGTCTTCCTCTAGGGACATAGAGGAGTGACTTGTTACTGATACAAGTTTTTAAAATGTCCCTTTTTCAGAGCCAAGGATGACCATTGAACCCAATCAATAAGTCTTAAAGAGCATCTGGTTGGCAAAGGATACAGCTGGTCACTAATATATGGACTTGTAGCCTGGAGAGACCACACACAGCATGTCTGTTAACAGGTCACTGAGTTTCTTTTTCTTTTCAATCTACCTCAGTGAGCGGCAGCTAGTTTTCTCGCTCAGCTAGCAACACACAGCATGTGCAGCTTTGAACAATCCTACACTGCAGGGAATATTTTGCAGAAGCTGCATGATAAGATTACCAAGTGGCTTACTCCTTGCTCTCTTTGTCCTTGGGTTTATTGCCTCTAATAATGGGGCAAATATGGTGCATGTCATATAGGACAGAATATTCATTCAAGTGCCATGTTTGCTATGTTGCTTTTAATATTACTGGTCATGATTTTCTAAGCAGACTGTGTTTTCCTTAGTATACAAAGCCTGCAGTCACCTCACTGGGTTATTTTAACAGATGTCATACCTTGTGAGAATTGCAGGCCTATTGTGACCTGTAGCAACACGACACGGGGTGAAATCCTGGAGCCATTGACTTCACTGGGATTTCATCCATAGTATATAGAAAAGGGCTGGTAAAGTAATAAGACCAGGACTTTATTTTTTCATTTACTATGGACTCATTGTATGACCTTGTGTCAGCCACTTAACCTGGGTTAAGCATAAAAATGCCCAAAGAGCATTATATTCTCTATGGTATTGTTCTGCCAGTTCCTTAGATAAAAGGAGTCGAGGTAAGTTCAAGGTGTGGTTGCAATTATCAAGTGGTTCTAAGCAGAAATTCCCCCACCCTCTTTTAAGCAGTTTGTGGATTTGAGCTGTGGCACCCATTCAAGCTACTGTCTAGTTGTTTGCTCTATCTCATAGTGTCACATACAGTAGCATGTTTGAAAAAACAGTGAGGTGACTAAAAGGTCCTCCCAGAGGGACAAACACTCTAATGTGAACATATATTATTCACTAGGTTGTGAGCAAGGGAAAGCAATTACAGCAGAAAGAAATGCAAACAGTAGTGGCAGTACTCAATGTGACACAGAGTAAGAACATAGGGGAACTGAAGGTCAGGAATTAGATGAGCTTATCATTTGTGGTACTGGCCAAGTTCTAACAAGTATCAGGGCTGCCTGTGTTTGGTACTGGATAAAGAGGTAGGACAAAGACACCACATGATTCAAAGAAGTTGCAAAACTTGAGAAAAATTTGCCACAATGGCATGAAAAACCTCAAACAGGCATATAGGGCACATCTGCAGGGGTGAGTGCTTGCAGCACCAAAAAAGTAGCCGCATAAATTGTGGCACTACTATTTGCCACTGCACATGCCCCTGCACATGTGCTTTGGTATGGAGCAAAATGTTCCACTGTGGAGAAACTGCCACTTCTCTCAGCTCCCAGCATGCTGGAGAAGCTGGGGAAGAATTAGAGGAGGGGAAGACTGAGCCTTCATGTCTGCCAGTGCACATTCCTGTGGCATGTGCTGCACTTCTTGTTTTTTTCCTACCAGGATTTTGCAGTATACCTGGGGTCCTGTGGGCCTCAGAGAGCTGCAGCTATGCCATTCCTGCAGCATGGAGCCTGGCCTGCACCTGGAAGGAGCATGGCCCCGGCAGGCCAGGTTCCGTTTTTGCGTGGTGCACGCTGCTGCCATATGCACCACCCTATTTTTTTAAGGTATGGATTTTTTTTTTACCCCAAGATCTCCCTGGGATACCCTCCCCTCCCTTCTCCTACCTCCCCCTCTTCCCCTCCATGCTGCAAAGTAATAGCACAGGGAACACGTGCATGTGTAGTGTATGGCTCCACATATGAGTCTGCAACACAACATACTGCACATCCATGCTCATCTGGACACAGCCATAGAGGGCAAAGAGAAAGTCTGTCTTCTCATTTAGATGTGGACTCCACATTTCTGTGCTGAGTGAGACAAACAATGCTGGTGTTGTACCATAGCAGAACATAACAAACTTTCTGGAAGCCAAAGCCCCCATACCATAATGGTGAGACCAGAGGTTGCACAAATGTAATCTAAACAAGGATGGGTACTGCCCAAGTGCAACATGGATGAGAAGTGGTGTTGGCTTATTCTATATTGTCAAGTGACAACAACAAAACCCTGCCAGATATAGCAAGAGACTGCAGTATTAGTAAAGATAGTTACTGCTTCTTTCACTTAGGTATGATACAATCATGTGCAAAAAAGATGGATTCAGAATTTATAGTAAAATAACCTTCAAATTTACTGGTTTGCTACTTACATATTTCAGCAAATACAACAATGCACTCAAATAAATAAATGGAAGCTACTTGCTATATTTACTTAAGAAATACTACTGACCTAAACTGGCATGAAGTCTAATCTGATCCATAAATGCCTATGATTAGTACCAACAATTGAAGTGATGCTGAAAAGGAAGAGGCCAAGTTGTCCTGTACCAGAATAAAAATCCTGGGTCAGTGAGACCCAGAATTCTTTCTCATTATACTGTAAGATTTTTTCCTGTCATGTCCATAATTACAACTACCAGTGAATGTTATTTTTGCTACTATTGCTTACCAGAACTATTGAGGCATGACGCTGAGAGAAGAGCATTCAAATGGACAAACTTTAAAGTTTATTGACTGGGGATTATTGACTTGAAAGAGTAACAAACAAATGGAAAAGATACAAGATATTGAGGATCATTGCTTATGTAATGCACATATATTGTACATATGTACAGTGACATTTGTACATAAATGTGCAAAAATATTGCAAATAAATATTTACATAATACTATATTTTTCAGATTGGTCCAATTCCTATCCCACTCTTCCTGACTATTATATTATCTTAAATCTGCTGCTGTATGAAACTAGCTTTGGTTGTGGGGAAGAGAGAATTAATATGATATTTTACTCTGTGTCTGTGTACAATGCCTAAGCTTATTGCCAGTCAATTATAATTCAGAAGTTGTATAAGAGCTGTAAAAGACAAAATTGTTAGCAAAAGAACTGGACATCCCAAAGGCTAATTTCCCAGTGAGGAGGGAATTATTTTAATAAGTGTGAGGAAAATGTTTAAAAATAAAGCTCTCCTACTGGGATAAGAACAGAGCACCATATGGATCAAAAGTTCTTAAGTAAACTAAGCAAGGTAGACCATTACACCATTTAACAGACCAGCTTCTAAGTTATGCTATGAAAACTTTCAGGATGTAAAGAACCCTTCTTCAGGGATGAATCATGTTAAATGTATAACCCACTTCTACTACAAAGACCTATTTTAGCTTTCTCTCTAATTATGATTAAGAAAATTGGTTTGGCCTGCAAATCACCAGATTTACTCTGAAGACAAAAGAAAATGTTTCCATGGAGTCTGAAGATAATTTATGACACAGTTTTTCAGTCAAAGGTCATTTAATTATTTCCCTGATTTGATATTTTGACTTTTGTCTAATTTCTTTGTGTCATTTTCACTTAGGTCAAGAACAGTTTGTTGCTAACCATTCAAACCTTCTGTGTAGTTTAGAGTTATTAAAAACTCATGTACTATTTATATATCCAGAGACTAGATTGTAATTTAAAAACTTAATTTCTTTTATTTAGATTTTCACTGATTTCTGATTCCACTGATTTCATTGAGAAGGAGGGTTTTTATTCTTTTTTTCATAATGGAAGATTGGACCCTTTGGACGCATCTAGATGAGCACGTATGTGCAGTTTTGTGGCACCTCAGACTGGATGCAGCACATGTACACGTTCACCATGCTGCTAATTTGCAGTGTGGTGGGTTTTATTGACACTGAGAGATCCTGGTGTCAAAAAATCCCGTGCCAGAAAAACGTGGCACAGCACACATGGTGGCAGTGTGCACCACTCAAAATCAGAGCTTGGCTGGCCAGAGCCATGCTCTGGCTGCTGGTCAGGCTCTGTGTACCTGGATCGCCATCTCTGGGGCCCCCCAGGTATGGCCTCAGCCTCCCTTACCCCACCCAAAACATTTTCCCCCATGCTTATAGTAAGTCCAGGGGCATGTACTGAGGCAAAAAGCAGCAGCATGAATGTGTGCCACTATTTTTTCCCCTGTGACAACCATGCACCTCTACTCATGGGGACACAGCCCTTATATGTATATATTGTCCTTGTCCATCTGATAAGAGTTTTAAGATTAAATTTCCATTCTAAGGGAAATACTATGATTTTTAAAATTAAGTTTTCCCTAATTCAACTGCTATGTCAAAAATCTCAGCATTTTTAACAAAATCATTCAGATCCAAGGAACTAGTGTGAATCCAAGGAACTTGCATTTGGTACTTTTGAAAATTTTGCTAGACACCCATAGGTGCCTAAATGCATTTAAAAACCTGGGAAGGAGCGGGTATCTTTTTATTGGGTTGCCTGTATAGAGACATGATAGTAGAGAGAAATGTTAGACCAACATTAAGGCACAAAGTAGCCTTCCTTAAGTCTGAGCACTTCGTTCCTAAAAGCTTGTCTCGCAAATCCCCCAATTACACAGGTGGTCCAATTATAGCCATCACCAGAAATATCCTTGCTTCTCACATGTTTTGGTGCAATATCCCACAAAATAACACTCCAACTCTATATTAAAAACCGGGCTTTAGTGCCTGCTACTTTCAAAAATAAGACCTAGAATATTTCTTTCCAGTCTATGTGGTAAGACTAGGAGTGCCACCAAGAAGCATGCTGCACCGTGTAAGTTGCTCTTACTTGGTGCACACTAAAGCTTGGGATGACTTAGAATGGTCCTGTGCATTCACCAGGATATATGAGACGTATATGACAATGCTTCAGAAAAAAAAATGGTTACTCTAATTTCTAGTTTCTGACATGTACTGAGCAGTAACGAGGGGCAAGTACACGTCTCAGTTGTCCTTCCATCTTGTCTTCAAGGGCTAGATCCACAAAAGGAGTGAGTTGCTGTAATTGTTAGGGATTGAGTGAAATCTGCAGCCTTGAGTAAGTCATATAGAAAAAGCAAGAAATCTATGAATCAGTGAAAAACTGTGTATGTTAGCCATTAGAAAATGCCAAGGACCTCGTGACCGTTACTACATCCAGTCAGTTCTGAATCCACTCCTTGATTTAGATACCTACACCTGTCCTTTTTCATAGAACACATAAGAAAGAGTTGCAGGCTGTGTAGGTCCAACAGCTGTGGGAGACACGTTTGACTCCTGTTTGTGGGTTTGAATTTCCCAAACTCCTAGATTAATTCTCTTGCTACCAGCTGTAGAGTTTTCTGGGTTAGAATACCTTCAACAGGTACCAGTATTTCCCAAGGAAGAGCTTTGCTTTGTATAGAATAAGTAATTATCTGCGGTGGCGGAAGGGGAGCGAGGCGAGGGAGAGAGAGAGAGAGACTGACTGTGAACATGGCCATATCATGCACTGATTAAGGTACTATATACTGGAGGACAAAATGGAATCTTAATTTCCCACCACTGCAGATTACTGGCCTAATACCTAGATCATACAAGCATGCTCACGATGTTAGTGCCATTCTCTCTTTCTCAATGAATATTTATGTATGTTATACAAAGTGGAACAGCTTCAAAAGGAAGGCATGCAGTTCTAAGAAAGCTCTCATTGTTAGAGCATTCATATGGGAACAGAGAGAAGTGAGTTGACATCCCTTCAGAAGAAGGATCTCCCAATTCCTCTTTAAATGCCTTAACTAGCATCTGTGCCTGCCTCAGTTGTGCAAGGGCTGGTTCTCTTATAATCTTGCAGCTGATGGATCCTGACAAGCCTTTAGGCTTTCATCTCCTCAGCACTGTAAGGTTTTAGGTTGTCCTGGGCATACCTAGAAGGAGATATTTAGGCACTTAGAACATAGTTGATGAAAATGTAAGCAGAGTCTGGGTTAGGCAATAGCTCAACAAGGGGTTTTGAGGATCAATGGGTGTGTCTACATGTGATATTAATGCTTTGCAAGCTTAGTGCACAGTCAAATACAGCTTAATAAGCTTTCCTGGGAGTGCATTTACACATGCACCCATTGGGAGCAAATTTGCTCCTGATAGGAGCAATTCAGAGCAGGGCCACTCATGCCTTCTTCTGGTCCACTACAGCACCCAAAGGGAGCTCTAGGCTCCCCTGGGTGCCATCCCCAAGCTGGCAAGGGGTATCAGAGTCAGGCCTGGACTGTGGGGAAAGGTATGGCAGCTGCTTCCAAGTCCCATGCCCCCAGGATTGGGAAAGTGCCCCTTCCCCCACAGCTGTTTCCCAGCCCCTGCCCAGATCAGCTAGTAGGACAGCCAGCAGTGAGGCCCCAAATGGACAGAGAATCATGCACATTAAGGCTCATGTAGATGCTGACTGGGAACAAATTTCCTCTCTGTCAGCCACACCAGTATGGGGCCCAATTCTGGCTCTGCTCAGTTAGTTCCTGGCTTCCCCCAGGAGTTGGGAGCTAGCTAGCATGGGGACCAGGTCCCTCTCTGGCCCCCATCCTAGTGCTGTGGGGTTCCAAGATCCCTGCAGGAATGGGAAGCTAAGCAGTGCCAGGACTGGGGAGGCACAATGTTACTTTTAGGGACAATTTCCTCTAGCTGCAGACTATAAGAGTTTCTTACTAACTACTAATAGTAACCCAAGTCTGGGTTTTGAAGCTAGCATCTGGGTGACCACTGTCCTTCCTGTTGGGTTGTTGGGGGTAGAAGGGGCTGTGAAGCAACATAATAAACTTATTCTAAAAGGACCGTTTTCAAAGAATGCAATGAATTGCGTAGGCACCAAACCAGGTTGTTTAGGTTTGGTCTTTGTAGAAATGGAGCAAGTTAAGATATGAGCTTGCAGAACAGGAGCCACTCCCCATGAGCACCATGTTTGGAAACTCTTACTGTGAATTAAAAGTGCTTTTAAAATATTGTAGCTTAGTAGTGTATTAATTATTTTGAAAAGAGTTTTTAAAGCTAGTTTTCTAAGGATTTGTGTGCATGGGAAAGAGTAGCATAATAGTGGTTCTTAGAAAACTAGCTCTGAAAACTCTTCTAAGAAGAGTCTCCTCTTTACAAATAACTGCCATTAGCCATATAATTGTCAATTGGCTAATTGCAAGTGAAGGATGTAATTAACCAGTCCCATGTGATACTAAACGTTAGAGAATAGGGTTCGTAGATTATTATTTCTTTTGTATGAATTTAGTCACATGAAAAGTAAACCACATAAATGAAGTAGGATGAAAAGCAGGCACAGGCATATCCCAAAGAACAAACACTTTTAATTATTTTTTTATCTCAGCTTCTCTGCCTGTGCTGTCCATCTGTGACAGTGTGACAGAAGCCTCCTCCAAAACTTAGTGTGAATGCTAATACATTTGCAGTGAGAAAAGAGCTGCTGTATTCCCCCTTTGCTATGTAGCTTCCATCCCTTCTCTCTCACTTTCCCTTTTCTCTTCCCACTGTGCAACATTACTTTAGTGTAGGGTCTGCCAAATAGGAGGTGAGAGATGATGGACCCCCTGAGGAATGAGAAAATAGAGAGGTTGACTGCACACATTGCACATGAATAGTAGGAGGAGATACTATTCTACTCTAGTTCCTTTCTGCCAGATAAAGGTATCCTCTAAAGCAGGGGTGGGCAAAATACAGCCCACAGGCCAGATCTGGCAATTCCATCTGGTCCACAGGGCCCCTCTGTAAGCTCTGGCCCTGGGTTGCCCCTCTGCAAGCTGGCACCTCCATTCAGAAGGTAAATATCCAGTTGCTAAGAATTCACCTCCCCCACCCCAGCCTAGTCTGACCTGCCCCAGCCCTGAGCCAGGGAACACTAGAGACAAGAAGCTTTGGCCTGGCAGAGCTTGTGCCTACTGCTGTTCACCTTCCCCCTCCCTCCACCCTGGGACTCTTCCTGACTGTGAGCCTGGAGATGAAGTTACAGGCCTCATTGGACCAAGGCCAGGGACTCCTGGTGGTGGAAAGGGGGAGGGAGTGTGGTGAACCTGTGCTATGGGGCCAGGCTGGGCTGACCTTGCACACTGCAGGAGCTGTGACCAATGAGCTGGGTAGGGCTAGTCCCACATACTGCCACAACCTGCAGCGGGGACTGAAGTAGCAGCATAGGGAGATGCATGGAATAGGGACAGGTGGAGCTGGTCCCACACCATGTCACCATGTGTGATCAGGGACTCAGGTGGGACTGCTATGTGTCCAGGTGGGGCTGCCACCACCTGAGGCCAGGGACTGGAGTGGGAGCACGAAGAGCTGTGGAGCCAGGTGGGGCTGGCTTAATTCCTGCCACTGTATACAGCTTCAGGTACTCAGGGACTCTGAGGACCCCCCCCGACACATACACACACCTACCCTCACCCTCCCACATCCCTCCCACCATACCCACACACACACTCCACACCCTCCCATACCCCCCACCCTATTCCCAAATACACCCACAACTCCCACACACATTCCCACAGTTCCCATCGTATTTACACACACACCCACACCATCCCACACATCCCAACCCCAACCACATACCCCACAGCCACAACCCTCCACACCACTCACATGACCCTCCATACCCACACCACACTCACACAGTATCCAGGAGTGAGACTGTATTTTGAACTATTATGAAATCACTTCTAGGTGCATTAGACAAACATACAAAAACAGGAAAAAATATTTTAAAAATAACATTAAAATAAGATATAGTACATGTTTCATCTTTTTAGTATATGATTTGTTGTTTTTTCCAGTGTCAAGATCACAACTCTCCCCTGCTCCCCCCTCCAAAAAGGAGTACTTCAGGGGCAAAGAGAAGGACTTCAGGTGACAAAGGTCAGGGGTTTAGAACAGAACTTCTGGTCCCAAGATGGAGGCCAGGGCCAGAGCACCTGTTAAAGGGCAGGGCTACCCATGTGGCCCTCGACAGCTCACTAAAATTCATTAAGTATCCCTCCAACCAAAATAATTGCCCACCCCTGCTCTAAAGTAACTTAGTATTGAGCAGTGCCTTGAAGGGGGAACTGAGAGTCAGGAAACCTGGGTTCTATTTCTGAGAGTATGACTTAGAATAAGTAATTTATCTTGCCTCAGTTTTACCACCTTTAAAAAAGACGAATATTTATCTACCTTTGTAAAGTAATTTGTATTCTCTATGGAAGGCATCAGCAAATGCAAAATTGTCTTAGTTATCTGGGACTGAGGTACCAAAATCTCTCTGCCAGAATTCTTTGCAACAAGAGAGGTAGCCCTGCCATAGGATCCAGGCAGAACAGTCCTGCACCCAGCAGTGTATCAGTGAGGATACGGGCAAGTGGAGAAAGTTTGATTACAAGGAAACTTTGATTCAAGCAAACTCTAACTCTTGGAGGCTAACCAATACAAAATTTTCCTGGAGGCAATCTCCAAACTGTCTATTGTAGAGTTCCTTCAAAACATATTGACCACCTATTGATAGCATGACACTAGAGTAGTTGGACCACTGGTATGATCTAAAATGGCAATTGTTATTTCTGTCCTTTTTTAAAAAATGTGGAGATCCCAATTTTCACCAGAAAGAAAAGCCTATGGTAGGTCCCATCCCTCCAGACATGCTGGAGGAATAAACTTGGTGAACAATTAAAATGTACAAACAAAATCCTTTGTTTAAATATCATTATTATTTAGTTATATTATATCCACAGGAAAAAAATAAATTGAATATGGAGCAGGGCTTCTGTTTTTTGGAAAAGTATAGTCCAAAGGTTTGGGATCTAGTCAACTATTTAGAGAACTCAGGTTCAGTTTCATAATATACAACAGAAATTATGTATTACCTTTGTCTAATCATTTAATGGTAGAGTTCAAAAGTAGGTCTTTTTGTATTTGGGAACCTAAATTTCACTAAATATGACAAATCCTCAAAATCTTCATCTAACCCTGCAGGCACCATATTTCCATCACTAAAGCTCCAGTCCTTAGGCTCCAAAATCTTTACTTTTTGCACATGGCAAGAAGTGTTTCAGCCTTGTCAGTACTGAGCCACTCAGCACTGAACACATTTTGCCTAAGCCCCTTTGCAAGGCAAGTCCCAAGCCCCTTGGGCATCCACAACTAGGTGTTCTTCTATCTATGTCTCCTGTGAAGCACGATCCATTAGGAATGGTGAAAGTATACCTATATGGTTAGGTGGCATACAAAACAGAAGGGTAGATATTGCTTTATTCAAGACCAAAGTTGGAGATAGTCCTAGTGTTCCTTTATGGGTTTGCTTGCTTTTTGTTTGGTTGGTTTGGGGGGGGGAGGGGGATTGGTTTGTTTGAGGGCTTTTTTTAGGTGGAGGGGATAACAACAGCTTAGTAAACTGAGCACGTCCACAGGTGGTGGAAGACGGTTCAAACCTACATCTCCTTCCTGGAAACTGCCAAATCTGACTAAGGGCTATTCATGAATAGAGAGAAGAAAGTTTCCATCCCACCCATTACAATAAAGAAAAATAAAGTTATGTTGGCCCAGAGAGAAAGAGAAAGTGGGTTCATGGCTCAAGCCTACTGATTAGTTCACTTAACTTGGTCTCCATGTAGAATCATCTCCTGATACTAAAGAGAAGGGCAAAAAAAAAAAAAAAAGCTGAGTAAACTTGAAGTGGTATGCAAACTGACCAGAGTAAATTCTGAAACCTAAAACTTACTGGTTAGGGTTGTATTACAAACTTGAATGTCAGCCCAGATTCATTAAAATGTTTTGCAAGCTTTTTTAGGGATCCTGAGCCCAACTTTTTACAAACTTAGATTCATAGATTGTAAAGCCAGAAGGGACCTCGGGAGATCATCTGGTCCAGCCCCCTGCACCAAACAGGAAAGATAACTGAGGTCAGGTGACCCTAGTAAGGTGACTGTCCAGTCTCCTCTTGAAGATTTTCAGGATAGGTTGGTTGCACCACCTCTGCAGGGAGCTGATTCCACAGTCTGGACATTCTGACTGTGAACACGTTTTTCCTAATGTTGAGCCTGAATTTATCTTCCAGGAGTTTGTAGCAATTACTCCTGGCTTTCCCCAAGGGCGCCCTGCTGAACAGTTGCTCACCAAGCCCTTGATGTGCTCCCCTAGTGTAGCAGTTAGGAGCTCTCAAGTCTCCTCTCCACCTTGTTTTCTTGGGGCTGAAGAGTCCCAGATCCCTCAGCCTTTCCTCATATGGCTTTCTTTTTAAGGCACTGATCATATGGATGGCTTTTCTTTGGACTCTCTCAAGCTTGTCCACGTCCTTTGTAATGTGCCCAGAACTGGATGCAGTATTCCAGCTACAGTCTCATCAGTGCTGAGTAGAGTGCAAGAATCACCTCCTTGGCTTTGCTGGAGATGCATCGATTGATGCATGCCAAAGCATTCTTTGCCCTACTGGGTACAGCATTGCACTACCAGCTCATATTTTTCATACTGTGGTCTACCCCCAGCTCCCTTTATTCATAGTGCTAGTCAGTTTGGTGCCACCAAGCCTGGAGGTGTGTTGGGGGTTGCTTGTCTCGAGTTGGAGCACTTTACATTTCTCAACGTTGAACTTCATCAGGTCCGATCCTCCCAACTTGCTACCCTGTCTAGTTCCATCTATATATGTAGCCTATCTTTAAGTGTGACCATGCTCCCCCATAATTTTGTGTCATCCAGCACTTAACCAGTGAGCTCTTCACCCCCACACCTAAATCATTAATAAAGATGTTGAAAAGTACTGGACTGAGTACCAACACTTAAAGAACACCACTGCCCACTTCTCATCAGGATGATATAAATCCATTCACTGCAACTCTCTGGGTCCTATCCTGTAACCAGTTTCTCACCCACCTGACTGTCTTCGAGTTAAGCCTGCAACCCTCTAATTTTCTTGCAAGGACATTGTCAGATACTAGATCAAAGGCAGTGTCGACCTGCTCTCTTATATCTGGGTGGCAAGTTAAAGTTAACTCAGCCCCCCAAAACCCCTCAAAACTTGTTTTTTACATATGGTCAAATGGAAATTGCAAATATAGTCAATTTTAGTAGGATTAATATTAGCCCAATATTTTTTAAAAAATCAAAAAGAATCAAAGGAATCAAAATGGGGGTTTGCATACAGACTTGTGTGCACTCACTTTCACGCATGCTCTCTCTCTCTCTCTCTCTATATATATATATATATACACACACACACATTCATATCTAAGACCCCTGCCTCATATAAACTAAATTAAAATGTTTGTCTAGTGGACCTCTAACTCTCTAGCACTCCCTTTCAAAGAAGGTAAAACAAAAAAAGAGAGAACGCCGAATTGAGAACCCCTCAGAAATAATTAGGTGAGCATAGGCCTACATTTGGATGTCTTTCAATCTTTCTGAAGTCAATCCTCTCCTTTCTTCCTCAAAACAGGTTAGTTGCTTTTCTCTAAGTATCTTCCATTTAACTGTACTCAGAATTGAGTGTAATATCACAAGTGCGTAGTAAGTATCACAGTACTGTCATATAGATGAAGTCTTATAATTTCCCTGCTTAGTGATGCACATAGTGTGATGGTCTGCTTTGATTGCTGCCATATTGAATCAAAAACAAACAAAAAACCCTTATAATTTGCTACCATTTTATCCATACTAAAATAATGTCTACACTGTAGCCTGCCGAATAGGTAATAGAAGCAGGCTAGCCAGGACAGCACAGATCTCAGCAGAGATGATTATATAGTGCTTCTGGTACTTGTGCCAGGTCAATTATAGCTAGCTTGTTTATCTCTTTCCTACACTATCCTAAGTTGAGCTGACTGCTTTCTACCTTTCTTCATCCCACTGAACAACTGTTGCATCGACTGACTTTACAATTTGGATTTATACAAATGCTAAAATAGGCCCCTAATGAATCAGCACAGCTAACATAACAAAATTCTTGCAAGTAATAACTCTGCATAAATAAAGAGCAGCAGTCCAATTCATGCAATGCCACAAACCAGACAATGCGAAAGCTCAAGTCACTATTCCTCACACTGGTATTTAAAAGTGTGAAAAAGACGAGTGTTGCAGCATTCTTGAAGGTCAGCAAATTCAGGCTATTTCTGATTGGGTGTGAGGAATAGTCAAATTCTAGTGCTATGAGACCCTTATAGAGAAGGCTCTGCATCTAATCCCTTTTTGTTTATACTGACCAGGGGTGAACTGGGGAAACACTCCATATTTGTATACAGGACTATACTAATCTAGGACTGGGAGACCTATTTAGTATTCAACTCCCTATTTTCCCCACTGATTTCCTGAGTGCCCTTGGGCAAGTCACATAGGAAACTGAATTACAAATGATGGGATGATGGCAATGGCTATGGAAAAAATATCCGTGTTTGTGACTGTAGCTATTGCTGGTAATGAACTGGGGGCAGTGGAAAGTGAGTACCTATGATTTTAAAAGTTCATCCATGTGGATGGTCCTTACTGTTGGCGCTGGATTTAGGACCAAGCCCTTTATTCTGGGTGAGCACAACCCTCAGACCAACCACAGCACCTGCTGGCTGATAAGAGGGGAGTTTATTGATACAGAGTGATAACAAAAAGCAACAATACAAACAGTCAAGCAATTCTATATCTACCGATCCTAGGGCTGTCATCAGAGTCAAAGTACATGTGGTCGGGATGCAGGCTCCACTCTGAGGCACTTTCTTAGGTGTCAGATGTCAGCATGACATGTCCGCAGTTGAGATGGGATGCCAAGGCCCAACAGTCCCCCTCTGGTGGGGAGCACGAGACGGGCTGCCGGTATGCCCTTGGTCCATGCTGGCTTTGTGGACCCTTCCTGAGGAACAGGTTGGGGAAACCTCTCAGGGAGCAAGATGGGGAGGGACAGGGAGGAAGCAAAGGAGGAACAAGAAGGAATAGGAAGGAAACCTGTGTTAAATCTCAAATCTCTACTTTTGTATCTCCTTCCCCCTTGAAGACTCATGAAGACTTTTCATCCGTGGCTACCTCTGGTTAGCTGTCTCTCTGTAGTCTCATGTCCAGGTAGCTCTGTAGTCACATGTCCAAAATTGGGACTCGGCCCCCTCCCCCGCTATTCTGGAGTCTTGTTGCTGGTGTCACTTGTCTCTTGTTATAGGAGAGTATGGTACATACGTCCTTGGTTCCCACGCTGTGTCTCCCTGTTGTGTTAGACAACCTGTCTTCCTTGAAGGCTGTGATCTTGTGTTATGGCATGCCCCCCTCAATTCTCGGACTGTGTCCATCCATCAGCCTTGTCTTGCTAGACAGCCTGTCTGCTTCCCAGGCTATAGGGAACTCAGTGTGTGAAACCAAGGCTCTTTCAAAATCAATTAACCCCTGCTGCCCATCTTAAACTCTTATAATGCATATATCTATATATAAGCTAATTCCCAAGAAAACAGACTTTTAAATGCCATTTTCAAAGCCAACATCTAAAAAATATCCAAAGCCCCCAAAACTGACCAGAGGAGCTCCATGTGATTTTAGGCACTTCCTTCACAGATGGCATATTATAAGAGATGCATTCAGCTCTAATTCTCATTAAACCTGAGAAATTCCATCGCCATTCATGTTCACTTACCCAACTAATAGTAGCAACTGTTCAAACAGCAAAAATCCAGGGTTTGGTTCCTACTGAGCCGTGTAACTTTTAATGTAACATTTCCATGCTGAATTAAAAGTTTTTCTGTATGTCCTACGTGTGCATACCAAAGTGGAACTGGCTTGCTCAAATTTTATCAATAAGAAACAGCTTGTTTAGCAAATGGAGCATCCTCTCCTAGATTATTTGAGTGTTGTACTGTGACTCTCACTATGACATCCTTTAATTCTTATTTCATGCCTAAAATTTAAAATTAGATATGCTCAGGAACTTGACAAGAATTTTTCATTTTTAAAACGTTTTCCGGATTTCCTTCTGATAAGCACAGCAGAGGTACAGTTAGGACTGCATCTTAAATGGTTGGAGGGCACACTTTCAACATTTAACTGAAGTTGGAGCTAGTATGAGGAGTGGCCCAGTAGTAATAATGAAAGGGACACCGGAGTATCCTAAGGAAAAATAAAGTGTCTGGTCATCTCAATTTTTGTTACAAATGGTGACAGCAGGGCTATTTCTATCAGCTGGAATTTATAGGACAGTTTTTATATGATTATCAGCTATAGAGAGACTATACAATGAATGGATCTATCTTTGTTAAGTTTTACATGGAAACAAATACTTTTATAACAGATACTATGACATTTATTTTGGAAAAGTACTCACTCCACAAAAAAAAGCTTTGTTTATGTAAATCAACATGTCGTATTCAGATTAGAAATTAATTTTCATAAATAAATGCCATTTTTTTAAAGCTCTTTCATGTTGCATATTCTTCAGTATTCTAATAAAATGACATTGGTTACCTATCATTCTTGTGTATATTAATACAAAATATATTCAACGAAAGATAGCTTCATCATTTTTGTTTTTATACTGGTACACTTCTTTAAAATATATACTATAACCATAAATATTATCATTTCTTAAAGATGTAGGATAATATTTCTATTACTTGAAAAAAAATTCAATTCTATATGTATTAAATATCACATTTGCCTAGGAAGATAAGTGCTCTTTGGTGTGTCCTGAGAATGCAAAAATATGTGAATACCTGTGAGGCTGCTCACATGAACGTATCACAAAAGTATTTATTCTTATTAATTATCCTTATTTATTATTGAAATCTAATTTTACTAACACTCTTACAGAACATGCTTCTTTACTTTATTTGTGGGAACTAATCAGGCCCTAACCACAAAGGCTAGGGACAGAAGTTATGCATAAACCAGTTTAAGTGATCAGCAGAGATCCTGGTTTTCTCTGATTAAAAAAACAAACCCAATTTTCAGATTTAAAGAAGTAACCCAAAATCCATATTTTCCCATGATTACAATGAAATACCACTATCTATAGATCTATGCACATATATAGATTTATAGATAGATTAGTGGCATTTCATTTTAATCACAAAAATGTGGATTTGGGGCTACATTTTTTAATCTGAAAATTGGAGAATTTTTTTATCAGAGAAAACCAAAATCCCTGGTGATCAGAAAGTAGTTTAAACCTGTAACATAAGTTCAGTGTGTGTAAACCAGTTTCAAAATAGCCAAAACTGGTTTAAGATAAACCTGGCTGAATTGCTTCTTGGCCTCTTGAAGGCTCAGATCAGCTGATAACATACAGTTTTCAAATTTAAGTGATTTGGGTCAAACCTGTTTACGCAACTTCTGTCCAAGACCCCTTCCTCCAGCATCCCACAGCAAGCCCTGCGGTGGGCAGCTGTTGGGTTCTGGGCCTACCAGCACCTCTGTACCAGCTCAGGTAACCCACTGCCCATCCAGCCCCTGCCAATGTACAGCACTCAGCGTCCCCATCACTGAGCCACAGTTGCTGGGGATGGCTCTATCCCCATGGCCTGACCCAGCCCTGCCATGTGGCTGTGTCATCCGGGGCTGACCCAGGCCATGGGGGAGCAGCCATCCCCAGCAGCTGCTTCTCAGTGACAGGCACTCCCTATGCTCAGGATGGACAGCTCTGCACAGAGCCCTCGCTACTCGCCCCATGGCAGCGGGGGTCAGGGGGAGGAGGAGTAGGGGGGAGAGTCCCCCTCAAGCACTAAACAGAGCCCTAAACATGGGGATGGGGAGGAGAAGGGAAAAGAGTCCCCCTCTGGGTTCGGGCAGCCCTGCGCAGATCCCCCCTCCCCACAGCAGGGGTCAAAAGGGGAGCAGGAAGGGGAAAGAGTCCCCCTCCATCACTACACAGAAACCCCCTCCCCACTCTATGGCAGTGAGGGAGAGAGAGTCTGGGGCCAGGCACCTCTGTGTGCCCAGGTTGTTCCTGGCTGTCAGCACGCTGCTGGGGTGGGCTCCTCCTCCCCAGCCACAGAGGTCTGGCCATGCTCCCCCTTCCCCCACCATCGGAAACCTGCAGGCCAAGATGGGGGTCTAAACCCCTCCTCAGTCTTATTTAAGCCTGCTGGGGCCTAGCCGTGCCCCAGTCCCACTCAGCTCAGCTTCCCTGTGGAAAGGAAGGGAGGGCTGCTCTAGCACTCCTGAGCTTCCTGAGTCACTGCAGGAATGTGCCTGCAGTTCTGGAATGAAAAGAAAATATCTATCTACTTGCAAACTGATTCCACCCCTGCAGGTTAGACTAACCTACAAAGATTGAATCAATTCAGGCTTGGGCTTTTTGAATGTTGGTCCCTAGTCAAAGTGGTTAAACACTTGTCCTTTATAGAGGAATCCACACTCACGAGTCATGTATTTAGGCATTCATATAATTCTTGGAAAAAGTTAGCTGCCTAAGACAATGCTCTACAATAACCAGCATACTGAGCTTCAGTGAGGCTACCTCATTTGTACCTGCTGAAGCTGTCCATCTTTGCAAAAATGGTGAAAGAATCATTGGTCCAGAGAGAGAAAGAAAGCAAGAATGGCCCTCTACCCTGATAATTAGCACATAGATCAGTGCAAAATTTCACCAGCTGTTTCATTTCAATGCTGTTTCAACTCATTTTGAGCTCAAAACAGCAAAATTGAAATGAAACAAAAGGCTTCAAAACAGCCTCAAAATGAAACGAGGGCAGTTGAAATGTTTCAAAAGTTTTAAAACATTTTGAGGCTGAGCTTACTTCAAGGGAAACAGAAAATAAGGAGTGGGGAGTGGGAAAGCGAGGGAGAAGGACTACTCTGATATTGACTACACAGCTGGTCAGTGACTGTGATTCTTCCCTGAGGTCCCTTCCAATCCCAATGCTCTGGGGGAGGGATGGAAAAACAGAAAAAAAAGCAGCATTGTTTGAACTGAGCTGCTTTCTGCCTTGAGTTCTGTTACTAAGCTGTGTCTTCCAGCAGCTCAGCAGCATCAGACAACAAAGGCTATCATTTCCTACTTGATAGGCTGTTCCTTTTATTTTTATTTTATTATTATATTCATTCATTCATTCTTTTCAATTTATTCCTCCCCCAAAATTCTCTTTTTGTTTTTGTTCATCTATTTCGATTCTTTGACCCCAGAAAAGAAATCTGTGCTTTCTCTCACAGTGTGCATTCCATTAACTGTGCAGGGAAGCACAGCATATAGTGCATATTATAATATATAATTTATTCAGGAACACATACTACACACATTTATATATTTTATTGATTACATACATTACGTAAATACACATACATATAATTTTCTACATATATTCCATTAATCAGATTACATTACAGAATAACACAGATTTTCCAGCACACCAAGGCAAAGACACTATGAAACACACCACGAAGCATGCTGGAAAGGCAGCTGGCAAGCCTTCGGGGAGGGCTGAAACAGGGGGTAGAGGGACAACTGCAATTCCCTGCCCCCTCTGCCAACTGAGATACAGCCTCTTTGCTACAACAAGTAGGAGTGAGGCTTGCAGTTCCACAGGCAGCAAGATGAGGGGAGCAGTGCCCTGTACCTGAGTCTGCATCCCCTCCAAGAGCATCAGTCATAACCACCACCCCAGCCACCACCACCATGACAACAAGCAGCAGCACCAACATGACAGTCTCCTCCACCCTATTTCACTTCTCATGCTGAGCCTTCCAGTGCCAGAGAAAGAGATGGAGCTGGATCTGAGTGCCACAGCAAGATAAATTGTGGGGACAGAGGGGGAATCATCTGAATTTGTGCTCCATATGGCAGAAAAGCCACCTTGGGTGCCCCTCTCCAGAAACCTCTCCCTGTGCCAGCCTGAGAGGCTGCTGGTAAACCCCTCAGGGCAGGGATTTCAACCCA
>JAGPOW010001543.1:23778026-23798940 GCA_030014935.1 Caiman crocodilus | reverse complement strand
AGGCACCCCAAGGGAGGCACTCGGAGCCTGGAAGGTGGGCGGGCGCAGGGAGGTGGGCGGCTCAAAACGGGAGCGCCCCCTACTGGCCCGCCACACTCCACACCTCTCAAATTTCCCCTAGAGCCAGGACTCCTCCCTCCACTTTGGAGGAGACTGAGGTAGAGGTTACAGAGGCAAGTGGCTCATCTGAGTCCGCTCCTCCTGCTGCTTTGCCTCTGCCTGCTGAGGAGGAGAAAGGTGCAACATCCACGTATGGATGCATACTCCAGATGGGAGTGGGTAGTGTGGTCTGGGCTCATTTTGAGCTTGCAGATGATTCCACACATGCTATCTGCCTGCATTGCCAAGCCAAAACCATCTGAGGCAAGGGAACAAAACATGTGAGCATCATGGGGATGCTGATGCAGCTCCGCTGGTACCACTCCCTTGCCCCTGCTCCTCCTCAGCCTGGCACCAGTGGAAGCATGCCCAAAATGAAGTCCCCCTCTCACTCCAGAGCACCTGTCCCCCCAAAGCAGAGGCAAGCCACCCTGGAACAGTGGGGGAAAGGCAGACAGAAGGGGGGTGCATTGCAAAGGCAAGTGAGATCACCCAGACCTTTGGGGAGATGCTTGCTGTGTATGGCCAGACCATCTCCTTAGTTGAGCAGCCAGATTTCAAACAGCCCATGGCATTCATGGTCCCATCATACCAAGTGCCCACATCACCACCTTCAGCAGGATGGTGGTGCCCTCCCTATATGAGGCATTCAGAAAGTACTTGAGGGAGGAGCTTCACAAAGTAGGTCCACAGGTGGCCTTACACTTCACCCTGGACACCTGGAGCAGCTGAGATGGTGATCATGCCTACCTCTCCTTCACAGGGCATTGGTGCGACCAGTCAGGCCATTGGTGGACTCTCCTTCAAGCCAAGGTGGTGGATAGTCCCACACAGCAAGAGATCATGGGGGCCATGAACTGCTTGGTGCAGGGGTGACTCATTGGCAGGGCGAGGTCACCCGTGGGTTCATGGTCACCAACTATGGAGCCAATATGGTCAAGGCAGTCTGTGATGCCAACTTTGTTGGCATTTGCTGTGTGGCACACAAGTTGCACCTCATTGTCAGGGATGCCTTGGAGGGGGGAAGAGCTGATGATGATGGTGCCAGCACCACCAGCAAACTCATTTCAAAATGCAGGAAGGTGGCAGGCTATTTCCACTGGAGCTTCAAAAGGGCAAGATGCTGCGGGACAAACAGGCAGAGCTGAACATCCCATAGCACAAAATCATGCAGGATGTGGAGGTTCAGTGGAACTCTACATACCTGATGCTTAAGAGGCTGGTGGAGCAACAGAAGGCCATCCATGAGATGGCCTTGCTTGGGGAGATCAGGATCAGTGGCACGCTTAACATAGCTGAGTGGCATACCATCTCCCAGATCTTGGTGGTCCTAAAGCCCTTCCTTGAGGCCACTGAGACCCTCAGTGCTGGTGATGCCCTCCTTACCCAGGTGATTCCTGTAGTGAGGGAACTTGAGAACCAAATGAAGAAGTTCCAGGGGATCAAAGTTCCCAGCTAGGGCAAGTCGTTGTCACCAGATATGCAGGCACTGGTGAGGTGGCTGAAGAAGGGCATCAGAAAATGGCTTGATTCTTTGCTGTCCAGTACGGTCCACATGCTGGCCACCATGTATGATCCAAACATGAAGGGGAGCATATGCAGCAGCCAAAGCCTAGATCAGTGGACAAAGGTGCTGGTGAAGAAAGCCAGGGAGGCAGAAGAGTGGAGGTGGGGGGATGTGGAAGAGGGGGATCCACTGTCCCATGCTAACACACCATTCACCAGCCAGTCTCCTCCTCCACCACAAGTGCTGCCAATGTGGACTAAAGGCATGGCTTCCATGGTAGAGTCCAGAGGTACCAGACCCCACATCAAGCAGGTAGCTCCTTGGTGGCTGCCTGTCTCACTGAGGATGTGAAGTCACTGCTGTGCAACCCCTTGGCCTACTGGGCAAGCCACAGCCAGGTGTGGCTGGATCTGACCACAGTTGCCTGAGAACACCTGTCCTGTCCACTGACCAGGGTCCTGAGCAAGAGGGTGTTCTTCATTACTGGGGATGTAGTGACACCCCACTGCATCTGCTTAGATCCTGGTTTGGTGGAACAGCTGGTGTTTGTGAACCTCCCGCTGCTGGGGTTCCCCAAGCTCCAAGTGCAGACAGAGTAAGTGTCACCTTCATCACTCCATCCACACCTATTTCCTTTTTTCATTTTTTTAAACCATTTAATGCCCTGCTTTCAGAGCTGGAGGCAGCACTCACTACATCAACAGCCAGCTAAGGAAGAACATGTTCCTGTTGAGCTCCCATGCCAGGATGAACTTGGAGGTATGGACTGAAGTTATGGGGAAGGAGGAGGCCCCAAGTCCTGGGCACAACCATTAAAACTGCACTCTGCCAGGGTTGGGAGGCCTGATGGAACTGCCAGCAGTGTGGGAGCACCAGGAAATACCAAGGGTGAGGATCTCCTTGGTGAATGGTGGGTCGGAGATGCCATAACCTCCAGCCACCACTTGCATGCACAGAGTCCTGGCTGGGGAAAGCCCAGACATGTCATGTCTTTGACAGGGTTGAGGCTTGCTGGTTGCAGTAGAGTTGTAAGGCTACAGGTGAACTCAGCTTAGCTGCCTGGATGCCAGCATATGGGTTGAAAAACCCTTAGTCAGTCTGAGGAAGCACCTGTAGTTGGTCTGTATGTGTGCTGTTCCTGAATGGAAGGAATAGTAAAGAAGCCAGAGGTGACCCCTCAATAACTGATTATACTTTTCTGAGATATAGGAAATGTGAACATGACTACCCTGGCACAGAGAGAGGTAGCCTAGCCCAGGTCAATCACTGAGCTGTTGAATAACAAGGTGAACCACCTCTTTCTTTGACAGTGTTATGTGCAAAATTAATCTGTTAGATGTAGTCAGAGTTTGCCACCTGGATCAGATTTATCAGCATCTTGGCAGAGTTTTGGTATGGATCAGGCGAGGTGTTAAGTAGGGCTGTGTGAAGTTTTAGCTGCTGATTCAATTCAGAGGAGATTTGGCCCAATTTGACAGCTGAATCTCCAACCGAATCGAATCAGGAGACCTCCAATTCGATTCAGAGAGATTTCACCATTCAGCCATAGACACAGCTTTATATGTCTTTTCTATGTACCTCGAGGTACCAGGCATGGCTTCTGTATACTGAGATGGCAGGGCAGATGAAGCATCCCACAGGAGCAGGGGAGGTCCCCCATGCACTCAGCGGCAAACCCAGAAGTGGACCAAAAGTACTTCTGGTTCATTCTGGGTCCATCGCAGAGCATGTGGGGGATCTCCCGCTCAGTAACTGGTGCCTCCTAGGTCTGGGGAGGCACGTGGGGGAGCATCCTATGGGATGCTCTATCTGCCCCGCCATCTCAGCATTCACATGCCATGCCTGGTACCTTGAGGTACATAGATAAAACATATAAAGCTGTGTCTATGGCCAAATCACTGATTCTCTGAATCAGAATCAAATATTCAGATTCAGCTAAATTGGATCAGGACAGTGATCCAAATCAGTGAATTGAATTACTGTCCCTGGAATCAGGCTGAATCCAAAACTGAATCAAATACTGCCCACTTCACACACCCTAGTCCTAAATTAGTCCATGTTGTCAAGACTAACAAAGTTCTGGACATGCACAGAAAAAAAAATGCCAAGTTTACCTCCAGTTTGCAAACTTAGAGCATGTTTTCTGGATTTCCTTTCAGTCCTGGTTCAAAATTGGTTCAAAATAAGCGCTGCTCATTCATTCCTGATGGATGCACAATGGACTACCAATTAGGTAGAGAAGAAAAGTTGAAGCATCCACAAGTATTTGCTACAAGGACTTGCTCAGGGAAGGGTGGGAAAGCTCAGGTCCACTCAAAGCTGCTCTAAAACCTTCTACAGTATTCAACTGATGGTATCTGGTGCACTGAGTGGGAGAGTGTTTTCTTCTCTGTGGACTCAGGGTCAGGAGAGAAGTCATGAAAGCATGCCCTGGAGTGTTGAGGGACTTGGGATATCTCCTGAACTTCTGTTAAAGAACCTTTAAAAGACAACTATTTTAGACTTTGATTCCAACATAATAACAACACAGGACTTAGGTGCCTATGTCCATTTGTAGATCTAGCCATTAGTGATTTTAAAAGGGTCATACAGAAGCCGATTTAGAGATTACATATTTAATCTCTTGGACTCACCACCACAATATATTATGGAGGGAAATCAGTCAGAATTGCATAGTAAGGATTTTATAAGAAAAACTCTGGAATTGATATAAATCTTTATGTTTTAACGAAGAAATCTATTTCTAGTTTTTTCAGGTATAAAGAATTTTCCATAATTGTTTAGAACAAGGTTTTCTGTTCTTATCCTAGGTAGATAATGGCCATTGTCCAAGAGAGGATACTAGATCATGAGATCACTCTTGCATCCCATGCTGGTGGATGATTTGGGAATTTGTGAGAGTTATACCTTTTTCTAAAAGATCAACAGTTATCTGGATTTCTTCCACAGACTGTACTACAAATGGTAGAAATATATCTATCCTCTGAATTTCATTCTGTACCTTAGTGAAGGGAAAGTCTGTACTCCAATCTGAATGTTTTATTTATAACACTGTACATATTTCTGATTTTTTGTGTGCACCCCAGAAAATATCCAGCAGCTGAAATGACTGCGTTAAGTGTTTTTGGCCACAAACTATATGTAAAGAGTAAAGACATGCTATTGACTATCTATCATCTTAATTGGCACAGGTGCTTGTCTGGAAATTGGACTGGAATTTCTCATAGTGTTATACAATATAAAATACTTACAGATATTCTCTTACGTTTCTAACAAATTGAAAGCCATAATATTACTTTGCATAGATCTGCAGTTTGTGCATTCAAAACATAAAAGATGTTCGATAGGATGGCACCTTCTTATCTAAATATTTTTGTGTGTCTATATTGGCAAGGTTTTTCTTTTTGTAGAGTCGGAGGCACAGAATAGCCCAAACAGACATGCATATTGATTACCAACATGGGCAACAGGTGCCTCCTGAGTCTGGGGGGGCACCAGTGGCCAATCACTGACAAGTGGGAGGTCCCCCAGGAGCCAATCACTGACCCTGGAAGTGCTAGCAGTGCTTTTCTTGGCGCCCTCACTCCCTGGCTGATGAGGGTCAATCTCAGGGAGGGGCACATGCCCCCCCCTCCCCTGTGCCCTATCTATGTGCCATCTATGGTTACAGATATTTCTACATTATAATTCCCATGCTCTTTCTATAGCACATGGGGTTTTCCTTTCTCCTTATGAACAAGGAGTCACAACTTCCTTGAAACATTTTCTCAAGAGCATTGAGTGCTCTTTAAGACTTTTATATATCAATCAATAATTATCAATTATATACTTATTCCAATAGTGTCAAAGCCTTTCATTTAATACTTTGTTCATCAATTGTTCGTATGTACATTCTGTCAAGTAGCTTAATGATATGATTGAATTGTACATCATTGATTTTCTATCTGTCAAGTTAATACAGTGATCTGGAAATACTGAGCCTATACACTGGTGTAATTTCATTGACTTCAGTGGAGTTATTAGCAATTTGTACCAGTGTAAGTGACTAGACCACTAGACTCCTAACATCTAGACTGAAAGGTATATATAGGTGACATTTTATACTGCCCTCTAGAGGCCATCTACTTAGATTTCAAATTCCTTTTAGAATAATAGAGGCAGTTTATTGAATTTAACATATAAATATTGTGATTAGAATTCAGACTTCTTAAATTAACTAGAGATGTATATGTATGGTCCTGTATGAGCTTTTACTGTTTCTTTGGAAATACACAGATTAGTCTTGAGAGATGCTGAGCACTTCCAACTCCCATTAAGCTGCTCAATGGCATTTTGGAATACTCAGCACATCTCAAAAGCAGGCCAGAAATGAGCATTAGATTTCTACAAGGAGTTTTTTTCATAAATTATTTTTCCTTCTTGCCCAATCAGAAAGCATGGAGTTCAGAAAATAGATGTGCTAAAAATATTTCAGAAGAATTTCACTTCATATGCAAATAATAACTACTTAAAATCTCAACTTTTAACAGAGTTTTATAAAATATGTTTTATATCAAAGAGCTTAAAGTTATTTCTCCCTCCATATGTTGCCAAGTAACTTCTTTGTCAAGCAGCTCAATCACTTAATGGAATGCTATTCATATTCAAAAAAAAAATGCCCAATAAGCCTAAGTGAAGACATTCAAGGGAAGCTAGGAGGAGATTAGAGCACATTAAAATAGCCATTTGATTTAATTTAGTTCACCCAGGACCTGGCCTCAGTGATCAGAAATCAATCTAAATCCATAACAGTGCAGAAGTTCTGCACACATAGGCCAGTCTAAAAATGGTGGAACCCAGTCTAAAATAGACATGGACTGATGTACACTCAAACTTTATCTAAGTTAGACTGGTGAATTGAACATTAGTATATTTACCAGTCCAGCTGCAGGTCTCAGAAAGCCCAGCCACTGGCCCCAGCTCCACAGCTTCACTTTTTGTACCCGCCACCTCAGTCTCCAAAAAATTACATTAAATACTCTCAGAAAGTAACAGGCTGCCAGTACAGTTGATTTTATACTTAAATCACTTCTTGGGTTGTCTTTACCTGTTTTGTATAGTACATTAAAATTAATTCTTGAGTTAATGAGGGGATGTCTCATGGCTAAATGTAACAAGGTCTTCAAGAAAAAGGAAGGAAGTTTGACTTTATCAAATCAAAATGAAAAATCTTAACCATGCCCTCTGTCAACTCATTTACAGTCTTGGTTGAAGATGGTCTCTGAAATTTTTACTTTCAGTTCATGTAGTGGCTGCAGTCAGTTCTCTTCCACTTCTTTGTCTCCAGTCTACTTGTTGCTCTGTGGGGTCAGGCCAACTCTCAGGATCTCAATATTGTGCTATTAGACAGGAGGGTGTGACACAATTGCATGTATACAAACACACAAATCAATTAAGTGCATACATACACACACACTACCAATTCAGACACATACACATCCAAACCAGCCTAGGCAAATGCATACCTATCACCAATTCAAGCATATACCCTATAGACCCCAAAAGTTAGACCCAGATCACTAATTCGTATATCATGCACACAATGACATATATATGTACAGACACATACACACACACTCAACAGTTAGTGAGGCAGATAAGTGGTAGCAAGGAAGAGACAGCCAGGAAAGAGACTGAGGCAGAAACCTGGTTGCTCAGGGGGAAAGGAAAAGGCAGTGGGAATAAGACAGTGGTAAAGAAACAGTGGGATTGGAAGCAGAGAGGAGCTCAGAACAGGTGTTGGAGGTGGCAGTGAGCCAGAAGCAGGAAAGGGAGAAATGAAACAAAAGTTAGAGGGTGAGCAGCAGAGATTGGAGCAAGGTCAAACCATAGTAAAGTAAAACCCAATTTAGGGGTCCAAACTACAGTTTTATTAAACAGACAACACACAACACAGCCCCATGAAGTTATTGGTTCACACACACACACACACACACACACACACACACAAGCACTCACAATGGCATCAGGAGAAAGAGATTCAGTGGAAGGGCTGGAATCCAGGTAGGGAAGAGGAGCAGAGTCCAAGTCCTTGGTTGAAGAGGGCATGGGAGGTGATAGCTACCTATCCAGACTGAAAAGGGGTCCTTGTCCAGTAGGTGTTGTCCAGAGGGCGGTCGCCATCAGGGCCTCTGGGTGGACAGATGGTGTGGCATGGTGTTGGTCCAGATGAAGAGGGTGTCCCAAGGAGTCAGTCTTACTACCTCTTTTATGAGGCAGACTACCTGTGATCTCCTATGGGGAAGGCCTGTCTAGGCAAGGTCAGTCCTGCTCCAGAGGGCTCCAGGTGTTCTTACTGAGCATGTGCAGCCTGGCACAATGGTGGGTTGCCTCATCTTTTGTTTCTTAAATGCTGAAGGTGGTTCCAAGGGCTGGGTCATTGGTCCAGGTATTGATGTTGGTGGTTTGATCATTCAGAGTCTATTTTTAGACCTACTGCCATTGTCTCTCAAGCACCCTCATTCATCCCCATTCATTCAGTAACCAAGTTACATAGGAGGGGTAGGTGTGAATCATGGGTTACGCAACCAAGCCTGGGGACAGGATAGAGATTTGACAAACAAAATGGGAAGTTGATATGACTTGTGCTAACTTACATATGTAGGCCTAAATCATATGAAACCAGTAAAACAGTAATATAGACCAGTACAAATCAATATAAACATAATCATTATACAATATAAAGAAGGAGAAAAAACAAAACTAATACAACTTGCTACCAAAATAAAATACTGAAGCTTATCCTATGTCTTAGCTCACTTATACTTATCTATAGGGAATAGAGAGGGAAAGAAAACATCAGAAATGGTTGGGGAAGGGAAGGAAATGCATTTTAAAAGAAAAAAGAAAGAAAAACTAAGGGTTTTACACCACTTCCATTTTCTCTGGAGCAATCTTGAACCATGTATTCCATAATCTGTCCTGTATCATCTATTCTATACCAAAAGGATAATATTGAAGGCAGACCATCTTTCCTCATCAACATATTAAATAACTATTTATATATACACTGAATAAGACAGGAGATAGTCAAAAGCTGTGTCATGACCCACTAGAAGCCTCTTTGGGTTGAGAAGAGTAATTTTTTCAGGATACTCTTAGGTGAAAGCTCTGAAACCTGGTCTGAACTCTCTGTGGTGTGGATACCTTATACCAGGGGTGACCAACCTATGGATCTTCAGAAGTTAATGTGTGTCTCCGTGAATCTTTGCACAAGCACACAGTGATCAGCTTCAAATTGGAAGTGGAAGAAAACTTTACTGCAGCATTACAGCCACTATGTGAATTTCAAAGACCGTCTTCAACCAAGACTGTAAATGAATTGACAGAGGGCATGGTTAAGAAAGCTTATTTTTTTCATTTTAATTTGATAAAGTCAACTTTCCTTTCTTTTTCTTGAAGACTTAGCCATGAGTCATCCCTTCATTAACTCAAGAATTTGGAAACTGGTCACCAGGTGCTTGTGCAAAGATTCAAGGAGATGCACATTAACTTCTGAAGAGCCATATGTGGCTGCAGAGCTGGAGGTTGGCTCCTCCTGCTTTATACTCAATAGTATCAAAACTTGAATGTGATCTTGGGGCTTTATGTTCTTTTTCATATAAAACCTGGTGAGCTCACAGACAATGCAGACACCTTTAGGGAAGAAATGCGTAGTCCTAGAGCTATGTCTTAGCAAGTAAAAGCCTTGCATTTTTCTTATATAACGTATTTCTTTCTCATTATGATTTCAGAAATATTTAATTCATGATTAAGAGCCAGATTTTCATTTGGTATAAACTAGCATAGTTCTGTTGAACTACTTGGATTTATATCAGATGGAATAAAAATACTGTGGAAAGTAATTATGCTCAGTTCTGCAAATGTAGGAGTCCAGCTGTATCTTATCTTCTGAGTTATTATCCAACTCAAATCAAATTGCTTAGTCATCACTAAGAGATAAATACTGACCTGACCTGCTTCTGTCTGTCTGTCTATTAAATGAAGGCATGTCCACAAATATATATTCAGTATATGATCACTGAATTCTCTAGGTAGGATGTCTGTATATTTATGTGAGAGCAGAATCTAAGGCCAGAAATAGACAAATGCTATGAAGCCAGCAAGAATGTTGCATCTCTTCTTCTGCACAATATCTTTTTAGTTTGCAACTCCCCATCATTGGATTATTTTTCTAGTTGTGGCTGCTGTGTAAGCAACACCCAAATCACCTGTTATATCCATTATTATTAACATTACCTTTAGCTTGTCCCAAAGGAGTTGCATCAGCTATTAACTTCTCTGTCTTAGCCTTTCCAGTGAACATACTACATAGTTTCACAGACAGTGACTGAGCTAGCAATATGGAGAAACCAAAAAGAAGCAGCTTAATGGGTTTATGAGAGTTAAAATAGCCTATGTAAATGAAAATTGTCATTGACCTTTGGAAATGGGACACTGAATTACTGTTTTCCTTCTTTTTTTATTTAGCTAATTTATGTCATTGGTAATCAGTCAATTAGCCACTGCTAATAACCAACATATATACCCATTTAAGTGGACTTTTTGGATTGCTGACAGTCTTAATGAATTACAAGTTATTAAGGCAGTGTAATTTACACGGAAATGTCTTTATTGTAACTGCAGTATATAATCTATTGCTTAAAAACAGGTCAACTTTGAAGACTCAATTCAGCTAAGTATCCTGATTCTGAAGTTTATTGCAAAATAACTCCCTTTCTTTGAACTTGGAACTGGGCTAGAATGCTGGTGAGACAAGATTGTCCCCCTGTTGACAGTACTTCCACATGGTGGTTGAATATTAAGTACTAAAAATGTTTCTTCCTACATTTCTTCCTCCACCCAAGAAGAAGGGCTGCAGAATCATGTGAAAAAATGAAAAGACCCTTTTTTTTCCAGAAAAGTGAATTTAGTACTCATCAAAGGCATTATATTCATAGATGTGGGGGATTGATTTTTATTTTTTTTTAATTTAAGGACAAAGGTACATTATGAGCAAAATAGCCTATGTGTCTTTATACTGGCCCAAAATTTTATCTGAACTCTGATTTAGAAGAACCACCTTGAGAAAGGGAAAATAACTCTTTCTCAGCAGGATAACTAATCATTTACATTGCTCTATGCTATAACATTTACAGTGTTTCCAGTATGTGAACCAGTTCATTCAGAACTAGCTCAGATGTCCTAAGTGTGCAGTGTAGATATGGGCAAATCTAGGGAGAATGCACTAGTGTAGTTGAACCCTCCCACCCACTTTGATTCCTGCTCCACCCAAACTTTGAAATCAACTGCCTGGCAAAGGCTGCAGCATTTCTGTTCAGGGAGCAGTGAGAGCATCAATTGAATTCATGGCTCATTAAAATCTAGTTGCTTCCTTCTAAGCTCTTCATTTCACAAGTGTTAATGACCCCTTTCTCCTTGTTAACAGTCTTGATGTCCTACTAATCAAGCTATCATTTGTTCTGCAATTCTGCTGTTTGTTAGCTGATCCTGATAATCCTAGCTCTTATTTCACAGCTCTGCAGACTGGTTTGAACTCAGTCCAATAAAATTATATTTCTTTTTGCTTCAATGTTAAATTGAATAATGTAGTCCTAGGTTCCTAGCATATTACCACAGCTTCCAGTTTCTTTTTACAGTAAAAGCTTTATTATCCAGCATGAGTGGGACAAGCAGGGGTACCAGCTATCTAAAAATTCTTGTTATCTGAGAGTTATACTGACGCCAGCCCATAGCAGCACCCTGCCCTGCCCTGTGCAGATCCCTTTCTCCTCCCCTGCCTCTTCTCCGGCAGACTCCTGGCAGCTCCTCTACCAGCAGTATCACTAACTAATGTAAACATCAGAAATACCTGATGCGCATGCTGGATAGACTCAGCAAAGATTCCAGTTGCTTAAGTGAGGATTTGTACTGAGGAAAATAGAAGTACCAGTTAATAGAGTGTTTTGGTTAGTAAAATGCTGGTTAGCATAGCTTTTACTGTACCTGGAAAAAAAATATGTGCTGTGTTATATGGGATGACATACCATACCATTTGCATGCCCCTTTTCAAAATCCTAGATCCACCCATAAATGTAGATATACTCAGAACCTAGTATAAACACTCTAGAGTTAAGCAAGTAACTCACGCTGCTTGAAGATTTTAAAAAACAAAACAAAATAAAATGGTGCTTTACTTTCAATTCCATACACTCCTGTGCCAAACCCAAGCACATGCCCAGAAGAGGTAGCATGTTAGCTGGACTCAGTTCACCTGAAGTCTGTATAGATCAGGTGGCTTAGTGATTTGATCAGCTATTAGATAAAAGTGTCCAAAAGCTCCACTAAAGCAGCTGATCTATATAGACATAGGGTGAGCTGGGTTGAAGTAAGACTGCTTCTTCAGGTGAAGCAAAATTTTGTTGGGGGTTTTCTGGGGTTGGTCAGAGGAGGGAAATTTTTTGTTTTTTTAAAAAGTCTGCAAAGAGCTTCAGTCTACATAGGCTACTGAAGATTGCCCTTTTTAGTCTCTATTTGATCAGCAAAGTGTTTTCAAATAAAAAATATTAGGGCTGAGAGCCAGTCTCAAGCCAGAGTAAAGCAGGACCTATCTCAATGGCATCCATGGAATTGTGAAGAACTAGCAAAAACTAGTATAGCCAAAGTAAGATCTTAAAATAATTTTGAATGCAGAACAGTGGTTTGATTTTTTTAAAAATAATTTTATTCTAATTGATCCCTACTATCCACAAAAGATTATCTTTCCAATGTGCAATCACACTGGACAAAATATCACCAGATTTCAAAGGTCTACTCATGCACCAGACACAGCACAGATTGAATACCAGTGGGAGTTGCATACATTTTGAGAAAAGAGTCTTGTCAAGTATAAAACTCCTATTAGCTGTAATGGTACTGCAATAGTGTCTTTTGTTTCTTTAAATATTTAAAATAAAGTTTAGGGAAAAAAAATGTATATGTCAATTGAATTACCTGTTAACATTTTTTCTGTGCTTCTAACGTATCACATTAGATATAGAAGGGTCAGATGAGTGTATGTGCCTCTACTAGGCAATTCTAAATGCCCCAGAGGATTCCAAAGAAGAGTTTGAAGCAGAATCTGTAGAATATGCAGGGAAGGCTGGGAAAAGTATATAAACTGCCTACACTGTAGGTAATTTAAAGACAACCAGTGGGCATCTCACCACTACTAATAATTTGCTATATCTCTGCTATAGTGCCATGAAAATACACAATGCAAAATGTAAAAAAAAAAAAAAAAAAAAAAGAAAGAAAAATAGGTGTTATTTTGCTAATTTTTAAGCCAACTTTAGGAAGTTAATATTTTCTTATCTCCTGAAACACTCTTCTCTCCTCTAAAAACAAGAGTCTGTTTAAATGAAAAGGAAGAAAAATAACAAGCATTTAAATGTTGGTAACAATAGGAAGTCTTAGTAACAATGATTTAATGCAAGACAATTTTTCTTGCTATATTAAACTTGATCCAGTTGAATTACAGTGAAATTAGCACAACAGAATAAAGTCCATCACCATTTGCTCCAAAGTTTATTGCTCCCAGGCACTGCTTTTACATGTGTATCCAGGACTGTAGCAAGTTGAGCCAGAGTGGAACAGCCCCTGCTGGCAGGGGGCTCTGGGGATCAGCCTGCAAGACTGGGCTGCTCTGAGCCTCTCCAAGTTGTGTGGAGGGGCTGTTTGGGGCTTGAGGGGGTTGCAATACAGGGCTAGCCAGTAGACAACCCTTGCATTGAAGCAGCCCCATCAGTGTCTACACATGCATTGTGTCTACACATACAACTCTGCTGTAGGATAGTACTTGTATCTGGTAGTACTATCCTATGGCACAGTTAAGTAGTTTACTCCAGCCTAATAGTACTGCATGTGGAGATGCTGACATTTTACTGCAGAGCTAATTAGTCACCTCCACAGTAAATATGTTGTGTAGATGTGCCCTTGGAGTATTAGACTGAAAGGGTTAACTTAAAGAGATGCTGTCTATGAATTATCGCTACAAATTTTTAATTGAAATTCAGCTGTAGAAATATATGCATCTTATTGGTACAGTTCAATGTTCTCATGTGACAGAAAGCATTTGAAGTGTGCTCTGGTTTATGAAAGGTTTTGCATGTCTGATCTACTTAGTGTATAAGGTACATCTCTACCCTGACTTCTTTCTCATATGACCAGTGTATAGATTTGTTTTGCAGTTCATTATCCCTTCATTTGCAAGAAATTGACTATTAGGCATTTTGTACCATCATGAGAATTATTGTGTATATTTTTCTAAACACGTGAGCATATACAGACTTAAGAACACTTTTCGTGAACATACAACTTTCAGAGACTTACAAGGGGTCAGTAACCAGTTAGAAGTAGTACAAAGTAAAATGGGGCAAATTTTACTTAAAGGGCCAGAAGCAAGATTGTAAAGTATAGCATATTTTTACTCATCTTCCACAATGGAATTAGGCCTTCTCAGTATTCTAATTACCTTGCTAGTGGGCTCATGAATTTTGAGTGCCTCTCTCTCTTCAGGCCAAATGATGGCCATCACATACTCAGATGCAGATTTGGAGTGACTAAGTTTTAGATAGTAGTGACTAAGTTTTAAATTAGTGTAGTAGAGCACCTAAATGGCATCTTCCAACTATTTCCTGGAGAACATCTACCTTTCCTTGCAATAAGGCTGTATGGAACTTCATCTGCTTCTAGGATTAGCAAAGACCCAGTATCAATTTATTTTTGACAATAGGTATCAAAATGTAAACAGCATTGCAAGAGTAATCTCTGAATAGACACACACAATCTAAATGATAATTCCTTTTTTTTTTTTTTTTTTTTTTTTGAAAGATCAGGCACCACTATCATGACTGGAACACTTTAATCAGTTTACTAGTAAATCAGGCAGTTTGTCTAAAGAAACAGCGTAAAGTTAGGTACCTTTAATTAGCTTTGTTTAGTCTTTGCTGCTCTACACAAAGAAAGGGTTAGAGAGTCACCAAGGTAGGAGGTCTTCTTTTCAGTGTAATTTCTTTCTTTGCTTTTTGATTCTTTTCAGCATTTTTACTGTGGGTAAAGCCTAAGGGAGATCTAGGAACTTTTATCCCATCTCCCTCTTGTGTTTATTCAGCCTCTTGCTTTGGAGAATACATTGTTCCCAGAGTTGCTACCCAGATCTCTCCCCTAGAAGAAGATTCACTACATATTTATGAAAGTGCAGTACATTTGGACTTAGCACTAAAACTTTATAAAGATGCCACACCTCATTTAGCTGGCTACATAACCACATATAATATAACAATGCCAATATACAGACAAGGACACAGACAAGAGTTTTTTTTAAAGATTGAAAGTTTCCACATACAGTTTCCTACCCTTTTTTGTTCATTCTTTAGTAACTATACTCAGATCTCTGACTACAGCTGTGAATGATTTCCAGATTTCATAAAGCTTTTTTTTTTCTATATATAATATTTTTTCTAATTCAGCTGTTGTGTGTTTTTGCCTACATTAAGTCCAAGCAGATCCTTTGGGCCCTTCTTAAAGGATGCTCCCTCTTTTTGTGCTTGCTCCAGATGCTCTTTTTAATCAATTGCTTTGACCTAATGAATAATAAAATCTATTGCAAAATGTACAATAATGTTTAATTGTAATATATTTATGAACATTTGAGCATATTTTCTATGAGCCCTAACATATGCGTCATTGTAACAACTGATCACGTCACAAAATTATGTAAAATCTGTATTCTACATTTCTTATCTATCTTCATATAACACCTATTCAAAATGTGGTTATATTGTTGTGTAGCATAGATTCTAGGCAGAACTAGGAGGATGGTTGGCAAAAATATCATAAGTTGAATATTTTATTGTGTCTCCAGGACAGTTTTGCAAATAACAACATATTGAAATAACTTATGTTTCTATTATAATCCACATTTTGATTAAATGAAATGTTCTATTAGCACTTGACAGAAACAGCAAAGTTTAACTACATCAGAAGTACTTTCATCATGTTTATAAAAATGTGTATACTGGCTTCCTATTATTTTGCCCAACATTACCAAGCTCAATTTAGGTTTCTACTAGAGAAGTGTTATGACTGGCAATCAATCTATAGACTGTCAAAAAATTTTGTATGAGATTTTTAATGAGAATAGTTACTTTCTTAGTCCAAATGAAATGATTCATAAAAACTTTTTGGTCTGATATAATTTTTTTCATGTTCTCTAAATATTTATTTATTTTGGGGGATGGAGGGAGTGGGGAATAACTGTTTTCATACAGACAAACTTCCTGCTTTTTTACTCCCATTCTCTTCTCTCTGTTTATAAAGTAGAGAAAATTCAGGACTCTGCACAAATATCAAATATCTTTAAACTATATTTTAATCAGAAATGAAATATCTCAATAAATGTTTGAATGAAATTAAGACAGACGAGGTTCTTTGGGTGAATCTGATATCTTTTATTAGATCAACCCAAATGGTTGAAGAATAGTTATTAAGGAAACTTTCAGGTTCAAAAACCCTTTGTCAGGCTAACGAAGTTTCAGAAGTTGGTGTGTGCTCTTCCTGGATGGCATGAAAAGTAAAGAAGCCAGGGGCTGGGCTGGTATGCATATAAGACAGGTAGTCAGTGAAAATATAGATTGAGGAGCCAATGGGTGAGAGACAGGTGGGGGCGGGGGAGAGAGGGAGGCTGAAAGTGGAGAGATACCTGGGGAGTCAGAGGTCAGGCAGGCTATAATGTGTCATAAATCCAATATCTATATTTAGTCCATGATTTTTAGTATCCAGGAGGCTGATGAAGTGCAGTTCATAGGCTCATCTCTGGGAAGTGTTTTGTAAGTTTCCTTTGAGGATCAGGACTGAGAGATTGGAGAGTGGTTTTCTTGTGAGAAATGTGCCCCCACTGGTAATTGGGTATTTCTATCTTTGATAGATTTCCGGTGTGCATTCATTCTGGTGCGCAGATGTTGTTTGGTCTCTCCTACATATTTTCCATCAGGGCATTTGGTGCATTGATGACATATATTACATATACTCATTTGAATGAAATTAATGCTTTTAATTTATCTCAATGTTTTTTTTAGAAAACATGTTTCTCAGCCTCTTGTAGACATCTGATATTAACCCCCATATAACCTCTAGGGTTGAGGAACACAATGTTGACTATGACTCTGTGGTGTGATCTGCTAGTTTATACCCTGCCACCTTTTTCACTTCAATGTGATTCTATGCAGGTGTGAAAGAGTTCCATCTTCCTTGCTTGAGGAGGCTCATGCAGGGTTAGGGCTTAAATCAGCACTGATTACAAGTCATTATCAACTGATATCAGTTCAGTTCCCTATAGGTAAAGTGATGCTAATCTTAATTTAGCTCCTATGAGGCAGGTGTCCATATTGCAATTAGCACTAATTGAAACCTTCAGAATAATCACAAGAAAGAGACAATTTGTTAAACATGTGTGGGAATTGATAGTATCCCTTCCGGTTTATATTTGAGGCACAGTGAAAGCAAAAGTGAAGAAATGTCTGTTGCTCATTCTGTACCTCTCTAATAAATCAATAGAGGATTTTAAAACTCCAGAGCTTCCTGTCTGTCACCAGAGCTTCCTGTCTTTCACAAGTACTAAACTCACTTTTTAACAATAGTTAACAATCTAAAATCCTGTCTTATACAGTGTGGAAGCATAAAAATAGGGTTACTAGTACTTCCAAAATTTAAGTATGAACATCTGCCATGACTTGACCATAAATTCCCATCTAATTTCCTATAAAATTAAAAATTAGAGGCATGATAATCCAATGACCGGCTATTATTCCTGTGGTCAGTTTTTATTAAACTTGTTTCCTGGATAAGCTGCCCAGTCTCATTAATAAATCATTATTCACATTCTCCACACAGGCACAAAGGAACTGGCCTTAGAGAAATGTTCTGTATGTTCAATACTGCAGTGAATTTCCCCTAAAATAATGACATTATATTAAAATAAATAATATTGGATTGGGTAAAATTCAACCCTACTGTGAGCAGATAATGATGCTTGGCTGTATGACAAGTTTGGCTTTATGTACAGTTTACTAAAAAGCTGCATATTTTCTGATTAAAAATGCTTTTTAGCATTAGTATTTTGTTTATGGCAAATGTTGTGAAGTTATCTAGCACTTCTATAGCTTATATGCTTGCAAGTTTGGCAGTTGTAAAACAGAAATGAATAAGTAAAGGATTCAGAAAACTCTGAGGGTTCTCGGTGTGGTGCATCGGGGAAGAGAAATTAAAGACAAAAATAAGGCCACAAGAGTCTTAAGCAATAACAGCTTTTCTGCTGGTCAATCATACTAGAAATCCCAAGATATCTGAAACTGTTCTTTCTTTTACAGAATCTTATGCTGATTTCAGTCAAGCAACCTGTGAAAATTAATTGTGTTTCTTTTGTAGGATTCCCTGTGATTTATTATTATTTTTTTTTAATTCTGGCATGGCAGAAAAGAAAAATAGCATAATACATATATGTGCTCAACAGGACCTGCACATAATGCTGAATACAAATTTACCTGTCACAGTTCTACCTTTCAAAAATTATCTGTTTTAATATGAATGTAATATACATGACAAATTCCCTTGATGTTTTTATGTTTCTGATATTTGTACCTTTTAAAGGCATGATATATAATGCAAGATTACTACTGAATGATCATATCTGAGAAGAAACTTAAGAAATATATGAGAAATACATAACACAATGTATTTTGTCTAGTTATTGATCTATTGCTCATTTTCCTCATTCTTGGCCTCTTGTTGACTTCAGCTTCCCTTCCATTACTATCCTCTTGAATACGTTTATCTTTTCTAGTCAAGGGGATAGGTCACCAGCTTTATTGGTTGTTAAATGGCTATCTTCTATCCATGATGGCATAAAGCAGAAGTGCAAACCCCCTGGCCCATAGGCCAAATCTGACCCATGGAGTAATGGCACCCAGCCCATTGGCCGCCCCCAGGTAGGACAATTTGGCAGTAGGGGAGCAGTGGCAATTAATACTGCCAGGCCTCCCCTACTGCTAAATTCCCAAGCTCATATGGCTGGCGTAAGGGCCAGGTCATTCCCTACCCCCATACAGCTGGGCTCAGCCATTCCTTCTTTCTCCTGTGCAAATGGGTAATGGCCCTTTCTCCTCTTATGGGTGAATTGGGGTTTGGCCATGCCCCCTTCCTCCTTGTATGGCCAGATGGGGGCCAGGTCATGACCCACCTGCTACACAGCTGGGTCAAGGCCAGGCTGTGCCCTCTTTCCTCTGACTGGACAGGGTTGTGCCAGACCGTCTTCCTCCCTGCATAGCTGGTCATGCCCCCTTGCCTCTGTACAGCTAAATCAGGCCCCACCATGCCCTCCTAACCTGTATGCCAGATCCAGCCCATAGACAGACAGGAAGGGCTAGACACAGGCATGGGTGAACTGGGTGCTGCCTGGGGCCTGGACAGAAAGGGGGCCTGAAAATGGTAATTTTAAAAATTATTATTATCATTATCTCTGGCGAAGGGGAGCCCAATACTAAAACTTCACCTGAGGCTGCCGGGAATCTAGGTAGTGCTGCAGACAGGGCAGTGCCCAACTGGCCTACAAGGAAAAAGGTTGAGCACTGCTGGCATATAGAATTTGATCCAAACAGAAACTCTAATGGTTTCAATGGACTTTGAAGTGGAGCCCAAGAATTTCATATTGTGCCATTACGGCTTCATCACATCAGTGAAAACTTTTAATTGGGATCAAACCTGAACCTTTAGGTCTCAAGTTTGTACCACTTTGAGTGCATATACTAAAATTTGTTCCAATCAGCTTAGTCAAATGAGGCTTCAAGGATTTGCTTAAAATATTTAAAAATATGAAACTGATCCATTACTGAAATGGAACTACTTTCATAATATGTCAGTTGATGCTTTTAGCTCAGAGGTCTCTGATTGTACTCAAGATTAATTTCTATTTGTGCTGTATTGAATATAGCAACTTTAGAATGTCATACACAAGCAGCTGACCATATATTTGTCTTCAGTGATTTTTACGGACTAAACCAGGGGTCAGTTGCCTACAGCCTGTGGACCAGATTCAGCTTGTTGAACCATTGGATCTGGCTCTCAGATATGTAGTTTTGATGGGAGAGGCCTTTGGCTGTTGGAATTCTCCCTGTTCCACCACAGAAAAAAGCAGAGATAGCAGTTGGGCCTTAGTGCCCACCCTCCTGCCTACCTCTGACCTGGGGTAGGTAATTCTGGCCTGCAAGCAGAAAAGGTTGCTGACCCCTTGACCAGACAATATTAGTGCTTTTCTCCTCTGATCAAAGTAACATTTAAGTGATTAAGGAGTTGGCAAAAGCCTGCTATTCTCAGTACTGAAGTTATCTTTACTCAGAAAAGATATGCATTAAGCTTACACCTAGATTAATGTATCTGATATTCATAGATTCATAGATGTTAGGGTCAGAAAGGACCTCAATAGATCATTGAGTCCGACCCCTTGCATAGGCAGGAAAGAGTGCTGGGTCTAGATGACCCCAGCTAGATGCCTATCTAACCTTCTCTTGAAGACCCCCAGGGTAGGGCAGAGCACCACCTCCCTTGGGATCCCATTCCAACCCGTGGCCACTAACTGTGAAGAAGTACTTCCTAATGTCCAATCTAAATCTGCTTTCTGCTAGCTTGTGGCCATTATTTCTTGTAACCCCTGGGGGAGCCTTGGTGAATAAAACCTCACCAATTCCCTTCTGTGCCCCCGTGATAAACTTATAGGCAGCCACAAGGTCGCCTTTCAACCTTCTCTTGCGGAGGCTGAAAAGGTCCAGGTTCTCTAGTCTCCCCTCGTAGGGCTTGGTCTGCAAGCCCTTAACCATAAGAGTGGCCCTTCTCTGGACCCTCTCCAGGTTATCTGCACCCCTCTTGAAGTGCGGCACCCAGAATTGCACGCAATACTCCAACTGCGGTCTGACCAGTGCCCAGTAGAGGGGAAGTATCACCTCCTTGGATCTAGTCATCATGCATCTGCTGATACACGATAAAGTGCCATTGGCTTTTCTGATGGCTTCATCACTGTCAAATCATGTTCATCTTGGAGTCCACTAGCACTCCAAGATCCCTTTCCACTTCCGTGCCATCCAGCAGGTCATTCCCTAGGCTGTAGGTGTGCTGGACATTTTTCCTCCCTAGGTACAGCACTTTGCATTTCTCCTTGTTGAACTGCATTCTGTTGTTTTCTGCCCACTTGTCCAACCTGTC
>JAGPOW010001543.1:23760468-23777926 GCA_030014935.1 Caiman crocodilus | reverse complement strand
CAACCTGTCCAGGTCTGCTTGCAGCTGTTCCCTGCCCTCCAGCGTGTCCACTTCTCCCCATAGCTTTGTGTCATCTGCAAACTTGGACAGAGTACACTTTACTCCCTCGACCAAGTCGCTGATGAAGACATTGAGGAGTATCGGTCCAAGGACCGATCACTGCAGGACCCCACTGCCCACATCCTTCCAGGTCGAAACCAACCTATCCACCATGACTCTCTGGGTGCGGCGTTCTAGCCAATTCACCACCCACCAGACTGTGTAGCCATCCAAGTCACATTCTTTTAACTTGTTCGCTAGTATGGGGTGGGATACCGTATCAAAGGCCTTCCTGAAGTCTAAGTATATGACATCCATCCCTCCTCCTTTGTCCAGGCATTTCCTAACCTGGTCATAAAAAGAGACTAGATTAGTCAGGCATGATCTGCCTGCTATGAACCCATGCTGGTTTCCCCTCAGAATAATTTGCCTACCGGGCTCTTGCAAATGTGAGCCTTGATTATTTTTTCAAAGACTTTGCCAAGGATGGAGGTGAGACTGGCTGGCCTATAGTTGCCCGGGTCCTTCTTCCTCCCCTTCTTGAAAATGGGGACCACATTGGCCCTTTTCCAGTCCTCCGAGACTAGACCTGTGTGCCATGAGTGTTCAAATACTCCCGCCAGTGGCTCTGCAATGATGTCAGCCAGTGCCTTCAGTACCCTCGGATGGAGTTCATCCGGGCCTGCTGACTTAAAGGCATCCAGTTTTTCTAAGTGACTCTGCACCATCTCAGGGTCTACATATGGTAGTCTGGCGCCTCGCTGCTGCCTCTTTACAACCCCAGTGAGAGACTTGTCATGCCCCTCGCTTAGGAACAATGAGGCAAAGAACTCATTAAGGATTTCAGCCTTGTCCCCCCTGTCCGTCACCAATTGTTTCTGCCCATTTAGCAGGAGTCCTATTCTGCCTTGGGCCTTCCTTTTACTCTCTATATAGCTAAAAAACAATTTCTTGTTGTCCTTTACTTGAGATGCAATCCTCAGCTCCATGGTATCTTTGGCCCGTCTAACTGCCTCCCTACAAGCGCAAGCAGAGGAGTTATATTCGTCTTTGGTGATCTCTCCCTGTTTCCACTTTTTGTGTGCTCCCCTTTTGGTCTGTAGGCTCCCCTGGATTTCTCTGGTCAGCCAAGGAAGCCTCGTGGCCCCTTTCCCTCTTTTTCCTTGCATCAGGATCATCTCGCTTTGCAGCCAAAGGATCATTTCCTTAAAGCACAGCCACCCTTCTTGGGCTCCCATCACTTCAAAACTCCTACTCTGCAGTGCATCCTTGACTAATCGCCTGAGTTCATTGAAATCAACTTTCCTAAAGTCTAGCATTTTCACCCTACTAGTTACCTTACCCACTTGACGTCCTATGAAGAATTCTATTATTAGGTGATCACTGAGGTAATTCTTTGGAAAATGGGCATGATGTCCATTATGAAAGCAGACTAACTAAGTACATTACAGGGAAAAATTAGGTCAACTTTACTGAATGTTAGTATTTCTTAAGTTTCTAGTGTGTGTCTCTAAAACCTCAATTTAATTGTTACATAAAATAGTTGAAAGTTTATTTTCTCGGCAAAAAAAAATTGGTTATTTGAAAAAAGTTGTCTAAGAACCTAAAAAAGAAAAGTATATGGACCAATTATGATATAGTAGTTTGGTCTTTTAACTTGGATTCAAGTGTTTCCTTATGATCAAGTTACATGTTACACACAAACCATACTACGGACACAAAATGTGAATGTTTGCAAAGTAAAGCTCATTAATTTTTGCTAAGTGCCTCTGTGCTTCTCAGAGTTAAGCCACTTCAGATAAGGGTCAACTCTGGACTATGTTGCCTAGTTCATGTTAGGGTAATTTTAATCTACTCCACAGAGATAAAATAAGCAATTTGCAATCCTTCAGCATCCCGGGTTGCATAGCTCCCATCCCTAAAGCAGAAATAGAACCCAGGTGACCTGCTCACCAGCTCACTAGCGGCAAGTCAGAACTATGTCAGAAAGAAACAGTATTAACCCTTAACACACAACTGCTGACATTCTAGCTTTAACATTACTAAATATTCCACAGATGTACCCTGGTTGTAATGTGTAACTTCACCCATGCTGGCTTGCTAAGGCTGTTCTTCCATCTTTGTTGTTCTGATGGGGTATGCTGTGATGTTTGACTAAAATCCTGATAACTGAGTTAAATTGAATATGTTGAGTGCCTAATCCATATATCACTGAACTCTATTTAAATAGAGTATCTATTTATCATTTTGATTTTACCAGATTTTGGATCAGGCTCTGAATTGAATTATTATAATTAACATTTAACCTAAACTAGAGGAAGGTATGACCTGCCATCTCTCAGAATTACATTTGCAACATGATCTTTCCAGTAGCTTATTAATGTAAATACTTTGCATTGAATAAGATTGTATGGGAGAAGTTTGTACATATTGAGATAAGATTTTAAGATCTGATGGACACGGAAAAAATAAATTTGTTTACCATTACTGAATTATTTTGACAGCATAACGGTCTCAATACAAGATTGAACACAGTGCCCACTCATTTCATATGTATTGTCTCAAATAATCCAATATTCTTATCCAAATCCATTTATTCTATCACTCAGTGTGATATTAAAACTCTTTTATATATCATTTGTGATATATCAAAACTCTTTTTCTTTTTTATTCAGGAATTTCAGTATTTTACACCAAGTTGAGAACAGCAAGAAATAATAGATGGGGTAGCCATCCTGATAATTTTTTCCAGCAATAAGAAAAAAAATATATATTATTTATTACAGAAAAAAATTAACAGTGTAGAGTACCTTTAATGGGAAAGAGTCTTGAATTTTCTGTAGTTTGATATCTACTCATCCCAGAAATCTGAGTCCTAAATTAAGTGGTACACAAATCTTTCTCTAAAATTAGGTGGTAAACCATACTTTTCCTCTGATTCCTCATTTAAAACGAAACACAGAGTACCAAAAAAGCTCTAAGCAAAATATAACATAATAATATAATTAAAGCCATTTTCAATAAGTCAGCACTTCTTTTAGTTTTTGTTTTCCCTTTGGAACAAAAGCAATGTAGGCAATTATTTTAAATTAGGTTACGTGAGGATATTATTTGTATAACAGAAATAGGTTTCTCTTTGTAATTAAGTTTAATAGGTTTTGCTCTGGAGATGAACTGAATCAGTTTTGAAAACAGTGGTATCCCCAACTTTTGGCATGCTTGGCTGTATGCTGGAACTACCTAAATGAAAGGGAGATGGAGTGTCAGTGGTTTAATTTAAAGGTCTTTTACCTTTATTGAAATTCTGACAGCCCTCCCAAAAATGTCATGTTTCTGTCTTCTCACAGAATTTCTGTACAATTCTGGAAAACGGTTTATTAATCTGGCTAGTACACATCAGTTAGTATAACTTTGCTTCTTTGTAACTATGTAAATATGACTTAAGGCAGCACCATAGGGCACTGTAGTAAATCACGGTCCCAGAGGCACCCATGATGCCCCTTGGTGGCTGCACAACTATGCCCCACTATGCCCCTAAGGTGCCTCCCCTTCTCAACTGTCACACCTTGATGATGTAATAATAATAATAATAATAGAGGCAGGTGCCCAGGGGCCTTTGCTTAGGTCCTAGTCCAACTGGACCCCCACTGGAGTGCCCCAGCACCCTACTGGCTTCTCTAGTCCCAGGCTGCTCCCTAGGCACCCCTATGACTGCCACTGCAGGGCATCTAAAAACTTAGGAGCTATTTTCATGGCTCCAATCCTCATCTACACCACTTGCCGAGCCTCATGGGTATTATGGTAATATTGTTCTTGCCTGTTAGGGCTTTAGCCTCATCACCCTCTGCCCCTTTATTTTCAGCTAGCCTTCTAACCTGGGCCCACTGTATCAGACCTGGCTTTGAGGGACTAGCTCTGCCCTTTCAGGCACCAGGCCCCTGGCCTCTGTCTGGCGGGCCCTAGGCCCCTGTCTGGTTACACCCCTCTCAGGCGCCAGGCCCCTGGCTACTGTCTGGCTCTGTGGCCTCACTGTGCCTGCTCCAGGCTCAATAGTCACTTGAGACATGAGCCTTCCCCTGGAAGGACCCAACATGATCATGTGCCCCTCAGGCACTAATGGGACCTCCATATACCACCCCTACAGTCCCAGCCCAAACCTCCAGTATAACTTTAATATAAACGATAATCCCACAGACTATAACATAAATAGCAAAAGAGGAAGCAGCTCTTTGGCCCTCTAAGAGGGAAACTTTCCCTCACCCCTCAACTTGGATAGCCTCCCAGCCCTGAGCTGTATCCTAGTGAGCTCCCCAAGTCTCACCACAGCTCTATATGCAACAGCAGAGAGCCTTCAGGAGCCTTGCTGCCAGGAGATCTTCACCTTCTGCTATGGAGAGACTAACCTGCTAGCCCAAGCCTCAGGCTTATATTTCCCCAGGACCCTGCCCCCTTCTGATCAGCAGACTGTCTGGGCTTCCTGCAGGTGCTTGCTAATTGGCTTAATTGTCCAGTTGCCTCAGTGGCCTGCAGCAGCTGCACTCCACCTGCCCCGCAGTGCTCCTTCATTGGGCTGCTTTTGCCTTAAAGGAACAGGCACCTGTACACAAGCTGGACGTCTGCTCCAATGCATACTAATTAGCACAAATTGAAGTGGACTTGATAAATTGAGTCTTCTGCAGCATGTTTATTAACGCATTCCAGCACCCTCCATCCCCACACCTCAAAATGGTGATGGGAGTGCTTGAACTAAAAGATGTCGAATGAGATTTAGTTCATATGCCCCTCTGGCATTTTGAAGCATGGGGTACTGAATACATGTGACACTGCAGGTGCTTTAATTAGAGTGACTCTAATTAAAAAGTCCCCCCTCCCCCTGAAGCACAGATCTTGATGCCCACATTGAAGCACAGGTCTAGATGCCCACATAGACCTACTGCCACTATACTGAGACATACCACACCTGCTTGCACACAATAGCTCCTGAAATAACTTCTCCTACTTCCTCTCAGCGGTATAACCCTGGTGCAAATCAGCAGTCCTTGATCTGAGCTGGTTGTTCAAACTAAGCTTGAGTACAAACATTCAAAAAGCCCAAGGCAGAATCAGTCTAAGTTACATGGTTTTCTGTAAGCAGTCTAGGTTAGATCAGTAATGAACAATATATATGTCTGCCCTTTGTGGGGGGAGGTGGGACAGGGAGAATACAAACTGCCTGTGCTGGCTGAGGCCTGTAGGCTGGGCATGTTCCTGCATGCCTCCCAGCATACTCCATGGTCCCTGGCCTGCCAGAGACTGTCGAGTATAGCCAAGTGATTGGGCCACTCAGATTGGCTGCTGGGAACAGGCAAGCATGCCTGCAAGCCCCACACCCCTCCCTGACATCCTAGTACTCTACTACCCTGTAGCTTTGGGTCACAAAAGCCTTGCAGTATGACTCTGTGCAGTCTCTATCCAAAATATTGGTTTGGGGTTTTTTTTCCCTGCAACCCCAGTTTACCAGACACAAGCCACCCACACAAGTGCCTACTTGGGGATAGGAAGGAGGAGTCCATGCTGGATTCTGGGTGGCAGGATGCCTGGCTCTGGCCAATGAGATGTGATGTGTGGGATCCAGAGTCAGGTTCTGCGGGGCTGTCCCCAAGCATGGGGATATGGGGTTCCCCAGCTAGGTTTGTGCAAGCTGGGGTTGAGCTCCATGGGGCTGTGCCCAAGTGTGGGGGCATGGGTTTCCCTGGCTTGGTGTGCAGGAGTCAGGGTCAGGCTTTGTGGGGCTGTGCCTGAGTGCAGGGTTCTTCTGGGTTCATTGTCAGGTGTGTTGTAAATGATGGAGTGTTTCATGATGGGATGCAAGGGCATGGACTGGAAATGTGGGTGCCCAGGTTCTGGGTGTCATGAAAGGGATAGACTTCAGAATGCTAACACGTGGCCAGAGGCAGAATTCAGAATGGATAGTCTGTTCTGGTTCAGCTCTGAGACAGCTTAGGGTAAAAGACCACTGGGCTCTCAGCCAGAGCTGCCAAGTGCAGGCCAAGTAGTAGTACACCTCCCTGCAAGGGGCCGGTTGGAGCAGTGCTACACAGAAGGTTGCAATGCCAGAGGATGGTAATCTAATTTGAATCAATAGGTAGGTCCTGTTGCAGAACCTAGCTTTTAAGCTTGCTCTATTTTTTTGTTTCTCCCATGCCATAATCAATAACAATGTGAAGCTGACTCATGATTTCTTGACCTCTTAGGCCAATATTGGTGTAGGACTAATGGGTATGGGGGGACAGGATAGGATAATGAGGAAAAGGTTGGCAATGGGAAGGAGAGAGCACTGAATAAAGAATGCAAATTGAACAGCTGAGCAGAGAATAAGAATTTGAATAAGGCAAAAAACAGCTTGGGGAAGAAAACAGATAACGAAAGGACAAGGGGAAAAGAGATTATGAGGAGGAGCTGGTTTTCTTTTCCTTTTGACATGGGAAGGAATGAAGGAGCCAAAAGAGGGGCAACATGAGAATAAGAGATTAAAATGTATATATGAAAATTAAGGTAAACTGGAACTGCTAATGTAAGTGAACTTTGTACACATGGGGAGAAAAAAAAGGAAAAAAGATGGAAAATAAATAAAGTCAAAGGGAAAGATATGAGGGTTGAGGTCAAAACCAATATACAGCAAGTTGAAGCTTTTACGTAAAATATGGGAATGAGAAAAACACAGAGATAATTTGATATTGAATGTATCCAATTCATTAGGTTGATTAATTCAGGTCATGGAACAAGTTGTCATTTTATGGACATAATAAAATTGTAATCACACCATCTGAACCTGCTTTCTGTAGCATCATGCATTGGTTGGCTAGGAGGCTACAGAATAAGAGAGGTGGGTGTGGGATGGTGAATTGCAGAATCATAAAGGTTCAATTTGAATTCAGCTGCAGGAACAAGAAAAAAAGAATCAGGAGATAAAGACTCTTTTTTCAGGGAAGGTGAGGGGCATTGAATCATGTAAGGGCTGTCTATCTTCAAAGAGGCCATGGGCCACATGCCCCATGGGTCATACCAGAAGAGGCCAAGGCACATACCATGAAGACAGCACCGGCCCTGCAGACTGCACACTAGTGCAGTCTGAATGCATGTGGGTGGGCATTTCCTCCACTGCACACACAAACAGGACCCCCCAGCTTACTCCCCTGTGCACATATAGGGGGTGCCCTCTATCCAGTACAGAACCTCACTTCACCTTCATTTGCCTGTGGGTTCCCCTGTGGCACCATACCACATGGGTGCTCCAGGTCACCAAGTCCCCCAGTACCATGGACTGCACTGCACTTCACTTCCCCATTGCTTGAGATAGGGGCATGCAACAGAAGCCAGGGAAAGGATGGGGAACTCTGGGCCAAAGTATTAGGGGCAATGACAACAGGATGGGAGCCCAGGGGCTGCATGTTACCCCTTATGGGCCACTCAGTTCACAGGCTACCAGTTGGACAACCAGGTATTATATAATATTGGTAGTATTTGTCTTCCTATTGGAGTAAGTATATACTAGTGGGCAAAGTACTGGTCTGAATAGCTTTGAGAAATAGTTTCCTGGGTGAACCTGAATAAATTGCTTTACCTCTCTATCCCTCAGTTTCCCCATTTGTGAAACAGGGGTAATTCCTTCAGTTTTCTCATCCTACAAGGGAAAGAAAAGAGCCCACACATTTCATCAAATACTCTTGATCATCTCTACCTACCTTCTGTTAAAAGTGTTTGGAGATCTACTGTTGAAAATTTCTGTTTAAATGTTATGTATTATTATTTCCTCATTGTGCACGTACATTGTTAAATCATCTTTACTTCGGGGGATCTAGAGCACGTTTACATAGTATAATTATGATGTACTACAATATAGTCCTGGCTCAGTTTCACAGTTATATGCTTCTCACTTCTGGTACACCAGCTAGGTTATTTAGTGTAGCTTTAAAAAGTTCTTTCCAGCTGCTAGATTTATTTTTACCTACAGCACAGGTACTATTATTAGGAGGAGTTACTAGCCACGTTCATGGCACTGACTTAAGGTCTCTCAAAATATTTCAGTAAAATTTGTGAAGACACACACACATACACAGCGCTATATCTATACAGATATATATCTATATATATCTGTCTATATTTATATCTATAGCTATAATTCAGCCCTAACTCTGTTGATTCTCTTCTCAGAGGAACAGCACCCCTTGCAGCTTTATGGGACCATTCCAACAATGATTGAATGATTTATTCTATCCTTAAAGAAAAAAAATCATGGATTATAACTCACATACCAAGCTTTTTCTGAGATCTGGAACTGTCAAAATACTAAATAGTAGCAAGTATATTACTGCGTAATGGAAAGCATTGCAAAACTTTATAGCATTATTAGGCAGAATATTACAATTGGTTGATGCCTCCATTTAACATGCAATTTATTTTATTCAATATTGATAAGATTTAATGGGTGATGTATTTGATTCAGGACTTTGATATAAATGTAGTGTCTTAATTAACAAGTGATATATTTGATGCAGTGAATAATGCATCTGATTTAATAGAGGATGCACTATATCTGCAGCTGAAGGTGATTGGTCTTTTTAGTGAGAGATTAATTCATTTCAAAAGGTGATGTATCACTTTCAATATGAACTAAATCAAATTTATAATGCAACATCTTTTGCAGTGTATGAAGTAGCACAAGGAACAAGTTTGCCCTCAAGTGGACTTCAAAGGCAGATCATGCCTCCAAGGCAGAAGACAGGTTATATCAATGGAATGTAGGTTATGCATTCAAGTTGTAGTAAGGATAGAGTTGCTCACTAAGTTCATTTCTCTTTGCAACTTGTACTTTCTTTACTTCTTAGTAAGCTTAGAATTGTAACATGTTTATTGGATTACAGAAAAAAAAATAAAGTAATAAGAGGTATGGTAATAGCAAGCCTTAATAGTGTAGGAAGAATTCAAGTTATAAAAACAGGACATGAAATGGAAGTATTCAGCTAGGTACCAGAAACATCTGAGTCATCTTCAGAACTTGTATTATGCTGATGTCACAAATGAAATTAGTTTGGAAGTCTCAGCCTGTTTTCAAAGTAACAGTTTTCCATATTACATTGCAAGATTTAGTTTTGACTCCTGGTCTTGTATGCTACTAGGCAGCTTTATCACATTGAGAATATAGAATGGTTTCATGGAATTTTACTTAGTAGTCCATTCCAACTTTTCTCAAATAAAACTTGTGACTTCACTTTATCCTTCTATTAAAATGTTTTCTCTGTTCATGCTTTCAAGGAATCCATACTCTTATGCCTTTAATCCAATTTGTTGATGTGTGAGAGAGAAAAACAGCAGAAGGTCTTTAAAATACTGATATAGAGATAAAGTATCCCAGAATATTCACTTATAATGCATTGTGTATATAATAGGTGTCATAAAGGCACAGAATATCTTTAGTAATTAAACAGAAATGTCTAACTGTTCGGTATTTAAACTGCAACAATGTCTGTGTATACATCCAAAATGTATGTATTTGCAGAATAACCAACCTTTTAGCATATCTTCAATTTAAAATTCAACACTAAGAAACACAAAAATAAGCTGAAATAATTCATATGCATGGAAGTGGTACCCCATTTATAACTATAATGGGACTTTTGCTAATTTTCCAGGACTATATTTTCAAACTGTCATATAGGAAGGTGAAAGTATGTGCAGTTTGAATATTAAATCTGTAAAGTGGTAAAAAACAAATCCAGTTTTCTAATTTATTCTGCAGTACTTAATCTGAATGTGAACTAGCCTGATTGATTTACAGCAGAAAGAAGAGCTGGTCAAAATTTTAAATTTCAAAATTATGAAAAAATTGAAAAACTTAAAAAGCAAAGGCATGAAGACTGTTTTTATTGAAAAAAAAAACCAAAGGCTTCAGGAATGTCCTCCCCACTTTTCACTTGTGCGAAGTTTATAACATTTTTCAAATTCTGACATTTTGACATTGTAAAATTTGAAATAAAAAAGGTGCTTTTCATTTTCCCCTATTTCTTCCACTATATCAATTCAAGGATACATTGCCCAGTCCTGGCTTTTCACTGCCCTCCTTTAGCTCTAGGGTATCAGTGAAATTGTGTTTACATGACATACTTTGACATGACTGATAACTATAAAATTAAATGCTCCTGTATCATATCAATAGTGATGATCAGAATTCTAGGTGTATTATAAGTGGCAGAAAAAAATATCAGTAAATCTCTAACCTGAAAGTTTTAGACTGCATATCATTTTGTTTAGTGATGCTGAATAAAAAAAAGCAATAGTATTGAAAGTCAGAAGGTATTTATAGTTTATAGTTTTGACAGCTCAATACCTGAGATAGAAATAGGAAAGAGTTGAAGATCTACCATACGAGCCAGAAAGAAAGAAAGAAAAAACAGAAGCACGTATGCAATTCTATAAACATCTCACCCCTTCCTGGTCTATGATCCCATCTTTTTCTAAGAGCTGATTTCGGATAATAAAAAGTACCATAGCTAACAACACTCAGCTGCTCGTTGCTATGGATTCAGGACATTCTGCTCTCTTGGCTGATGATGCAAATATTATTAGTAAAGAGTATCTGAACATCAGAATTATGTGCAATGGCAGACACATAGGTTTCTTGAGCACTTGATTCAAGTGCTCTAGATACTAGAATAAATATATGTTCTTCCCTCCTACCTGATGCCAGTAAACATATTCTTGTAGAATCAGGAAGATGAGATGGCATAGGATGGTCTATATTCTACTTAAGATGATGAAGTGAAGAAGAAAAATAAGAGTAATAGGAATGCTTTCGTCTAGTAGTTTTCTACTTAAATAGGACATAAGGTGTTATTTTTTTTCTTTCTGATGTGGAAATGGAAACAAGAATATATATTGATGAAGAATAGTATCGGAAGATCAACAAGTTTTATTTTTTCAGTTGTTCTATTCAGCTATTTATTTATTCAGTTGTGCTGTTTCCACAATTCTGAGATATAATAGTTGAGGTTAACTGGATTACACTTTATTTGATCCAAAAACTGGAAAAAAATATTATTATGTTGAACAGATTAGAGTAGATTGGGAGAAATTAATATATGTACCCAGCTTTAACTGTTTTGTCATCTGAAATTGTAGATGATCCCAACCACAGGCCTTCAAGTTATGACACAATATGCCAACATATGGATTTAGATTCCTGACTATAGGATTTCGCACTGGAAAATGTAAGCTTATGTTCCTCTGGTAATCAAAGGTGCTGAAGAGCAGCAGCATTGGCCTCTGTATGATTTGTGTTCACTCAGTGCTCTTTAAATTCAGATGTCTCTAGCTGTCATCAAGACTATGATATTGGAATATTCCAGGACAACAAAAACAAAAAGATGCTCTGAAACATGGCTGAAAATGTGACACTTATTATTTGCATTACTATTCAGGTTAATTATGGTATATCTAAGGGCTAATCGAGATCAGGGCCCTCTGTTCCTGAAAAAAACCAACCTTACGAGCTAATGAAGAAGTGAAGAAAGCAAATATAGACTGAAGGAAGGTATTTCATATGGGAAAGAAAATGACCCATGTGATGGCAAGAAATTATGTGTCAGTTCCCCAATTTGTACTATTTAGGAAAGCATAAACCAATACAGAAGAGAGAGAAAAAAGGGCCAGAGGGAGAATAGCACAACAATGACAGGTATGGAGTGAAACTGAGGTGAACAGAGAGGAAGGTAAAAAAAGTTTAGTTCAAACTCTAGAAAATTTCTGAATATCCAGGCCTCTGATAGCTGCTGCAGCTTTTCCTACTGGCTGGGATAATAGAGAATTATATTATGTAGATAGGGACTGACATATAGTGTTTTCACAAAACTGCATGTGGTATGAGCTTTGGGACTATTACTGATAAATGTCTGAGGTTTAAATCAATAAGACATAATAATAGCAGATGCTCTGTCTCCAAGTAGGGTGCCAGAGATCATGAGAGTGTTTTTGGAATACCCTTATTGTCTGCCGCTCTGAAATAGGCAAAAATCTGATAATTTGAGGAATCCATCTACAAATTCAGGTTGATTGTATGAAATTGCTAGGTCATTGAGTGCCTTATTTTGGACTCAGCCACTCTTTCAGGACTTCACTTATATCTCCCAGACCAGGGAAGATAAGGGGTCATTATACCTTAATGCAGGAGCAGCTTGAGAAAATAGGAAGGTTGAAAATAATTGTGTTGAATAATTGATTTTATAGTTGTTGTTTTGCTGATCAAACTGAAAAATTAAAGAAAACAAAACCAGAAAAGCATTATTTTAGTCAACCCAAAATGTAAATTTTCTACTTTTCTTGCTAACACTAAATATAAAAAATGAAAAAGTTAAAAGGATGGTGAAAGGATTTTGTGAATTTCCAGTAGTTTTTGGATAAGCTTCTCATCTGTCTCAATTAATATTTTTAGCAAATAAAATATTCTATAAAAAAAGGTTGCCAAGCCTCTAGACTAATGTATAGCAAAATCAATCTATGCTGGAATAGGGGATAAGAGGAGGGTTGTAGCAATGGGAATTCCCCAGAAGTAGGAATTTGTATTCCCAAGGTATAAGTGCCTAATATCATAGAGACTCAGTGAGTCAGACTTTGGTCAGGAAAATAGAATATAGAAGTCAAACAGAGATTCTGTAATTTGGTTGAGAAATCAGGTGCAGTGCTCCTCAGATCCTTAGAAAATTCTAAACTAAGTCCAAAAAACCCTGAAAAATGACGGGGTAATAGAGAGGAAAAGATGTACTTGTGATTTGTAATCTTTCCTACAGTTTTCATGCTAGCAGAACAAAAATGAAATTGATTTTTAGAAACCTTACAATGACTGCACAGGTCCAGCATTTTGTGATCCAAAACCAACCACCTGAAGATTGTCTAGCAGTGGGCACTTTAGGGCTCTGATATATGGTCTTTTAGACTGTTGACAAATGTTAACCTAAAGGCATGTGTTGTAGGACGCTAAGGCAAGCCTGCTCCTTTAAGAGCAGAAGTAGCCTGGTTAGAGAGCCTGGTGAGTGTCTACACAACTGCAGATTGCCGGGGGAGCTGGCACCTGCGCGCGGTCAGCTGACTGGAAGGAGGCAGGGCCCTGGGCACATATAAGCCCTAGGACTAGAGCTGGCAGGAGTTAGATCTATGGCAGTTGCTAGAGAAAACAACTCCTGTGTGAAAGGGCTACCTGGGAACATTTGATTGCCTGACCAGTTGCCTGCAAGATTAATAGGGCTTCAGGAGCGCACAATAACATGGGGCTAGGAAGCACACAATAATAAGGGAGAAGTTTACCTTTGTAAAGGGGAAGAGTGTGGCCTCCCCTTATTATTATTATTATGTTGTAGCCCAGGGGGCTTGTGTTTCTGTTGTCTTTTGAACCAGTGGACTGGGATGAGGCTAATAGAGGAGAAGGAGGCCTTATTGGGGCACACTATTGTGTAAAGCCCCAGCACTGGAGAGAATGAAGCAACAGAGCTACAGGAAGCCCACTGCGGGACAGGGCACAGTGACAGGGATGCAGGAAAGCCACAAAGCCCTGCACTAGGGCACAGTGACAGAGGCCACAGAGCTCAGTGACCACAGGAACTTGAGTAAGGCTAAGGCTGTATTAGAGAGACATTATTTATGTATCACCTGCAAGGCATGGGTCATGGTAAAGGGAAGGTTTTGAAGCCATGCATGTAGCCCATATGGCTTAGGGTGTCCCATGAGGCACCAACTTGGAGCAAAACTCAACAAAGGATTCAAGAACCCATAGGGTGTGGGGGGGTTCTACAGAATTGTGAGCAGACAAACTTGTGAGCAGCCTCCCAGCTGATTATTTTAACCAACAAAATGTGGCTGACAAAATTAGAAGGCACCCGCAGGGCAGAACCAGCACAGTCACGGAGCCCTAAAGGCATCATGGCCATCCCTGGGGACTCCATGCTGTGATAGCATGATAGGATCTAATCTCCACCCCTAACAATGGGATTGAGGATCAGGTCCCAATTACACCCTATCTACCATGCAGAATGGGGCAACATGCCCTTTACAGGAAATTGAAAGCTGGGTGTCTGACAATCAGTTGATGGTCAGCTTGTTCTTGGACCATACCAAGTCGTACACCAGCCCATACTGTCCCCAGTGCTAGCGGATGAACAGATGATCATCAGCAGAATCATGACCCCACTGGGACTCAAGCTAGCCCCAGTCCAGTCCTTATCCAGGCCACAATTAGCTGATTGTCAGAAGGATCAATATCACATCAGGGCTGGAACCTCAAAGCAGTCCCTGCCAGCTGACAATCAGATTCTTAGCAGAATTGGGACAGCACTAGGATTCAAACCAGCCCAGTGCAGTCCCAGTTCTGCCAACCATCACTCATGGTTGACTAGATTAGGACCACACTAGGGGTCCAGCCCTTGTGAGGTCCCAATCTAGATGATCATCAGCTGATTGTCAGCAGGATCCGGACCACGCTGGGGCTCACTGGTGGTTGGCTGAATCTGGACCTCAGTGGGGTTCCAGCCTGGTACACTCCTGATCCAGCTGATCATCAGCTCAAATGCTGATTCTTGTCACCTGGCAAAAAACAACATTTGAGTCCCCGTGGGGTCCTGATCCAGCCGATAATCATCTGATCATTGGCTGGGACTTTGTGGGGACTATCAGAGAATCCAGTGTGATCCTAACCTTGCCACATATTCAATTTAAGGTGTGATGGTAAAAATGTACACTTCTTTGTGGCTGGTTTCCTTTTTGTGGCTCCATTAATACCCTGAACATGAGCCTGGTTTACCACTTAGGAAGCAACAAAAGGCTAATTGTGTCTTGAGTGCAAAGTCTGCCAGGGGCCTTATTTTTCTGTTGCTGATTTTTTATAGACTATAAAAAGGAGATGCTAATGAACAGCTCTTATTTCAATGAGCCTCTACAAGCATTTTTATACTGACAAGTTAGTTATAATTGAGACTCCGTTGTGCTCTTAATCAAGAGTCTTAAATGAGAGTCTCTGATTTTGTTGTTTGACCTGAAAATGAAAGGGAGAAATCCTTCCTGCCTCAGGAAAATGGCATAGCACATTGTCTTCACCCCACTGAAGATCAGGCAAGATCACTACAATATAGAAATTTAGACAAAAGAAATGAAAAGTCTGCCTTAATTTATCTATGACTTCATAAAACTTCAAAAAAAGTGGACAACAAAGTCTGCATACTGAGTAAGGATATTTAAAACAGGATTATTTAAAATATATTTTAAAAGTGAATTAAATAAAGTTTCTAAGGGACACATGAGATTCTAAGCCCCTGGAAGCTAAAAAAAAAGTATTGTTAAACTTTACTATATAGAAGAAATGGTGGATAGGAATTAGAGCAGAAAGGAGGGTCAAAGTGACCTGAAATTAAACAGGAAAAAGAAAAGGATAAGGCATACTTTAATTAATGTCATGCTTTCATTAAGTTAAAGGTTATACAATGGCATTAGAAAATGCTAATGTCTAACTGTTGAGTAGACATTCTTATGAAAACTGTTTGAATATTGTTTTGATGTGGTTCATTGGTTACATTTAGTTCTGACCTCAGGTGTTCATACCTGTCTCCAAAAGGAAATTGAAAATCCTGAGATGCTCTCATCAGCTGACCATCTTCTCCTAAAGTAGACCTGCCCCTTGCATCTCTGCCTTGCATTTGGAACCAAAAAAAAAGTACTAAATTTACTTTTGCTTTTAAATATGATTATGACTATATTTTTTGTTTAGCCAAGTTAGAACAATGTTGAGGCTCAGTGCTGTCTTCATGACAGACTAATACCAAACCCATCTTTTAAGTCTTCCTTTTTACTTAATTGCTTCATTGCAAAATTTATGGCACAAGTGTTTTGTTGCTACTAAAGTATTAGGACATTTAAGGAAGGCCTGAGAATCTAAGAAATTTGTATTGAAGCGTGAAGCTACTTAAGCACCATATTATATCAGTGTATCACCTAAGCATTTGAGAAATTGAGAATTCACAGATTTTGGGAGGGAAAAACAAGATAATACATAAAAGGGAGGAAAAAACATCCTAAAGTTGGAAGTAGACAATATGAAAGAATCTCTTCACAAGCGTATCTTTCATCAATATCTTCTGTGGTTTACTTTTGGCTGCAAAGAAAATGACAGAGGATGGAGTGTGACCATTCTAATTAGAGGTAGGACCAATCAGTTCTGACCTTGCTGAGTCAATGAGATTCTTTTCATTACTTCAGGATTTCTGCCAGGAAATGTCAATCCACTAGCTGAACTTGAACAATATAGAAGTGTAGGGAAGCTAAGACTTCTTGAAAGCCAAAAGTGTATTTGGATATTGTTTTGAAACATCTTTTGTTCAATGTTTTGTAAAGGTAGGGACTACTTTTGTGAACTTTTGATCAGAATCAATCTTCTCAAAATTTTAGTTGTTCTTTTTTATGATGATGACTACGCTATCTATGGTTTATGATCTGTATACATTTGATTATAGCTTATCTGTACTAAATATCTCTCTGATACTGTGGTGGTACACCTACGGGTGTTAGCCACCTTAAGGGTCTGACCAGGCTGTGAGGCAGCCTGCAGATGACTACAGAACCAATCAGGCTGTCATGTGACAGTCAACAGGCTGCCAGATTGGAGCTGAGATTGGATGGTGTGGTGGGGCTGCTTGTGGCAGGGCAGTCTCCAGGAAATATCACACCTGTGCCTCCCTAATGAAAGGTGAGTATGGAGTACCAGAAAGCCTCAGCCCCCACTGCCTTGTGGATGACCCCATGGAGGGGAAAAGCTAGGGGAGCACATTTCAAGAGAAAAGTACCTGTCAAGGATATCAGTGGGACCAAGGGGCTCCAGAGTGAGGAAAGGAGCCCAGAGTGAGGGAGGGGCAAGGAGCCCAGAGACAAGGAGTGAAGGGCAAGATTCCTAGAGTGTGAGTGAGGGGCACAGAGCCCAATGAGTGTGGCCAGAGTTAGGGGCCATGATAGAGATTGGATGCCAGATAAGAAGCATAGGACACAGTAAAGAGGGCGTGTATTACTCCCTTGGCGTTAAGCATTAATGGGCAACCTCCTACCTATAAACTACTGTCATCATTTCATCAAAGGCATGGCAGGATAATCAGGTGGGTGGACTGCCCTAGACAGGTGGGTGGGCCAACGTTTAGAAAAGGGCCTATCAGGGGCCTATCACAGGTACCTTTATTTTTCAACAAATAAAAGCAGTCAAAAGGATGGGGAGCTGTGGCATTGACCCCTACACGGTTGAGTGGGTCAGGAATTGGCAGGCGGGGCGCTCCCAGAGAGTGGTGGTGGACGGGTTGTACTTGACCTGGAGAGATGTGAGCAGCGGGGTCCCCCAGGGCTCGGTCCTTGGGCCCGCGCT
>JAGPOW010001543.1:23740954-23760368 GCA_030014935.1 Caiman crocodilus | reverse complement strand
TGTGACCCCAGCACTTGTTTCCTGCCATTGGCAGGGGGTCAGACTAGATGGCCTGCTCTAGGCCCCTTCTGACCCTAGTTACTATGAAACTATAAGTAGTAATCTATGATTAGCCTATGAAAGTGTGTATAAAAGGCTAAGAACCTTACTCATGTAGAAGTCTCATGAAGCTAATGAGTTTACTCACATAATCAGTTACTTGCCACTATGTAATCAGTTACTCACCACTTCAACACAACAGCATAAGTCAAACTGTTTATTCCTAGAAATCAACAGTTACAAATATCTTAGGTAAACTACAGAGTTCTTCTGCAGAGTTGCTTCCTTGATAATTGAACAAATGTTGTACGGTGTGATACTTATTGCCTAGATATACTAATTAAGTAGTCTGTATTTGCAATCTAGATCAGCACTTTTTCAGCCCTTGCTAGAACTAAAAAGATTGGGGTGGGGGACGGTAGGAAGGAGGGGGAACAATTTAAAAGAAAGAAAGAGATCACCACAGTCTGAATATATGAAGATAAAGAATACTGTCAACTTCTTGTGTCACCCTTGCAATATTTGTTGCTAGTACACTAGATTTATTATTGTCATGACAAAAACTGACTATTACCACATAGCTTCTAAAAAGTCTAGTCCTAATTCCATTTATCCATTTGAGAATTCAGTGCAGAAGTATTTGGAAAATTAATCAAGAATAAAAATGAAGGATTAATATTTCTAAAAATTATCTTTCTGGATGCCATCTTGGACATTACAGCTTTGTCAGAAAAAGTTGTAATTGTGCCCCTTTTATGGACTGCAGGGTTAAAGGAAGGAAAGTTTATGCATTTCACTTTGTAAATCTTCTTGATGCTTTGATTTTTCTTTTGTTGATACCTATGTAATGTGAAAATATCCTGTTTCTAAAAGATATTAAGAATAAAATAATATATAGCAATTTAATTGTGCAGAATAAAAGCCTTCATCTTTTAACATTGTGAAGTTTTGGTTCTCTTTCATATCACTGCATATTTTACTTCACTCTTGATGTTTATTATGTGAAAAGTAGTATAATAAGTGATGTTTTATCACTGTTTAATTATGTTAAAGTATCCCTAGGATGCTTCAGTTTCTCATATGCTAAATCTGAGATATGGAGCTCATGACATTACAGTAAAGTTAATCACACATGCATTCATTTAATTATATATTATTTAACTATTTCAATCTTATTTAAAATTATGTTTATTATTCTACTACCTAAACTTATTTTTAATAAAAACAGGAAATTAAATTTTGCATCTGAAGCCATAATAACATTTTTCTTTGGAAACAAATGAGAGATTTTATAAGGAAGGACACTTCATTGTTAATGATTTCATAGCAAAAAAGTATAAAGCCATGCTCCTCTTCTATTAGTTTTTCTTATTCAATTTCCCCAAACCTTGTGTCTACATCAGTGACCTGAACTATGAGGGATTATTTACAACAGCATTATCAATACTCTTCAAATTTTAAACATTCACAACTGAGTGAATGGCAAAAGCTTATATTCTCATATATTTTATACAGTGTTCTTATAGCATGGTATACCATTTCCAGAGAGAAAACAAAGCTAAACCTATGACTAATAGCAATCACAAGCAGAAAATTGTGAAGAACACTATTGTTGAAGGATAGAAAGAAGGGGGGTTTTTTTGGTAAACTGCAACATTAGGAACCTAGTGGTTTAATTTCTACCACTTTCTTCATTTTTCTTTGTCCCTGAACAGGTCACATTTTTATGCTGTACTTTAATTTTCCACTTTATAAAAATGGAGTTAATAATAATTATGTACCTTATTGCAGTTGAGAATGAATCTATGATACTTGACTTTTGGTACACTGTGGGTACTAAGGAGTTAGACTGGGATCTGTGATTTCTCCTAAGAGGAGGAATAATTGAGACATTCTGTGTGATCAGGTTCCATGTTGAAAGCGTCTTTGCCTCAAAGAAAATAGTTAGAGACTTATGCTCAATTTTCAGAAGTGCTAGATACCCAGTTCTCCAATTGGGTTATCTGTATATTCTCTGCATATCTGAAATAAGGCTATTCATGTTTCATTTAAAACGTTGGGTGGTTAGAGCCATTTGCTGCACTTGATCTACATTCTTGCTGCTTGATTTAGGCTGAGTGAATGTAGACAGCAGTATGTACAGTCATTCACCAGTGCTAGGAACCTTGCAGCAGGGTAGGGCAGGATATGGGGAGGGTCATAAGGGATCAGGGTGGCTAGCAGATCTGCACAGAAGGGTTGGCAGGACCAAAGGAGGTTTGATGGGACTGTGGGGGACTGACAAAATTGTGGGCATGGGATTTCGTAGCTTCACAGAGGGTTCTTCATTCTGGGGTGGAGGAGTCAGTAGTCTAAAAATAGTCCAGTTAGGATTGGAGTAGAAGGAAGAGAACAGCCCCAGGCCTGGGCAAGTGACTGGGCTTTGCAAGCATCAGAGCTGTGTTCTGAACATGTAGATTTGGTTAACTTATTCCTGATCTAGTTTAGTTCACCTCCCCAGGTGACCTAACTTAGATGAGGCACAACATGTTTTTTGCTTGATTTAACCCCCTCAACCCTTGTACAGATGGGTATTTAGATTGACCTAACTCAGGTTAGGTCGATCTAAATATAACATAGGTATATACCCTTCAGTCTCTAAAACACAGTTACTAGGAATATATTGATCATGCTTAGGGGCTTGGGCCTTGCTGCCAAAGTAATATTCCACACCTCAGTTTAAGAAACCTGATTAAGGCCCTCTAAGGATATGGCTCCAAGCAGCTTATTGGAGGGAATATTTGTTAGCTGTGCAGTGCCTTGAAAAATGTCAGGGGTATCAGAAAGGGATATGACCCTTAGGGCATTAGTGTCTGAACTTATATATGCTCAAATCCAGCTGAGCTAATATGAGCTGCTGGACACAAAGTCACTATAAATTAAACGGCCTCATTGATTGAAGGAATATACTATTGTGGAAATTTTGCAAATGTTGATGTCTCATTTCCAGGATGGGTGACCTGCTTACAGGCAAGGAGTTGGCAGAAGATAATAGCAACTCTCATGTTGATTTTGTTACCATGTTTTTTCCAGTGATTCACATATAATTCCTGTGATGATTCTATGTTCCCAACATGAAGAAGAAAATTCTTTCCTTTCCCTTCCTTATTTTGTATTCTGCAGGAAAGACATAGAGAGTGTTATATCCATTCAAGGAACTCATGTCTTTATGAAGATGGCAATAGAATTAATATGTTTTGTGTCCCAGCTTATCATTTATGACTAGAACTATTACTTTGTCTAAATTCTAGGTGCTCAGTGTAAGTCTGTTCAATTGTAAGAAATGATTCACTTGAAGTAGGGATTTATGAAATTTTGTCAGCTGTTTCATTTCAATGCTGTTTCGACTCATTTAGAGCTCGAAACAGCAAAATTCAAATGAAAGGCTTCTAAACAGCCTTGAAATGAAATGAGGGCTGTCAAAATGTTTCAGAAGTTTTGAAATGTTTCAAGTTCAAAGCTGGGCTTGCTTGCAGCTAAAGAGAAACTAAGGAGAGGGAAGAGGAAGAGTGGGAAAGGACTGCTCTGATTGAGATGTGTAGCTAGCCAGTGACTGTGATCCTTCCCTGAGGTCCCTTCCAATCCCAGTGCTCTGGAGGAAGGATGGAAAAACATCATAAAAAGCACTTTTGAACTGAGCTTTCTGTTTGCCTTCACACTTACAAGTGACACAAGTTTTGCTCTGAACAGTTTGAGGTGCAGTTTCCCAGAAACCCCTGCACCTATCTCTTTGGCAGACTTCATGGCCTCAGAAAGAGCTACCATCCCTGCAAGTTTCATCTGAATCAGACAATAAATAACAATGTTATAGATAGTTTCATGCTTCCTCTTTATAGCCTATGGGCAAAATGTTGAAACAGCATCAAAACAGCGAAACAGTTTTGACAAAATGAAATGGTTTCAAAATGAAATGAAACTCAAAATGAAACACTGTCCTGTAGAAATGGTGAAACAGAAGTCAAAATGAAATGGTGCTGTTTCTCACAGCCCTAACTTCAAACATGTGTACATGTGCATGAAAGCTTAATATACATTATTGAAACACACTCAAGTAGACATGAGTGAATTATTTTGTCCACTTCATGTTTAGGAGATCAATATTTGTATCTGGCATGGCCATTACAATTTTGTAGAATAACTTCTAAGCTTTTTGTATAACTTATCCAAGATCAGATTCTTTTAGGTATCACTAATTTGAGCTAGTTCCTATAAAAATACTTTTGCTATTATTACACACCATCTTAATAAGGTGAAGTATACAATTAGCAATGCCTGTCTTTAGTCTTGATTTAACCATGTACCCATGTTTACTACAACATACAACAGACACCCAAAGTTGCTGTCTAGATAATTTGACATATTTATTTTACCTAATTCAATCATTAACATAAGGATTGTATTTTCCTTCTCATTGTCTTCCAGTGGCAACACCATTTTACCCTTTTATTTCTATACGCACAGAATGCTCCTAAGTACATTATTTTAAAGATCCTTTATATTTTAAGACCCAGAAGTTTCTTCTGTGCAGAGAGAGGATTCCTATTTGACTGGCAGCACTGGGTATTATTTCCCACTACCTGAATTTTAATGTCAAACTATGTCCGGGTGGAATGACAAGTTTGGGTATTACAAAGTGAGGTAATTGACAACTGTGGATAATGTTTGACTATATGATGAATAAAAAATATATATAAGGGGCTTTAAAATATTTTATAAAAATAGATATGTTTAAGTATAGTTATAATTAAGACTCAATTGTACATTTCCATTTACCAGTATATGGAATGCCTTGACCTGTACATATTCCCATACAAGAAAATATTTAACCTATAAATTGATGATCTTAGAGGAAAGTAGACTCAGATTTGGCTTCAAAATAATTCTTGTGTTCCCCACTGTGACAAATCTACTAACATTGAAAGATTTACAATATCCTTCAAACTTAATAACTGATTAAATAATAATTACCAATATAAAATGTGCTTGTCAGCCCTGAAGGAAATGTTTTAACATTTTCAGTTGTGCTTTATTTGGGGCTAATGTTAATTTAAAATGGTACTGGACTGTGTTTCTATTAAAGGTAAGGGAGTCTGTGGATTTCCAAACTGCAGCTGTGCACCTGCATACAGAATGGAAGCAAAACATTTGGATTTTTATTCAGTTAGGACTTATTTCACAACTCCCGTTTCTGTGAATTCCCTAAAAATAGAATTTTGTGAATGCAGCAAGAATGCTAAGATCGGGATAAGAGGTCCAGCTAAATGAAAAGAGAGATTTTCTTTTTCCAAACACTAAAACAGAGCAGTGAAAAACTTGTCCAGAGACCTAGCTTGCTATATATTTATGGTATTAAATGTATAGTATGAAAGTATTACAATATCAGTAGTTGAGATAAATGAATGCAGAGTTGGCATCAGTAGCTCCAGGGACTACTGTGTGGTCTTAGTAAAGAGATTTTGGTGCTTCTTCAGGCTTTGATCCTGACAGTACTTATGTTTCTATTTCCTCTTCAGCGTGGAGGGGTGGGATTCTGTCTTTAAATTCAAGACAGCAGGGTCTACAAAGAAAAGTCTATGTTTTCCAATGATTGTGTTGTAACTGTGCCATTACAGGTTCCCCTACTCTCTCCCCCACTACTTCCCTCAGTGTTATACTTTGAACAGGAATCAATGGCAAATTCTGACATTTAATGGCAATCTATCACTACAGGCAAAATCAGTTTATTTGGGCATGTAATAAAACAACAGGATTTGGCCTTTTCCCAGGTCTGGATCTAGCGGGGGGGCAGGGGGAGGGAGGGCAGGGAAGTGAGCACATGTTGCTGAAAGATGAGTTGAAAGGTTCTGGGAAATGTGTTGGAAAGCAATGAACAAGAAAGCAGGTTGTGGATTGTGTGCTCAGTTTTTCAGCTCTTGCCTGTATTTCCTGTTTTAACTTTGCTGCTTTGCTGAATTTCTAAAAGATACTGCGATTTCAGCTTGCAATCCTGATATAGCATCATTACTCCAGGAGTCACAATCTCTTTCCTGTTTTCTTTCTAGGGTGATAGAAGAGCTTGTACTACTCCTTACTAGGCATGCATTGTTGTTCCCAATACTCTATTAGCTAGACTTGTTTGAATTCCATTGAACAGGATATCAAGCTACATCTCCATCCATTCTTCATTCAAGAGAGTGAAAAGGTTCAATTTAAGTGAAATGCATGGGAGTGCATGGAACAATCTTGAGCCTATTTACTTCCTATGTAGCTTAACAGTGCAAATTACAACATTGTGCAAAGCAGGGCGAGGGGAAAGGGGTTTGTTTGGTTTTGGTTTTGGTTTTGGTTTGGGAAACTTTTGGATTAATCAAATCATACCATCTGCCTTGTTTCTTTTCACTACTTATCTGGGAGGTATTTTGGTACTTTCAGAAGGCCAAAGTGATAAATGAAGGCTAGATGATCAAGCATGTGGCATAAGGGATAGGGGCTAACTCTTACTCTATTAATACAAGTCTTTTGCATTTTATTTTAAATCTCTTGAGATCGAGCTCTCCAGCTTACTTTGGAGGTGCTTGTGAGGCTACAGGTTTTTGCTGAAATTATGATAAAGGAAACTTGCCATTTATTGTGAAGATGGCTTCCTATCAAGCTTCTGATGCAGAAGCAAGCTATTTTCTGCGGGGAGTACAAGCTATTGTCATGGAGTGGAAAAAAGTCATTCCAGCTGCACACTTCAGCTGTGACTCTCAGGCTAGCCAACCTTAAGGCTCAATGTATACTGAAATCACTCAAAAACTGAAGTTGATATAAATTACAGTAAACAGAAACACTTTAAAATAATTGCCTAATCAATATTAATTCCTTTTGTATCTTTTAAATAGCATTAATCACCATGAACTCATTTGGTATTAATGTGAATGTCACAGATACTTCAATTGGATTTCCACTGTAACTCAGGATTAATTACTTCAGTTAGATCGTTGTGCTAAAGTGTTACCCTGTAAACACGCATGAAAAAACAATAAAAATAATGAAGGAAGGAATGGAACAATACTTTACTTTTATATATAAAAGTGAAACACTCATAATTCTTGCCTTAGGGGTTGACACTTATTAGTAAAGATATATGGATTTTTCCAAAAGAGCCTCAGGGGCTTGTTCATCTCTGTGTGAATCCGTGGCAACATCTAACCTCGTCTCTCATTACTACAGTGAATTTTGCTCCTTGACAAGATATTCATTCTTTATATGGAGAAAATGCATTGCTAGAAAAATTGTATTTAGGTTCAGTGTCCTCATTTTCCTAACATGTGCCTAGATTTTGGATACCAAAAATATTTCTTTTAAATATTAAGTCCTCAGATGGAGCAAAATAAAGGGGGTTGGTTTGCAGCAAAGCCCTTCCAGCTGAACTGCAAGGACTCCATTGACAAACAATCTTTTGCATCTGGACAGTTTTTCTAAAATCTCAAAGTGTATTTGGATGGTTTTGCAAGGCTATGAGACTTTCACATAAACAATAGATATTTATCAAAAATTGGGCTTCATACATATCCAAAAGCACTGAACTAGGCATACATTTGCATGGCTACTTGCTATGAGAAGTTCAGACCATATGCATTCCATCTTCAGAATGCTTAAAGACAATCTGTTTGTACAGATAAGTCTGACAATCGCTACTTGTGTCCTTGGGATCTGGGATTTCAATGAATGTCTTCCTGACTTCATTGGTAATTGCATTTAAAAATACCACCCAACTGCAAATTCCCACTTATCGTTCAAGATAATGAAAAAGGTCACTATAACACCCTTCCAAACAAAAATTTGACTCTTATGAAAAATGTCAGTCAGGTTTACAGTTTCGTCATACTGTAGAAATTGAACTCAGTTTTAGGTTACTAACAAATATGCTATTAATGAATTCCAGGTCACTACCACTTTTGCTTCTACTGAATCTTTCTGTGATGTTTGACACAGTCACAAAGTGTTCCTTGATCATCTGTGGGCAATTTTGATCATGTCACAGAATCTTAAGTTTAATTTTATACTTACATATCATTTTTCTCCCAGATGATTCCTATGTACACATTTATACGTGACCATGTAATCTGCAGAAGTATACCACTAAACTTTTTTGGGGGAGGGGTCACTTCTTTGTTGATTATGTGTTGCTAAGGCCCCTTGCACATATTCATTTATAGGCTCCATGAAATCTGATCCCCACTCCCAGGAATCACACCACCTTCCATGCCACACTTTCATGGGAGGAGGAACAAATTTAGAATTGTGGGATCATATCTCAGTCATATGCTTTCTACTTCCCAGTCCAGGGACACCCTGGCAAATTGAAATCCAGGTGTTCCCAGGGCCAGGGCCAGGCCAAGGCCAACAAATCAGATGATCTTTGACTCAGGCCCAAGAATACATTGGGATATCAAACTGGCCCTGGGATAGCCCAGGGCCAGAGCCAACAATCAGCTGATTGTCAGCCCCAGACCTGCTAAACAGTCAATTTAAGGTGCCATACATACCAGCCATAAAATGTTTCCATTATATATAGAACATCTGTATGGCTCATTTTGTCATTTTACATTGCCTTTAATTGGATGCACATGTAGCAGCATGGCCAATTATGCTGTGATTTAACATATTAAATCACAGCATCCATGTAGATAGGTTTTAAGTTTCAGTTATGTACAATCTTCTTTTGATTGGTCTATGTATACCACCACTCTGAATTTTTTTTATCTATTTTTCATTTTAAAAGGAATTTCTGACCAGATTGTCAAAGCTGCTATATAATTTAAGAGTGTAGTCCCTACTAGGGAGAATTCACAGTTAGGAATTTTTGAGAATTCTATTCCTAATGCTTTGGATAGGTGCCAACTTGAGACTGTCCTGAACAATGAAATGGGAATTCTAGTAGGAAATAAAAAATGATCTGCAGGAAGAGGTAGAAAGGACCCAAATTAGGACTGGTGCAGTCTCTTGATTGGCAATGAAAATGGATGCAGAGACGGGAGAAAATCTGAATGAATGGAAAAGATAAATACTTAACCTCAATATTGTTTGGCAGTTAATTTCATTTCTTTCATTCATTTGAACAAGTTTGCTGACAAGAGTGTGATGGAAAATTTTTAATATTAACGAATATTGGAGAAAATATTCATGAAAATAAATTCTGAACTTTTTTATGAAAGTATATTTGCACTAAAATTAACTACTTGGGTAGCAAATGTATTGTGTAACTGGTGTGTCCAGTCAAAATTAACCAATACTTCCAAAAGGTGGAGAAAAAATAGGTATAAGTTTAAAGAAATGGAAAGTGGCTCATATAGGAAATAAAACAAAGTGGGATTCACAAAATAAATTATTGTATATGCTATTTCTGAGTCATGGCAAGAGAGCTCAGATACTTCCTTTAGCTGATCAACATTAGTTTATAATTTTTTTCTTAAAGAAAAATGGTGTAAATCAAAGACGGAACTACCAGAAATACAAGTGAATCTGTTCTTGCTAGGTTCCTAGCATAATGCAAACTTTGGATGCTCACCTGAAAAAAATTTCCATACCTATTTGTTTTGTTTTTCCTGTTTGTATCAGATTTATGAACCTCTAAAGAACCTAAGTGCTAACTTCTTTCTTTTCTTAGCTTAGCTGTTATAGTTTATCTGCATGGCTCCACAATGCTTTGTGTCCATTGGCTCTAATTTAGTGCTCAGTCTATTTCATTGTATATAATGCCTCCCTTTAAATCTCTCCACTGGCTCTTGTAAAAATACCCCATTGATTTAGAGATCTTGTTACTTACGATAGTATGTTCTGATTCTCTGACCTCTTCACACCCCTTGGTGGTGACTTGAGTTAATTGCACACTTATCAAAAGATAATGTGGTAACATTAAAATGAATTAGCATGTAATTACCATTGTTCCCAAGGGAGTTGCAATACTTATAATGAAACAGTGCATGTTATTTCATGGAAAGTATGAAGTGGTATATTTTCAACTGCATATTCAGAGCACCAGATGTTGCTTTCTATAGAATGTCCATGGTATCAACAAATAGAGGAGGTTAGAAAATGCTGAATCACTGCTTTACATCTTATTTGGTCAAAAATAAAACAAATTCAGATTTTAAAATTCTTTACTTTTGTGCTGCTCTTTGGTAAAGGTAAGTGAATAATATTTACTTAGCATTTTAAATAAATTTAGTTGAGGCAGTCTTAAAAACTTTGATTTTCTTTTCACATAAACATTTTTAATACTTTAAGTCTCCCTAGCATGGTGCCTAGCAAAGATACATTTAAACAAAACAGCATTTGTACAAAACAAATTTTAAATTATGTTGTGTGAGTACTCATGCTCTGTTCTTTCAGATTTATCCAATCAACGTAAAAAAAAAAGTCTGAATTTATCAGACCAATCAGAACTAATCAATGCAATTCAGCTGTGCAACACCAGGTGTCAATGCTCATAGAGAACTCTTGAAGCTAATATACTAAAGAATTTGATCAGATTTAAATTATAAATAAATATGAATAAAGTGTGAGTTAAAAGCCTAAATTTGTGGTATATATTCATTGTAAGTTATTTATCTGTCTCTGCAGGCAAAAGTACTTATGTAAACTACTTATCACAGAAGTGTAAGTGTGTTCCACTGTGACTTTGGATGGATCAGGGAGATAGAAATCTGATGGAAAATCTTTTCCTTTCTGGAATGCATTGAGCATATCTCTAGTCCAACAATGCAGAACCTCTGCTGGAGGATAAGACTGTATTAATGTAATAAAAGATAGTATACTGGCATGTAAGCACAAGGAAGTGACCTTAAAGTTGCTCAGGTAACCTTAATTTTGCCATTTCCTGAGTTCTGAGTTTTACCTCATATCTTAACATTCACTTAATGCGAGTTTTCATATAAAGAATTATTATGCTTCTGACAGAGCTATATATAAGATTAATGCCTCACAAATGTTATTGGTATGAATAATCATGTTCACTTGCAAATAACTGTTTTCTCAGAAATTCTCTTTTATTAGAGTTGATGGCATAGAATGGGAATTATAATACAGGTTTGATTATAAATTTACTTCATTTACACTGAATAATTCCAAACTCTGGCTTCCATTGCTATGTGTTATGTGTAAGCCTTACAATTAATTTTGTCCTTTAAATCAGAACAGAAGAGCACCAAACAAATCAGGAATGATAAAGTACCTAAATATGTGCTCTGGGGTAGGGTGACGGGGGACCTTTTAATTTGAGTGGCTCTTGAGAGCCACTTTAATAAAATGCCATAGTGTCTTGTTTATTCAGTATCCCATGGTCGAAAATGGCAATGGTGATGGCTTTAACTAAAGCTCTTTCAAGGAGCTTTGGCTAAAATGCCCCACCACCATTTTGAAATGCGGGACAATGGAGTGTTTTAATTAAATGAGTCTGCTCCAATTAATCAAGTCTAATGAATCAAGTCTGCTCCAACACATTCTAATCAGAATTCTTTGGAGCACAGGTATAGGTACCTATGTTTAAATCTCATTACTTCAATGGGATATCTCTAATACAGCCCAGTCAAGTGCTCAGTCCACCTACAAAGTGGTGACTGCTCTTCTTCAATTCTGACAGATTCCTGACAGGAAATGATCACCATCCTGAAGAATAAGGCCTTTAATCTGTACAAAATAATTTGTGTGCCAGTAACCTAACAAAATATAATTATCAACCATAAATTATAAACATACAGTAGCATGCACCATTACCAGTGATGTGAAAAAAAATCAGAGAGCTAAATTGGTCATGATAGTGGAACCCAACTTCAACTGGATTTTTTTGTCAGATTTAATTTTTTGCTGATGTCAGCATTTTTGTTTGTGTGTTTCTTTATTTTTTTAATCTTTAGCAGGATGGCCCAGGTGGAGGTATTTATTTCTCTGTTTTTTATAATTGAAGAAACATGGCTGGAAGAGAGTGGGGATAAGAAAAACTTTACACTTTATAATACACTCTTTTTTCATGCAAAAATCCACAGGCAACACCTTCATGACTGAAAGAAGAACTAAACTTAATCTGAATTTCATTTCTAATAAGAGGACAAAATAATTTCCTGTATGGAAGAGAGAAATAAAACAACAATTAGTTCTTCTCAATGCATGCTGGTCATCTCCGTAACTAAAAAAACCCTCCCAAGGTTCAGATTGTTTGCCAGCATGCACTGACTTCAGTGATATGAACTTTGCTTCATGCTGTGCTCATTCCATACCTATCTTGCAAAATACAGAGATATAAACATTAAAATATTTCTAATAATTCAGAAATTTGTCTCTCTAACTTGCAGTGTTTCATGTTTATAGATGAATTTAAAATAGGCGACTTTCAGTAATTGGCCATTTCTCAAATTCTAGACAGTTTTCATTAAGGTGATTGAATTGTTAGTGATGAGAAAGGGCTGTCTAAATATTTATTGTCAACAAAATTGTAGCTACATTTTGTATCTTTCTGTACCTATGAGCTTTTCCCTAGAATATCTTTCCATACATTCTCAATGTTTTTAGCTGCTCATTTTAATTACTTATTTGTTTGTTTGTTTGTTTTATTGTTTTTTGGTTTGAGCTCATTAGCTTCTGTATATATTACTATTAATACCCTTTCCTTAAAAAAAACAAGTATTTGTGAGAACTCTTGATCTGTTTCTTTCCTGGTACAATTTCATGTCATTATATATACTAATATGAAGATTTTCCCTGACAGTATAGGTGGGCTGAATTAGAAGGGATATAGAGCAGGGGTAGGCACCCCCAGCCCATGTGCCAGAACATGACACATGAAGGCATTTTGCTTGGCATGTGTGCCTTGTAGAGGATAGTGAGGAAGCTGTTAGTGGCCCAATCCTTGTTGTGACAATGCAGCCCTAGCCCCTATCCTGCCATCCAGCTTGAGGCGCACATGCACCCATCTCCAGCAGCAAGCCAGGCTGGGGCTCCACAGACCCTAGTGTAGCTGCTTGCTACCTCCCTGCCACCTGTTGTGAGCAGCCTGAGTTCTGTGACAGGCAGCAGGGTTTTGCTCAGAGCCCAGACTGGCCATGGCAGCTGCACCAACATCCATGGACCCCTGGTCTAGCTCATTGCTAACAGTGGGTGTGCACATGCCAAGGGCAGATGGCAAGGAAGAGGCTGCGGATGCACTGCCACAAGGATTGGGCCCCTCTTGGTTGCCCCAGTATCCACCCTTGGGATGTCACCATCTTACAAGTTGAGGTTGCAGCTGTTTTTGGCACTCTGCCCAAAAATATTGCCAACTCTTAATATAGAGAGATATAAAATAGCAAGAAAGGTGAAAAGGGCTCTAGCATTTACTCAGAGAAAAAGAGAAAAATGATACTCAATGGGACTGAAAAATAACAAAATCGAAACTATTCAAAGAATTATTTTTATATCATACACAATACAGAATCTGATTATTAGAGGTTAATTTCACAGAAAAAGAGAATGTCTACTGTTACCTGTTACTTTTTGTATAAGGTATTTATAAAGTAAAGCCCTCTTGTTTTAAGCGATACATTGACACTGTGTCAATTTGGCAGACTGGAAAGAAACTTCTTTTTTAGTAGTTCACTGTCTACTACATTCATTCAATAAGTTCACATGTTTGCTATGAAATTTCTGGCATTGAGGGTTTTTGGGACAGGGTACTGAAATTGATGGTACACTGACATGGTCCATAGCATTTGACATGTGAACTACAGATTCATATGTGGATCTAGATTAGAATTGTTACCTGGACCCTCATAACAATCCAAACTAAAATAGCATCTGTTACAATTCCTGTCTTTTAGAAAAGTTTTCCTCACATTAGACTTCTTCAGCTCCAGCTCTCCTTTTAGCAGGAACTCTTCTGTGTGAGATGCATTTAATCTTAAAGAAAGTTTGCACTAAGTAAATTATCAAAGTAATATTTTCCTCCTGGGATTCTTGCAGGTGTCTTAGATAGCTTGTTTTAGATACCTCTGGGAAAACATTCTTGTATGACATCCAGTTTGAATTAAAAAAAAACAAGAAAGGGGTTTCTTTATAAAAATACGGGGTAAGAAGTTTGTCTGAGCCTATCTATTAGCAGGATGAATGTTGAACAAACTGATTACACATTGACTTTCAATCTGGAAGCTTGATTTGCAGTGTTGACTCCAGTGGGGCTAAACAATTTACATCAGTTAAGACGATGCCTCAGATAAGGAACTCAAGTCTGAACCTACTGTAAAACAAGACAGAAACCCCCTATAAAAACACAAATACCATTCACCAGAGGTTCTTGTGTGTCTTTTAAAGGGGACTCATTTTGATGTGAGGCTGCATAAAAGGCAAATGACACCATAAATATAATTTCTTAGAGGGGTTTAATCAAATTGAGGGATTTGTTAATGGAATTGTAGTATTTCCTGTAACAAAAATCTCTTTAAATTTTCTTGTAAAATATTCTGAAGAATTAACAGACAGGGAACCAATGGTACAACTATGAGAGGAGGTGGGGTGACTAGGACAGAAACCTTTGGCACTGCATTTGGATGGGGGCATGAAAATAGCAGGTGCCACAACAGTGACTGGCCACAGCATTGTCATTAGCATTATAGGAGCCAATGTTGCCCTGTGTACTGTGGCTGTCCAAGACATAATATTGCCCTTCTAAGTCTCTGTAGCGAAACATTGATAGTTAATTCATGGCTAAAGCGAATGCTAGCAAAGTAATTTATCAGTGATTTCATTCAGTGTTGTTAGACCCCGACTTCATGTTACACCCAAAGACTAGGGAGACAATGGATCGATGCCATCACGGATCACCTGCATACATTGCTCATCAACAGCTTTATTCAAAATGGAGACAGCTTTGGACTAGCTCCAGCAAACCAGGGAGCTGCAGTGAACATTATTTCTTTTCTATATTTATGCACGTTGGTTTATACTCATTAACATTTACCCCACCTTTGTCCATCCTTTGTTCCACTCTTAGTCCTTCCCATTTTAAGCTCTGCCTCTCTTTACTGTTTGTTTCATTAGCGTGGAATTGCCTATGTATTTCACTTATTTACATGTCTTTTGCTATGAGCGTATGTCTAAGACTTTGACTCCACTTCTTTTGGTCACTTGCACAGACTTTGACCAAAGCCTGAGAGCTTTTGGAGGCTTTTTTACACCAATCACCATTCACCTTTTTGCATATGTTTATCTCAGATTCTGTTTCCAGTTATGTCTTGTCTTTCACATTCCAGTCTGTTTTTCTGTCCCACGTTGTACTATCTCCACAATCCCAAGACTTCACCTCATTTGTAGCACACAGACATTCATAGACTCAGTTGAAAATGGTTAACACAGTTAAGATGGCTACTTAACATAAGCAAATGACTGCCTTAGCATAAGCATTCATAAGCAAAATTCACTTCATCTCCTAACAATACTAAATGAGCTATATATCTTACAACACTACTATATTGTTAAGAAAATGCTTGCCTAAGCATCTTGCAAGGACACTTTTAACATACTATTCTGCATTGTGGTTAGCAGTTTTGCTAGGCTACAGGTTATAGCCTTTTATTCGGGTGAAAATCCAATGCTCCCCAAGATACAAATACTGTCACCCTAGCAAGTGCATCAATCATTTATAATTTATCAGTCATTTGTTTAGTAATTTATTATCATTTAGTAATTTATTTAATAATTATTTAGTAATTTGCCAATCATTTATCAATGAATCGACAAAGTTCAGTACTTAAGAAATGTGACTTCTTGTACAAATGTATATGTAACCCCAAAAACACCTTTGCTCCTCTCAAGGGTATTCATAAGTAGGCAGCAGGTAGGTAAAAATAAAAAGTCTATGGCTTTTTCTACTGTTCTATACCTTGTACTCTTTTGGACTTTGACATTGCTTGGGTAGGGCTTGCTTCAACTCTCGTTAAAGTCAGTTTAACTGATAATATTGGCTTTAAAAGGAGCTAGATCCAGTTGCTAGGAAACGATTCATTTTCTTCCTCACTCTGGCTGTGTAAAGGTTCACTTCCCTTTTATTTGGTCAGTCTACAGCAGGTCTGGTTGCCAGATTTTTTGCATTTGGATGTGACAGAAGTCTTAAAGTGTTAGGAGAATTATATGTTGGCAAAAGGGCTTCCAGGTTCCTTGGTCCTAAAACTCAAAAAGTCATCAAAGAATGAGCTTAAAGAGACTGAGATCATCTAAAACAAACTCCTGCTAGACAAACGTTTATCTGATCTACCCTTAAAAAGTAGTTTATAGTGGATTTGAAAACTAGGGATTAAAGCATAAAACATAGTAGGTAAAGACAAGATTAATTCAGGAAAATCCAGTCTGTGTGTGTATCCAAAAAACAGGGAAAATGTTGATACTTGTTATTACAGAAGTTTAAAGTCTAATATTTTTTAAATCAAGATTCATTAGTTCATATGGTGCTACCAAATATTCAGCCACATGAGGCTTTTTTTTTTTTTGTTACAGGTGTCACATCACACACAGGTGTGTTGGAGTTCTTGTGTGATGTTTACTGCCTTTGTTCCACTGCTCTGTCCGCAGGATAGTCTGATGTCATAATTATTTAAAATGTATAGCCAAGTTTCACAGTTCCGGAACAAAAGAGTCAATGGCCTGCTTTTTGTTCTACAAAACTGTGCAGAGATATATATTTCTGTTGTCTTGTCAGTGTTTTTTGCTTCAGGACTTAGAATCCTAGGTAATAGGACAATTGTGTCATGTAATTTTCATACTTACTGGACTTCTGAGCCTTGGAAAAGTTATGACAAGTATGAACATGTTCTTTTAGTTTTTGTCACACGTGCGGCTGCTGATGCTCATATCATGTACCTATTCATATGTGATGTATCACTTCATCACCCTAAACAGTAGGAATAGGCTTCGAGTGATATTTTGGGAGCTTGGGAATTAGCAAACAAGTGTTTAGAGAAATATCACAACATCCTGTATGTGTATGTATGTATATGTATAGCGTGTGTGTGCGTGTGTAGGTTCTGCTATGCTGTCAGTCTCACTGGTCCAGTTTTCTCTCCCTGTAGCATAAATGATCATAACAGGCATGCAGGCACTGAAAGGGCTTTAAAGTAGAAAGGAACAGGATGGTATGTTCAGAAGTACTGCTTCTCTAGCCTCCAGATCTGTCACTGAACTCACCTGGGATGAACTGGATACAAAACAGCAAAAGCTTTGTTAACTACACAGAGCTCAATAGTTGTGCAGATACCTTAAGGAAGCTTGGAATCAACTATCAAAGGGCTATCTTGAGAAGTGAATCAATAGAATGCCTTCTGCCTGCCAAGTGCTTATTCTTAGCAGAGAGGATTACTTTGATGAGGGAGGGAATGTTTATGTTCTCTCTCATTAAATAAATATATACACACACACACACACACACACACACACACACACACGCTTCTGCTTTTTATACCTGCATTGAACATTCATATTTTAAACATCAGCTGAGACCAAAAATACCTCAATTACACTCTGAAAATATCTGGGTCCTACTGTAAGTAATTTTATGAAGATAGTGAAGAAAAATTATCGGTATTAACATCAAATTCTTATATGTATTAACTCCTTATAGTGTTCAACCCATTCTATCTCTAGTGTAATAATGAGGGTGGTATTTTTCTGTTTCCAGTCTTCTTTGCTACCATTTTCTTCCAACTTCAGAAGTGGCACTGGCACTGGGGGAGGAAGGCTTGGGGGAGCTAGAGTCACCGCAAAATTTACCTTGACCTCCCCCATAGCCACCCCTCCCAGTGCTGCCCCTGTCAAAGCCCTCTGCTTCTCCTCTGGGCCACTACTGCCTGTCCCATGCAACTGAGCCCACCCCACTCCTGCCCACAACCCGCAGAGGCATGGGTCTCTTGGTCCAGCCCAGCCCGGTCTGTGGGCCTGTGTCTACCTTTGTCTGAACAGCTCCCGCAATTTTCTGTCTAGCCCACCTCATCATCCCCCTGGGAAGAAGCTGGTGCTGCCCCTATCCATCTTTAAGGGAAAAAATACAAACCTCTGAGTGTAATACAAATTTTTTTTTTTTTAAATATATAAGAAATGGTATATCTAATTTACATGTGCGATTAACACAAGACCTGTGGAAGTGTCTGGTACCATATTTAATTATAATTTTATATAGGTTTTCTTTGCATCTTATAGAGCACTAAGTCTTAACAGGGTTGGGGTGCCATGCAATCCTTCTAAGGGTGCTGTGAGGAGTACCACATGATAATCTACAGATGATTCACAAAAAATTTCAAATAGGACACTATAATATCAAAATAATTCTGAACTTTTACTGGCTTTCTTCAACAGAAGAATTGCTGTACTATTTTTCCATAGTCAAGACGTGAGTGAAAGCTTAGATCTGGCATTGTATGAGGTGTGCCTGGAGTCTAACAAGGGATGCCTTGAGTTTAACAAGGTTGAGAACTACTGCCATAGTTTATTTAAAATGTCATCTCTGCTATAAAATAATTTAAAACATTTGTATAAAGGATACCAGTATAATGTCTACTCATGTCCATATATATTCAGAGAAATTGTGTAGAAAGAATGATATTCCCACAGGGTTCAATTATATTAGACCTCAAACAGCCAAAACAATTAAGCGAGTGAGTAATCCCATAGATTTCAATGCAATGTCCATTATGTACATACTGTACTGTTATGTATATACTTGTACTTATGTTCATAACATTATGTTTATGCATAATAATTTTACTGAATTAGGCACCACATTTTATAGATTTTTCCATGTCCCAGAGACGTAAGAATTAGAGAGTGGGAAACCCCAAACACAGAGAAACCCAGGACAAACAGAAAAGAAAAAAAATTACTGCTTGCAGGATGTCTGACGAACGAGGAAGCGTGCTGAGGAGAGATGCCCATGTGGTTCATCAGCCACACCCATCTACAGCTGGAGCTGGGTGACATCAGCAGGAGACACTGCCTGGTGAGGACAAAAGCCAGTCTTGAGAGTGTGGGAGCAGGAACTTCAGAAGTGGGAGAAGCTGCAGGGGATCTCTGTGCCGGAGACACCCAGCACTGGCAGTGAGCCAAAGAGCTGGCACGGAGACTAGCAGCTGCAGCAGCTGGGGCTGCAGGAGTTCCCCACACTGTGTGTCCAGCACCGGAGGGGATCAGAGGACCCAACAGAGAGGCTAGCAGTGGCAGCAGGAGCTGTTGGAAGGGTACACACCAGCAGCAGCCATCACTGGTGGCTGCCTATAAGCTGCTGAGGGGTGATCAGCAAGGAATAGGGCAGGCTCTTTTTTCCAGGGCACCACCAGGGGTAACTAGGACCAATGGTCAC
>JAGPOW010001543.1:23709449-23736805 GCA_030014935.1 Caiman crocodilus | reverse complement strand
GTGATTCCCGAGGGGGAATACAGGCTTCCAGCGGGAGGGAAGTCCTGGTCCCCCCTCAGGAAGACCGAGGCAAAGAACCTATTGAAGATCTCAGCCTTCCCATCGACTGCGAGCACCAGGTTGCCCGATGAGTCTCTCAGGGGCCCGACCTTGCCCGGGGCTCTCTTTTTGCTCCCCACATATTTGAAAAAGGACTTCCTGTTGTCCTTGATCCTAGTCACCAGGATGAGCTCTACTCCTGCCTTGGCCTTCCTAATAGTCCTCCTGCACTCCCGAGCACAAGAGGAGTACTCCTCTTTGGAGACTGCTCCTCTTTTCCAAAGATAGTATGCTTCCTGTTTAGCCCTCAGTGTCCCCCAAATATCCCTATTAAGCCATGGGGGCTTCCGGGCACTTTTGCCCATCTTGCATCAGGTAGGAACAGTTGTGCCTTGGGCCCGGAGGATCATCTCCTTAAGGAACGTCCACCCTTCATGGACGCCCATGTCCTCAACCCTCCAGTCCTGTAGCGACTTCTCAATCACCTTCCTGAGCTTCCTGAAATTGGCCTTTTTGAAATCTGGGACCCTAGTCATAGTGTGGGCCCTATCTACACTGTGCCAGACAGCAAATTCTATCAGGCAATGATCGCTATCTCCCAGGTAGTCCCATGCCTGGAGACCTCCAACCAGATCTTCCCCCCGAGGCCAGGACCAGATCCAGCAGCGCATCCCCCCTGGTGGGGCCATGCACCTCCTGGACCAAGTGGAGGTCCTGCAGCTCCACCAGGAAACTCCAGGACCTCTCGGACTTGGCCAACTGCTCTTCCCAACAGATGTCCAGGTAATTGAAATCACCCATGACAATGACATCCCTCATCCTTGCCGCCTTCTTGAGCTGGCCAGCAATTTGGAGGTCCAGCACCTCCCTCTGGTTGGGTGGTCTGTAGCAGACACCCACCATTAAGTCCCTTTCCCCTTGTCCTCCATGCAGCCTGACCCAAATTAATTCCGCCTGGTCCTCAGTCGTCCCTAAGTTGATGTTTGATGCAGAGAAATGCTCTTTGACATAGAGCGCAACCCCTCCGCCTCTTTTCCCCCATCCTGAATTTTGTGCAGATCATGAACTTTGTGCAGTGACATTAATTTTTTGGTTCTTCTTATTCATGTATACCTGTGTTTTTGATCTCGGTGATCACTACAACTTGGAAGAAGATAATTTATTTTTGTCTATTTAACATTACAATAACCATTATTAATTTGTGTGGCTTTCTTTTCCTTTCTTCAGTGGTAACTGGGGAAAACCTAGAGATTGGTGATAATATTGCTGCATCCTTTAATCACTGCTTGGATTGTTTACCATGGCAGTAGCAGCTTTTGCTTTTAGAACAAAAGGTCCCAAATTTTATCTTTACTGACAATGACCTAACCAGGAGCATAGTAGTGTACATTCTTTTGATTCTCAATTTAGAGTACAATTTAAAAAAAAATAATAATAAAGGTCAAATTGATGTGAAACAATGACCATCTTTTAGATTGCAACAGCCTGTGAACTAAGGTTTTGGGACATGCCAAACCCAGAATGTTTTTTCTAAAAATGTTAAGACACACACTCAGCACGAGAGAAGAATTTGGTGGGATGTACTTGTCTGCCATACAGTGCTGGCCTTAGTGTAGTGGGCGACTTGATCAGGGGGGCACCAAGCACATGCGTGTGCACACACATGCACACATGAATACATGCATATACATGTGTGAGCTGCCCACACTCACAGCAGTGTTCTCTTCTACCCCACCCCACCCCAATTGACCCCCACACCATGCAGAAGCAGTGGTACCTTGCCCATTCTCCCCCTGCCTACAGCAGCTGCTCTTGTGTGATATTTACTGCCCTTGTGGGATGTTGCCCAGGTGGGTGGGCACATGCAGCAGCAGCCAGCAGTGCCTTCCCACTTGCTTGCCTGGTGCACTATGCCACTTTACCTCCCACCGGACTGCACCCTGTGCCCCTGTGATCTAGGACTTTGGATTTTCACCAATTGGCTGAGATGCTAGGGCAGCCTGTTTCAGCCAAACTAGGATGTATGGTCACCCTACATTTCATCTACATCTAGAAAGATCAATATGAAGGTGTTTGTTTTTGGAACATATTAGGTCTTATGCAGAAGTCATTAATCTGCCACACTACCATCACAAGATTACTGACTGCGTCATTGTCTGTACAATATGAAAGAAGTGACTGTTAATCACCTAATATAAAGTCAGAACATTATACAGGTCCTACCCGAATGTCAAGTTATTTATAAATTTTCTTCATTCTCTTTGCAATGTATTGGTCAGATTCACTCCTATCAACCTAAGGGCTGGATTTTGAATCCACCCAATTAATGGAGATAATCAAAGCATACATCTCCATGAAAAAGCAGGCAACATATCCCTGTTGCTTTCCACCAAGATTTTGCCAGAGCAAAATAATAATAATAATAGAAGAGCACATTTATTTTATAGATGAGGTTACTCGGAAGGCTTTAAGTAAAGCTTCATAGGATATGGGATCTCATTTCCCATTTGCCTTGATCTGAGAGTCATTCTAAGTGAGCAGACCCAGTTCAGTCTGTTCAGCAACATCATCAGCCTGTGATGGAGAAAATATTGGTAAGATCTTGCCTCATGATAAGAAGACTTGATACCAGTAAGGAGTTGAAATCCACATTGCATCAGCAGAGTGAAATGCATCTACCATATTTCACGGTGCACAGATTGACACAGTGTATAGGTTGACCCCATTTTCTGATCTAAAAAATTAGGAATTTCATAGGGTCGACTTGTACCGGCCCCTGCGCAGACTCACTGTGGGCTGGAAACCCAGGGGGGGACATGTGCCACAGCACTACTCAGAGGGGGCAGGGCCAGGCTTGGAACTCAGCTGGTGTGGCCCAGACTGCACCGCTCACAGGAGATGGAGCCGTGCCAGCTGAGCACTGTGAGGAAAGAGAAGAGTCACAGGGAAGTAAGATGACCTCACCAGAATTACAAGCAGCTGTTCCAGCCCCGAGGCCACAAAGAACTATGCTACCTCTCTGAGACCCAATCTTAGCTGTTCTCTCTGCACCTTCAGTTGTCCCTGCCATCACTTTGGCTGAGTCAGCCACTTCTGGTCTTGGAGTTTTCCTTCTGCCTACTCTGGGTCTCTTTTTATCTTGGAGTTCCAGCTGACTCCTTCTCCGCTCCAGTGAAGAATGACAGAGTGAGAAAAGAAAGAGAAAAAACCACTCAGACAAGGTGCTGAGCACTAGAGACTGACTAAAATACCAAGCAATAGAGACAAGCATCCGTCCCAAATAGGGGGCTGGGCTTTGGGTGAGAGCCTTCCTTAGGACAGTGAGCCGTCCTTAGGACAAGCACCCAGCCCAGCCCCTGCAAGTGGCACTGCCTGGGTCCATGCCAGCTGGAACAAGCGCACTATGGAGACACCCCATTCCATGTGAGTGGTGTTGCCTGAGCTAAGCCAGCTAAGGACCGAACCCACTGCCACTCACAGGGGATGGGCTCAGGCTCGGTGCTCAGCTGACGTGGCCCAGGCAGCACCACTCGGTGGGGATGGGGCCAGGCTCAGCGCCTGACTGAGTGGCATCTCCATAGTGATGGCAAGGTCTACAAGCCATACTTGGACTAGACTGGGCCCCGTGGCCTCCAGCAACAGGAACACTGTTGGTAGGTAAAGAAGGTTGGGTTGAGGCTGGGCTGGGGTTCAGCTGGGGCCAAACTGGGGCAGTGTTGGGGTGGGGGTCAAAAGTATTGATACAGTGTATAAGTCAAAGTTGAATTTTAAGAGTTAAAAATTGTGCCTCAAAACTCAACTTATACACAGTGAGATATGGTGATGAAGCCCTTAGTCCATGAGGGACAACTTCTCAGTTTTCTAAATCCTATAGGTGTTCTGATCTCGTAAACCTGAGTAACAACCAATGAAGTGCTAAGCTGGTGATCTGACTGCTTACTAGTGAGTCCTCTTCTTCACATTACTCTTTCATTCCCTCATTTTCCAAAGTACTTTGTAGGTCAGTTGAAGATGCTTCTTTTTCTTTTCTACTCTTAGTTACCCCAAATTTGAGAAACATTTTTTTTTTTAAGTGATTGATTTAGATTTTTTTTCAGCAAAATCTGGATCTCATATGCTTTGACTGTCAAATAAAGGGGTAGCATATAAATGTATCCATGAGGTTGAAGCTCTGGAACATGAGCAACTGGGAGCATAGGAGAGCTGGATCTAGTCCCTAGAAGTTAAATTTCACGTTGAGCCAGGGAAGACTGCCCGAGAGCCATGAGCCAAAGACTTTGGCTGGAAACTCCCCAGACCCAGGGGAGTTTAAAGCAAAAGGATCTATTGTGTAGGCACAAAATTTGCAGTCTGCTTTGTACAGACAAGGAGGATCTCAGCCAGAATTGTATGTTATACCATAGATAATTTTAAATTTCTTGATACCTATTATAATGGGAATATACTTGTACATTTATAGTGCAATAAATATTATTATTGTGTTTTTATCATGCCTATAGTAAGAAATACTTTGAATTAGCAACTATAAAAATTGGTATCAGAAAAGCAACCTTTACACCACTGCAAAAGGTCACTTTTTCACAAATCCAAAGCGATTTTTTTCCATTAAACAAAAATTGTTTCCTATTGTTTCCTAAGTTAAAACCAAGCTACCGGACCTTTCATACTAACTCTTTTTTTTTTCCTATAAGATTATAAGAAACCAAAGAGCTTTTAAAATAAGGAAGTTTATTTTTTCTGCCAGAATTTAAATCTCTCCCAAACAGTTCACTACAGCTGTGGAAAGAGGTAAATGCTTTTACAATACAACCAGCTGCTTCATCTAATATAATTGTGTTTCTGTAAACATCATCAGACAGGCTTCTACTTGTTCAACAGATTTTTTTCCTTCTTATCAGAAACCTGAGACCTGGGAAAAAGAGAACAAGTCCAAAATGCAGGGGCAAAAGTATGATTTTTGTCAATAAAAGTTGTTGCTAAATAAAAAATAAATTAAGCAAATAGTTCACTCTAAACAAGTTTATTTTAGTTAATTAAAATCTTTGTAGATAAAAACTCTAGCAGCACAAACAATGTTTTCTCTCTCTCTCTCTTTTTTCTCTCATTCTTTAGACTGCAAAGAAATACTTGAGTAATCAGGCTTCTGGTGAATATGTTATCCTAAACTGTTTTGTCAGTGTGTCCTACCCTTGAATCCTGGTACATGTTTCCTATTAGTAAGCTGCAGTGGAAATTTCCAGAAGTTCCTAATGGTGCTGCTTGCATAGCACCTGTCAGTAGAAATTCTGTAATATAAACCTTAACGGCTTTTATGGAAACCTAAATGGAATATAAATTTGCCAATGCAGCAGTCATGTTTGTAATATCTCAAGAGTTGCTTGGATTTCTACGATAATGGGTTTTTTTTTCCTCCCTCTGGAATTTGTGGGGGTGGGAATTTGCTTTAAGAAGTTAGGAGTAAATACAGGTTGAGACACTTCTGTGGCGTGTAGTCATTAGCTAACACATGCATTTTGCAGTCAATTATGTAGCATTCTTGATTCGTCATCATTCCCTGTTTGGAGATCCTATAAAATCCAAGTGTCATTTCCATTTGGTCAGTATGACTTAGATTTAATTTAGTCTGACTGCCACTGTTGTGTAAAGACAAAATAACTGATTGTGTTTTCTATAAGACAAACACGGAAATGTTTCAATTTAATGAACTTAATAACTGTGCATCTAATACATGCTAGTTTAGAACACTTAGCCAACCCCATCCTAATTGAATTTAGCGTTTGAAAACCTGAGTTGCTGCTAATGACCCCAAAGTAGACAAGTCTGTTCTTGGGTATTTTTTCCCTACAAAATGCCTTTGATTGATGTTTTCTTGAAACAAATGCTTGTCTTTGTCTATCAGTAAACATCAGATGTCAGTTCTGAGGTACAATTATAATAAACCTTGCATTTAGAAAAATATATGATTGACCCCTGTAAATTAACTGTCAACAGAGAAAATGTAACATTGTGCACAATACGCCTTAATAGGATATATGCAAATTCCCAGAATGCAGGTACAAAGCTGTCAGGTTGCTGATGTTATTTTAAGCTAGGATGATCCCCACCTCGCCTTCTTTCTTTCTGTCTTTCTGTCTGTCTTTCTTTCCCTGTTCATTTCTTTCTTTCTTTCTCAGAAAAAGCAGTTTTTTGCAAGACCTGATAATGTCAAGGAGGATGGGGCTGGGGAGGACAGCTGGTATTTGCATGGCACCACTGTGGGCATCTTCTGGTGCCAGTGTATTATATATTATCATCACAAGAAATATTGAAGCAGAGAGAAGGTGATATTAAACAGGGGAAAGGAAAAACTATGTCTTGTAGGCTTAGGAAATCAAGACAGTATTGTAGAAATTAGAAACAAACAGAGAATAGCAACTGATTATGCTCTAATATTTTAAACCAAATAGGAGTCCAATTTAGCAAACATTGTAGTTTGAATATACTCACTATAATTCATAAGGTACAATACATGTATAGCACTGAAGTGCTTCATTAAGATAATGCATTTTCAAAGCTTTTACTGAAATACGAGCATCCCCACGGTTCAGGCACGGAGAGGGGGGGTGGGATTCTGATTACTTGTCTAGGGGTGCTGACATTTTACATCTGGCTGTCTGGAATTCGAGGACCAGGTCTGCTCCTGAAATAAACCAGCAAAGCTCCATTAACTTCAATGGCATAAGACTGGTTTCTTCCATCAAAGAATCTGGCATCAAACGCGGTTGTCCCCATCATAAAGCTGCTGTTGCATTCTCTCAAGTAAATTAGAATAAAACATTTTTTGCTACTGTGATCTGCCTCTATATTTTCTGAGGTCTCCTTGTACTTTCTTGCTTGTCCTACTATTGTTCGGTCTTATGCTTAGTTGTGGCTTTATTGCAATGAAATCGCCAGCAGGGCATATACAACTCTGGCGTGTATCAGCCAATGCCAGGCAGCTGGCCAGCCCACCCTGTCAGCCTGTGGCACAGCAGCAAGGCCAACCTGGCTCCACCCCACCCCCATCCCCTTACCCCTACACCCTCCCACCCTCAACCGCAAACCAGAAGCCTCGGTAGCATCTGGCCTTGCAATCCTGGAGCAGCTCCCCTCCCTCCCTCCATCTGAGTGGAAAGTAAGGTAAGATTGGACAGGAGGTGGGAGAGAGGATCCTTATTAGTGTGAACAGACTAGAGAGGTGCTCCTCTTTGTCTATTCAGCATTGGTAAGGTGACAGCTGGAGTACTGTGTCCAGTTCTAGGCACCACAGTTGAGGCAGGATGTAGATAAGTTTGCAAGGGCACAGAGAAGCCACCCATATGATTAGGGACCTGGAGGATAGGCCCTATAAGTAGAGACTCTAGAAACTGGTTTTGCTCAGTCCAAGCAAGAGAAGACTGAGAGATGACTTAATAGCTGCTTACAAGTATGTCAAAGGTGAACAGCAGGATCTAGGGGAGTAACTCTTCAGAAAGACACCTCCTGGGAGGATGAGGACCAAAAGGCACAAGCTACCTGACAAAAAATTTAGGTTGGACATAATGAAAATCTTCTTTTCTGTAAAGGTATCTAGAATCTGGAACACACTCCCTGCAAAGGTTGTGCAGTTGCCATCCTTGGAAGTGTTCAACAGCAAGCTGAACAAATACCTAGTTGAGCTCATATGAGCCCAATAACCTCCTACCTATGGCAGGGGACCAGACTTGATGATCTTACACTGGTGTGGGCAAAATCCAGCCCACCAACCCATTCTATCCAATGCATGGGACCTCTAAAAATGTTAGGAAATTAATTATTATCTGCCTCATGCTGCCTGCCAAAAATGACAAACAGCCAGTGGCAGCAGGACCCAGTGGCAGCCTATGGCAGAGCAGCAAGACCAACCTGGCCCCACCCTACCCCCAGCCCCTCTCCCCTACACCCCCCACCCTCAGCCCCAAACCAAAAGTCTCTGCAGTTTCTGTACTTGCAACCCTGGAGCAGCTCCCCTCCTCTCCCTCCATCTGAGTGGAAAGTAAGATAAGACTGGACAGGGACGAGGGAAACCACTGGAACAGCCCAGTGGCTGAGAGCCCCATGGTGCTTCCTGGGCCAGGCTGGAAGCAGGACGGGGGAGATGGGGGAAGGAAGCTGGTGCAGTGTGGGTAGGGATGAGAGGCACAGTGAGTGGCACTGCAAGTGTCAAGGGCCACAGGGAGTGGCAGGAACATGTACAACTCAGCTGCTTCTTCTCACTGGTGCAAACCCAGTCAAGCCTGTCTTACCCCAAGTGGCACACAGTGAAGCAGCAGCTGAGCAGGCTTTGCTGCGTGCCACTTGGAACAGGATGGGACAGGCCCAGCTGAGCTGGCATCAGTGAGGAGAAGAGGAGGCTTAGCCAGCTAAGCTGCATGCCACTCAGGACCAGGCTGGCTCAGCCTGAGTGGCACATAGCTCAGCTGTGCCTTCTCTTGCCTCCACCAGTGTGTCCTGGCTGGTCCCAAGCAGCATGTGGCTCAGCCTCTGCTTCTCCTCCCTGGTGCCCTCCTGGCCAGGCCCAGCCTGTCCTGAGTGGCAAATGGGGAAGCAGCGATTGGGCTGGCTTTGCTGTGTGCTGCTCGGGTTGGGATGGGTCCGGCTGGGTTGGCACCAGCAAAGAAAAGTGGCGGTTGAACCAGCTGAATCATAGGCCAGTCAGGACCAGCTCAGCCATGGCTTCCCCTCCCTGGTGCTGGCCTGGCCTGAGAAGCACATGGCAAAGCTGTGGCTTCCACTTACCTCTGCCGACCTGTTCTAGCTGGTCCCAAATGGCAGATGGCTCAGCTGCTGCTTCTCCTCACTGGCAGTGACCTGGCTTGGCCCGTCACATCCCAAGTGGCATGCAGGGAAGCAGAAGCTAGGTCAGCTTTGCTACATGCCACTCGGGATGGGACTGGTCCAGCCAGGTCAGCACCAGCGAGGAGAAGTGGCAGCTGAGCCAGCTGATCTGGCACTTTCATGCACTGCTTGGGACAGGATGGGACAGGACAGGCATGGCCGGGTTGGTACCAGAGAGGCAAAGTCATGGCTGAGCCTGTGCCGAGCAGCATGCGAGGAAGCGGCACATGGCTCAGCTGGCTCAGCTGCCATTCTCCTCACTGGTGCTGACCCAGCCAGGCCCATCCCATCCTGAGCAGCACACAGCAAAGCCAACCCAGCTGCTGCTTCCCTGCATGCTGCTTGGAATATGACAGGCTCAGCCAAGTCAGCACTGGCAAGGAAAAGTGGCAGCTGAGCCATGTGCCACTTGGGCCTGGATGGGCCAGGCTGGTAGAGGTAAGTGTGTAGCTTTGCATAGCTACCACCTTCCCAAGAGCCTGGCTGGGCCAGCCTACCTGCAGTGCCTCCCCCTGCATCTGCTTCTCCCCATGCTTCTCTCCCTCTCTCTCTCTTTCCTTCTCCCTCCTTCCTTCCCCATCTCTTCCCTCTCTCTTCCTTCTCTCCTCTCCCCTCTCTCTTTCCCCTCTATGAAGTTTTATTTATTGTTATCAGCTTTAGAATTTTTAGAAAACCTGGTATTTACCATAAAAAGAAATGTTTATGATTATTAACTATATTAATTTGCAGTGCATCCTGCCATATACCCCCCCACCCAATTTTTGTTTTTTTGTCATGTTGGCACTCCAGCAACACCTTACAAGGTAGACATTGTGGGGTTTTGGCAGTCCAGCCAAAAAATATTGCCTACATCTGACACAGACCATCTGACAGAGTGTACCTTCTAGTTCCAAGGCCATACTAGCCCCTCCCAAAAGGAGTACTTCCGGGAGCAAAGGGAGGGACTTCTAGTGGCAAAAGGCAGGAGTTAGGGAGTGGGACTTCTAACCACAAGATGGTGACCAGAGGGTGGGGTAACTGTCAAGGGGCATAACTACACATGTGGCCCTCGACAGCTCACCAAAATTTTTTAAGCTGCCCTCCAGCCAAAATAATTGGCTGCCCCTGATCTTACAGGTACCTTCTGGTCCTTTGATTTTATGATTCTATTTCTCTAGAAACTATGGGAATGTACACACATACTGAGTCAACTTAATATAAGGTGACTTAAGTTGACTTAGTTAAGTTAAGCTACATTGGAGTGTACAGACATACAGCTCCTTGATGTGGTGGCAGCCATCTTGGAAGCTAAGTCATCTTAGATAATAAAATTAAAGCTAATACATCTTAGAGGTGTATTATCTTGCGCCGCATACAACTTGACTTTGCTCCATATACATGTGTACTTTCTGACAGTTAAGTCAACTTAAAAAACTTAAGCCAGCTTAACTTTTAGAAGGTTAGTATATGTGTGCACACCCTACAGGGCCCATACCAATTTGAGATGTTAAGATGGAACTCAAACAATGCAAAACTCATTTTTAATTCAAGTGAGAATCTCATTATATAAATAATTTTCTGGGAGATGTCCATGTCCCATGAAAACTCTCTGAACATGCAGAATATGTTGCTGTTGTTCATTTTCAGTCACTGGGTGCTTGAGTTTTTGCCCTTCATATCTCTTAGAGCCAATGAAGACTAGAAAGCCAAAGAACTGTTTTTGGGCCATTCCTCATATTTGGATCAGGTCTTGCAGAATGCCACTAACATCCAACTCTTCTCACCCTTTTCATTCAGTACCTACATATTCTCAAAATGTCATAACAGGCATTTTGCTTTATCACTAGGCAACATACAGTTAAAACATTAAGGCCGGGTATGGACATTACATTTTACTAGCGTAAGTGATGGGAAACTGCTCTGTACCTGTAACAGAACAAAAGATTGGCACATACAGACTGGCTTGAAAATGGCAAAACCAGTCTAAGATATGTCCCCTCTGCCTCTCCCCACCACCAAAGGGCAAATGTGTGTTCTGTTCATTACTAATCTAAACTATGTGCTTTTCTGTAAGCAGTGCAACTTAGATTGATTCTGCTTTGGGCCTTCTGCCTCCCAAGTCTGGGGGAGTACCAGATCCCCACCGATCAGCGAAATCCCCCAGCAGCCAATCACCAAGCCAGTTTCACAGTTGTTTTTGTGAACTGTGCACCCAGGGAGTGCACAGCAGATCTCAGGGGGTACATGTGCACCCACGTGCACACCCTATACATCACCAATGAGCCAAACTGTGAAGGAAATCCTGGCCCCATTCAAGTCAATGAGACATGTAGCACTGGCTTTGATGGGGTCATGTTTTTTCTCATATTTGGAGGTGATACCAGAAACTTCTAGCAATAAGGCTTGCCACCAATGCCTTATTAGCCAAGCTAGAAATTGAGTTTTCTACCTATCAACTTCTGTCCACATAAAGCACACACAAACTGCAGTCATTTAAATTCAAGCTGTATAACTGGCATACTAGGAGGGGCCAGGATTTGAAATGCAAATTATTTTTGAGGGTGGGTTTTTTTATGTTATTAGTATTTGGATGAGCAGTGTAGTCATTGTCGCTCTCACTTGTGTGAAGCTAGCATGAGTGCAGTATTTGAGTGTACTAACTGGAGTTTTCCAATCAGTGACAATAAAATTTGAGATTATTGAAAGGTGGCCATGAATGGGCAGAAAGATGGGTTTTGAAAAAACAACCATAACACAGCACCCCCACCAATTCCTAAATCCTGTTTTTTATTCCCTAAGGGGGGATGGGAAGAAAGAAGAGGGAATGACAAGCACTGTAAAAAAAACACATACCTCCTGTGTTTGCCTTGATAGATAACGGTTTATGTAGAACACTTTAGGTTCTGCTTGGTGTCTATATAATCATACAATGACCCTATGCAACATTAAATCCAAACTCTGTGCTTCAAAATTCCCTTTATATGCTGTTCAAAAACAACAAACTAATTAATCTGCAATTAAATTTTTGGGATTACTGCCTTCTAAGTACCCTAAACCAACCCAAAGTATTAGGGTATTTATGTGCGTGGACAAAATTTATATATGGATTTGTTATATCTTCCAATCCATCCAACTACTTTCTTTCGAATCATCTTCAAATCATGTCACATATGATAATCCCCTTGCTAGTATAATGTGTGGTACTTGACACATGATAAAACTTCTTTCACAGCTAAGTAAATTGTAAATAATCATTCCCTCTCTCTTCTGTATAACAGGATATAGTCCCCAGCTGAATACATACAGACTGTCATACAATCTCAGTGTTCTGCTGTTGTCGCAAAGTACTGTGCTCTTGGGGCCCACACTGTCAGCAAGAAACTTCAGTTGAATTACATTATTGAATTCAATCAGGGACTATATTTTTTCTGCCCAGAAACTGACACATGTTGAAAAGGTGCAATTTACATGCATAGAAACACTAGTAAAATGTGTGTTTTATTACTGCTGCCAATGTAAATTTGGACACCTGAAAGAAATGTCTACAGAAAACAGGTCGATGCAGACAAAGTTTCATTCAATGTCTACTTTTACAAATTTCTGTTACAGCATTGTTGGGCAGGGGTTTTTTTCCCAGTCAGTCCTTAGTGTTACAAGACTTCCCCATACTCAACATTAATGCAAAATACATTATCCACTCGCTACCTAATATTTGTCCCTAGATACTTGATTTTGGAAAAGTGCCCAATATTACACCCATAGCATAAAGAACACGTAAACACAAAAAGCACCTTCTGAACCTGTGGGTAGTTCAACTACTTGACTGCTTTTAGGCATTTTAATTTGCCAAGTAATCAGCAGCAGAGGTAGGAATAAACCAAAGCTGCCTGATCTACTGTAAATGCTAGATAGCACTGCCTCACTTAAAATCAGTTTGAAAGATGGTGGGGTGGAGGGTGTTATAAAATAGGTTATACCATTGCTAAGAAAAAGATTTTGTGTTTGCTTCACATCTGTTCACAAGATACGTTGACTGGGAAAAATCCTTGTCCTCTTATACCTATACTTACTTCCCCTGCTTCTGCTCTCCACCTTGGATGAACCTAGTATCTGGTTAACTTTTAGGGATATCCCTACAGCGGTCAGATAGAAAATTGCCTTTTTCAAGTTCTTGGAAAATTAATGAAAGCATCTGCAGTCTCTGAAACTGTGATGGTATTTTGACTATTTTTATATCATGCTTTTCTTTTGAATACTCATGGCTTTGATTTTGACACTGATGGAAAAAATACGCTTTATAGGTCTCCAGATCCCATGTCTCTAAATTGCACTTTCTGAAAAACTGGCAATTTCTGCGCAGAACATAGAGATTGAATACAATGCTATAACTCAGTTTTGGTTTTCTGCTGATGACATAAACCACAAGAGCCTGCTGGTTTATGAACAGCAGCAGCAACAGTACAAAAAGACTGAATTACTGCCTGTATATTTGATTAGAGATAAATTGCTGTTGTCCACAGGCCAAAGACAATATTTGCTTCTCTTTTCCAATTTAATTGTAAACAATCAAATATAGACTACTTAAAAGCATAAGAAATGAGTTATGTAAAAAGAAAAAAATTATAAGTGCTAATTAAGTTGTTAAAGGAGGTTGGCAACTCACCTAAACCCAGACTGTAAGCATTTTAGATATAGAGATAGTCAGACAAATAGCATTTTCAATATCTGATATACATCAGTGCCATTATGTCACATACTGTATTATCTCCCTAAGCGCTCACTCCTCCATCAGAAAGTGGCATCTCTAAGGGAAGACTCTCACTACTGACTAACACTATATAATGTGTGTTATGATATCTCTTCCTTTTAACTATCTTTGAAACAGCTAGCAACATCACAGTAGAGCTAGCTGAAATTATAGCCATCTTTTTATCTGTGTGTAGTGACATAATATAACATTTCCCAGAGAATGGGTATTCTGCTGAAGGTTCTTTAACAGCTCCTCTGTGTTGCTGTGCACCTGCAACTGGCAGGGGATAAGTGCTACTTAGCAAACTCAGCCAACCTCCTAACCCTATGGACTCTTTAAGCCTCCTTGCAGTAGACACAAAAATAATGGTTTCTACTAGTTCCAGTGGCTTGCCCAGGCCATGAAACTTTTGACTAAGCTGAGTTCTTTCTTTGAAATGGTTATTACAAGATGAGATCAAAAAGTAGTCTTTACAGAAATAAATCTACTGGCAACGTGTAGGTAGGAAGATCAATTATATAATGTATACCAGGGGTTGTCAACTGGAGGTACACATGAAGGCCCTAGAGGGTATGCGTGGGCAGGCAGGGACGGAGCACCACCACACCCCATCCCACACTGTTGCGCTGGTGCCACCTGCTTAGCTGGATGAGGAGGGAAGAGGAAGCTCACACACAGTGGCTGCTGCTGCTCCACTTTCTGCCACATGCCATCCCACCCCCCTGCTCCACTTCCAGCTGAGCGCCCCCTGCCTCCCTCTTCATATCCAGCCACCAGAGGTGATATATATATTATATATATCAGGGGTTTTCAACCTCTTTGGATATTTCATTTAGATATTTAATCTGTTAAATAATAATATAATTTAATATTTAATCTAGGGCTGTGCGAAGCTTCAGGGGGTGATTCAAGTCAGAGGAGATTCGGGTCCAATTTGGTGGCCAAACCTCCAAACCTGAACTGAATCAGGGGACCAATCTTAGGAAAAGATTTGGAGAGCTTTGGTGATTCAGGCAGTCCCCGGTGGCTGCAGCAGGGAGCTGCAGCTGACTCCAAGATGGTAAGTACTAGGGGCAGGGGAGCAGGGACTGGAGGAGGGGGGAGGGGACCATGGGGTGCAGAGCCCCCATACAGCATGGGGCAGCGGAGATCGCCTCTCACCGGCAGAAGCAGTGAGTCTGGGGTTTTCTTGTTTTGTTTTATTTTTCTTAAAGGGCCAGACCTGGCCCTAGTGAAGCACCTGTGGAGGGGCTGGGGGAGTGAAGAGCCCCCCCATGCAGAGTGGGGCAGTGGAAGGGCAGTGAGGATCACCCCGCCACCCAGCAGTACCCAGTGAGTCAAGGCTTTTTTTTTAACAACTGCCAAGAGCTGGGGCTGGGCAGGGCAGCTATTGCTGGCTGGGGGGATGGGTCTGACTGATTCAGAGATTCAGCAGCAGCGGAATCTCTGAATTAGATTCTACTGAATCAAATTGGGACAGTGATTCAACTCACCAAATGGAATCACTGTCCCCTGAATTGGCCGAATCCAAATACGAAGCAAATACTACCCACTTTGCACAGGCCTATTAATGACAATATGAATATAACCATCATGTGTAAATGTGTATCTGTTCATATATATAATAGGTTTTAATATAATATTTCATGTACTGAGGTCAGTCATGTTACAAACTTGTTTAAAATGTAATGGTTTCTGTTCCATGTATAAAAAGACTTAAAAACTAATAAGCTATATAGCAAATTGCTGAGCACAGTCCCAAAGTCCTAATTGGTCTATGGAAATATTTTATAGATTATTTAATTTCATTTTTTTCATTAATTTGCCTTTTAATATCTATAGATAGCTATAGATATAGATGCATATCTATTGTAGCAGAAATGTTGGGTGCATCCAGACAAATGGGCCCGTGCCTCTTGCAGCATGCCAAACCAGTGTGAGACGCTGGAAGAGGCACACTGCTAATGAAAAGTATCCAGGTATCAAAAAAAAAAAAAACTAAACAAAATCCAAAAAAAACACAGGGAAAAAAGTGGGGCAGGTCTGAGACCATGTACTAAGGTAATCTGGAAGCCAGTCTGCCAGAGAAATGCTCTGGTTTCTGGACAGAGCATCTGTATGTGTTTCTGCTGCCCCAGCATGCAGGGCACGTACCCTTAGCATGCTGGGGCAAGCAGGAGCATGGCAAGGATCCGACATGACTGTGACCCGGGCACTGTCAAGTGTAAGTAGGGACTGGGGAGGAGGCAAGGGACCCACCCCTCCTTGTGGGGGTGTATTGTGGCTGTGGGGGAATGGCTGTGCTTGTGTGTGGGGCACTGTGGGAGGGGGCCATGTGTTGTAGGAGCTAGTTGGGGGGCATGAATTCACCATAGGGTCCACATGCCCCCTGGCAGCAGCAGCAGTTGTGGGGTTCTCAGAGCCCAATGCTGCTGAGGGCAACCCATGGCACAGCACAGCCCTGATCACCTCAGAGCCAGCACCACCTGTGTTGCTCAGGCCTGGCACCCAGGACCCAGCTGGAGGTGACTGACCTCCTGGCCACTTGGGGCCATGAGGACATGCTTTGACAGTTTGAAGCAGGCCACCACACTGATAATGTCTTCTGGGTGATATCTACCCAGATGGCAGGGCAGTGGCACACTTGGCAGTACTGGCACTCAAAGACCAACTATACAGTCACAGCCCACTGGCAGCTGGCAAAGACAGTATAGATGCCTATCCTGTGTCTGCAGTCCCCATATGGGCCTGACAGGCATACCATCTTGGAGCCACATGTTGTTGCAGATGGCAGCAGGTCATAGCAAGGCAGCACGCACCACTACCAGACTACTGCTGTGGGTAAAGTGTGCAAGGATCTGCACCCTTTACCTGCAGCAAGTTAGGGCTGCTTCTGCAATCCAGTTGGCACAAGAACTAGTGTCACCACATACCAACTGGTCAGGCCCCAGAAGCTCCTGTCTATTTGTCTCATTCAATTACAGTGGCACCTAAGGCCCATCCAGCTAACTAGTAGCCCCTACTTCATGGGGGCTAAAGGATGAATGAAATAACAAAATTCTGAGAAAAACAAAGGCAAAAAACAGGATGGGAGTGTCATGTGAGCCAAGGAGTTAACATGTGAAAATGAGTGCCTCTGAGGGGGACACCAAGCAGAACCCTCTCCCCTCCCCCCCCAGCAATGCCCACTTGCCTTCAAAGGCACCCAAGGAGCCAGTGGATGCCACCCAGTGATGCTTCTCTCTGAAGCGTATGCAGACCAGCGAGAGGGAATAGCTTCACAGTCCCCAGGCAGCTTCCTGACTAGAGCTTCCTTCCTGGTCATGTACAGGACCCACTTCCTGCGCCAGGAGGAAGTGACCAGGGGGACCATGGATAGAGTGTCCAAAAATAAAAAGGTGGGGGGTGAAGTTCATCTAGAACCTCAGGAGGAGGTTCCAGAGGTGGAGGTGGAGAGGCTGCATCCTGGCACACTCAAGCATCATGTGCAGCATAATCTGCCTCTGCCTGCAAAAGGGGCAGGAGACTGGGGTGTCTGTAAAGCTTACTACATACACACCTGTGACAATGGCTTCATGGAGGAGCCACCAGCTGAAGTCCCCAGTGGCTCATGGGGTGAGGGTTGAGAACAGGCTTGCCAAACAGGTCCTGTCACTTGGTGTCTTGGCATGGTGGATCGTGTGACACATGACCATGTAGAGGTGGCAGATATGAGCAGTGAAGAAATGGACCAGTTTGGTGTCCTCCAGCCATCTCAGGTGCGAGAGCAGGGAGTACCAGGAGGCCAGGTGAAGTGCTGGCTCTATGGCAAACTGTGGTGGGCTGGAGGATATGGGCAAGGGGAGCAGATCACCATCGCACAGGACCTGGTCAGCAAAGGCAAGGGCATTGGGAGGTAAGGCAGATTTCACCTCCTCGGCTAGGCAGCAGGTCTCACGCATTGTGGGTAAACCCATGCACTGTGCCAGCACAGAAAGGGTCCACCCACACCCACCTGTCATGGTCCAGGAGATCTTCAATATGTATGACACCACCAGGATCAGCCTCTGTTGCAACCAGGGTGCCTCTGCCTTCTGTACCTCCACTTGGCAGATCTAGAGGAGCGGGTTGATGAGCAGTTTGGAACCCTGGGTGAATGTTGCAGAGGATATGGAGTCAGAGACCACCCTCCAGGCTCAGAGGATGTCCTGGTAGAATTCTAGCAGCCCTTGCAGGTCATGCAGGGAGAAACCCCACAGGCTGAGGAGCTGCCAGTCATATCAGACCCCCCAGAAGTAGCAGAGGAAAGTGCATCCCAGGTGCTCCTATGCCATGTGGGGCAATCACATGTAAGCAATCACTGCAGGCCCTGAAGGTGGAATATCAGGGCCTGGCTGCACAGGCAAACCAGGCCCTGGCTGCCCTTCTGCAAGGGGAGGCTCCAGAACTCTGCAGCAACCTGGCCAGAAAAACTTCAGCACCCATCTCTGGAGCCTGGCCAGGAGCTCAAGGGGCACTGGCAGGGTATGGAAGCAATGCCAGAGCATGGCTAGGGGCAGGCTTGGGGAGGGGGGAAGTTGCAGCAGGGATATGGCTAGGGGTGGGGTGGTGTCCCACTGACTCTTTCCCCTCAACTGCTACTTCCATCCCTGGAACTCTGCCAAGCGTGGTTGGGGGTGGGGTCCCTTGAGCTCATGGGGGACTAGGTGTAGTGGCTGGGGCATTAGGGGGATCTGGGGGGCAAGGGGCACCAGTGTCAGGGGCACCCCTCTCAGCAGTGGGAACCACAGATGTTTTCCCCACCTGGCCCATGGGGCATTCATGATGCAAGTTCCCTGGGGTGTAGCACTGGAAGCACTGCAGGTCCCCCCCACCATGTATAAAACACCCTCCTCAGGGCCCCCTGAAAAATAATCTGAAGGCAACCCTTCACCTCCAGCCGCACCCCTGCTGCCAGCTGGATCATGACCTGGCAGCAGAACGAGCACACATGATGGAGGCCAGGGTCTTGGCACCCCAGCAAGAGTACCACCAGGGAAATAACCCTCCCAAGGGTTTGGAGCTGGTGGAGCAGAGCCCAATTAGGAATATAGGGTGGGATGGAGATGAGGACCACCTGGGTCCCTAGCTCTTCTAAGGGCTGGAGGGGGATGTATTTGCCCTCCACCATGAGTCCCTTCTCCATCACCTTTGGTGCTTTGGCCTGCAAGGCAAGGGGAAAAAAACCCCTTGCCATGAAAGTGGGAGTCCACCATGATCTTGGGGGCCCCCACCACCTAAGCCAACTTCTGCACCCAGGTTTAAAAGTGCAGATTCTATGGCTTGGGTTGTTCACCCTGGGTGACAGCTGGAGCAGCCCAGAGCTCCCCAAAGACACATGGCCCTGTGCAATATGGCACAGTCAGCACTGAGTGCCAAGCAGGTGGGGTTGAGTCACACTGCTCCACATCGCACATGGGGGGCAGTGGCAGGAGGCCCCAATCAACCCGATGACTGTTTCTGCTGCAGGTGAGCTGTGGGTTGTGATGGGGGGCATGTGGACCCTGCAGGGGTTGGCCAGGGGCCCTGCACCTCCTGAGCTGTCCCCCTCATGATTCTCCAACCCTCACAGTCCTTACATACCTGGAATGGAGCCTGGGTCCAGGTCTCTGCAGCCTGCACTTCTCCTTACCCTATATGTGGAGGTAGTGTGCTGCAGCAGCAGGGCAGGGGACACACATAGAGTTGCTGTAGCCATATTAGAGTATCTAGCTCTAGCCATATCAGAGTGCATTTAGCTACCGGAATGTCTCTTTGGAGGACCCAAGTGTCCAGTTGCCTCAGGGCATGCCTACCCTGTTTTTTTTTCTGTTTTTATTATTATTATTATTATTATTATTATTATTATTATTAATACCAGAATCTCTACCTTTCAAATTTTGCACCCACACTGCAAATATGCAGCATGGGGAATGCTTATTTCTTCCCAGTGTGCCTCTTGCCACATCTCAAACTGCTTTGAGCTGTGGCAAGAGGCCCATGCAGGATCATCTGGATGCTCCCATTGGGCGTGTCCAGATGAGCATGCACGTTCCTCTTGCCTCATGTAAAACGCCTTTGAGATAGGGCAAGAGGCACTTGGGGGAATGAAAAAATGCATATCCAGGGGTCTAAAAAAAATGGAGTTTAAAAAGTGGGGCAGGGTATGGTTCCAGACTGTGCCACGAGGCAACCAGAGGCTGGGTCCTCCACAGAGATGCTCTGGCTGCCAGAGTGTCTCTGTGGTTGTCCCTCACTTTGGTGCTGAAGAATGCTGCTTGCCAGGCACCTGTTTCAACACCAGGGCTCCAGTGCCAGTAAGTAAGGGATGGGTGGGGCTGAAGGAGTGGGGAGAGGACTATGGGCAGGACCCCTGGGGAAAACCCCTGTCCCTGCCCACTGCCTCAGCCCCTCCCAGCCTTGCCCTGACTGGCCTCACCTCCCCAGCCTCCCTGACTCCACCAGTACCTTTTCTGCCAGTGCCACCCACCCCAGCCACCCAGACCCACCTAATCCCTTTCCTGCCCAGCTCCAGCCCCCTCCCAACTCCCCAGCTCCCCCCCCATCCCTTTCCTCCCCAGCCCCCTGAGGCCCCCAATCCCTTCCCTGTGTGGGGGCCATAGTCCCTGTACCTAGCTGAGCCCAGTTCCCCACTGTAGATATATCAATAAACATTGTCTAACTGATCACTGTCTCTGTCTGACTCTCTCTTTCTCTCTCTCTTTATAGTGGCCTTCTGTTTTAATTGTGGAGGAACATGCATCTAGGGGTATTTTACAGAGTGACTTTGGGATTTTTTTTAGTCAGGGATTTTTCAGTTTTCCAATAGGGAACACCAGAATTCCTGCTAGGGAGGCAGAACCCTGCCTGCTCAGAGCTGGCACCTTGGACCCATCTGGCTGTGTCTGACCTCCTGTCCAAATGGGGCCAGGAGGACATGCTTTGACAGCTGATAGAAGTCCACCACACCTGGAACATCTTCCAGGCAGTACCTGCCCAAATGGCCAGGCAGGGGGCACACATAGCACTAGTGCCACACAGAGGCCAACTTTGCAGCCACAGCCCACTGGCAGCTCGACCAGAGGGTCAGATGCCTCTACTGGCTGTGCAGTCCCCACCTTGGTCTGGCAGCAGGTCACAGCCAGGCAGCATCCCCCACAGCCAGACTACTGCAGTGGGTAAAGGGTGCAAGGAACTCTCAGGGCTGCTTCAGCAGTCCAGCTGGCACAAGGGGTAGTGTCCCCAGGTACCAGTTGGCCAGACCCCAGAGCAAGTAGCCTTGAACTACTTGCCAGGGCAGTTTTTTGTACTGATGGGGCCAGGACACTGCAGCTTTTTATATCACTGGGGACAGCACAAGTGCTGGCCCTCAGCTCTAGCTCCCCCTGGCTGCAGATCCAGGAGGAGCCAGGCAAGGTTATTTTGCCCCAAGTGGCACATTTTGCTCCACAATGTAATGCATGTCCAAGCGTGTATGCTGAGGCAAAAAGCTTTGGTTCAAATTTGCACTGCTTCTATTTGAGCTGCAGCAATTGCACATGCTTGCATGTGTGGACATGCCCATGAAGTGCAAAAAGAAAGATACAAAGAAGTACATAAAATCATTAAAAATATCTGGGTACATGACTTAAAACAAATTCTATTTATTCTATACAGTTTTTATAGTTGATGTTTAAAACATTCCATGCATATCATGAGGGAAGTAAATAGAGTTCAAACTAAAGTAACTGGAAAGATAAAGTTGTCGTTTCAGACTGCTGACCATCAAAAAATACAAATCAAAATGAACCCCATTTATGGGACATTTTACTGTTTATAATGGCAAAAAGTTTAACTAGTATAAATTTGACATGGAAATCCATGCCAAACAAAACAGACCATCTCTTTTTGCCTGAAAGCTTGTGATATTCTCCAGATTTGTTTTAGATCATTGCTGATGAAGCAGTGTGTCTTTGGATCCTGTTTAATAGTTTGTTACACTGTATAATACAGAGAAGAAAACAATTATATATTATTGGGTTAGTCCTTTAAGGTCCCAAGTGCCCTTGAATACATCGATGTGTATGTGAGCTAAAAGTACTCAATATTTTGCAGGATTAGGACCATGATACTGAAGAAAAACATTTAGAATTACTGTAATGTTTATAGGAAACATTTTTCTCCAAGGAAGAAGAAGCTTTTACAATTTTTTTTCTATCTGTATCAACACCCTGGATCTGACCTTAGTGGATTTTTCTTTAGAGCTCTGTCTCTTTGTTCTCAGAGTAGCTTCCCTCTACCTCTGTGTCCTCAGTTCAATCTCAATCACTGTCTAATCCATGTCCTGTCTCATTTACCACAAGATGCATCTTTCTGCTTGGCTAGAGAGCCAGAGGGGTCATGCCTGCTTTATTTAGGGCAGCACTGGGCTACATGGTAAGTGGGCCTCTGAACATTAGAATACCAAAATCCATATTTCTTTTCTCCAGGGGCAGATCCATTGCGGGGTAGGGTAGGGGGGGTCCAGTGATGCAGCCAAACACTGCTTTGTAGACCAGTTGCAGAAGCAGCAGCTGAAGACTTTTAGAGCCTGAAGCTAGTAAGAATCCCTTTCCATACCTAGGGGCACATCCCCCCTCCATACCTAGGGGCACATCCATTACCTTCTTATTCCCCACCTCCCCCATGCACCACTGCTACTGTCCCCATTGTCTCCAGCTGCCCTGGGGGGCCCTCCAAAGCCACTCTTGTCCCACTCCAGCAGGTTGCATGGGGAGCTGGGCTCAGCTAGGGAAAGTGATGGCAGTGGCAAACGGGTTCTCCTTCCTGCCTGGTCCCCCTGGGTCCTCCTGGGTCCACCTCAGGAGCAGGTGCAGGGAAGGGGAACCTGCCCACTGCTGTGGCTGCTGACCTATAGCTGATCCCATGGCAGGTCTACTTTCCCTGTTTGGGAGGGAGAGCGGGAGCTAGGAGCAGGATTGCAGTCATCCCTGTAGTACCACAGCCCTTTTACAAGATCCTCAATCCATCCATGCCTCTCTCCCTTGATCTCACAAAGCCTCTTGGGCTTAGTCTCCTAGGGACACAGGACAGAGCTGGAGGTAGGTATTCCCTGAAGAAAGGTTTGTGCCTGTTGTATGCCTCCTTTACGTAAGTCTAGTTGACACAAAGGTATAGTCCTCTGCTGCTGTGAACGCCACTGAGACAAGGTAGTGAATCTATACAGAGACTATCCCCACCTGTGCTCCTGAGAGCCCTACATCTGGCATATTTGAGAACAGAGACAGGGGCACTCTCAGGGAAGTTTCACTGCCTCATTTCCAATTTTGACACATGCAGAATAGGAGCAGGTCATGGGGAATGCTTCTTGGTAGCTCTCTAAGGGATACTGTGGAAGTAGTATACACGTGCCCAAGGGGCCCCATAAAACATGAAAAATTGAACTTACTTTCTCCACGACCCATGACTATCTTTTGTCAGTTTGTCTCCTTCAACTTCAATCCATATTTACTCAGACAGATCCAGCTGAAATACTTCTCCCCAGCACATCTGCACTGTCAAGTTGGGGGAGATTCCGTTTCAGTCTGTACCCAGAATGTTATGACCAGAACATTTATTTAATTCTTTTAATTATTTATTCATAAAAAAGAAAAGTAGATGGTTTCTTCAGTAAACTTACTTTCTCTAGGCTAAGATGAAAGACGTTTTAAAAGTACTATTACTGAACATGTTATTTAATTTATATGTTGTAAGGCTGCTGTGTCGTGTTTTAACATGCTAGCTACTTGAGGTGAACTCTGGATCCTTCTGAAGAGCTTGGCTGTTATTAAAATGTTCCAAGCGTGAATTCATTGTAACTGAAGGAGTAATGTTGTCTTTGGATAGCCTGAAACACTAATTTGAGAAGTGTGAAACATATTTTATCATTTCAATGAGATCATAATATGGACTCCAGTGATTAAATGATTTGTTTTGATGATCAATTGAGCAGAAACATTCAGTTAATGTATTTGTTCAAACATCCCAAAACTTTCCCTGTGCCTTCTCAGTTAACAAAACCTTAACTAATTCTAATGAATTAATCTCTTTCCTGCTAATTTCTATGATGTGCTTCTGTGGATTCAGAACAAAATTCCACACTATGCTGTGGACTGAGCTGGTTGAATTATTACTTCCCAATAAAAAAAAATCATTTGTTGCAATTCACCTGATACTGCTGCACCATTTATCTTCACTACTGGTCCCTTAATTACTACTGGCCACTTTCTACACAATTTAGATCAGGCTTGCTCCAGAGTATACAGAAATTGTTACTACAAAGGAATAAATGAAATAGAGCATTCACATCTGAAGTAGTATAACAGGGAACCTTAAGCCTGTTACTAAGCAGAGCATCCCCTTTAAGACCTCAGTCTTCCGAGCATAGCCTGCTAGCAGAGCAGGGGTTAAGGTAACCCTGCAGGCCAGTCATTTGACTGCGGCAATCACATGACAGTGTGGGAGTTTGGTCCAGGAGTATATAAGCCTTTAAGCTGAGCCAAACAGGGGAGGTGTGGCTAACTTAGGTTGTGGTTGAGTGTAGGTGCTTGATGACTCCAAGAAACTGTGAAGTGAGAGCACCTGTACCCAGTGAGAGTACCTACCTGAGTGACCCAGAAGCATGGAGCCAGGGGTAAGCAGGCTAATTGCCTCTATTATTTTTTTGCTTTGTTGTAGTTTTAGTGTTCATGTTGAAGTTTAATCTTGTGGTTTTTTGGCTTAGTCTGTAGGGGAGGTGGAGGCCTCATTAGCACATGCAGGGGCACAGCTTCAGGGGCCAGATAGCCTGGAGCAAGAGTCATCTTGATTGAAGCTAGTGCCTCAAAGCTAGATCCAACACAGTGGGTCTGAACTGAGCAGCTTAACTATATAAAAAAGGGTGGGAGTTGCATTGGCTGAGACCTGCAACAGGGTGAGCAGAAGATGCAAATGATACTTGTGAGGCATGGGGCATGATAAGGAGAGGCTGCAATCATTCAAGTAGCCCATAAGGCAGAAGCTCATCACCTCCTGGTGTTTGTGAGCATAGACCATATCTGGGAAGCCCTAGAGCAGTGTCCTCTTCAAGAACCAAAGACATATCAAGACATAGCAGGAAAGTGAAGGGGAGTCTGTTCCCAGAAGAAAATTCAAATATAAAGGGAATTGGGGATACCTCCAGGTATTTTCCAAATACAGCTGAGGATGACACTCTGTTACAGTAGTTTGCTAGAAAGTTCCATCTGTGTCTTTGAAAATTAAGTTCCTACTCCCTTCAAAAGTTAATGGGAGCTGGGTACTTTATTTTTTTTTCCTTTATTTATTTTTTTAACTATCACTGTAACAGCAAGAAGCCCTAATCAGGGACTACTTATTAGGTTAGGTAATATATGGACACAGAACATCAAAATGAGCTCATTGGAAATGGAAATACAAAGAAACAATGAGGCAACACAGACCAACAGAGTAGACTTTGATCTGAGCACACTAGCAGCTTGACCTCTGTCAAATGTTTTATAAGGTCATGGAGAAGGAGAGTCTTCAGGTGGGTTTAAAAGGAAGATTATGAGAGAGTTTTGTTTACATGGGCAGGAAGTGCCTTCAAAGCACAAGGGGCAGCAAAACAGAAAGCACAAGATTTTTTGCTTAAAAACATAGTAAGAGGAAAGTGGAAGGTATTCAACAGAATCGGAGGTTCACCACAGACAGGAACATGTTTTATGAAGGGGCACAACCCTCTTCCTTGGATCTCTTGAGTATATTTTGCCAACCTGTGTAGCAGCAGGACATTGGCTGCTATAGTGCCCTGCTTTACCAGTGATAGATTAGGGTGTTAAGTTTGGGGTCCAAAGCAGCATGTCAGGCCAGCACTTTGACCCACATTTGGCTTCCTGAAGTAGTTTGGACCCACCTCCAAGATCTGGCCATAGGGTATAATGGGTAAACAGTAAAATACCTATAACTTTGTTTGTCTGATTTGGATGAAATTTTCAGGAGTGGGAGACTCTGCAGAGAGGATGAAGTCTACCAAACTTCAAAAAGACTGGTATAGAAGTTTGGGGGAAACAGTAACCCAAATTCTTGAAAGCAACACTACTGTCACAACAAAGGGGGGTCAAAACTGCTGGGGTGGTAGCTCTTGCTGAGGCATCAAAGCCTGCCAAATTTCAAGAAAATGGGTACAGGGGTTAGTGGGGAACTGCCCCTCAAGCTGTAGACAAGCAAAACTGATGCCATGGGTGCTGTGGGATTGACCGTCTGTCTTGGGGAGGGGAGACACTACTGCAGGCCTGGCTGCTAAGCTACTGTGTTACCAGTTACCAGTCAATCAATTTGATCACTCAGGGACCAGGGACTCAAGGACCAGCTCAATACACAGGACCTAGCTACTACATAACTTAATGAGCATCAATTAGCACCTACAAAACCAGGCTAAACAGAGGAAGGAATCGATACAGACAATCAATTGCCCCAAGACTGAGACAGTTGTGGCATGAGTTTTGTCTATCAGCAGCTAGGAGTGCAGGGCACCAGAAGCCCCCTGCACTGATCTCCTCGACAGCTGGCAGGCTTCATGGCCACATTGGGGGCCACCATCCCTGCAGCTGTCACCCTGATGTGCCTTAACACACGCAGTGGCACCCATGGCACCAGTTTTACTTGTCCACAGCTTGAGGTGCAGTTCCCCTCAAACCCTTGCACTGATCTTCTTGAAACTTGGCAGGTTTCATGCTCTCAGAAGAGGCTACCATCTATAAGTTATAGATATTTCACTGATTTCCCCATTATACCCTATGGCCGGATCTCTGAGGTGGCTCCAAAGCTTCGGCCAGATCAAGGCAGAAACCCGGTCTAGAGCTCCAAATTGGATCGTAGCCATCTGAAATGGCCAGATCCAAAGCCAGATCAGATCTCTGCCAGCTCACACAGGCCTACTGTGTAGCTTTTCTAATGCTTTGGACAATGGATTTGTTTATTTGGATGGGGTGATTTGGCCTTTGGTGGCTGTTGGACTAATGATCTCTGGAGGACCCTTGCAACCCTACTTCTCTATGGATTCCATGATTTGATAATACATCATGTGAAGTAAGCCAGGAAATGAATTGAGAGAAGACAGATGGATGACGTGGTCAAAGAGTCAGGAGGTTCTTCCTGACAAGATGAAATAAAAAAAAAAAGTGATTTATTTCATAAAAGGAAGATTGGGCTTCAGATTTGTTTTAAATACATCAAATGGATAGGTTAATTATTTTTAATTATACACTTGATGTTACTGACTGTGAGGCTCCAGAAGTTTTGATTACTAGCCATTGGATAGATGCATGAGTTATTCCACACCACTCTATCTGTATATTTCAGCTGAAGCCAGCTAGACCTCTGATATTTGAGTCTTGTGTCTCAGTATCTCATATTCCTTGCAAATTACATGATGGTTCTCTTACAGCGAAAGAGATCCTGATTCAAAGCCCATTGACTTCAATGATAATTTATGATTGCTTTTAGTCCCTTTCAATGTGGGGGTTAAAGTTACCATATAAGAAACATTGGCCTTTCTTTTCTTCAATCTTTTTTCTTTTTCTTTTTCTTTTTCTTTTTCTTTTCTTTTTTGGAAAAAAAAAATCATATGATCTAGGCACTTCTCTCTTTCTTAGTAAGCAAATTTGTTTTGTAGAGGTTTAAACAATGTGTTATACCATTTTCAGACCAGATTTTTTTTTTT